>CM064067.1:40725847-41325847 GCA_032594955.1 Panicum miliaceum
ATGGCATGCATACAAAAGGAAGCCACCAAACTCTCTTTCATTCGGCGACCGAATGAACAATGGTAGAAGCACTGAAGATTTCTTCTTCTTCATTCAACAAAACTAAAGCTGCTGCATAAATCTGACATGAAGCAGTATCAGTTGAGGAATTAAGCAAATAATTACAGCTCGGGTGCAGGGGACTGATAATGAAATGCATATGTTCCTGTAAAGGTTGAGAGCCGCATACACACACATATACACATATATTTGTATATCTTTCTTTCTTTCATGCTCCACCGTACCCTGCTATACTTCTTCCTTCTTCACAGGGCATACTCCCAAGCATGTACAAGTGTGATCCCATGTGGAAATAGTACGAGACAAAAAGAAAAGAAAAGAAAAGGAATTACAGTCACCCGAACCCATCTGTATCCGTATACGTACACCTTGTTGACCTTCCAACTAAATAACCAATAATAATCTTAATTTTGCCTGCCGCGGCGCAGAAGGATATATAGCCGAGTGAGAAATTTAATATTTAGCAACCACGCAAATAACGGCGATGTTAATTATAATAACTCAATAGATTATTAAAAGACGGAGCCGCCACCCTGGCCCTGGACGTCGTTGACCCACCCGAACTTGTCCATGTAGGGGTTGACCAGGGTCTCCGGCGGGTACTCGTCGATGCAGTCCTCCCACGCGCCGGCGTCCGCGAGGTCCCTGCTCACCTCCCAGTAGCAGCTGTTGCACTTGAACCCGGACCCGAAGGTGACCATCAGCACCCTGTCCCCGCGCTTCAGCCGCCGCTTCGCCTCCATGTACGACAGCACGTACCAGAGGCTGCTCGCCGACGTGTTGCCCCACCGGTGCAGCGTCATCCTCGCCGGCTCCACGTCGTGGGCGCTCAGCCCCAGGCTCTTCCGCACCGCCTCGATCACCGCCGTCCCGCCGGGGTGGAGGCAGAAGTGGTCCACGCCGGTCCTGAAGTCGATCTTGGGGCCCTCCCCCTTGGCCGCCGCCTTGCGGCGGAGGAGCTTGCGGATGAGGAGGCGGGACGCGAACCGCGCGAGCTCGCGGGCGGGGAGGATGCGCGGGGCGAGGCGCTGGAGGTTCTCCGAGAAGGCGCGCACGGCGGCCTTGGGGAGCGCCTTGCTGAGGCTGACGCCGAGGCGGCCGTCGTCGTCCTCGCGGTGCACGGCGGCGGCGTGCGCGTCGTCGTGCGCGCCGATGTTGGCGCGGACGAGGCAGCGGAGCTCCATCTTGGCGCGGGCCCGGAACGCCGGGTCGTTGGTGAGCAGCGCGGCGGCGCCGCCGCAGCGGAAGAGGCAGTTGCCGAGCATCATGGACTTGTCGGTTCCGACGTACCAGTTGGGCGCGCAGGACTCGGAGGTGACGAGGAGCGCCATGGTGCGCGGGCGCGTGAGCATGACGTTCCGGGCGAGGTCGACGGCGATGAGGCCCGCGCTGCAGCCCATCCCGGAGAGGTTGTAGGCCATGACGTCCTCCCGCATGCCGAAGCGGCGCACGATCCTGGACACGAGCGAGGGCTCCGGGGCGAAGGATCCGACGTTGAGGACGACCAGGTCGACGTCGCGCGCGGCGACGCCCGTCTTGGCGAGGACGGCGGCGACGGCGTCGGCGAAGAAGTCGTCCATCTCCTCGAGCGCGTCGGCGAGGGTGGGGCGCTCCTCGCGGCCCTCGAGGACGTTGCGCGGGCAGTAGGTGTGCTCGCCGATGCCGGAGTTGACGATGACCTTGAGGAGGAAGCGGTACTCGGAGAGGCCGAGGCGCTTGTTGCGCTCGATGACGGCGCCGGCGGTCTCGGTGGTGACCTTGCGGTCGTCGGAGGGCTTGTGGCAGGCGTAGTCCAGCAGGTAGCAGCGCGCGCGGCGGCGGCGGCGCGACACGGCCTGCCACGCCAGGTACGCGGCGGCGTGCGCCAGCAGCAGCACGGTGAGCAGGGCGAGCAGCTCCATGGATGGAATGTGACGGTGGGTCGGTCGGTCACAGTAAGTAAGGTGGGCTGGCTTGGCAGGAAATGCGTGTGGCGTTTATATAGACGAAGCTGGATCGGGGGCAGGTGCTGGGACGGGCCGGGGATGATGCGCCGTGGGTCGATCGTATACTTGGCTTGCGGTTGGTGCACACATGGGCTGGATATGTATATTTGTATATGTAAGGACCAGATGGCGATCGAATGGCATGTCCGATCCGCCTGAGTTTTTGGAGAAGGTTATATTAATGCGGTCGACGTATAGCAACCAACTGCTAACTAACAACTGGCTCATTTGTTGGGCCATGCATGGCCGTGACGGCTTTTGCCATGAGTCCTCCGTTTTTAAGTGTAGAACGTCTAAGATTTTAAATTTTATCGGTTTGTGCCAAATTTGTCCGAGTGTGGTTTGTCCCAAATCATATCCAGATATTTTTTTCCCACACTTCCTGCAGTACCCCATTTTGGCCATACACACACAGAAGGTACAAAGTGCAGCGGAGACCCGACTTTAAGTTGCACCCTTCCAACCTTAGTTAGCTTCACGGCGGCCATAAAACGCGGGGCGGCCGCGCTGGCTCCTGCACTTACACACGCTCTCCGTGATCGACAAGACGAACATGGAGTACATGGGCTGTGTGTTCTGTACTGCTGCTTTTGTACCACCACCTCTTTTGTGAACCAATTTCAGCTTATACCGGAGTCACGGTCTATCGGCCGCGGCCGGTCACGTACATCAGCCGGATGCCTGCATACTTTTTCACAATACCAGTACACTCTAACTAAAAAGCTGTGCCCCAAACTAAGACAGATTACCGAGTAGCTGTGCACCGTTGGTTCGTACTAGGTAACCCTAGGCCCTAGCCTAAACGCGTACGCGTAGTAGTAGCTGCAGCCTGCAGCTGTGTATTTACGCTAGCTACCGGCTCCTCTTACTCCAGCGGCGCTGTGCAGAGACGACGTGCATGCAGTACGTGCTGAATAGTGTAAAACTAACCGAACCACAATATAATAGCGGTTGTTGCTTGGTGCTGTACGTATCAGGCATCCAGGCCAATCGGTAAAAGAAAAAAAAGCGAAAAAAAAGCTTCTCCATGCGCTACACTACTATGTGGGATGTATGCTTACACGTAAATTCATTTGCAAAGTTCCGCGAGACCAACCTTCTGGCCTGAATATAAGTAGTATATTTTTTTGAAATAAAACATATATTACTAACTACTATAACGCAACGTGCTGTGCTCGATGCAGCAGCAATACCAATAATGCAATGTGGTACAGGCACGCGTGCATTTTTGGGCATTTGGCTTGGCCCGGCCCGGCCCGGCCTGCATTATTTCCATAACTGCAATGCAACGACGCACGCAGATGCAGAGTCATATGGTGTGTGTCAGGCGATTTTTTCAAGAAAAAGAAATGGTGTCTGCCACAGCCAGAAGAGGCGCCGTTACACGTACGTGTGTACGGCAATTATATTCATCAATCGCCCACAGATCGACGTTGAATCCGCTGGCATTTCAGCATCCAGAGATCGTCACGTGCGTACGTACAGGGCAGGTATGCTGTACACTTGTGCTGCTAAAGCCAGCCAGCTGCTACATACGGGGACTAGCTAGCTACGACGAACTCGCCAGTCCAGGGATGCGACTTTGGAAGGGCTGCTTCGAGATGCATTTCGTCGTGTTATATATATTATAGATACATCAACATAATTAATTACTTCTGAGTCAGCGTCTCCTCCTTCTACGGGGCAAATTGGAATGTAAAACGCACATGTACACTAAAGCCAGTCTCAGTGGAGGTTTCATAATTAATTAAGAAGTTTTATATGTATTAAATGTAGTGCCACATCAGCAAATTTGCTAATATAATATGATAATTATAAGGAGAGAGTAGGGAGATGGTAATTATAAGGAGAGAGGAGGGAGAGTTTTATGGCAAATTTGCTGATATACCCTAGTTTTTTTAAAAAAAACTAGGGCAGGAGCGCTGCCATATCATATAAGCAAGAAGAGATATCAAAGTCATACAAGAGTATGATTATATAAATAAAAGCTAAACTCGGTACTCGAAGGACGACTAACATAGAAAAACTAGGATACAACCGGGGCTCCACATGCCCTGAAACGCAACTGCATCTCATCCTTGATAAGTTGCAACCCAACACTTGGCCCTGCAGCAGCTTTTCATCGCCTGTTTCTCTCCTTCCACAGCCCGTGTGCATGGCTGCAACCTGTTCTTTTTCCCCCTTCTTCGGACGATGAGCAAAAGCTTCCAATTTCTCAATTTTGGTAAATGTGCAATGAAACTATACACTGAGACCGGTCTAAGTGCATACATTGCGCACGACTCGAATCGTCCTCGTCGGAAATGACGCTCCAATTTTAATTTCAACAAACATCAAGGAGCAGAGACCACCCGTTCTCGCCCCAACAAGCTAGCTCATTCAAAGGAAGGTTTGACTGTACCCCTGCTGGATCAACCAAACCCAATGCAAGCACGTGCGGTTGTGCATGGAGAGTTGGCCGGTAGAGAGTCCCGGCCCGTCCGTGTCCCGATCAACCGACGATCCACGGCGTACCCGGAAAGCGCCCCTCTACCTCACGAGGAAACCAGTTCGTCCTCCAGTCCAGACTCCAGATAGAAAGCGCAGGCGGGGGAGCAACTGTTATGCATGTTGGCAGCGAGATCAACATGCGCTGCTAGCGAAACGGAGCTGGCTGCTGCCGGTAGCCGGTAGGTAAACCTGTCGGCGGCCGATGGATCGGAGGCCGGCCAACCGGTACTTTGCTTTCTTCTCAATCTATCTTGCGAGCGAGCGTTTCCTTTATTTCCTAGCTCGCTCGGTAGGAGTAGCTCCTCGTTGCACTGCATCGTTGGGCGCCGGCGATCGATCGCTGTTGGTGTTAAGAGTATGTACGTACACTCTCGCTCGCGGCTGGCAACAATTTTGTCATCGACAGGACGACCTTGCTGCTATCATATTCAGAGTTTCAGACACGATACATCATATCGTTCTCCATGCTAATAAAGGATCGGAGCAGTTTGTTGATATCGGTCGCGGCTAGGCGATTTGGCAGTGGTTGGGCCTTTTGTGTCGTCGTCCGTGCTTGCTGCTGGATCGGATAGCACAAGTGGCGTATTAGCTGCTTGTTTCAACCTCTCGAAGCAAGCTTACTTCAGCTATCTTGTTTCCTTCTACCGCAGTACTATGCTGCAATTGTTGCAGGGGTAGCTAGCTAAGCAATCCTATTCAAGTACAGTAATGTAGAGTGAGTTGGATAATTGGTACTTCTTTCGTTCTATCCTGCATGAAACCTTTAATGTTCACTGACTTAATCTGGGGTGACAGTTAGCAGATGGCTGGTTGCCAGTTGAATTGACGACCTGATCACGACCTCGATCATGACACTTGCAGTAACACCAGCCCCAACAAACTGCAGGCGTGCCTGCATCGATCAAGGTACTACAGGCCGGCATCCATGGACATGGACCACCATCCCTGAAACTGAATGAGGTTCGACTCTTGCTTCTTCTTCTTTTCCTTCGGTCAGAAGAAAATCATAATACTACTACTACCGTAGATCTATCCTATCTCGCGGATCGGAACGAAGCCTCTCGATCCGTCCGAGTCAATTTCGCACACAATACAATTAATTTCACTCGATCGCGTGTCAAAGAGTCGATCCCGAGCAGGAAGAGCTTCTGAATCTGCTGACTCGCGATCCAGCAGCTAGGTCATCTCCCTGGGGTACAGTGAAGTTACTTGTGCCATTTTCCGATCGTCCTTATTGGCCGGATCTATCGATCAAGTTGGCTGCTCTGACTTTGCGCGGCATGATAAATGCAACTACCGACGCGTATCCCTCTCAAAATCTCTCCCCCACAAGATCGATCCTAACAAAAACCACGAATTAAACAAATGCAACTATATGCAAGGTTGCTGAAACGTACTACTCCAGTAGAGGCTATATAGAGGAGCATCAACGCAATGCAATGCAAGGTGGGCCGGCCTTAATTGTATCACCGCGAACCACAAGTGTATCATGCCGAGTACAGTACGTCGAACTAGCAAACGTTAGCTGAAGGCCCGAAGCTGGGCGGCCGCCCTTTTCTAAGCAGTGAATGTGGATCTGAATGACCAGAGCAGGCGATGGTGCAGGGAAAAAAATTTGTAAACAGAATTTATTTAATACTTTTAAATAGTAAAATATTTTAATATAATATAACTAAATTTTAGCTCTCCGAAATTAAACGGGACCTACATACGAATTCTGGTTGTGCGTTCCAGCCGGCCGCCTCATGTCTAGCCGCCGCCTCTGGATACTGCATGTGTATACACGCGTGAAGTCAGCCAACTTGAGAGGAGCATTGAAATGTACTATATTATATTATGGGATCATGAGTATATAGACTAATTATAAAACTAATTGTATAAATAGAGACTAATTCGCGAGATAAATCTATTAAGGCTAATTAGTCCATAATTTGGCAATGTTGTGCTACACTAAATATATGCTAATGATAGATTAATTGGGTTTAATAGATTCGTATCGTGAATTAGTCTTCATTTATGCAATTAGTTTTATAATTAGCCTATATTTAATACTTCTAATTGATGTCCAAACATCCGATGTGACGGGACTAAAGTTTAAAGTTTAGGGCACGCTGGATCACCCCGACTAAATTTTAGTCCATGTCACATCGAATATTTGGACACTAATTAGGAGTACTAAATATAGACTAATTACAAAACTAATTGCACAGATGGAGGCTAATTCACGAGACGAATCTATTGAGCCTAATTAGTCCACGATTTGATAATGTTGTGCCACAGTAAACATGTGCTAATAATAGATTAATTAGGCTTGATAGATTCATCTCGTGAATTAGCCTTCACTTATTTAATTAATTTATAATTAATCTATATTTAATACTTATAACCGGTATCAGACGTGACCCGACTAAGTTTAATCCCTCGGCCGACATTCCCCCTCGTCGAGGATGAGACGACACAAAAACAGGGAGGTCGAGCAATGCTGGCGCCTGGCCGACGTTGCAGTAAAAAGTCCTCACCTAGGCTACCTACCGCCTATTGGAAGCGAAACCGCGTGCGCCTGAAATGAAATCGGTGTGCGGCGGCGGCACCGGCAATGGTAGCTAGTGGCGCTACGGCAGTCGGCAGAGCAGGCACCCGGATCAGCATCGGATGCGCTTTCATTTCATTTACAACCAAGTACTAGAATGGCGATGCCAAGGCGATACCGATACGAGGGTACCACCGGTACTAGCTAGGGGTCGGTAGCAAGCAGGGCATTAATAAGTTGCCAGCCAGCCTCGGAAAAGGGGACCGAAAAAGTCAAAAGGCTCTGAATCACTGCTACGCTGCAGGCACTCTGCCGAGGCAGCTACAGGAGGAGGAGGTCAAAAACAAGCAGCGGAATCTTCGGATCCTGACACGGGATCCGGTAGACCTTGCTAGTTTCTGCACTCGGCCTGCATCTAGGCAAGATAACATCCTGAACCGAAACCTCAGCATGCAGTCATGTCGACGTTGCAAACGAACGTCGTTGGAGAGGGAGCTGACTATACACCTACCGAGCATATCAAGCTGGCCCACCTGGCCCTTGCGCGTGATCCAATAGAAGAAAAAGCCGCGTCCGGCCTGACAAGACCGCGCCAGGCCCATTTGCAGCAGTAGGGTTAACTCAGTGTGTCAGTGTATCATTCAAGTAGACCAAACACACAACAGGAACAAGCTGCGCAAATTCCCAACCAACCGTCAAGGGCCAAATGCAGCGAGTTCCAATTGAAACATATAAAAGTTACATATGATACAGCATAAATAAAAATAGAACAGGAGGCCTCCTTTCAGCCAAAGTTCTTTTCTTCTTTTTTTGTTTCTGAGCTACACAAACGACCTATCAGGATAAATACAACACATCCACAAACTCGCTGCACTAAGTACTTAAACAGCTCAACCGTGACAGGCAACCAGCTGCCGCTGCTACTACTAATACCCACTCTTATTTGCCTCAGTACAACACAACAGCCCACGACACCAAGCTCACCAGCATCTTATGCCTCAATCGGACAAATCAATTACCGGGTTAAGAAAAAAGCTACCTAGATTCATTATTTTTGTTGTTTTGTTATTTCCACACCTTGACAGAGTGGTCATGGCTTGCAGAAGCTACCATCCCGGTGACTGGTGACTGTGCCAGCGCAGCAATTAGACCTTCATGAGCTTGTACTGTCAGGCTCTGGTTCTTCACCATGTTCCATACCTCCAGAGACTGCATGATAAGAATTTCAGTGAGAAAACTTCCAAAAAAACATGTTAAAGAGCCATGTGACATGAGTACATTGCAGACTATGCCCCTTGACCCTTGAGAAGGGAAAAGTGGTACTGCTAACAAAACTGGACAATATACAGTGCACTAACAAGATTCTAATTGCATCTCGTTGTTAATACTCCCTCTGAATATGTCGTTTCAACGCCTTCACTGCTTGACAAGTGTATGCCATTCTAAGATTGCTTGGCAATTACACCTCTGAATATGTTGTTTAAACTTATTTACAATTTGATAAATGTACTTCGATCTAAGATTTCCAGGTAATTTTACCTCATTTGTTCCAGTTTTATCCTTCATCAATTCTATCATTGACTAACTTCTTTTCCGTGCCTTGTTTGCCAAGCGCACTTTAGATAGGATTAATTGAGGTCAGGATGGTCCATACACCTCAACTCCTTAGTTCCTGTGCCCCACTCTAAAACATCTTACGCATTTGTGATCATGGGGATTAGGAATAAACATCCAGCGTCAAGTGTATTGGACTACATATTCTTGTCAACAGAGACGAGGTAAAATACTACCACAACTAGGAGACACAAGTTTAGCAGTAGAAACACACAACGACGTACACTTCCTCAAAAAGGCTGCTTTGTAGTGATGGCTAGGTTCAATAAAGTCACAATTACCTGGTAGCCTCCAATAACCAAGAGATTGGTATAGCTCGGGTGGAACACACAGGAATGGAACTTGTTTCCATTGGAGCTAAGCTCATGAATGCACTCTCCTGATGATATTGACCAAACCTTAACTAGGTCCTGACTGACAGAGGCAAGATATTCCCCGCTGTTGTCCCAGCACACTGACTGCACATCGGTGTTATGACCCTGAGATTACAAATCAAGTACTTCAGTTTCACATCATAGAAAAAAGAGAGGAGCTTCACAACTCCAAAACAGAGAAAAAATTATATCTTAATGCAGTTGGAATTTGAGATGTGCATGTGCAGGGTTCTAGTGAAGTAAAATGTAGCAAGGGAACTTTTCGAACAAAGGAAAGAGAACCTGCAGAGTGTATTTTTTCCCATGCGTCTCAATATCAAATATGGAAACCATGTTTTCAGCAGCCGCGGCTAAATATTGTCCAGCATTAGGTTGAAACCGAACTTGGGCAGTACCACCCTGTACAAGACAGTCGGATAAACTGTGAGTTACTAAATTCATAGATTCTTTTTTTTTCAAACACTCATTCAGGAAACTTCAAAGGGTGGAAGGAATATCGACAACCTTTATGAAACGCATACACGTAAGCTGGGTCACATTCCAGTACCGGATTTCACCATTGCCATCACAAGAGCACAGAAGATCTGTTTTCTTTGGATGGAAATCTAATGATGTGACCTGGAAGCTATGCCCGGTGAACGTGTGCAGAGAGAATCCAGGCTGCAAAACATTTTAGCATAAGCTATACTGTACCACATGCAAGTGCAAACAAATACTTAAGATTCACACAGATGGCATATTTTACCCATTATATTGGTGCATTGAATTAGGATGTTCATAGTAGAACATAATTTGGAAGATCAAAACACAAAAAGGAAAAAGTATTTATATGCCAATTCATACATGACATGGTTGCACCTTGTTACCTTTTGTGCCATGGGGACAATATGGATTCGTTGTGATCACATTACAGCATCCACTAATACTCAAACAAAGTCTACAACTGTACTAGTGTACAGAGAGCAAAAGCATAATTGTAGCGTTGCTATAGGAGGAATAATAGCAGTACAGCACAATATCCATAAACCCTATCAAGGACAAGTAACTTACATCTGCAGCATTCCATAGTTTAATAGTTCTATCGAAAGATGATGTTGCCAGATGATTAGAGTTTGGCCTGAAACGGACATCAGTAATAATAAGGCCATGCTCTTCTGATGTATACTGTGTCTGGAAATTTTCCATGTTCCAAAGTACAGCCTACAAAAAAAAAAAAGTACACCAGTCTCAGAACATTAGAGGTTCCAAAAAAAGTGCAACTTCTAATGGAACCAAAATCATAATTGCATGAGAGTTTTACCTTCTTTTCATGTCCAGCGCTAGCCAAAATCTTGCCATCTGAAGAGAAGTGGCAGCAAACAACTTTGCTGTTGCTTGTGCGCCAACAATTAACTTCACTGAAAGTAAAACCTAGAAACAAGAAAGCATGTCATTTGATGTTTGCAAAACCAATCAAGAACGTTACAAATATTACCTTTCGAAGTGGTTGGGTTAGGCTCTGCAGGACTTCTTTTGAGTGCAGCAAAAATATCCCTGGCATCTCCATCATCGTTGGATAAGAAGGATTCAACATTATCATCCAAAGAGCCCACATCACCAAACTGCTCAAGATCATCCTGTCACATAGAGCAATCAGGTTACCAATCCATATCATATAAAGATTGTTTACATCTGAGGGTATACTTTAAATTAAGAGTAAAGGCTCTAACCATTTGATTTGAAGAGGATGCAAGTCCAGTTCCATCCGCACCATACATCATTAAATTCTTCGGAACGTGGCGCATATTACCAGCCATTCCAACTCCATCCCCAGGCGTATGTGTGGATGGCGTAGATGGTGGAGAATTGGTTGAAGGACCCACAGTGTTTCCTGTACCAGTACTATTTGCTGGTCCTGATGATGTAGGCTGCTTTCTTTTTCTATTGTTCTGGAAATAACAAATAATTACAGAATATGGAGCATATAAGATAAATGGCAAGCATATCGTTTCATAATAAGAACCAAATTGCAATAAATCACGCATTTGAAACAAATAAACTGAAAAATATCTGAGTGCTCAGTATTAGTCATCACAAAATTGAAATACTTTTCCAGGGATTATAGAATATATATGCACTCATTAAAGAAACAAATTCTTTGTTACTAATTGGTGGGGCTGGGACAAATTTCAAGCTAGGCAGGCTGTCATGCATTATGTGATTGCTTTATGGAGCAAATGGCACAGAAGGATAATTGCACCAATCAGGCCCATAACTACATGGACCCTTGCCATATCATGCTAGCATGGTGCCTTAAATTAGGATCGACCAATCTGGAGTCTTCAGAAATCAGAACAAATGCTCCTATTCTTCTACTTATGTTTTATTGTTCCCTTACTTTTTTTTTTGCTATGAAGGTTGTGGAGTTGTTAGAATAAGAACCATGGAATTTCCGAATAAGACCATAGTACACTCATGGAACCACCCCCATTTTGAGAAGAATGGTAAAATGCACATCACCGCACCATCTAGTGTTCTTTTAAGGCATTCTCAGATAAACATCTTAATTCCATTGGCACTCTCTAAGTGTTTCACAATAAGTTCAAATTTGTTGATAGAAGTGCAGCAGTAGATGCACGAGGGGAAAAGACCACATGTGAGTTAACAACCAAGAATAGAACATGAAATACATAGGTTGGGCATACTGTCAGTACCTGCTGCATTTGTTGCTGCTGGCTCTGCTGCTGCTGCTGGTTCTGCTGCTGCTGCTGCTCCTGCGGTTGCTGTGAAGATGTCTGCTGCATGTGGATACTTTTTCAGATATATTGAGATCCTGACAAACTAGAGCCAGAAAATATACAGATTTGAAAGACAAACTCAATGAAAGCACACATCTAAAGCAATCCGACCTTCATGAGATACTCCTGGTCTGGTCCGACTTTGGGTGAACTGGATTGCATAGGGGAACTAATACACACATCAGTTCCAGCAGGTTGTCCATCTTTACCATTCAACCCACTCCTGGTCAGCGCTGTAAGTCTACGGGGATCAATATCCCCATAATTAGTTGAGTTGCCAAGGTTCCCTTGTGCTTGGGCCTGTGCTAAGTATTGCTGCTGCTGCTGTGGTGACATAAGTTGGAACTGTGACTGTGTTGAAAGAAATGGCTTCTGCATTTGAGCACCTAGATTCGGCCGCAATTGATCAATTCCCTGTAAGATGGTTGCATGGATATTCATAGGTGGTCAGATTCCGAATAGAGACATGGGTGTATAAGGTTTTTTTGTTGCTGCTGCTGCAGATCTTACAGTTAATGGCCAGCCCTTCAATGGTAAACCACTCACACCTTGGTTCAGTCCTGTTGGAAACAGAAGGTATCTCAGAAATGTATGATAATCTTGAAATGAATGCTTCACATTATATACACAAGACCCCCTAAAAAAACCTCAAAAATTATATACACAAGAGAGTCCCCAATCAAACAAAAGAAAAGGCATTGTAGTTATTTACCACTTACTTGCCAAAATATACATCTGTTACAACATTATAATGGTATGGCACAATCTAAGCTGTCAAAAGTAGATAATACAACAGCAAAAACTTTTAGTCCCAACTCCCATGGAAGTTGGGGTAGGCTAGAGATGAAACACAACAAAAGCCAGAAGAAAGGATAAAGAAAAGGTAAAAAGAAAAAAACGATATATCAATGATAGTAAGATAGCAAGAGGGGCATGGTTCAGCAGGCATGTGGATTGCTGATTTGGGGGACAGAAACTAGTGCTCAAAGCTACATTTGGGGGACCGTGTTGATGTCCAACACGTCACTTATTCCATCATTTGTGACTGCAGCGATAAAGGCCAGGTGTCCTAAATAAGGTGCCTGTATATCAGAGTGCTAACTTTAACAACATAGGTGGAACTTGCAACAAACAGGGGAAAGGGCTCACCTGCACCACTCAATCCAGGTTTAGGCTGAATTATTCCCTGTCCATATAAGGATGATGGATCCATGGGCAAAGATCTCTGAGGTACTCCCATGTTACCTTCGCTCTTAATATCCTGTTAGAAAGAACACTCAAGTTATCAGCGCATAAATTTAGTGAACTACTGGAAGTACTTGTAAACTGAATAAACAAGGTGTAACCAATAACCCACAATTGTTTGCTGATTCCGAGCCTGGATTTGCTGCAGAGTTGTAGACACATTTCCAGGAGTCCCCGGAACTAATTGCCTAATTCCACAACATGGTAAGTTGTGTGAGTACCGCAAACATATCAGTTTTAGCTTATCCTTTTTTTTCCTTTTGTAGAAGTGCATAAGAGAAAAATAGGAGTTGGTGGATCACCCTGCATGGTTTGTTGCAGCTGACTTCAGAAGAGCCATTCTACTAGCATCAAGAAGCTGTGATCCCTCAGAATCCATTGAATGTGGGTGCTTCAAGCGCTCTTCATACATCTTGGCAGCTAAAACACTAGCTGTTGATGGCCCCAAAATGCCATCAGAGTTTAAAGCATTTATTGGACCATTAAGTGAAGGATGGCTTGCATTAGTACGCTGAAGTTGAGCATGTCTTTGCTGCATAAGTTGCAATTGCTGCATCTGCATCTGCTGCTGGTGCTCTCTTGCTTTTATTTGTTGTGCCTATATATCCAACAAAGATTTACAACCAGTGAGATAAAAAACAACAACAGATGCATTGTAATTTAAGCAATCCCAAGCTACCTCTAGGTATGCCGCTGCAACTTCAGAATGCTTTTCATTCGTCCTTGCTATGAATATATCCCAAAAGACAGACCACCACTCAAAGAGAAACCCTCCAGGAGCATCAATTGCTGCATTGCACTTCACAAGTCAAGTATGACATAATGATACTTCGAGTAGGCTACAAAGTCTTTTAGACCCAAAGCAAGATAGGTAAGCTGGAGATGAAACCCAACAAAGGGCACGAGAGAGCATAAAAAATAGGTAATAGAAAGAGTAGCAGTAGTAACTGATAGCCTAGCTCATCGTTCAGGCACATGGATTGCTCATTTGCAGGCTCTCCTATCCAAACTTCAAAGACAGTTATTTGGGTATATTCATATTACATTCTCTTGAATCTCTCTGTACTGCCTCTTACCATGTAAGGTTTCATCCACTCAAGAACAAGCGACAAAGTAATTATTGAACTATTTGAACCTTCTGGAAGAACACTTGAGCAAAACATAGCATGTTTGAGATAATTTGATTGGATGGCATTGGATGAAATAGAAGCAGAATTTAGCAAATCATCACTAATAGCTTATTGGTAAGTAGGGACTATACAGATGTGTAATATTTAATATATGAACGCTACTCATGCAGCTTCTGTTTTGCATGCATCTGCGATCCATCCATACAATAACTTCATGCACTTCACAAGTACAAATGTGAGCTATTATCTAAATCAATATGCTCCGAGGCAAAAAAAAAAAGGAAAAAAGAGTAGCAGATATAAAATGAACTACTGCATTTGGAATTCTAAACTTATTAAATTTCAACTAGAGCACTGTTGACAACATAACAAAAAGTTAGTTACATCACAGGATGCATCAACTCCAGACTCCATCAAATCCATGTCCATGACCATGCAAAAATATCATAGCACGCCGCAAATCCTCTCAATAACAATAGCTAAACTACAACCATTATGTGCCTAGATAGGGAAATAAAATCAAGTGGTTTCTTCCAATGTTATGCACCCATCTCAGTCTTCACCAACTCCCATTCAACCTCGAAACCACCATATTACTTTAGAACTTTCTGACCAAATAGCCCTCAAAACTATCCAGCCCCCTTCAACTTTGACACTATATAACCCTATTTGGCTGAAAACCAAACTATAAACCAACCCAGAAGAGTATCACATGGCCTACTTCAAAATTCGAATTCACACCCCACCGATAACTAAACTCCTGTCGCAATCAAAACGTAAACCACCACAAATGCGAAAGGGCAAAGTAACAGAAGCGGAGGAGATGACGATTACCGACTGGATCAGCAGCAACCTTCCCCTCTGCCATGAAGGCCTTCGCCGTCGTCTGCAGGTTCCTCTTCAGCAAATAGTCATAGATATACACGTCAAGCCTGCACCACAAGCACGAGAATCGATCAATCACAATCGAACGGGAAAAAGCCGAATAAACCAACGGGAACACACTTCAAAATCGCTCACATCTTATCCGCTTCCCAGTTGCTCTGCGCCATTCTGCATTGTTGGATCCAGCATAGGACATGGGTGCACACCCGACAGATTTTGCAAAAAATTCGAGTTAGTAGGTAATATATGGTAACTGGGTCAGATCCGAGTACAAATAGCTTTGTTAGGGTTTGGGGGTGCTCCGTTTCGCACAGCGGAAGGGAAAAGAAGGGGCGAGCATACCTGGCGGATGCTCGTCGCCGGCAAAGGGCCGGGCGGAGACGTGACGAATGGCGCCGCCGCTCGCCCAGGCGTCGCCGCCTGGAAAGGAAGACCAAGGGAGGAGAGAGGCAGAGGGAAGGGAAAGGCCGAAAGGGGGAAAGAAACAGAGATGAGCCTGAGGGGGAGGGGCTGTCACCGAGCCGAGCTCGAGCGAGCCTGCCACTCCGAGCTCGAGTACGATAGCATCTCGAGCCGAGCTCGATCCGAGCGTGAGATCCCGCCGGGCCTACAGCACAGCTCGAAGATCGCTCGCAGATGGCGAGTATGGAAACAAAGTCATTCTTCCAAATCACAAGTGCTCGAGTCCGTAGAATAACTTGCCAACACTAAGAAAAAGACGCATCCAAAAAAATATCACCAGCATGGAGGTGCCAAAAGGAAGACACATTATCCCTTATTCTTTTAACATTTGCTACAAAGTTGAGGTCTCTGAAACAACTTTGTAATGTTCTTATTATTACTTAGATAGAGGGTGATTTGCTTCTGTAATACTAACGTTTTTCAAAAGAAATATGTTGGGAATAAATATTTATGCTTGCTCGTGATAATCTAAAAATATAAGGGTCAAACTGCAATTTGGAGGTTCGGAGCCGAAGGAGTAGGCTCGTAGGCATGGGGATCGGAGTGTTTGATTAGGTTTGGATTACCGATACTGGTGGTGCCCAAGCAAAACACCAAGCACGGGGTCTGACCAGTCATGTGAAGGGAGCAGATGACGTGTCTGTGAGTGGCTAGGGTGGTGGAATGGCTGCTGTTTGCCACGGGATTCGTGAAAGATAGGGTGAGCTGGTGACCTTTCACAGTGACGATGTCTCGCACGTTTTGTATTCCTCTAAGCCCAGCACATTGCTAAACTGTTAATATTACCGTGTAGGTTGTATCTTGTATGCACATTGTTAAACTGGCGCTTAAACTGTTAAGCATTTCTAATCGAGCATACAACCTAACTTTGGCATCAGATATAACATGAAATTTTACTATACAGACCGGTCCATTTTTTTTTCATTCATTTTTTCCCTGCGAATAGAGAACACGTCCTTACTGGCACGGGCGAAGCCACGCCGAGTGCACATGCACCAGGAAAAACAAAAACTCAGTGATCAGCATCTAAATTTTACTGGAGATAAGATTTTTTTTATATGTGTACATTATGTGTACATTAAGGTGTGCACTCGGATCCTCTGTGCTCTAGTTTCGCCCCTGCTTACTGGCTGACCGGGTTATATTTTTATGATGGCCTTTTCGGCCTCTTGTTCCTGTTTCCACTCCTTTCGGTTGAATACTAGTCAGGGGACTAGTCTTCTCTAGGCAAGCTGCCGCGGTTGATCGGGTTGGTGCTGGTAGTTTTTATGGCTCCGATTGGTGATGTTAACGGCCTGCCCTGCCTAGGTTAGCAATATCCCATTGCTTTCTAGGGGAGTCTGCATCAACCATACACCATGCCTTCCTTGGAACCTAGTAGGAATAGGAATAGACTTTATTCAACTTTTTTCCGATCGATCAATCCTGACTGTCCGGAGGTTTTTCCCGTTGATCAATCCTGGCCGTCCGGATCGAACCGTTGATTATTTTCTTCTACTAGCAGTGGAGTCGCTTATTTTTCACCGTCACGCGCGCGATCACTATTTTCGCTCTCGTTCCTACCCACCCACCTCCACCTGTCCCTGCAGCATCCTTGCCACTTGGTTCCCTACCCCCACCAAATTATCTATCGTGTCGCCGTGTTAGCATGTATTCATATAGAGACGGTAACGGATACAAACCCATTAAACTTTGCAGTTCCAAACCTAAATCCATAAAAAATATCTAAATTCGTTAAAAAATCATACCCGTGACGAGTTTAAATTTTGCCCAAACCTGTACCGGGGTAGGTTAATGGGTACTCACGGGTCACCCGTAAGTCTACACTTTATTATACTAGTTTTATTATAATCAATAAATTTAATATGATAAGCATCAAATTTATAGCGTATAGAAATATATAATGAGCAACAATTTAAAAGTTACTCGAGGAAATAAAAATATAAACGACAAGTTCTATATTCAAATGATCACTATACAAAGTCACCAATCCATCGTATGCATATGCATATACAGACACTACAACTACAAAGCAACAACATCCCTACCTACCATCAAAACATTCAAAGTTCACCAAGATAAGAAGTGGAGAAGTAGGGATATTAAGTTTACTATAAATTCATAAAATAAAATGACAATTGCACTAGGTTGGATCGGGTTTGAAAAATCTATAGATTTATGGGTTCGGATATTGTAGGAACAAACCCGTGTCCCTCAACCCGACGGCTAGGATTTTATGTCCATTAACAAACCCACAGGTCTAAAAATTTGATCCAAACTCGTACCCTAATGGAGTAAAAACCATCAAATTTCGGGTACCCGTTGCCATCTATATACACATATATACTGCTTGGAGGCTAGTGTATGCTTCCTTCGTTTATAAATATAAGATTTTCCAATTAAACACTAAGACGGAGGGGAGTGGGTGAACTGCATGGTCTCCTTGTTGATTTGGAATTTTAGCCGCCATGGGCCACGAATCTAGATTTATGCATCCAGTATGCACTATAGTCAGGGAGAATAGATTTATGAATCTTAATGTGAATTTTATTAGAAGTTTGATAAACATTAAATAACATATCACATCTTATAAGGAGAGATAAGAGAGAGTTCCGTAAGGTTGGAGGAGTTTTTATCACCCAGAAACCCAGCTAGCAGTTACCAAAATTTTAATCAGCTTAGTAACTATACTGAAACTAGCCTAACAGCTAAAGGGAAGGGAGGCGTGGAGCTGGAGTAGCACCCTTACTCTGCACTGATCGATTGATCAACTGCTAGCAGTCAATGCAACAATAGCACAAAGCATCAACAAGCGCCACAAATGACACTGCTCTCGTTGAGCAAAAACAACAAACGAGAATACTCGGACCGGTTGGTAGAACTAGAACATGCATGGATCAGACACTCGCATAACATAAATAAAATTAACGTATCTTGTCCACCCATCGGATGGGCGGCAAGTTCGGTCGCAATTAACAACCGAATTAATCTTAACCATTGTCCAGACAGGCAACACGATTATCTAAATTTTCGATCTTCTTCGTACGGAGGCACCAGCAGCACGCAGTTGACAAATTCTCAAGCCAAAATGCTGCTGTTCGCAAGCGCATCGCCGCCTAGCCCTGCTGCATGGTGGCGGCGTCGCCGTGGCGCTCCATGACCCGGCGCATCGCCAGCGCCGCCGCCTCGCTGGCCCGCAGCGTCCCGCTCGCCATGATAGCCGCGAACTCCCTCGTCACCTCCTCCTGCACCTTTCCCCTCGCGCTCCCGAGCGGGTCAGCTGCAGGAGCAGGAGCGGGAGCGGGAGCTTCCTTCGAAACATTCTCTGCCACCGCCGCCGGCGCGGGCTCTTCCGGCTTGGCGGCGGTGGAGCTAGGAGTCGCGGCGGCCTTCTCGGGCGCCGGCACGGAGACGGAGGCGGGCGTGGGCACGAACTGCGTGGCCTGCGGCGCGGCGTTGTTCCGCAGCGTGGACTCGAGGTTCTGGATCATGGGCATGATGAGCGGGCCCATTGGGCTGGACATGACCTCGGCAGGGAGGTTGAGGATGTAGTCGGGGATGCCGGTGCCGACGAGGAACTGCGCGACCTCGTTGCTGAAGTTGTTGCAGTTGTGGGTGAGGAGGCGGTACGTCTCCGCCGTGTAGCGCGGCGCGATGGCGCGGAGGTAGTCCTCGAACACCTCGCGCGGGAGGTGCGTGACGCCCAGCTCCACCACCCGCAGCGGCCGCCCGTACGGCGTCGAGCCCGCCGGCGTCGACTGGATCCCACCGCCGAAGAAGTACTCGTTCCCGTACACCACCACGCCCGTGTGCCTGTTGGATCGATACAGGAACGGTCAGAGACACCGGCGCCAGGGCTCAGATCCGAGGGAAGGGAGCGGGGGAGCGGCGGGCTCACCAGATGGCCTCGATGGGCTTGCCGAGGAAGGAGGTGGAGAGCTGCCGCGCGAGGCCGTTGCTCAGGTCGTACACGTTGAGCGTAACCTTGTACCCCTCCTGCCGCCATTAACGACCACCGCCATCAGATCTCTCTCCATGATTGTGTTGCGCGTACCCAGCAACGAGTGGATCGAACAATTGAACAGGACTTACCTCCGCCATTAGCCGATCTCCGTGCAGATCGAAGTCGCAAATTCGCAAATCCCTTCAAGAGTCGGGGGTCAATAGACGCAGCTGCACCGGACAAAGCGCGTGGATCTGGCGGGCCGGACGGGGGAGGCGAGGCGCTCGATAAATAAAGCAACGCGGTTAGATTAATGGAGGAAGCTTCTGGAGCCGTCTGGTTTCCAGGCGCGGGGTCGTTGGAGAAGGAACGGGACTGGTTCCAGCTTGCGGGGAAGTGGAGGTCTGCGGGTTGGGTTCTCGCGGGCCGTTGGATGGGGATCGGGCGGACCAGGGGGGGCGGGCAGGTAGGCAGGGAGCTTTCGTGGAGGATTCCAAGGGTGTGACGGAGAGGGCGGGGATCTTCTGAAGCGGGGAGGGCTCGAATCCGACCCCGACGCGTGGTTGGCGATCGCACTGCTGGAATTGTGCTCGTGTTTCTGGAGAAAGGATTTACAATTGCGATGACGTGACGGCGTTTTCAGAGCGCCATAGGCGGGACTTCAAACCCGGCTCCACGCGAAGCCTACCAAACCTGGTGCACGCGAAACCCTACCAAACCTGGTGGAGGCAGCTGGCTCCACGGAAGAAGCCCTTAAAAGTACGCTCTCTGAAGTTTAACGATGCAGGGGGAGAAAAAAACCGGCTCCTCCGTCTCTCCTATCATCTTTAACCCCGGGCTCGTCTCCTCGCGAGGGCGGATGGGGCCCGGCCGCGGGAGCACCACCGGGGCGGAGAGGAAGGGCGCGAGAGGGAGGCCGGCTCGTAGCGCGCGGCCGGCGGCAGGAGGGAGGCCGGTGCGAGGAGCGCGCGGCCAGCCGCCAGCAGCCGGTTGGCCGGAGCGCGAGGGGGCTGGTGGCGTGTGCAGCGAGGGAGAAGGGAACAAGGAGGAGAGAGAATGTGAAGAAAAATTTAAAAGAAAAAAAAAGAAAAAAAGATAATTTGAACATTTCATCTTTTAGATAATATGAAAAAGACGTTTTATCAAATATTTTTCAAAATAGTTTCAGCTCCATTGGAGAAACCGTTCCACCAGAGAATCTAAAGTTGGATGTATTTTTCAAGAAGCTGCTGCGGTGCCAAACGGGACCTCGTATAGGTGGTCTAGAATTGTGGTCTTTCGTGTGTGAGACTGCAGGTCGGTCTCACCCAGCCCTCGTGCTCGCTTCGAATCCACACACGATGCACGCAGTACACGAATCCGTACAGCCGGACAAAAGACACAGAAACCGTCTGGAGAGAAGAGAGAGAGAGAGAGAGAGAGAGAGAGAGAGAGAGAGAGAGAGAGAGAGGAGCTTCACGTGCATCAGGCAGTAAGCAGATTTGATGGAAGCACACCACACAGCAGCGTGGAACAGGCAATAGAATTTAAGCCCAACAAGGAAGGTAGTAGATGGCAGTCGTCCTTCGACAGAACTTCGATACCAAACAAAGGTGATACGCTCATTCATCGCGTCAATGATTTGCCAATAAGCTTTTCAAAAGGAAAATTATTTGCCAATAATGTTGAGCAGCAAACATTCATTTTCTGGAGGACACATCACAATCAATGTGGTTAATTGAGCACTAATTTTTTTTCTGACTGCGCATCTATAGCGCCTTCCTTGTAAGAGTCAATTCGCAACTCTGGTTGATTTCCCGGATAGACAAATACGTGTTTACAATACACACCAGTGTGATCTCATGGCACCTCCAGGACGCCGAAAGTACTGGTGCTACAAATGGCTTCTACATGGACTGAAAACAAGAACAAAACTATACACTCCTGGGAACGACGACTTCCACCTTCAACCAAAATTAGTTAGGGGAACGTGTAGTTTCAGCTTGCACATGTCGGGCTTCAAAGAATAACAGTACCAAAATGGCCACCAGCCCACCAGAGCAAGAGTTGACCTGTTTTGGTTGGGCTCTAACTGATCCTGGCTTCTACCTTGCCGAGTATTTCATTCGCAAATCAAAATGGGAAATCAAATATAATTCCCATGCAGTCGACAAACCACAATATTTGATGTCACTAGAACATGTCAGGTGCAGTTTCCATCAACGAGAGCAAAATGGAATGAGGGCGATGCACATACTTCAGAGATACTGTTGGAGGAGGTTAGTTGATGTATTTTTCAGTCTGCAGCTCATTCCCAGATGCACATCACCAAATATATACCTGGATTTACAGTCACTAAAAAAGGGTGCTTGTTGCCGTAATTGAAAAGGAAACAAAGAAAACTGTGTGCAGACCTGTATTCGCAGTGTTCTGGAAAGCCACACCGAGCCTTTCCGTAGTCCCAGCGGCAGTCTTCGTTTCTCAGTGGACCTCGGAAAGCTGTTTATACACCTCCGTTAGTGATTTGGAAAGCTGAGAGTCAAACCAGGGAATGACAATGCTGTTTGGGGAGTTCAAATTGAAGCAAACCTTTTGTCACAAATTTTGATTTTGAATCAGGATGCATGTCATGCCCCACATTTCAAGCCACAGCTCGCGCATTAGTACTGGCGTCCTAACAATATTCCTGTGATTTGCTGTAAAAACTAAGTTGTATATGAATGTGGAAAGAAAGAAAGTTATGGAGAATAAGGCAATACCGCACACAAAAAGAAAATATATGCCTGAGCCTGTGTAAAAATATGCTCACATGAAGAAGCACAAAACTTCCTTAAGGGGCTATGCAGAATGACAGGTACAAGGAAAAGTGCTACAGCTATATAAAATAATAGAAAAGAATACTAGATTTGCACCTTTATCGAGCTCCCAGACCGCCGTTCTCCATCCTGGAAGACTTTCCGCATCCTCATAATAGGTTATGTACTTCACATGCGGAGCCCTCGTCATATTTGGTCGTACGTCCGCCATCGTGGAGATCGACATTCATAATTGTTTGCAAATCAGATCCACCATGTTCTGCCTTCAAAAGGAGAAGAGGATAGTTAAGCAGGGCAACTTAATGTTGTGATATACCACAAGATATAGTCTATAACAGTTGAATTAACCAAAACGAATATACTAATAGACAGGCCACACAAGTTCACCACAAGGAAGAAAATAAAATACCTGTGGAGCCCTTGTTATGTTCACTTTTGGTCCAAGCCAATTCTTGCACCATGAGAGGGAGTTGTAGGATACCTGCCATGAAACAGCTATTCATTTGCTTAACTAAACTGGTTTAGGTCGACATGAATTAAGAGTTTTATTTGGCAATACATACTGTTCCATCACCACTGGAATTGTTAGGCTTTCCAGAAACAGAATTACCTGATCTGGTAAGAACAAATAATGTTACAGGTGTGTTGTAAGGTAAATAACTAAATATCTATGTAGATCAAAATTAGTGCCATGAATGTTGTGATAGTACAAAGATAAGAACTGTGGGTTCTGTCTAGAAAACAAAAGCTGCGAAAATATTGTCTGAAAACTACTATATCCCTCTGTTTTCAAAGAAAAAAAAAGGAGAAAAAACAACAACGTTCTTGTTATATCGTGAGCCATCCAATGTCTCTTTGATCCCGGACTCTGAACAAAAGTTAAATATGGAAACTTCGTGATACCGACTAGTGAGTGAACGAAAATCCATTTTGCTCAAAGTAGAAATAGCATGACTGAGTGTTCCATTTATCTTCAGAATTAATAAATGTATAGAAGAGCTATTTGGATACTCTAGATGAAACAAGTTGCAATTAGATATCTTGAGCAAATTTACCATGCAGAATCAACCATTGACAGATGGATATGAGACTAAAATGATACTAAAGACTTCTCAAAATCAAGTTACATGAAACCTGCCTTGAAATTAGGGACCCTTCAAACTCATAAATAATATCCGTTATTATCCAGTTGTCTGGATATGGTTTGCCACTTGGTGCAAAATAATATCCTACCTGCTTGATAAAAAAGAAAGAGTTAAGGAATGATACTGTAATCTGAAGCAACATAAAGTGGGAGACTTTACTATGAATATATATACCGCAATCATACCTCAGTCTTTGAATCAATCCCGTAAATACAAAATACATTCTTAATTGGAGGTCTTTCCCAGGGTGTGAGAGGATTCAGAACTGGATCGCCCTGATAGTACCTGAGATCAACACAGATCAAGATGCAATGTCTTAGACTCGCAGTTACCACCTAACGATTTAAATCAAGAATTTGTCTAGTCGGTACATGACAAATATCATAAGTAAACCCAAGCCTGAAACATTGTATTTTATTTGTTTTAAAGACAACAGATGTGGGAAATACAATATAGCAGCAATTGGATAGAGGCCTGTTTGATCCCTTGCCTGTTAGTGATTTCATATATATGGTAGCTAGGATTGTTTTCCTTAAGCACCTAGCCATATATGGTTATTTAGGACTACTGCCTTAGATGTCCATATTCCCTTGTCGTATATTGCTGCTCGCTGCTCCACAGGGGCGGAGGTGGAAAAGTGCGGTTTGGGGGGTGGTGTGTGTGTGTGTGGGGGGGGGGGGGGGGGGGGGGGCGCTCTTCTTCTGCCACCCCACTGCTCTCCTCTCCCTCAACTCTTGCCTTGCCTTGCCTAACCTTCACTTGCAAGACAGGGGGAAGGATGAATGCTCACGCGGTTCGTAAAAGGAATCAATCAAGACCCCCAAAAAATGTAGACTTACTTCTCAAGCTGATAAACAAGTGCCTTGCTTTGAGGGTCATAATCCTCTATTGTTTTGAACAAAGTGCCATCCAAAACTTCTCTGGCAGAAAATGACAGGAGAGTTGGCTTTCCGCACTCCATGCTGGATGTTATGTCCTCCGTTATGTCCGTAATGGATGGGTATGCCCCCATATCTGTGATAAAAACGAGGAAAGGGGAAAAAGGTTAACCTACTTAGTGCAGGTAAAATCTTAAACATCACATCAAGAAATCAAACGATTATTACAGAGAACCTCGAACTGAAGGAACCTCAATATTGACGAGGTCTGTGGGCCATCCAGAGTAGTCTGAAATATATTCAGCTTCATCGCATTGTTGTCTGTGGGGACAACCTCCCTTTCCCTCAAAAAAATGCTTCCAGTAAATATTATCAGCTTTGCAATATTTTGAGAATGGCATAAGCCTTAAAGATGAACCAAATGCATTAAACATCAATCGTGCTGTGCCCTGAAAACAATGTAGTAATTATAAAAATGTAAAAATAAAGACCTTGCAACAAGAACTGCAGCAAGCTAAGTGGACAATTGTGATAATTAACTCTGGACACAATTGGACTCTTACTCTGTCTAGTGAAACATTAAGTGGAATGATGAAAGGTAACAAATAATATAGTTCACGTGAACATCTAGGAGCATACTTATGAGCTGCAGATGCAGGGAAGAAGAACAAGAAAAATTGTTGCCACAATATTTAGTGCATGGGCCAGTAAACTTAAAGTTGAAAGTTTCAAGCTTACACAGTTATGTTTATGGAAAGTCAGAAATAAACCTACTGGGTATTAAGAAGCAGAAGAGTCAGCTGTAAAACCATAAAGTCAATACTATGTTGCAGAAGAAAAAAAACATGTTAAACCTGTGGTAGCAGAACAGGGCATTCAATGATGGGGAATTAATAATTTATTACAATAAAATGAAACTAAATTTCGGAGGATGACTGACCTCACTGACTGGAAGACCAAAAGTTGTTCCAGAAAGAGCAGCTCTAACTGCTTCAGTAGAGCCGAGAAGAGGAGCACCTAAAAACACAAAACTGGAAAAGTTGAGGACAGATGGATAAAAATAATGTATTGTATGGTAATAATAAATTAATATTCCTTCTGGTTCACATACCAACTGCAAAATATGCATGTATATGTTCGTCAAGCCACTTGATATAGTGCTTGGGAGCAATTTCTAGTTTCAACCACTCCAAAAAGTAGCGAAACACATTATTTCCCATCGAATGAGCAAATACCAAAGATGGCCCTCCTCGGAGTTTCAAAGCAATTTCAAAAGTTAACCTGCATCAAAAGGAAGGTATGTAATTTTTCAAAAAAAGGAAGGTATGAGCATCACATACTCCGTTCTATCCTCATGCAACAATGAATTCCCCCTACACCATACATCTATGCTCAGCATGAGTTCTTCTCCATTGTTTCGGAACACCATATTTGCTTGAATAAAAGTAAGAACAAAATATGACAAAATAAGAACCACGAAACAAAGCTAATCATTTAGCAATTGGTCACCTGCATGTTGCAAACACATGAAATGCAGCACACCTTTATATTACTTGTACCGACAACAACTACGTCAGAGGTTGATTTGAGACCTTTTAAAATTGATAGGGCCAATAAAGAAAGTATTTAGATTTAGTTCAGAAGTGGTCACACACTCACACCAATGCTAGAGGAAAAAAATGCAACGTAACTAAAACAGTAGTAATGACTGTAACCTAATTATATACTTTTGAAACACCTAAAGATCTAGACACTATCAGCAGTGAGGAATTAGGTTGCTTCATAACAAGTTGAGGCAAGTGTTACAAACTTTAATTTGTGAAAGTACAGATCTCTCTCCTCAAGCATTGATGGTGGCAGTCTCCAATCATAAGGAACAGCGATAATTGCATTAGCTTCAATGCCAAACTCTACACACCATTTGACCCATCCTTTCCATACTGAAGAAAGAGGACCTGAAACCTTGCCCAATAAAAACATATCAGTATAAGGTGTTTTTTCCCCTTCTCCTATTCCTTCATGAATGAATGAGATGGATAGCTTCACAATGTGCTAACAAACTTGAGTACTGAACGTGGCCTTTCTAACAGGACTATTCCTAAAATGTAAAATGCAATGCCAACATCAAAGTTAAATACAGGAAGTTGCTATTTGAAAACAGATGCACATAAATTCTTTTCAAAGAAAGAAACAAAGGTCTGCAAACTTGAAAATATCCCATCCTCAAAAACTATCCTAAAAGGCAGGAACATTACTCTAGCAGTTCAATTTGTATAATATCATCTGCATCAGATTGAATAAGAACAATTACAGTGGTAGATGATTGTGCATGCACAAATTAATTCCAGTTCTTTAGCTTACACCAGAGGCTAGGATGTGATTCGATAGTGGCCAATACTTTAGTGCACCACCTATGATCATTAGTTAAATCAGATGCCATGTTTTCTGTTATCGTTTCAGACACCTTAGTTCAAAACTTGCAAAAAAGATGTGGAAATAAACTTCATTTCCCTCAATATGGATTAGCCTGACTTATGATATAAGATAGCTCAGCTGATCAAGGATGTGTTGAATGCCCAGACCACCCAAGTTCAAGTCCTTGTCGAGGCGAATTTGGGCGAACTATTTCTTCTCAATTAAAAAGACACCTAGTTCCTCCTAAGTTACTTGAGTTTTGCTTTTTAATTTTACGACAAAACTGCAGATTATCGCATAACAGATGATTCCTACTATATAACTCATGGCTAGAAACTGAGATGTCAGTGCTAAGGAAAATAAGTAAGGTATAAAGTTTACCTGTTATATAACCAGGGTCCAACTCTGTAATTGCAGAAAGACCACTATCAGGCCTTGACTTGCATTCCGGATGGTCTGTCTGATTATAGGGTTCAAGCAGCATGCACTTAAGCCAGCAATTTACAGCAGAGAAAAGCTGCACCATATTGAACGTACCAAAACCAAGTGGTTAGGATACCTATCCATAGAAGAAGAGCAAATTTAGCCTCTATACACTACACAAGATTTTATTTTAAACTTGACAATCATCACAAAGGCTATTATGATCTGGCCTAGTTTTGGACAAACAAGGCATTGTCATGTGATGAAATTACTCACATATGCTATTCATGGTAGCATAAAGGCATTAGAGAATAGTAGTGAATGGTTACTAGAGAAACTGTTCACAGCTGCTCAAGTTAAGCTTTTTCTTTTCGCTGTGGGAAAATGAGGATGAAGTCAAGCAGCTACTGCCCCCCCCCCCAACCCCCCCCCCCCCCCCCCCCAACGCCCAGCTTTATTAGAAAATGATGTAACAGAGCAGTCTACAGTGATCAATTGCTTGGGATTCCAGCTAACGTTACAAGTACAAAAGTAAAAACTACATGAAACACTACTGAACTTCAAAGTTTCCTTAACATGCGGCAAACTCTCTCGACCATTACCTGATGAAACTCGGCTAAGGTAACACTAATCTGGACACTAACCAACGAATTAACAGAACCAGAGCAGAAAGTCGGCTTTACTGCGCTCCATCAACATGAATGCACAGTCTGGGGTCATGCCACAGAACCGACCCCCTCCACCAGCTTGTAGATAAGCTCTTCTACTCCTTGCATTTCTTTTGCCTTTACCAGCATCTTCCAGTTGTACAGAAAGACAAGCATCTTGTGGATAACCACACTAGGAGAAGTCAAAAGCCTGTCACTGAATACCATGTTGTTCCTGGTCTTCCTAAGTGCCCACATTGCACCTGCACAAACAGATAAGAATTGCATTCTTATTTTACTACTTTCATCTCTGAACATTCTATCATACAAATCAATTCGGTAGTCAGGCAGGATCCTCCAGTCCAGTATTTCTTTGGAAAAATCCCATAGAAACCTCGCAATTGGACATTGGAAAACAATATGATCTGTTGATTCTGGCTGACCGCATTACCTTGCATAAATTGCCACCAGACCACTTCCTTTTCTTAAGCTGCATAGCTGATTGAATTCTGTCATGAACGATGATCCACAAAAATATTTGAATCTTCAAATGCACTCTACACTTCCGCGTGCCTATCATTTGTCAGTCTTTAACTCCACCGAAGGGCATGAATTAATGGAGTGATTCGGTGGGATATTTGCCTGAATTTTAAAGCACGACTAACAGTATCTCTCCCCTGGCTGATGACCACAGAGCTCAACAAATGCTGAAGCCTCAACCATTAAGCCATATCTTCTTGCCGCAAAGCTCTTCTGAAATTAATTTGCCGACACCCCTCAACCATACCTCTTGTTAATTGACACATTTGGGTCATCACAGATCTGGAATAGCTGATAAAACTCAACTTTTAAGGTGTAATTACCCAGCCAAGTACCCTCCCAAAATCTGGTTTGCACTGCAATACTGACTTTCATAGCTCTCCCAATCTGGTACCATTGTCTCACTTCAAGTATACCTCTCCAGAATTGAGAACCATTGATCCTCTTAATCTGAAATATACTCTTCTGACCCAGATACTTCCTCCTCAATAGTTCACAGCATATGCTATTATCTCCCCTCTCTAATCTGTCTATCCACTTGGCCACTAAGCAAACATTCATAGCTCTGACAATCATGAAACACAGCCCACCAAAATCTTTTGGTCTGCTCAAATCTCCCATTTCACCATATTATGATGCTTCCTTTCCTTGCTAGTCCCTTGCCAGAAAAATCTTGATCTTGCTGTATCTTGTTGCAGGAAATTTCCCTCATAAAGTAGATGGACCCTCATTGTATACAAAGGAACACTAGACAAGCATGAGTTGATTAGAATTGGAGAGATTGTCACACTTCCATGTGCTCAACCTCTTCCCAGTTTCAATTGCTGGTTCTGTGGTATCCGACAAACCAAAGGTGTTCCGAAATTTTTCGTCGGATATCCATTTCCAGAGACAGTTAGATGTGTCGGGCCAGTACCAGTCTATCCCAACAGAAAATCGTCCCGTCTCCAAATCTATAAATAGACGATCATTTAAAAAGGGCAAGTATGGAGACAAATAATTTCCTAGGCTGCTCGTCGTGGACCCGTGTATGAGTATATCTACGTCACGCGAACAGACAAATAAACCAAACCTATTAAGAGAACCAATAGAAATACAGATACTAAACCCTGAATCACAACAGTAACTAGCACCAGCAAAAGCAGAAATGAGGAATTACGAGACGGGTAGGTGAGATGCAGGACATGGATACCAACCTTGGCGGTGTCGAGACAGACGGAGTCGAGGGGGTTGAAGTCGAAGGGCGAGTAGGGGCAATCCAGAACCGACCACGCGCGCAGCTGCGTCGACGCGAACCCCGGGATGATTATCCCCGACAGCTTTCGGTAATCAAACTCCGCCCCGCCGTCGCCTCCATCCACTCCCACGGCCGCCAGGGCCACCGTAGCCAGCGCCGCCAGCGCTGCCGCGACGACGAGGTCGCCGCGTCGGCGCCGCCGTCGAGGCATCACGGGCCGGTTGGTTGGCCGTTCCGGTTGGAATGGCCCGTGCGCGTCCAGCGCGTGCGTTGAAGGGGGTGGGAAGGGGACGGCGTTAGGCGATCTGGGCCGTCCGTTTTGTCCGAGGACAGTTGGGATCTCGTTCTCGGCTTCTCTCGAGCCGTGGGGCCCAAAGCCCCCAAAGCGAGGGATAGGTGGGAGGCTGGGAGTGGGTGCGGGCCCCGGAGGAGCGACTCGAACTTGGATTGGAGGCGTGCTGGTCATCGGAACCGTCCGATGCCGAATCGATGGTTTAGATCGATCTATCCTGTCACCTTCCCGAGGAGGATGGGTCAAAACTCCAACCGGGAGAAGTCAGAGTCGGACTGCCAGTTCGGGGCCACTCCGGCGAGCCACGTGTGTGGTCACTGTCCGTATGTGTGATTCCGTTAGGGCAGTGGGCCCGCAGGTGACACGACGCGCTGTTGGGCCTGGCCCAAGTAATTGGTACCCGTACATCACTCAATTTTGTTCTGCTTTAGCCTTGGGCCGAAATGCACCCTTGCCAATGTCTAGAGTAGTATGGAACGACGAAAGAGGATCGATCGATATCGATTACACACTCGCGATGTTCAAGCAGTATTTTTTTAATCGGAATATTACTCATTCCTTTTTCCAGTAGAAGAAACTAGCACACCTCAAGCCACGCATTACGCTACTACCACTTCATCATCAGCAACACAGAGAACAATCCGACACGCTTTCGTCGTTGCCATGGCACCGCCGGGATCGGAGCTCCATCCTCCTATGATCCTATATCACTTGGCGACGGCGGCGTCGTGGCGGTCGTAGGGGCGGAAGCCGTGGGCCAGCGCGGCTTGCCAGGCCTTGTCGACGCCGGTGACCCTGGCGCCGCACTCGTGCGCGTCCCACTTCTCCAGCGCGTGCACGATGCCCGCCGCGCGCCACGCGCTCATCACCCTCCGCGGCAGCCAGTTCTGCGGGCGCGCGTGCACGGACAAACAGGTTAGCGTATGCAAGCAGGCAAGCAACGGCAATGGCAACAGCAACCAAAGAAATGGCGTTCACGCACCTCGCAGGCATGGAGGTTCTCGAACGAGTCCGGCACCACCAGCGCCGGGGTGCTGTGGTAGACGCAGTCCTCGCGGATCGCGTTGGGAGGGAACTGCGAGTAGGGCACGAAATGGACGCCGGCCTGGGCCTTCCTCTGCTCCTGATCAGTCAGCTTGTCGCCGACGAGCCATACCTGCAGTGCCAGATCCGAGTTACTACTTACTACTGGACATGCTATGACAGGAGCTGTGACTAGTGACTACACAACCGTAGAGCAAGGTTAAAAAAACAACTACAGAAGATGTAGTTACCTTGCTGCTGTAACTGCTAGAAACAAGCAGGTGCTTGTGCAGCTCTGGGCGTAGCTCCTGCGTCAGGCAGTCATGCAGATCCTTGTCCACCATCTGAACCTGCTTCGACCAAAGGATCATAAGCGTCATGCATGACAAACTATAAAACATTGCAAATTGAAGGATCATTGTTATCAGATAGTGTGTTTCTCGATCTGGTACCTGCATTTCCTGTTCGCAGAGAGCCGAAGCCAACACGGTGGTGACCTTGCTCGCGTCTCCCAGGAAGAGCACGTCCTTTGTGCCTGGAGGGATCATGTGGAGCACGGCGGCGACGGCCAAGCTGGCCCCATCGACGATCTTGGTCTTCAGGTTAGGTTTCCTGATGACATATAGCTCTCCGTTCCTGTTCAACTCGTTTGCCTGCACAGACAAAGCTGTTGTTATCAGCACCATTTCGTCCTTCGCTCTGAAGAATAACCATATTACTACTCTTCAATTTTTTACGGCAAGTGAAAATTCACATGGCCTCTGACTGTTTCAATGCGGGTAACTAAACTTCAGTCCTATCACATCGGTAAACTTTAGTCCCGTCATATCGGATGTTTAAACACTAATTAAGGAGACTACTTGAGCTAATTATAAAACCAATTGTATAAATGGAGGCTAATTCACGAGATAAATATACTAAGTCTAATTAATTTATCATTAGCATATGTTTACTTAGCACAACATCGACTAATTAGGTTTAATAGATTCGTCTCGTGAATTAGCTTTTATTTATGTAATTGGTTTTATAATAGATTATATTTAATACTTCTAATTAGTATTCAAATATCTGATGAGACGGGGACTAAATTTTAATCTGAAACTAGTACGCCAATTCAAGAGGAAGCAGAGCGGCATTGAGGATGGGTTGTTGCAGAGAGTTGAATGCGCACTGCTGCTCTGGGTTACTACTACGGCCTGCAACTTTCAGACTTTATATATCGCTGCAGCCAATATGCGCGGTAAATCTTGCAAATGCGCTGTGAATGGAAAGTGGGTGGAAACATTGAAGGCAGTTAACTTGGCACGTACGACGGACTAGGCAATCAAGAGAGGTGTGTGCATGGACCTGGTTCAGTAGACCGAGCGTTAGCACCCTGGCGCCACTTGCTTCTGCATCTGCCACGGCCTTCTCAATCAAACGCCCGATCGCATGCAAACCTTCCTTCGACAAATACTGCATGGCACCCAAAAAGAGGGGAAAAAAAAGACACTTATTATTTTTCCTTTTTGAACTGAAAAAAAAACACACTATCGCGTTCCATTGCATCGCATGCACACAGGTGATGATTTTTAATAAGGAACAAGGCTGCCAATTATAGTATCAGTACCTGGGAGGTGTATCTTGGGACGACCCATGTCTCGATGTTGAGCTTGTCGAGCCTGTTGGCCTCGGCCCTGAAGGTGCTCCCGAGGAGCGAGGTGAGCTTGGCCAGCGGGGCCGCCCCCCGGAGGCGCAGCCTGGAGGCGAAGGGGGCGGCGAGCGGCGCGGCGGCGAGGGAGGCGAAGCCGAGGCGGAGGTGGAGGACGGAGTCCGGCGTGGTGAGGTGCGTGAGGTGGACGACGTCGGGCGCCTCCTCCCGGCCGTGCAGCGTGCGCTCGTACAGGTCGTCGCTCGACTTGTCCAGCGTCCCGTACAGGTAGTCGTAGAGCGGCATGAACAGCGAGTAGTTGGTGCGGAACTGCGTGTGGTGCAGCGAGTGGAAGGATGGCGTGTACATGAGGTACTTGAGTGGAGGGAAGACGTCGAAGAGTATCTTTGGGACGAGCTCGAAGTTGCAGTGGCCGAGGTAGTTCATGAAGTCGATGTAGACGAGGTATCCGTTGGCCACGGCGACGGAGGCGGTGCCGGTGCCCATCATGGTGAGCAGCGGGATGGCGAAGAGGGCGAAGTAGACCACCTCCTCCGCGAAGGGGTGGATAACGGAGGTGATGGGCTCCGTCACGATGGACGCGTGGTGGTGCGAGTGGTAGCGTGCGTACAGGTAGTGGTGGTGCAGCGCGCGGTGGAGCCAGTAGTAGAGGAACTCCACGGGGCCGACGTGCAGCAGCGCCGCCGCCACCAGCCCCTTGGAGTTCCACCACGGCACCGCCTGCGCCGCCGGCACCGCCGCGTTGATCACGTAGAAGAGCAGCGCCGTCAGGAGGATCTGGTCGTCCCAGTTCCTCTCCCTGTCCACCTGGTCGAAGTCCAGGCTCTTGTTCACGATCCGGTGCTTGCTCCTCGCCGTCTGGTGCCGGGAGACGCTGATCCACAGCTGGCTGTAGAGGAGGCGGAGGAGGAGCACCGGCAGCACGGCGAAGCTGAGCAGGTCCCTCTCCTCGCTGCCGCTCGTCGTCATGAACCTGTACGTGCTGCGCGCCGCCCATGGAGCCACCAGCGCGTACTGCAGTACGTAGTTTCGATTCAGGCATCAGACAGAGCATTATCGTCAGCGCTACTACTACATTATTATTACAACAAGTTTCTTTCTTCTCTTGATTATCGCGTGCATGCATGGTGACACTCAATTTGGAGGATCTGCATGCGATCGACAGCAAAATGTGAGCAAATAAAATGCCTTGTATATACGTACCTTGTAGTTTCCGAGATCTTGCCATGGCCAGCGACTGAGGGGACCAGGTCTCGTGGCCATCTATCCCCTCCTTGCTCTCGCTCCGCTCCCGGCCCTAGTAGGAGTAGCTAGCAGCCTCCTGCTCTTTGGATCAGAAAGCTGGCTGCGAGAGGTATAGTATGTGGGATTGGCACTGGCACGGGCATGTATGCTATTGCTGGTTTTATATAGAAGGAAGGAATGGTGCGACCACGGCTGCGTGGTCTCACTGTGCAGTGCCTCGTCGCTGATAGGTAGGCCCTGCCAGGTGGAAGGGGGAAGTTTTACTACTCCATCAATAATTTATACATGAACATCGGGTTAAAAGAACTAATAATAGTTTTGTTCCAAGTTAAACTATTTTGTATTTAACAATCTTATATAGAATTATATACACTAATAGTATCTATAACAACAAATAGGTATATCATAGACATTGAATATAATAGGTACATTTTTTACGTTTCGTGATGAATCTAATCATGCTTAGCTACTAGTACTTTTAATAAATACTATATCATGACATATATAGTCGGTAGGTGTTGTGCGCGCAGTGATGTATATGTAGTCCAGAATCGACTAACGACCAATAATATTACGTTGACAGTCTAATTTCCGTTGGTCCGAATTGGAAAAGAAACATTTATTTGACCATAATAATCGTAAAATGCCTAGTACTAGCTAGAGAGGTGTGCTAAAGCTACTTGTTGTTTCATCTCCTTTAATTTATTAAACCAGCACAACGTCGTGCGTGAATTATTAATGTACTACAATGCCAGTAGTAGCTTTTGGCAGGCCCGACGATGGAGCGCGGCCAATTGGATCCAGCTATACGTTGCCCTTGCACGCATCTTCATCGGCTAGTTTTCTTTTCTCCCTCCGCTAGCTCCGGCCCATTGTCGTTGTACGTTTAATGCATGTGCAGCAGAGCATCCGAGACACGTACGAATGGTCATGCATGCATGCATGCATGCATGGTGCACCGCCTTGTGGGTTCTTCACACTATTTGCGTCTTCTCTTCATCTCTGGATGACTGGATCTCTCTGCTCGTTGCGTCCCAAATCGTTCCGGACAGTGTCACGCGCATACTGCTACCAGCTCGTGTGGTTGCCCATTGCCTATTGGCATGGCGTGGCACCACCTTGTTACAGAAAAAGAAAAAAGAAAGAAAGGACGTGCAGTGCATGCGAGCAAAGCATGACAGACGGCGACGACCTCCAGTAGGACATGCAGCAGCAAGCAAGTGCAGATGAAATTTGGGCTGACTGGCACGTGGGCCCCCCACGCTCGGCGTTGCTCCGGCTGGCGGGTGGGGCCGGTCGTCCGACGCGACCCACGCCCCGCATCTCTCAATCATTGGGTGGCTCTTTGGTATACCACGTGGAGGCATGTGCGAATAGCAGGCCGCCCATCTCGGCCCATTGGATCTCGCTCTACGTACTTTCTTTCCTTCCTAGTTTCCACCGAATATTTTCTTTTGCATGGCAGCATGGGTCTACAGTTCTCCAGATGAACGAGGAATAATTTTAGGCTGGCGCACGCATGGGCGCAACTTGAAAAGACTAGCTAGGTATTCTTTTTTTGAACTAGTTGGTAGATACGTAGGATTCAAAGCCGGATAGACTCGGTACAGCAGCAGCATGTTTCTACTGCTAGCGGACTAGCCGCCAGTGTTTGACCAGTGCACGCAGAAACTGTGGAGTAGTTTTCTTCTTTACTACTCTGGCTCCTCCAAATTAACACAGCTTCTGGTGGCGTCTGCCCGATTTCTGCCCGGGCCATTACTCCATATACCCGTCTCCCCATCTGCGTTCGGAATTTATTGCTTCCGACCTCCGCTCCAGTGTCGTAGCTAGCAGTAAATGGCGCCCGGCCGCCGCTAGATATTTCTTTCACAGCGCGCAGTATAACGGTAGGTGTTGCAGTGCATGGGAGCTGAGGGATCGATCACACAACGCAATGCAAGCTGCTCTTCCTCTTTCGACCAAAAGAACGCGTGAACTGGTACTCCATGCGCACCCAGCAGTTCAGTTGATGGCAAAGCAATGCAAGCTTTGGGATCTGGACTCCTGTACGTGGTAGATAGCAGGAGAGATCCTGCATGCATACGATATGAATGGATGCTGTTGTTTACCTACTCCGGCTTTGCCGCCAATTACCGGGATCCCTATTAATTATATGGGTCCGGAGCATGCAGCGCGTACGACGACGGCGTTTAATCTACCCCTGCAGACGCACAGCTAGCATTTCTTCCAAGGAACTAACCTAACCACCTTGTCTCTTGTCCGTATCCATCATCTATCGCCCACGCATGATGTATCGGCCGCCGGAAGCTGCTCTGCTTTCCTGCATTCACACTGATTAAATTGCATGTTGTTGGCCATCTATCAAATCGCGGAGATCAGCTAGCGTGACCCTGCCGGCCGGGGCGATCGACGACGTCCGATCCGACCAAAGACCATGCATGAATGGATCGGAATAAAATTAAAAGATATGTCTTGTCAGAAGCAAAGACACATGCACGATGCAAACAGTGCACCTGCTAGTAGGTCCTAAGTACGCGCGCGTGTATACACATGCGCGCGCACTCACAGGTAGCCATCAGTATACCATCGCATCACGTACTCATTTTTAAGTATGTTTATATACCTATTATAAAATACTTCAAAGGGATATATACGAAAAATATGAAAAGCACCCCTATTTTCTAAATATATATTATTATACCTTAGTACTGGTATATAAAATTAAGTATGTCCACATATTCTATGTATGGTCACATATCCAATATATATACTATCACAGATGGTCTAGTATGATCACATACATCTCTTACATATCTTTCATTGGGTCAAATACGTCCTACATCATGAGATACACATGCAAAAAAATATATATATGAAAAAAATATATATTCTACACGCGCTTATAGCTACTCCTACATGTGTATCTCATGATGTAGGGCGTATTTGACCCAACAAAAGATATGTACGAGGTGTATGTGATCATACTAGACCATCTGTGATGGTATATAATTTAAGTACGTGACCATACATGGAGTATATGGATATACTCATTTTTATATGCTAGTACTGATGTATAATCATGAAATACTTAAAAAATAGGGATGCTTTTGAAATTTTTCGTACATATCCCTTTGAAGTATTTTAGAATTAGTATATGAATATATTCAAAGTGATAAATGAGTATGCGGATATACACACGTGGTATATTGATAGTGATAGTGAAAGTAGCTACAAGCGAATATAGATATATATTCCTTCAAGAATCAGTACGTACGGCTAGAGACGAACTGGAGTGATGAGGCGAGCTAGCTCATCACCAAGTTATTACCATACGATACGATACGAATTACCATAGTATATATGGTTCGCAACTAATATAAATATATAATACCAGCAGCATATATACAATTACTGTACTGCTACTCTACGTTCCACCAAGAAAAATATATCTACATACAGCTTCGGTCGAGACAGGACTGGTGGCACCTCCATCGCGCGCGGTCCCCACGGTCCCCGATCGAGAGCGGCTGGCACCGTGCAGTGGTCCGCGGCGGCCGGAGCCGGACCCGGGCTAGGTTGACATCGCCGGTAGCTAGCTAGGGGCCGCGCCGCAGATCGACGACACGGCATTGCCTCCCGGGGCGCGGTGGACGCTGCCATGCACGGCAGGTCGGCAGGGCCGCGCGCACGGCCCTGTCGTCTGCGCGCGCCTGGCCGGGCTGGAGCGGGGACCCGGCGCCCTCGTGGCCTCGTGAGTCGTGATCAAGGAGTAGTCCTGATCAAGACAAGACCCACAGCAAATGCAGCTTCACCGCCGCCCGCTGCTGTGCTAGCCGCAGGCGCAGCGGCGTGGTCGTCGCAGAGGGGGCCGGACACGGCGTGTAAATGCCGAGCAGCAGGCCTGGCTGGCATATGGCGGCCGGCCGGCCGGCCGGCGTAGAGCGGCGCGCGGTGGAGCATGAGGCTGCTTTTCTTCGCCTGTCTGCGGGCGGCGTGGCGCCCATTGTACTTGCGGTAAACTCCGGCGCCCGCGGTTTCCATCTGATCTACCGCAGTGTGCTTGCAGCTGCACCACACGAACGGTCTGCTGCTGTGGACCTGTAGCTAGCGTGCACGAGAACGCAGGTGCAGGTCCTCAGGCGACGATCGGGACAGTACTGCAGGTAGGATGCCCGTCGGAGACCACCGTTTGCACCTGGCAGTAAATAAAAACTGAAAAGGTTTGCGGGGTGCTGGACGAACAAAACTTTTTTCTTAACAGCGAACGCCACGACATAAAGAGTCCGTGTCCGGGAGAGATTGCCGAGCCCTAACATCACACTGATCCGAAGGCACTAGGCCCATAAGCCCATCCAAGAGTCCGGGACTCAACAGACTGGGCCTCACATTCGCTTTAGGCTGCGGGCTGCGACTGATCGCCCGGCAGAGCCGGCAAAGCTGAGCTGAGAATCAGATCCCCTCCCTCGCCCGCTCGTCGTGTAGCTTGCCGTGGATCTCACTCGCTGGCACCGTGTCCACACGTCACCAGATCCAGAACTCGAGCCAATGCAGCCCACCACATGCGGCCCTTCCGCAAATCCTAGAGCTACTACCCACCAACCACATGCGGCAGCGACCACCAGCCATTGGAGCTCGCGTCGCAACTGAACATCTGCAATGGCTGCGGCGAGGGCCTTCGCGAGCAAGCTCCTACGGCTGCTGGGGATCACGAGCGCCCACCGGCTCTCCGGCATGAGCGTCGGCGCGTTGGCCGGCTTCTTCAGCGCCGCAGCCGGCGCGTCGGCGTCCGACGGGGGTAGCAACGCCTGCCCGGCCTACCCGTGGCCGCAGGACGGGTAAGCTCACCTGCACCGGGCCACCGGCGGCTCCGTTGACCAGTTTTCTCACGACTTCCTGTCTGAGCAGGGCGCGGGGCGGGCAGAAGGTGTTCATGCAGCACGACTGCGCGGCGTGCCACTCCATGCTCCCGTACGCTGGCCTCGCCGAGGCCGCGGCGGGACGCGGCGAGGTGGAGGCCAAGGTGGCCGAGATCGTGGTCGTCCACGAGGCGGCGCGGCCGGAGCCGGCAGCGGCGACGACGCTCCATGGCGGCGCCTGCCCGCCGGACCTCTCCGTCATCACGAAAGTAAGCGGCCATTCTGTTCTGTTCTCCCTCAACCACCGTACTTCTCCTGCTGCTACCACTCCATTGCTGATACAAGTTGCTCTGTTCTGTTCATGCAAAATCAGATGCTGGAAGGGCTGCGCCACAACAACCTATTCAACGCCGAAGAGCTGAAGAAGAGGATGGCGCTGCCTAACCCAGTCTGGCTGCAGCTCCTTCAGCCGTACCGTACATGAGGAATCCCCAGGCAGCCTGAACGCCACATTCTAGCGACGTGCTCTGCTGCAGTGTGCTTGTATTTCTGGGAACTGTCATGTGTAAAAATAACATTGGAACCGTGCTGGATCCTGTCTTAATACTGAAAGAAATAAACCATATCGCGTCAAACTGTATTGTGGTCTACGTTATGTTGTGACAGTAGTCAAGCGGCACAATAAAATGATGCGAGAAATATGGACGAAGTTTCTGATGCTGAAAGGAATCAGGTCAACCTGGATTGACTCTGAATCGATGAACCATAACTTGCTGTCTCACACTGTCTACAGCACAACCATATTTGTCAAGGGCAAAAAAATATACCTTGCAACGTGAAAATCTGTGTCCCGAAGGCAACTCATACTCTAGCAAGAAACCAATAAGTTTGCAGCCTGTGAGCTGCGAATCATTTTCTCATAATCTGTGTTCCGCTGAATGTGTGCGTACTGTCCATTCTTCACGTTCTTTCTTGTTATCCAAAACCTGAAGGAATCGATCTTGAAACCCTGGTAATGCTCCAAGCTTTTTAAGGCTCTCATTTTGCTTCACAATTATCATTTCAAGGTACTTGCTCTGTTCCTCTACTTGCAACTGCAGCTTTCTTTGGATCTGTGTAAAGGAAAATATAAGTGCGTGCCCATCTGCATGCCTTCTCTTTCTTGTAGGAGTTCCATTTTCCTTTTTAGCTAGCATCTGATTTTTAAAAGAATACGCATACCTCAAGTTGTTCATGAAGTTGTTTCTGCAAGCTAATCTGCGCCATCAAGCCTTCAACATTCCCTGTGCCTCTGCAGTAGCCATAGAATTATAAATGCTAACTGAATCTTAAAAAGAACTTCACTATCAGTGCCGTGCATAGCAAATTGAAAAATATATCCTGGACCTAAAAAGGTTGACTAAAAATTCATTCACGCAGGCAAATAGGTGAAATCTGATGCATTACTGTCTACAAAATAGGACAACATCCTGTCTACTTTGTAACAGCAGGAAAGGCTAGTAAAAATCATCTCACTTTAACTGCAGAGTGGACACTTCATCCGTTTGGCTGCTTCTCCGTCCAGACACACCTGCTGGAAGGATAAAAGGCATAAAATTGTAATTAATTCAATTTCTCAAATAACAGTTTGACTGCATAATCCTATTCACTCCTGTATGAAAGGCATTATATATGATGCAGGATGACTTCAAACTGGTATTACACATAGAGACACAGACTGACCATCTGATGATTCAGGTCGATGTTGCACCGTACGGTACTTCTGTAGAACAATAATACATGCCTGTCAGTAAAAGGAGAAGTGTGGTACAGAAGCTTTGAAAATTTGAAGAAATAAATAGGTACCTGCAGATGACTTTTTACATGGTATATAGTTAATCCTTCGACCTTCATAACCTTCTGGACTGCTTTTGGAGTTGCTTCTGCCGGAACAAAGAAAAGGAATGAAGTCATCTGGCAATAAGGGTACGACAACTCGCAACGTGACAGAACAAATTGAGACTTGCACTTGAGTGACAAAAGTATGATAAATATAAAACAGATCTTAGAGAAAAAGCTTTAGCAACCTACTTTCGCTCCCACCCAGCTTGTTAACAGCATCAACAAAACGCTCATGGAGCTCAGGTGTCCAGCGTATCCTTGACTTTGGAGCAGTATTTGAAGAAGGCAGGTTGTCAGTGCAAAGTTTATCACAGTTGAAAGGATTTGGTAGACTTCTTTGAGTACGGCAGTACGGATAACTTTTAGGTGTGGCTGGTGTTGCACTTCTTGCATCAACTGTCTACAAACAAGGAATATTTCTAGCTGCATTCAGCATGCAGGATAAAGTCCACTAATTCAATTTGCAAAATGAAGTTCACTATTGTTCTATGGCAGAACAGGCAAAAGAAAGCAAAACAAAGGAGAGGAAGGAATCAAGAAATAGTTAGGCCATGGAATGAGCAAAACATTATTATGTCCAGATACTTTCAGCACAGATTCAGCAGAACCTACATTTTTGGGAAGCTGCATGGAACTCCCAGATGAGAACCACTCATTTTGCAGTGCAACATGAGTGTTAGGATCGGTTATGATGGTGTCTTGAACTTGTTGGCCAAAGGCAGTCACGTTTTGTGGATTGGGAAAATCAACACTTGATGGATAATCAAATAAACCTAGGAGTTGTTCTTGGTTCGAACTTATCTGTTCAGATACTTCTGGAAAATCCATCATTAAAGGCCTTGAATTACACAGGAGCGATGAATGTGTTGACAGCAATTGAGTATCAGAATCAGATGGCTCAGTAACATATGGCCCAGAACAAAGCTTCCCATTTGATGATTTATTGATGGCATGAAGGCCTGAGGTGAAGTTGGGAGCTAACATACATGTCGACATGGTGTCCTGTGCAGCCATAGAAGTACCAAATGAGGTGACAGATCTAATAGGCAGTTTGCTTTCACCATAAGATGATCTCTGCTCTGCAAAACTAGGAAATGATACCTCTGAGAGTGCTGGTACTACTGTTATAGCTGATGAAAGACATGGGGGAACTGTTCCATTGTAAAGCCGATTCATGGTTGATGTATGGCTGCATGCAGTACCCATCAGTTCAATCTGTTGAAGTGAAGAGATGTATTGCATCAATCTTGTGAAGGAAATCATTGGAGAAAACAAAATTACTTCTAGTGACTGCGGGCAAGCAAAAGACTGTAATCATGATGTAATAGAGAACAAGCTGCAAAGGATTGAGGAACACATCTGATATGAACTGTGGAGTTAAACCACTCCTTAAATATAAAGACAAAAAGGAAAAGATGCGTTGAACAACTGATTAGAACAAGATCCACCTATTAAAGCAGTTTCTGAAAAGAGTTGATAAATGCCATGAAGAACACAAGGAAATATAACATCAAAGAAAGAGATCATAAGCGAGAAATCAGACATAAAAATTGCAACAAGAGTAAGCTGGAATTGGCACCTGGATTACTGCTTACTTGTTTCTTCAGGCAATGGAATCGATGAAGAGGTGTTGCAAAACTTTACACTCACATCATCAAGAATTATAAATTGTTTTTCCTTTCAGACGTCTAGGGTGGGGACAATGGTTCTGGAACTGCTACATGTGCCCCTTGTTTTATATGATCACTAAACTAATAGTCCACTGCCATCCCATATCGCAGCAACTTGAACAACATATTCTCTTAATTTAGAAAATGACAATTATCAAAACCAACCAGCTATTTTACACCCAACCTCTCCCACAAGCAACATGTATTCCTTCAATTCTTAAAAGCTTTACATTTCTCAAGATAGATAAACTAGGTTGCTAGTACAGTGCAGGAACCTGTGTCTTCAGACATATCAAGGACAACTGTTTATATCAATAAAGCCAGTTATAACAAATTTCCAACATCTGCCTTGCCTAATCTTCTGTCTGATGCGCTAACTATGTCAATGAAGCAACGTCTATAATAAATTCCAACAATGAGCTTGCAATCTAGGAGTTCTTTTTGGGCAGCTATATGCTTTGGAGTTGACAAATCCAATTTGGCATGTACCGAGCCTCCATTGGAAAGCTGGCCTCACAACGTCCCTTTATAAACTAAGTTTTATCTTTTGCCTTTATCCACCATCATGCATCTTTTCATTTCAAACAAAGGAGCAGCAGAAATATAAAACTGAAAGGTCTTAGGGACCTTATTAATTACATTAGGAGTTCTGATCTGGTGTAGGTAGAATCTAGACGCAATTAAGGGGGGAAATAATTGAGGAAAGAAGTCAACTGGGCATTACTTGGTTTACAGAATGAAAACGTTAGAAACTTTAACAGAGGTAAAAATTAACTAGGCTGATGTCAGACACTGTTTGCAGTCAGCTTATGAGACTGGCTGAAAACTAAATACAATAACAACAACATAGCCTTTTTTATCCCAAGCAAGTTGAGGTAGGCTATAGATGAAACCTATAAAAAAAATTACGGATCTTCAGGTACGTGGATGGCGAGTCTCCAAGCGCTTCTATCCAAAACTACCTCTTTGGAGATATTCCATTCCTTAAAGTCTCTCTTAACCGACTCGTCCCAAGTCAGTTTAGGTCTACCTCTACCTCTCTTTACATTTTCGGCCTGCTTTAGAACCCCACTACGCACCGGCGCCTCAGTGGATCTCTGTTGGACATGTCCAAACCATCTCAATCGATGTTGGGTAAGTTTCTTCTCAATTGGTGCCACCCCGATTCTATCCCGAATAACTTCGTTCTGGACTCTATCCCTTCGTGTGTGCCCGCAAAACTACCGCAACATCCGCATCTCTACTACACTCAGTTGTTGGACATATCGTCTTTTTATAGGTCAACATTCAGCACCGTATAACATCGCCGGACGAATCGCTGTCCTATAGAACTTACCTTTTAACTTTTGTGGCACCCTTCTGTCACATAGGACGCCAGAAGCTTGACGCCACTTCAACCAGGCAGCTGAGATTCTATATCTAACATCTTCATCAATGTCGCCATCCTTTTGAAGCATTGATCCTAAATACCGAAAAGTATCCTTCTAGGCCACCACTTGCCCATCGAGGCTAACCTCTCCATCCTCATGCCTAGTCGCGCTGAAATCGCACATCATGTACTCGGTCTTGGTCCTACTGAGTCTGAACCCTTTCGACTCTAACGTGCGTCTCCACAGCTCTAACTTTCTATTAACCCCTTACCTACTCTCGTCAACCAGCACCACATCATCAGCAAAGAGCATACACCAAGGGATATCATCTTGTATGTCCCTTGTGACCTCATCCATCACCAAGGCAAATAAATAATGACTCAATGCTGACCCCTGATGTAGGCTTATATTAATAGGAAAGTCAGTGGTGTCACCATCACATGTCCGGACAAACGTCATCGCATCCTTATACATATCCTTGATGAGGGTAATGTACTTAGTTGGGACTTTGTGCTTCTCCAAGGCCCACCACATGACATTTCTCGGTATTTTATCATACGCCTTCTCAATGTCAATAAAGAACATATGCAAGTCATTCTTCTGCTCTCTATATCTCTCCATCAATTGTCGGATTAAGAAAATCGCTTCCATGGTCGACCTTCCAGGCATGATCCAAACTGGTTTTGGGTCACACTTGTCACTCTTCTTAGACGGTGCTCGATAACCCTCTCCCAAAGCTTAATCCCACGGTAGTTAGTACAACTTTGAACATCTCTTTTGTTCTTAAAGATTGGTACTAATATACTTCTCCTCCATTCTTCAGGCATCCTGTTGGACTGAAAAATAAGGTTAAAAAGCTTAGTTAACCATATTATCGCTTTGGCACCTAGACATCTCCACACCTCAATGGGGATACCATCAGGGCCCATCGCTTTACCCCCCTTCATCCTCTTCAACGCCTTCCCGATCTCAGCCTCCTGAATTCTCCTCACAAAGCGTCTGTTGGTGTCATCAAAAGAGTCATCTAACTCAAGAGTAGGGCCCCCATTCTCCCCATTAAACAACTTATCAAAATACTCTCGTCATCTGTCCTTGATCTCCTCATCCTTCACTAGAAGTCGATCTGTCCCATCCTTGATGCATTTGATTTGGTTGATATCTCTTGTCTTCCGCTCGCGGATCCTAGCCATCCTATATATGTCCTTCTCCCCTTCCTTCGTGGCTAGCCGCTGATACAGGTCATCATACGCTTTACCCTTTGCTACGCTCACAGCTCGCTTTGCAACCCTCTTCGCTAAATTATAGCTCTCGATGTTGGCTGCACTCTTATCAAGGTGGAGGCGCTCAAAACACTCCTTCTTCTCCTTAATACCCAATATTATTTACGAGTCACTGCCAATATTTGACGCTTCACCGTAAAAAACTTATGTTTCATGTTCAGAGAGCACAAAAGGAAGAGAAGAATGAACAATATATGAGCAAATCACATGAGTCAACATGGGATGAATCTAGTAGCAATCTCTCATTACTCGTCATATTGAAAACGGAAAAGAGGAGCAAGAACTCCTTCAATCCCCAGATCTACATATAAGCAACAGCCATAATCGGTATCTCTTTCAGTTCAACTGTTCCATCAAGAAGAAAGGCGAAACCAATTGATTTTCTGCTGTTCAGACAATCACAGCCATACATGTGAAATACTATTTGCAGTGAGCTTGGAAATCAGGCACTCATTTAAAAATGAACCATCAGATTTGACGCACACATTGCTAATATTCAGCATAATCTTGAACTATAACTACTGTCACTATGGCACAGTTAGATGAGGTTGTTGAATATGGAATGCGTAGAGACATCGAATCCTCTCAGTAATCTCACCTAGAAGGAAAAAAATAAGCTTCAGTAGAAGAGTTTGGAGCACATGAGTGCTTATTTCAATTGAAATCTGAACAAGGGAGCAGCTGCAACTGTAAAATTACTTACAGTTATGATGCTGCTCTATTCCATCTCCTCTGCAGCAGCACTTTCTGAAAAACAGTCAACATCAGCACATAAGAACTAACACAGGAATTTGAAATGTGACATATCTTGCATCAACTCATTTCTTAATAACATACCGATCTGCAGGAGCAGCTTCATGAAATTGTCTATCTATTTGAGCAAGGTATATCTGGAACATGGTTGACCTATACGATCCATTACAACACCGACCTACCATTAAAATGATCACAAAAATAAACTTAAAAGGGCATCCCTGAGGTAAGAAGTAAGCTCACCGTGGTGGTACTGCTGCGGCGGTAAGAACTGGAGGTAGAAGCCATAATATGGAGGGTTTACTTCGTAATGACTGACTTGCATACTCAAGAATATCCTCTTCCTGTAAGTTCAAAACTTTGGTAAACAGGGGAGTAGCAGCTGTAAATTGACCCTGCTGCACCACTCAAGGAGTATATATAAATTTGCAGAAACATACAGTGAATATGAGTCTAGACACTAACAGCTTTGAGAAAACAAAGATTGTAGATACCAATAAAAATAATTCATGCCCTCTTGCTAACATTATGGCCTGCTACACGCTTTTATTTCCTGAGAGATCTCTAAAATACATGCTAATTATAACTAAAAAAACTATAATGCAGTCAATTCTAAATAAGTTTTTCTACATTAAACAAGTTCTGTGGCTAAAGAAGCTGCACCGATCATAGGCCCTCCTCGGATTCCAGTCACAGAAGGACAGACAGTTGACACAGACACATTACAGTACTATTTAGGTGAACCTTTCTGAATTTATTTCTTAAGTTGTACAGATATCTACAGGGTTTTGAGGCTACAATCCCCACTTTTCGAAGCTCTCAGTGAAATTAATGTTTCCAACATACAAGAATACTCGACAAGATCTCGCAACATGACATACGATCCGAATAGGAAGAACCTGCAAGTCAAGAAGTTTGTCTTGGCATTTGTCCTGAGAAGTTCCCTGAAGCAACTGGTGCAGATCAGCATACTGCTTGGATATAGGAACTAAACAGAAAGTGTGTGTCATGAAGCCCTCTATCATTGGATTCCATTCCCTTGAAATCAAACCCAGAAAACATAGCTCCTACAAAGGCAGTGCATACATGTTTATGTGACAATGTAGAAAGCTTATGTACCAAAAGCGTTTACAATCCAAGACCAGACCATAAATAGTTACCATGATTTCGACAAGACCATTTTTACTAGATTCTTCAAAACTTTTTAAGGGCTCAAACACTTTCATCCACTGCTCTTTGGAAGCTTTAAAAATCAAACTAGCTCCAGACATAATCCGAATGGTTCTATCATCAAGCAGATATGCCAAGCACTTTGCTCTCCATTGCTTCCACATGAGAAACTCATCAACCATTCGAGATGTTCTGCGTAATAACAATTTTGGATAAGTTCAAACTGAGGCATGCTGTGATGAAAAATAAATGACACAGGAATGTGGATTAACAAGAGAAGCAATACATAGCATGTGAATGTTTACTTCGGTATTGCTGGGGTGCACAGCTTATTACTTGCATCATCAAAGCTGTTCTTTTTTTACACTGTTCAGAAGTGTTCCCAGTCCTCTCTCAGACAAATAAGAACATGATGCCGAATCCAGCCCTTCCAAAAATTCTTTAACTAGAATCTGCGAATGGCCCATGGATTCTGCATACAGTTCATTAGAACTAGCGGGAAGCCCAACATCACGAGTGTTGCTGCTCCGTGTAAAAGATAAAGAATTCATAACCAATATTGACTCAGCATACTCTTGGCATGCATTGCGCACACCACTAGCACAAATGACATCAATATCCATCTCAACAACTGCTTCAAGAAGAGCACCGAGATTTTCCACACACATTGCTCTTGCTTTCAGAAAATGTCGTATAACCAATACCCTTGCAGTGGAAAGGGTTTTCGACCGCATACCAGCAAGACCCTGCCATAGAAAAGTGCATCACTACACGCAAAACCCCTGAATCAACACATATACCGTACAGTTTTGGACAGGCACCTTCGGAAACTCCGGACTTGAAGTGAGCTCAACGAGGGCTGCATCGAGTTCTCCTGCAGAATCCTCGTAATGGCCTGATTCACGCAGGTCCTTGAAAACCTGAACACAGTGCAGGCACAATTGAGCAACTCAGGAGAAATGTCTCGGACGAACTGATTGGCACTACTTCAAATTACATTTATCGCACAAATTCTGCAAATGCATAGCATACGCAAGCGGCACAGTGAATGCGGGATTCTGAACTCCGAAGTACGCGAGCCACCTCTGAACGGGGAAGACAATGGCGTCGAAGGAAGGGCAGGAGCCGAAGCTAGCGCCCGGAGCAGTTAAGAGAGGAATCGCTACTGACCTCCTCGAAGAAGAGAGCCCACCGGAGGGCCTTCTTAACCTCGTCGGAGCTCGAAGTGGCGGCGGCGCCGGACGAGGTGCGGCCACCGGCGAGGACGAGGACGTCGACGAAACCCCGCACCAGGCCGAGCACCTCCTCCATGGCTACTGCCGCGTGCGCCCACCCCATTTTCCAAGTCCCTTTCTCACAATCCTGACTTTGGCAGGGACTAAGGAGCAACAAATCCTTCACCTTTCACTTTGCATTCAGAACCCTATACTTATTCATTTTTTGTTTTTTAATCACTAAGGCACATCGTTTATTTGTTTGGTTCTAACACTGTGCTGGCCTGAGGACCCGAAGATGTGACTGGAAGTAATAAGGGGGTAATTGAAAACAATAGCAAAACCCTAAAGACCCCCACCGTATAAACGAGCAACCCACCCCCTGCGCCGCCGCCACTCAGCGCCGCTTGCGTTTCCTCCTCTCCGCCTCCAAGATGTCGAAGCGAGGTAAATTTACTGCTCCTTTTCCGAATGGATCATATGCTCGATACTTTGCTGTTTGTGTTGTTGTAGTTTCGTATGCTGGTTAGATGCTTCGATTTGATGGTTTGCTATTCTGATGCATGAATCGTTTGTAAGGGAGTAGATCGTCTGATGGCGGCAGATCGGTTTGGGATTATTTATTTTTCTTTCACAAATTCTTGATGTTGATGAAATAATCATGATTCAGATACTTGGATCTGATGTTAGACGTTGAGCTTTATATCTTAGATGTCACTCGTTGGTTTAGGATTGTTGAATCTCTATACTAGCGTGCAGCTCTAAGCTTGTAACAGATCACTTTCTTTCTTGTCGTTGTATCCACTATGAGATTGGATGATGCTTCTATGTTTTGATTATGCTGTTTAGATGGCTGTGATGGAAGACTCATCTAACCTAACATGCATAGTTGTTAAATGTTTAGCTGCTGGCAATCCTTCTATGAGAAATAAGAGCTGTGGAAATGTTCAATCTGCCCTAGCTGTAAGTATATAAGAGATATGTTTCCGGTCCAAAGTATTCTGTACTTGATCTTAAGTGAAGCATCTGAGTTGTGACATGTCACATTTAAGTGTTGGTGTTTGTACATTTCATCTTTTGCTCAGGTTGCTCCTATGAGTTGCAAATCAGATGAGAGCTTCATCTAAACAAACTATGAGCATATCGTGTAATTAATTCAACATAACCGTGCTTTACTAAAGCTTAGGAACTTAGTTTACAACCAATGTACCGGAGTTCTGTTGTCTAAATGTGTGCTTGCTGTTGTCTTTTGAACTGCAGGACGTGGAGGTACTGCTGGTAACAAGTTCCGGATGTCACTGGGTCTACCAGTGGCAGCCACTGTGAACTGTGCTGATAACACTGGAGCCAAGAACCTGTACATCATTTCAGTGAAGGGAATCAAAGGGCGCCTTAACAGGCTTCCTTCTGCCTGTGTTGGTGACATGGTTATGGCAACTGTGAAGAAGGGAAAGCCTGACCTCAGGAAGAAGGTGATGCCAGCTGTCATTGTGAGGCAGCGCAAGCCATGGCGCCGAAAGGATGGTGTCTACATGTACTTTGAAGGTACATCTCATATCATGACTGGGTTGATTGACTTGGCAAGGGTTTAATCGTTTGAGCTAAAGTGACTATAGCTCTCTTGAATTTGTGACTTCTTTTCATTTGGTTTTTCTTTAGAATCTGCAGTATATGGATGGAGCTAGCATTGTACTTTGAGATCACTATTCATATTGATCAGCACAATATATTTGTTCTCTGCAATACATTATTCTGGGAAGTTATGATAGGAAACTTGAAAATCTCCGGAAACAACCTCAGCGCACTATATCAATATCTGGTAGTGTTGCTTTGTTACATAAAGGGTGACCTTCCAGTTTGGTCATTTGTCAGGAGGAAGCATAGATGTGACTTTGCCAGTATTAAACAGCATTGTGCATTCTTCTGTCGCACAGTGTTACCTGTCTCCTGGCACATGTTAAAGTATTCGGGGCACAATATCCAGGACTTTGCATTTGCCCAGATAGTATGTTCCCTATATACCTTCTGCTGGGAGGTACCCCATCATAGACACTAGACAATTTCTGCAAGTGATGTTACATTAGGGCTTGGTTGATACTAGCGAGTCCTGTGCTAATATAATTTGGTCTGATTTACAGTTGCTTTGAGCTTTATGTTTTTGCTTTACTTCACATTATCCGAGTGAACTGGACTCTTAGACCTCTGGTTCATCAACATTCTGTATCTACCTGCTGCTGTTTGCACCATTTAGCTTTTATAAGATCACACTGATATGTCATAGTTCATGTTCTGATGTTCTGTTTATGTGATATTCCAGACAATGCTGGAGTGATTGTGAACCCAAAGGGAGAGATGAAAGGTACACACTGAAACTCCCTGTATTTTTGTATGCATCACTAATCTGCAGTAGGATTAGTTGTAAGTCGTTCCAGAATATTAGAAATGTTTAAAGTTATGCTAACTCATGTTTGCTCAGAGCAATCAGAATGATATGTATTTCCTGGTGTAGGTTCTGCCATCACTGGACCTATCGGAAAGGAGTGCGCTGATCTGTGGCCCAGGATTGCTAGTGCGGCAAATGCGATCGTCTAATGGAAGCAGCTAGTTGAAGTTTAATAGCATTTCCTTGTGTTCAAGAAGAGAGCGAGAGTTCTTAGCTAGATGAGCTTTTGTTTCCCAGGATGGTGTTTGTGTTGCCGGATCGTTTTCTCTGTTAGCTTTGAAGACAATTCTCTCGATATCGATAAGAACCTGTTACTTAGACTGACGTTCGGCAGAGTTCAATGTTTACATGTTCTGATGTGGCGTGCTGTTTCATTGATATTGCGTTGCGCTGTGCAGCATTCAGTGAGTTCTTACGTTGCTATCGCCGTCGGATGATTGTCTGACCAAGCCATGCGTTGTGGTGGGAAAAAAGATGATAATCTTTTTGTATCCTTCTCGTAATAGTACTGCCTTCAAAGCTTGTAAAATGGATTGGATTAGGATCGCTTAAAAATTCTGCAACCTCTCTTTAGCTCTTAACTCGGCCAATATCACTCTACTGGGCCCAGGCTGATAATACCCATTCTCAAGCAAAAGCGGACAAAATTGGGCCTGGCCCATCCCCAGCATCGTTTCTCAGCGGAGAAAGAGGACGAGGTGGAGAGCCCTTCTTCTATCTCTCCGGCGGCGAAGCAAATCAGCCATGTGGGCCACACCACCTCAGCCGCTTCCCCTCCAACTCCAGCGACCACCAGGTCCGCCGCCTCGTCCCTTCCTCACTCGCCATCGCAGCAGCCGCCTCAACCGCATCGCCGCCTCACAGGACCCCCTCACCTCCCTCTCCCGCCTGCTGTGGGGTCGCGCGTTGCCCCCGGCGCAGCTCGTCCTCGCCGTTCGCCACGGCTGGACCGCCGCGTGGCAACTCCTCATGCGGCAGCTCGCGCCGTCGGACCCCGAGACCGGCGCCTTCACCCGCACGCCGTCCCGCTTCCGCGCCGTCGCGGGGACGCCCAGCTCCCGGCTCCACCTCTACGTGGGCCTCCCCTGCCCCTGGGCCCACCGCGCCCTCGTCGTCCGCGCGCTCCTTGGCCTCGAGGCCCGCCTCCCGGTCTCCGTCGCCGTCCCCGGTGACGACGGCGCGTGGTCCTTCACGCCGGACAGCCCCGACGGGCTCTACGGGAAGCGCAAGCTCCGGGAGGTGTACGCCGTGCGGAGCGGCGGGTTCGAGGGCAGGGCGTCGGTACCGATGCTGTGGGACGCCGAGCGCCGCGAGGTGGTGTGCAACGAGAGCATCGAGATCATCAAGTTCCTCTGCGGCCTCGCGAACGCCGACGGCGGCGGCCTCGACCTCCGGCCGCCGGAGCTGCGCCAGGACATCGACCGCTGGTACGGCGTCATCTACCCCAGCGTCAACAACGGCGTCTACAGGTACAGCAAATTTTCTGCAGCACTGCCCAGATCAAGCTATCAATTTTTGGCGGCTGAATTCTATGCCAATGGCTTTCAACGACGCAGGTGTGGATTTGCACAGAGCCAGGCGGCGTACGACGCCGCGGCGAGCGAGCTGTTCGGCGCGCTGGACAGGCTTGAGGCCCACCTCGCCGGCTCCCGCTACCTGTGCGGGGACAGGCTCACGCTGGCCGACGTGTGCCTCTTCACGACGCTGATCCGGTTCGACCTCGTGTACAACACGCTGTTCCGGTGCACCAGGCGGAAGCTGGCCGAGTACCCCAGCCTCCACGCCTACACGCGCGACATCTACCAGATGCCCAAGGTCGCCGAGACGTGCGACATGGAGGCTATCATGGCAGGGTACTTCAAGACCCTCTTCCCCCTCAACCCCGGCGGGATCCAGCCCCTCCCGCCGGCGAGCTGCGACAGCGAGTCGCTCTTGAGGCCGCACGGCAGGGAGGCCTTGTCCTCTGCTGCTGGCACGCCGCTTGAAGCAGCTGGTGTTTCTTAATTCAGGATATGAACAATGCTTCTGAAGAACAGCAGAAAATAGTTTACACGTGCTGTACCGTTTACTGATGCTGCACAGGATCAAAGAAATCAAATATGTTCTCAAGATCTCATCGTGTTTTCTATTCATGTTTATGATACAGGTCTTATAGATTAAGATAGAATCCGTTCTGCTCAGTTCCCCAACTGTGAATTTCCATACTACTTACAAATCCCTGGTGTAAATGGCACACCTATGTGGAGTTGTGGACATGTAAATTCTGTAAAGCAACTCATGAGTGGTGTAAAAAGCGGACTTATCAATTAACGGCATACGTTCTGTGGGATGTAACTAATTGCTCATTACAAGGTGAGTTAGTTGTACTATATGCTTCATAACTGTGTGCAAACCGAGACATATTTGATTTCTCAACCAGTACATGACAGCATTTCCATAATCCTAGTTCACAATATGTAGCACTTGCTTCTGAATATTTTCTATTTAAGCCAAACTAACAAAGATACACACTGCTCCTTTTATTTCATGGTGTTTGTCCGTAACCCTTTTATTTTCTCTTTCAAATGAAATTTCCACAATTGCTCAACATGCCCGTTCCAGATGTTATCAGCCGTCCACAGCCCATACATGTTGATTACGAAGAAGTCATTTAACCGCATGATAGTAAAAACCTGCATCAAAACCACATGTTCTAAAGCTGATACATTGCATGGGTTGCCTACATTTATGATATATGTTACAAGATTAAAAGGAACTGTATTAAATTACCTCCAAACACCATTATCATCACAAGGGTGTATCACTGCCTTCAGCTTCCGTAAACAGCTTGTGTTCTGTAATGTATTCAATTACTTCATCGCAAGTAAGATACTTTATCGACAGGCATCTTTTTATGCAGTCTCTGAAATTTAGCCATACATAGATGTGTCTCAAGGTTCGAAAAACTATTATTCATATGAATAGCGTAAAATTATCCACAAACCAATGTCTGTAAAACTGATACCTTACTCTGGATGAACTGATTTGATTTGGCACAATCTCATCGACCGAAATGATGTTATCCTGAAAAGGAGTTAAGAAATGAGCATACACGAACAACATCAGTAAAGAAGCTTATACTGCTCCCATTTTAAAATCCTCAGACTACAAATTTGCACCCTGCATTCTTGCAGTATATCACTGCCGGCTATTAAATTGCCAACATCTTTTCCTTCCCTGCGTATACATATGACACCAAAGTCCCTGCATATAGTTCTGACCTGGAAACAAAAGTCGGTGTCATCAAAGTAAATTGATATACAATGAAAACCAAATTGAAACTAACAAGGGCATCATAAGTTTGTGAAAAAGTTGCAAAAGTTTTTTTTGTTGTTAGCAAAGTTCAAGATTTCTACCTGATCTGGGATCCAAACTCCTGGAGTGCTGAATGACTCAAGCAAGTCAGAACCACATAAAAGCATTACCTTCAGGCTGCCTGAAAGAAAATCCTTTCTCACTACATATTGAATGTAATAATATGGAAAAAATGAGGAGATGAGGTGCTATGTTGGAGCAAACAATACTCGCTATATATACCTTGATCAGCTAAACCATCCCTGCACAAAGAGTTCCGAATTCTCGAGAGGACAGTCAAAGTGCGCTGATAACCTTTCTGCATGGCCTATGAAGTACAAGGCATAAACAATACCATGTATGAGTTGTTGCCATATCAAAATTACAAATATCTACATTATACATGGCAAAACCAAAGGAAACTTATGAGTGAGAGCATGTAAGATCAAATTACCTCCCATGGATCAACCATCACGAAAGATGAGCTTTCGCACGCAAGTTCACAAAAACGAACCCGGTGAGCAGCCGGTAAGAGGTCCTAAACAACTTTTCTGAACTCAGTTAAAAGAGCAGCAACTATCAGTTTCATATGCTTTTTGCAAAGCCACGATAAATACCTTCTTCTTATAAGCATCATTCACCGGAGACATGTAGCCACCCAACACACAATACCCTCGCTGCTGAAGTTCATCCTTTGCCAGTTCTACAGGAAACAGGGAGAACAGAAGCTTCACTGCTCGGTGCCTCGATCCCAATCAGAAGCTGAAGGGGTGCCAAACTACCAAAGCAATCGATACTCGATAGGCAGCAGAATTCAAACTTTGAAGCTTACCAAACATGCGCAGGTGCATGTATGTGGGAGGATTGAAGCTCCCGGTGGCCACGAGCACGACGCCGCCTCGGGTTCCTCCGTCCCTGCCGCATCAGAGAATTCGAGAATCAGATGACAGCCGAGTCCATCCATCACGCGATCTAAACAAACAAAGCCCAGATTTTGGTTACCTTCTCAGTTCAATGGATAGCTTGTCCCTCGGGAGAGGCACCTCCACTCCTACCTCGTCCATCGCCGGCGAGAGGGTCGCAGGCGGCGCTCGCCTTGCCCCGTGCGCCCGCTCGTCGCTCTGTCGGCTCCGATGGGCAAAGCAGCTCCTACTTGTGTTATGGGCTTCCATGGGCCAGGGCCTGTTAGTCACGGAATAAAAGGCCCATGAAAAAAGCATACTGGCATTAGGCCCATCCAAAGCCCACCCTGCGGATTAACCCTTCCGGCTGCTCTATAAAAGCTCGCCCCGTTCGCTGGCTAGGGTTTTGGTGAGTTCTCCTCGGCGGCGGCGGCGGCAAGCGAAGAAGGCGACGGCGAAATGGTGAGATCACATCACTAGCTCTCATGGCCGCACCCTCGAGCTCTTGCATGGATCAGATTTGCTAATCGATCGTTTGTCGTTGCGTGCAGGGCAAGGGTACGGGGAGCTTCGGCAAGCGCCGGAACAAGACGCACACGCTGTGCGTGCGCTGCGGCCGCCGTAGCTTTCACCTGCAGAAGAGTACCTGCTCCTCATGCGGCTACCCCGCGGCCCGCATCCGCAAGTGTAAGATCCCTGGGTGCTTTCTCCTTCTCTGGTTCAGTTTTCTTATGTCCGCAGTAGCCGTCGTTGCTTGTGCCCGGGATCGTTGCTCTTACCAGTGCGAGAGTGCTTCGTTTTGATTGATAGACGTTTGGGATGTGTGCTAATTGATGAAATTGAATGCTAATTTCATGGTTAAATTGCTGGATGTGCCTTGATCTTTCAGAAGTTATTTATTTGTGTTGTTTGTTAGTATACTGTAAAAGCAGCTATACGCCTATACCAATCTGAACCTTCATGTTTCTCGCCTGTAAGCCCAAGCTGCCTACCTGATTTGACTTATTGTCTTCATGCTTGTGTTGGCACATTAAACTTGCTTAAATAGTTGTACTGAGCTCTAAGTCTTTGGACGTATGTTACCCTTGTATATTTTCCTTTTAAGGAACTGTGTGATTCAGTTATGGCTCTAACTCAGCTACTACTGTTTCATCTCTACTAGTAGAAGTTGCTATGGCTTTTATGATTTATTCAAGTTGTGACATATGTTACATATTTTTTATGCTCGTGAAGTGTGCACATCCGGTAGCTACAAAATTAATAGTTGCCCGTTGAAGACCTAGTAAATTAGGTTCTATTCACATGTTTTGCTAGCTTTTTGCATTTTTCTCGGAAATTTCATGTAATTCTCTGATTCTGTTATTTCTGCTTCTTCCAAAAAATCAGACAACTGGAGCGTGAAGGCTATTAGGAGGAAGACTACTGGCACAGGGAGGATGAGGTACCTTCGCCATGTGCCCCGGAGGTTCAAGAGCAACTTCAGAGAGGGTAAATCCTGGCTCACCTCTTGTTACGCTATGTGATCCATTGGTTATTATTGTACTAAACTACCTCTGGGCAACAACTTACCAGGAACTGAGGCTGTATCAAGGAAGAAGGGAGCTGCTGCTGGCCCCAACTAAGTGTGTTCTCCACTTATGCTAGGCAGGAACGTGGGTCAATGAATCTAGTGTTTTTGTTGCTTTACTTCTATGTTCCTAAATTGAGAGGCAAACGATGCTTGTCTATGTTATTTCATATCCTGGATGTTAAACCTTCTGTTTTGAATGTCGAATCATGCCAGGTTGTTAGTTGTCACCCTATTTACAGAATTAACTCTACATGATGATGTGTTACGTTTACAGCTAGGATTTCTGTGACTCTGATGATGAATGGTGGTGCTTGATTCTGTTTGTTTGAGAAGTAGAATGCCCATTTGCGATGGTCATTTGGTCTGTAACGTTTGTCTAATGGGCATCGTGAATTGTTACATTGATGATAAATTGTTGATGCGTGGGCATGGCTATCGTGTCATCGTGAGCTTGTGCTATGGTCTATCATCATCCAGGTGCGCGACGCTGTCCGCCTTGTTGTTTCTGTTACTCGTGGTGGTGAAACCAGTGCAACTTGAGAGAAATCAGTTTGCTAGCGACTAGGCGAGGGTGCTGGCGTTGTTGGTAACAGTTCAAAGGAAATCCCATCTGGAACGCGCCAAATTTATTCGCAGCAGCGTTGGTGCCAGCTCTGCCGCACCCTAAACTTGTCTTCGTTTCTTTGACGTCCTACAATTACCCCCGCTCTTAACCGACTGTGTCTCAAGCTTCCAAATTTTTGTTTCCTTGCCTGTCTCGTTCCACGCCTCCCAGCCGGCGCAATGTCGGCGGGCAGAGGACACGGCAACGACTCCCTGAGGTCACCGCCGTCCTCCCCGCTCCACCTGCTGGAGGTCACCGTCATCTCGGCGCAGGACCTGCACCGGCGCCGCCTCGGCCGCCGGGTGCGCGCGTACGCCGTGGCGTGGGCGGATGAGGCGCACAAGCTGCGCACGGACGTGGACCGCACCGGCGGCGCGGTGCCCACGTGGAACGACCGGTTCCTGTTCCGCGTGGACGACGCGTTCCTGCGCTCCGACACGGCGGCGGTCACCGTGGAGGTGCGCGGCGCCCGGAGCCTGGGCGGCGACGCCGTGCTCGGCCTCACGCGCATCGTGGTGAGCACGTTCGTGCGCCCCGGCGGCCGTGGCCGGCAGGTGGCGGCGCTGCTGCTCCGGCGGCCGCGCTCGCTCCGGCCGCAGGGCATCGTCAACCTGGCCGTGGCGCTGCTGGACGCCACCCACGCCGCGCGCACCGTGCCGCTCTACGACGCCCCCAGCTCGCCCGACGCGTTCGCCGTCCGGGACCTCGTGATGACGAGGCCGGCGTCGCTGTGCAAGATCGCCGAGTGCAGCGAGGAGCCGGACGTCGACGAGGACCAAAGCAACCAGGCGTTCATCGACCACTACGGGTACCTGCAACCCAAGGGCGCCGCCGTGGAGCAGAGGAAGCTCGAGCAGAAGCTCGAGAAGTGGAAGGCCGACCTGTCGCCAGGCCCCAAGGAAGGCAGACGCGGCGGCGCCCGGAGATGAGGTCGGGGCTTGTGCTTCCGCGGCAGCGGTGAGTGGGATAGGTAACATAGCACCGCCGCATGGGAACGGCGTGACAGGATGCTCGTTCTTACCGCAAAAAGTCTTTGATTTGTTCAGATTGTTTAGGTTTTGCCACGTTTTTTCGACTTATCTATCTAGTATTATATATGTAAAAAACTTGCAAAAAATAAAGAGGGCTCGTGTGCTTGTTCTTCTCTATGTTGCTCGGTGTGTTACAATTACCAGAGCTGGCGATGATCAAAAGATGACAGGATGTGGCTACAATCTAAACAAACCTGAACCAGTGGTCTCATTGTGCTCGGTGGGCTCAATGTGGCGACGAACCGCACGGACGACGTGCGCGTGATCATGCATGTCGACGAGACACGCCGGCGGGCAGGAGCCATGCGCGGGGCGCCTGGACCACGAGGTCTAGTCCGCATCAATCCCTCGCTCTTCTTCCTCGAGATGTGATGAGGAACAAAGGCCGCGGCCGGGGCAGAATACCTGAACACGAAGTCCTCAGCGAGGCCGCTGCCTTCCCGGGCGGCGCCGGGGCGCTCGCTGGATGGAGCTCGGACCAGCGCATCGCGCCGGGGAACGGCGGTCAGACGTGCAGTTCGGCGTCAGCTCTGTGGCGCTGCTCGCGTCGCTCATACAGACGGCCTCGACGGCCGCACGTGCGGGCAATGTACGCACGCTAGCTAGCTCATGGCGACGAACCGCGCGGACGACGTGCGCGTGATTATGCATGGCTACGAGACACGCCGGCGTGCAGGAGCCACGCCGGGGCGCCTGGACCACGAGGTCGAGTCCGCATCAATCCTTCGTTCTTCTTCCTCGAGATGTGATGAGGAACAAAGGCCGCCTCCGGGGCCGAGGCTGAGCACGACGTCGTCAGCTAGTCCGCCGCCTTCCCGGGCGGCGCCGGGGCGCTCGCTGGATGGAGCTCGGACCAGCGCATCGCGCTGGGGAACGGCGGTCAGACGCGCGAGGACGATGGACCCACTCCCTGCCGGCAACCAGTCAGGTCGATCTTTGGCCGTACGAGGCCGATCTGACGACCAGGAGAGGCCAAGGGGTGGACGGTATGAAATACCGTCCGCCCAATGTCCGGCGTTCCTCGTCGCGCGCGGCTTACCGAGACGCTCGAAGCGCCGCCGGTTACCGTTCTGCACGCCCGGCGACCGGACCTACACGTTCCCGCAGTTGCTCGAGCGCGGCGTGCGGGTGCCGGTGAGGTCTCTGATGGGAGCCCCTGCCCGCCTAACGGGTCCATGCCGTCGCCCGGCGCGGGGCGCCACCGGCGCACGCGTTTGCGTGGCGCGGGATGGGGACGCTCGAGCTCTGCGACGACGACGGCAACGGAGCTTGCAAGCACACGGGTGGGAGTCGCTCGGACGAGGCCGCCGGAGCGACGGTCGCGGCCGTCCGGTGCAGGGTGTCGGCCGCGCGCGGATGGGTGTCCCGTGTCCGAGGAGATAATGGATGGAGGCGTTCGAGACGCGGGCGGACGTGCGCAGCTCCGCTGCGTTGACGCCCGCATGGGCGCGCAGGACGGGCGGCGGCGACGAGCGTCGCCTCCTGCTTCTGCCGAGGAGATGACTTTGTGTGGTGCTTCAGGTCCAGTACACGTCCGGCGCGCGCGTACGAGCGTCTCGTCGCCGACCACGTAGCCGCGCCCGCGGTGCCCGTGGCGCGGAGGCGCGGGCTCGCGCCTCGCGGTCACCGCGATGGTGTCGCAGGAGGAGGCCGCGGCGGCGGCTGTCGAGGAGGAGGAGGTCGCCGATAGCCGCCGCCCGCAACCCGCCACTGCAGCCGGTCTTCCCTTCCACCCCTCCCCCTCTTCTAAGGCCGCCGGTGACCCTCTCCCCAGCAACCCTAACCTCCCAAAGTCCGGCCGCCGCAGCTCGCCGGAGAAGAAGCACAGTAGCGGCGCGGCTCCTTCTGCGACAGCACGCATCGCACCAGCGCGCGCGATGAATAATCGCCGCGCAAATGTGCGTCTGCTTCTGTAAAAATTTAGAGGCCGAACAATCTTTGCCTGTGCATCAACCGGATGTCCACGTACTATAGTAAAATGCCTTCAGGATTTTATTATTAGATTGTCCAGTAATTTTACTACGGCATTTCATTTCACGTTTTAGTATAACCCAAAGCCTTGTTATTGCTGAAGAAAAGCGTCATTAGGGAATTGTTGCAACACATGTTTAGGTAGCTTGCAACATTAGAGATGGGCTAATTTGATCTCAGAACTTCCATGTTAGGTGCTGTACGATCGTACCACGGGAAGAAGCCGAGGGTTCGCCTCCGTGACAATAACCACAGTTCAAGACTGCGAGCTGGTCATCAAGAACCACAGTTCAAGGGGCAGTGGGTAGTGGTCCATAGTTTCATCCTCTTGGAACTAGGGCTTTTCAATCTGTCTAAATTGTAAAAGTGTTTTGATGGCTCCTCTGATCATTGGAGCACCAATTTGGTGGATCCATGCACTGGTGCACATTTGAAGCTGCTGTTGCTGAAAGCCTTGATAGAGTCGAGTCTGAAAGCACCAGCGGTACGCAGATGGTCGTCGCAATACTGACAGATACATCACCCTGGTCCCTGGGGATGAAGTGTCTGTCTGTGTCTAGTCTCCACAAATCACAAAACCGGGTGTTGACAAAACTCATCAGCGCATGCATCATATGCGGATGATGGCCATCAAATTTGTTTCAGTTTACGCGAACTGTCAAGTAAATGGATGTCGTTCTTGAAGTGACTTGCAATCTATTCGGACATAAAAGTTTCAATTCACGGCAACCATACATAGACAGAGACACATTGAGTAACATACAGCATGAGGAGAGATTTTTGCCCAGGAAAGAAAAAACATCGCAAATGGAGAGCCACATGTGTTGTGTGACATGTCCGGATCTCGTTGGCGGCGCCAGGAGCCACCACCACATCCTGCACCGGACACCTCCCCGCCACTCGCTCGCCACGCCTCAGTAGTCCGTCCCCACGCCAGAGCGACCGTAGCACCATGGCCATCTCCACCGCCTGCAGCATCCGCCTCCACGCCGCCCCTCCAGCTCGCCTACGCGGCAGCGTCGTCGCCTCCGCCGTGCGAATCGACAGGCGCTCGGCCGTCCTGCTCCTGCTGTCCGCGGCGGTGCCGGCTGGGACAGCTCCTCCGGCGAACGCTGCGGGCATCGGGCTCTTCGGCATCCGCAAGAAGCTGGAGCGGGCGGAGGAGTCGGCGGCAGAGGCTTTGCGGGAGGTGGAGGAGGCAGCAGCGGAGGCCGCGGCGATCGGAGGGGAGGCAGTGAAGGAGGCAGCGGCAGAGGCTGTGCGGGAGGTGGAGGAGGCAGCGGTGGAGGCCGCGGCGGTCGGAGGGGAGGCAGTGAAGGATGCGGTGGTAGAGGCGGAGAAGGAGGCGAGAGAGGTTGCAGGTGAGGGACTGCAGCTGGTGGCCGGCGCGGAGTTCGCCGGGGACGGTCTGGTGCAGGCCGCTGTGGTCGCCGGCGCCGAGGCGCTCGGGGTTGTCGTGGGTCTGTCCGTGGTCAATGGCATCCTGAAGCCCGAAGCTTGACAGAGAGAGAGAGAGAATGCGAGTGTTGGGCCTTGTAGTTTAGGCCCAATGAAGTGTCTGGGCTTAGTTATTCCAGTGCTGTTGTAATTTCTGACGATTTTATGATGCAAATAAGAGTGCGGAGGGTAAGCAGATGATACACTTTGCCACATCTATTCCTATATTCCCCTTCTTCGAATAAGAGGATGGATCACGAATTTGTAGCACAAGCGGCATATAGTCGCGGCGGGCATATAACCACACGCACGCTTTTTCTTGTATTTTTGTTATAGTTATCGAAATGGTTCTTCCAGGGCACTTCTTCTTTTTTGTTTTTTTGGCCACGTGTGAGAAACACTGCTAACAGTGACCCGTTGGATGAGATAGATTTTTTTTTTGAATCGGTTGTATTGTATGGGATATATATATATATATTTTTTTTTGATTCAGTATGGGATATATTTTGGTTTCGTGCCTGTTTGTCCAGAAGATCCCTCCGGCTTCCGTTTGAAGGGAAGAGATAGCGTGGGCCCAACCGGAAGAACTAGACAATTCGGCCCGGAAAATATATCAGAAACTACAGCAAATGAAAAACAAGGAAAACAGGGGGCTAAAACGAAACACACACACACACTGCCGTTTTCGAATGGCCACGGCGGTCCTCCGCCGCCCACTCCTCGCAGCGCTCCTTCCCGCCGCCGGCGGCGCTGCCGGACCCTCCCGGTTCCATATCCGGAGACGTCGGTCCCAGCATCCTGCTCTCGCCGTGTCTTCCGACTCCTCCAAGCCCGTAGCCTCCACATCGTCCTCTTCTGCCGGCGGCGACAACCCCGAGGAGGAGCCGCCTGTCCTGCCGCTCCTCATCTATCCTTTTTCGTATCTGACTCCTCAAAATTTCAGCTTTTGAATTGTTTCCATGTGCTGTCTGATTGCAGGACTGCTTGGTTCTTCCGCCCAAGCTCCTCTCTCAGCTCCCCCGTGACCTTCGTCTCGACGTAAGCGGCTACTTTGGCTCATCACTTAGTTTTAACATCTGCTATTTTATTCCCACATAAGTTAGCAAAATGACAAAATCCATTGAGAATTTTGTGCTCTACAGGAAATATTATTTTTAGCACAGAAAGAATTTCAGTAGATTGTTATTGTATCATAACAGTTAGTTACACTGAAATGCTAATATCTAGTACTAGAAAGTATGCTTGATCAATCTGTTTCAACTGCCTGTCTTCCTTTCTTGAAGCTCAATGATGCCGCGTTTGATCTCTCCAATGGGCCAGTTCTTGATGAGGTGGGGACTAAAAACTCAGTAAATTGGATGTACTGAAGGTTTTAGTGTAACCACACTAACAATGCTTATATAATCGTTTCTGCTGAGAGATAGTGTGGCCAAGAAGTTGGGGATCTGCTCCTGAACCTGGCAAAAGCATGGGAGTTGGCTGATACATCAACATCAAATAACCTTGCCAAGCAGCTGCCATCAATGGAGCCCTACTTGACGCGCAGCGCTAAATCAGGCATGAACTGCATCCATATGATGTCACTTGTCAAAACTCGCGTTCGATGCAATTTGCTGTCTTGATTGAAGGTTGTGTCCCTTGCTGTTTGCTTTACATAGTGTAGCATTTGGCAAGCGGCTGGTGTCAGCTGGAAGGAGATTTCAGTCAATGGGGCAGTACGGCCAGGGAGAACTCAAGAGGGTTAGTTACTTGCTCACACTCTTACCATGCTTCTATTAGTTATGGTAGGTCTCCTTATTCCTGGCTAACTACCTGATGACTGGGATCAAATATCGAATTGGTTCCACAGAAGCATTTTTTTTTTGTAAAAAGTTGATTCCAACACGACAACAATATCTACAAAGTGGATGTATTAACGGCAGATCTTACATCTGAATATTTTTTCCCCTCGAAATCATCCTGTCATAGTGGCTCAGCAAACATTATTTCTTTTTCTGTGTTATTGCTAACTTACCCTGTATCAAACACTGTCAAAGATTGAACCATGAGGCATGTGAAAAATGTAATATTTATCTCTAGTACTTCTGTAGATTGCTGAAACAATGATCAAGAATGGTAAGCTACTATCGACACGCCCAGTAGTTCAATCTGATGTTCAGGCTATGAAAGAAAAAAGAAAGCTGAAGGTAAGAACCTTGATAAACTTTAATAACACTTACATGACCTTCGAGCATGGCTTAATTATCACCCCTTTCTCTGGCTAGTTTGGAGAACTCGAGTTCGAACTGACTGCTGAGAAGGCCAATATTGGTGCTGCAGTAGGAGCGGTTTTCGGGTAACATTCAGCCTAGCACACCATTTCTTCTGTTGAAAGTACAATTTGGAGTTCCCTAGAGTTATATTGGTAAATTCTCATGTATACCTGTGAAGCCAGTTGGATGATATGTGGTTCGATATAATATTAATGTTTCTCTTTCATGTGGTGATGTATTATATGATGACATGATTATCTGTCAAAGATTCTCCTAAGTTATCTGCGGTTAGTCAACACCATTTGTAAAATGGATAGTCTAGTTGCATCCCCTGATTTTGGACACACCAATATTTTTTTTTTATCTATTTTGTTCTTACCATATTATCTAAAGAACTCAGCCCCACATACTTTGCGTTATCATTGGAACGACCTACTGGCTTGTTTAGTGCATCTCTCATATTAAAAAGTAAATCACATCTGACATTTGTTTTTTTTGTCCAGATTTATCTCATGGCAACTAGCACAAGGCGTGCAAGGCATTCCGGACGGTACGATGCAGTACGCAAATGACAATGCCTTGCAGCTGGCCAAGGTAAAAAAAAAAAAATAGCAACCTGCTGACTACAGCTTCCTTGAGTTTGTCAGTTCTATTCGACCCCACAGCTAACTTCTCCCGTACCATTTTCTCCTAACACAGTCGCTCAGGGTCGCCCTGCTTGTTCTTGGCTACACTTCTACCGGCCTATCCTTATTTGCAGCACTGGGGCTGCTGTTGCTAGCCCAGCAGATAAACTCCGAGAACAAGTCAGAGTAGCTGGCAAACTTTTTTTTTTAAAAAAAATATTATGGATGCCTTTGTATGCTAGAATACGGCAATGTCCATAACATTCTGGCATGTGACACTGGACCGTGCATGGATCAATCTATTCAATTTTCTGCACACAAGAAACAAACATCCAGTTATTGTGAGTTCGAATAATCGGTGGCAAGCAAGTCAGCCAGCTTGGGACTGGCTGAAGAACACATAGCTAATGCGCTTGTGCCTTGCGGAGTTTAAGGTAGATCTGCCCTTGTACTGGTTCCCAAAGAATGCGGAAGAACACAACACGGAACTGCTTTTACTCGGAATTGTGTCAGAACACTAACTTAAGCATTACTGATACGGTCTCTGTTATAAGCATGATGGTTTCTGTGCAAGAAAGGGTGTTTTACAAGTGGAGTAAGAGCATGACCTATGAATCTTCAAGCTCAAAAACAAACAGAGATTGCGCAGGAACCAAGAGTTGACAGTACCTTCTTCTTTCTTTTTTTTTCAAGAGACTAGGGGAAGAGCATCCCACCTCTTCATTCATCATGGAGCTTCTTGCAAGCTTGCAAAACATGCGGTTCAGCGATTTACAATAACCCCAACACAGCATAACACAACACGACACCTAGAACAGGGATGGAACAACATACATACAGCTCAAGAGATATGGTCACGACACAAGCTAGAAAGACGATCATCGCCGACGAGAGCTGGCCACCGAACAACATAATCGCAAGATACGTCATGGTCATTGTGTATCCGTACCACCATCGTAGCTCGAGTATCTTTTTGATCCGTGTGGATCTTTTGTTTGGAAATTTGGAGCAAAATTGCTCCAGCGAATCTCGGACGGATGATCTGTCTGGCGCGGCTACATCCGAATAATTTGGAAAGCCCAAATCCAGGCGGGCCCGACCCAGTTCATCCTCCACTGCTCCGCCGGCCGCTCTTCTCTTCTTCTCCCCTCCCTATATCCCCGGGGACCTCAGCCACATCCTCCTCCGCTGCGCCTCTCCAGTCTCCACTGCTCCATCCATCGCATCTACCACCCAAACCCCAAACCCCCACAGAAGGCAGCAATGGCTTCCTCCACCCAGGGTCAGGTCATCACCTGCAAAGGTAACCTGATTGATCTTGTCTTGCTCTAGGTTTTCGGCATCGGTGGTGGTAGCGTGCCAGTGTTGTTTGCTGTTCCTGCAACGTTTGATTTGATCTGGCGTGGGGGGATTTAACGGCTGCTGCGTGTGCGCAGCGGCGGTAGCGTACGAGCCGAACAAGCCGCTCGTGATCGAGGACGTGCAGGTGGCGCCGCCGCAGGCCGGCGAGGTCCGCATCAAGATCCTCTCCACCGCGCTCTGCCACACCGACCACTACACCTGGAGTGGAAAGGTTTGTCTTCGTCCCCCGCAATTCACGCTCACATGGGTTTTTTCTTCCAATCTAGGGTTCCTGGAATTCTATTTACTGTTCATTCACGCTGGTAGGAGTGATAACCATTGTGGCAAACTGGCAGTCCTGAAATAATTTTATCAAAAATATAGAGATCAATTTTAGGGCATGTTGTAAAGTCCTTTTTTCCCCTACATTTACTCCAACTGAGAGTAACCTTTGGAAAGAGAATATTTTCCAGAATGCTGAACCGGATCAGTGTTGGATAATGCTGCGCTATTCTAGGAGATTTGTGGTCATATCAACTGTATTAATAACCATCTGCTATGCAGGACCCTGAGGGTCTCTTCCCCTGCATTCTTGGCCACGAAGCTGCTGGGTAAGCACACTGATTTGTTTCAGATTCATACACAACTATGTATAATAGTTGGGATGTGATGGGCATCTTTTTCCTTTTCTTATGTCAATAGAGTTGTTGAAAGTGTCGGTGAAGGAGTGACTGATGTGCAGCCTGGGGATCATGTCATTCCTTGTTACCAAGCAGAATGCAAGGAATGCAAGTTTTGTAAGAGTGGAAAGACCAACCTCTGCGGTAAGGTTCGTAGTGCTACAGGGGCAGGTGTCATGATGAATGATCTCAAGAGCAGGTTCTCGGTAAATGGAAAGCCCATTTACCATTTCATGGGAACATCAACATTCAGCCAGTACACTGTCGTGCATGATGTAAGTGTTGCAAAGATCAACCCACAGGCACCTCTAGATAAAGTCTGCCTGCTTGGCTGTGGTGTTTCTACCGGTATGTTCTTGTATCCTAATAATGGCTAATTCAAGCTACATATTTATCCATTCGCGCACTGCTAAGTTTTGAGGATTCCTTGATCCGTTCAGGATAGTTTCCCTGTCACATAGGTTGTCTAGCTTCATGCTAAGTAACTTTGCATGCAGTTATATATTTGTGTTCATCAATGTCATGCTGCATATTTTTATTACTAGCAATGCATTTTTTTCTTCCTTGTTAACACCTGAAATGCAATAGTTAGCATAGTTTTTTTTCTTAACGTACTTTTCATCAAGTTAACCCTGGTTTTGATCTCAAACAGAAACTCACATGCCATTTGTGTCTGTGATGATGCAAATCCCTGTTCTTATTCTGTGAAATGGATTAATTATAAATAATCATAATGTTGTTACATTGTTTGAATTACTGACAACATATTTAGCACTTTCACATACTTTTCAGTATACTAATTTTTTTCCCAGTAATAATGAATATTTAGTTTGTCTATATTAACAAAGTACAATCATCCAGGTCTTGGAGCAGTGTGGAATACTGCAAAGGTTGAAGCTGGCTCTATAGTTGCTGTTTTTGGCCTTGGCACAGTTGGACTTGCAGTAAGTTTCTCGTGTTGGTTCGTGCTCATAAACCTGAGTTGGTGAATAGGATTTTGTCTTCTGAGCTTTATGTTCTAGGTTGCTGAGGGTGCAAAAGCAGCTGGTGCTTCTCGGATTATTGGCATTGACATTGATAGTAAAAAGTTTGACGTTGGTATGGTTTATTCTTGTGATAATTATCATCAAACCTTTTTTCTTCTCTCATGTTGTTTTTTTTATCAACTACCAACTGGTGAAATGAGCAATTCAAATTACTGTGTTTTCAAGGCATTGAGATTTGAGAGTGTTTTTCTCATGTGCAACTTGTGGAATCTATTATTAAATTCTGTTGCTTGATACAAATGGGGAGTGCCCACCTTTGTCTAATGTGGAATAGAAAATCTCGGTTACGTTTTGTATTGCTATATTCAATAATTTCTACCATGTAAACAGTAATATTTACCACCAGCCAATAGAAGTTTGAAGACATTTTGTTGATAAAGTGCAGGGAAACTTTGATTCATTGCCATCTACAGTTACTGAATCTTACAGTAACTTGTGAGTTCTAATAGAAAGACACGCATTGATTCCTGATTTTCATTGTCTTATGTTGCATTCCCAATGGTCAAAGGTGCATGCTGAGGACATTGTCAATGCCCAAAACATTCCACGAGTGCAAATGTATTCTTTCAAAGTTCGAACGTGATGTGCTTTACTAGTTACCTAGCTAGATTATTAATCACATTGCTTTTCAGTAAAGGGTGTGCAGTTACTTGTGCTGGTTGAGCTATCATTTATATAGACTATGTATTCATTATTTTACACCAGTTGTCTATACCTACCAAACATGTGTCTTATAATTGCTACTTCCACTGTGCCTGTTGCAGCAAAGAACTTTGGAGTTACAGAATTCGTGAACCCAAAAGACCATGACAAACCGATACAACAGGTCTTAATTGATCTTACAGATGGTGGTGTGGATTACAGTTTTGAATGCATTGGAAATGTATCTGTTATGAGGGCTGCACTGGAATGCTGCCACAAGGTAAGCATTCTCGTTGCAATATCTGAATTTTTTTCTTGTTTATCAGCCATTTGAAGTGAAATATCCTTTTTTTCCCACTGAACTAAGTTTTGTGCGCACATCTGTAGGGCTGGGGAACCTCTGTCATCGTTGGTGTGGCTGCTTCTGGCCAGGAGATTGCCACACGGCCATTCCAGCTTGTGACTGGCCGTGTCTGGAAGGGAACAGCTTTCGGCGGCTTCAAGAGCCGAACCCACGTCCCATGGCTTGTTGAGAAGTACTTGAAAAAGGTATTATACTACACTGAAGTCCTGAACACTTCCTGGATCAAGTGCTGGATGAGTTTTTTGTTCTCCTGTCACCGAAATTTCACAATGTTATCCGCAGGAAATCAAGGTGGATGAGTACATTACCCACAACATGAACCTGACTGACATCAACGAGGCGTTCCACCTGCTGCACGAAGGTGGTTGCCTGCGCTGCGTGCTGGCAGTGCAAGATTGAGTTTCTAAGCGAAGCAGTTTGCGTCATGTCAGGTTGTCATCTAGATTGTGTCGTTGGTACTAGAACTCTTTTGCCTCGTTTGGCCTGGAACCTGGATACCCTGTGAACCCACTGTCACAATAATATGCTGTTGGATGCCCTGGTGATGGTTACTGCTGTGTGCATGTTTACTTGTATCTCGGTCGCAAATGTGCTGTTTCTGAAATAATTTTTGCGTGTCAATTTCCTTGCATTGATAATTGATCTTTATTCAGTGTCGCTCAATTTATCATCTGTAGACAATGTGAAATGTAAAGCATGGTTAGACATGTACCCCCTCTGTTCCAAACTATGCATCTTGATTTGCCAAAATAACCTACAATTTAGAACTGAGGGAATATGAAACGATCAGGGACAGATGGAGATGCAAGTTTTACTTTCGATCCACCCAATACTCGTTTACTAACCAACCCAAAATTCAGAGCAAATGTAGAATGCAAATAGTTATCTAGCTGACATATCTAGCGTGACCACGTGCATCAGGCAGAAGATGTTTACCATGAAAGATTGCACAACAATACACAATTACAGCATATGCATATAGTGAAGGGTGGAGTACAATATACTGGTCAGTATCTCAAGATTCGGTATTGGCGTTTCTGATAAAGTGGATGATAATCTGATTTTTTTTTTAAAAAAAACTCTCAGAAGGCACCGGCAAGTTTCTCCAGCCTGGTAACTAGCCACTAGCGACAGCATTGGGTGTACAACAACACTGAACTCTGGTGCCAAAATTTCTGAACGACGTGAAGCTGTTGTCGATATCTCTATTCACCTCACTGCCTTGCAACAGTGCTCGAATTCATCGCTTCTCCGTGACTTCAAATCCGTTGCCTGCCAAATAGAATTGCCATAAAAAAGCATAAATCAATGTGAACCAACCAAATAGCATCTCAACAGCTCCAACTGCACATTACCATGCAATAGTGACCTTTGAATTAAACCAAGAACAATTTGCATCACAATCCAGATAGTATTAGACTACATGGAGGTCCTATGTCTGATTCTGATCTCAAAATTTTCTGAACGAGTTATTTCCCTCAGCCATTGATCTAACAGAAGTAAAAGGAATTCTCGATGTTCAGTGTTTCTTTCCTTGAGACTATAAAATAGTCCCGTGTATCTTCATACTAATCACAACAAATTGTAGAGATAACCTCGTCGGAAATGGCATATTCAGTCATATAAGCAGGATTCAGTAATGCTAGAGTTTTTAGAAATGTCGTTTCATGTTAAAATAAACAGCACTTCTGTTTTGGAAAGGACATTGGTTTACAAAAAAATTACCATGCACGATTTAAGTGGGGGTAGAAGTACCATTCATCGCTTAAGAGTACTTTACAATGGAAAATTCAACAGCAAGATATTGCACTGTAACTTGCCAATTTTATAGTGTTTGCTTCAACATATGCAAGTACCAATCAATTAACCAACATTAAGTGCAACTGTGCAAGATATGACATGGTCTGAGTTCTAGTGTGCAGGATAAGAACAAGACAAGGGGCAGGCCGAAGCTGCATCCGAAGTGCTAAGAATTTGTGTGCATACCAATCCGAACTCGTGGCTTCCTCTCACCAACAGATGGCTTTTTCTTCATGTAGCAGCTATTCCAATCACCTCCATCTTGAGAATAATAATCCATCGGGTAGTGGCCTTCAAAATTCCCACTAGAACAATCACCACTACTACAATCACAATCTCCACAGCTTCCTGATCCTGAACAACACCCACTACCACGTTTGCCACCACATTCACTACTGCCCTTCTCCCACCACCCAGGGACGTAACCCAGCGCGACATCGAACTCAAAGGTCGTCAGCACTGGCTTCTTGAAACCCTCCCCCCAATCGATGGACAAGCGAGGGCAAGCAATTTGAACCCAAGCATCAACTGAATCCCCAAACAGCTCCATCCTCGCCGGGGACAGCTCCGACATGAGCACTACCGTGTGCTCCAGTCCTTTCTCCTCCAAATGCTCAACCACTCTGTCGAGAACCTTCACACTCCCCTGCCTCCCAAGGGTGCCGAGTATTACTCCCCAGTTCTTGGCCTTCCTTGCCGCCAGAACCGCCGCTTTCCTTGCCTGCTTCATGCCAACATGATCATACTCCTCTAGCACAAGAACCCCAAGAAATGGGTCAAAACGGTAGGCCTTCACCGCGGGATTGGCGATCATAAACGCCTCGAGGTGGAACCTCCCGTCGGCAACAAACACCACCGCCCCCACCTCCTCTGATTTCTTCAACGTCGGGGCGGTGCACCCCAGAATCTCGCCGGCGGACAACGGTTTCGCCTGTGGCACGACGATGTCGCGGTACCCCTCTTTTGTGAGCATCTCGCGCGCGGCGTGCACTGCTGAGATGAACTGCACGGTCCCAGCGATGGCCAGGAGGGGCGCGGCGGCGGGGTCCGGGAAGGCGTTGCGGACGGCGGCCGCGAGGCGGGTGGCATCGACGCGGATCTCGACGAAGACGTAGAGCACTGGGAGGAGGGAGGACGTGACGGGGACGAGGCAGGAGTGGCCGTAGTGGACGAGGACGTCGGCGGCGAGCGCCTTTGCGGGGCGGTCCGCGAGGCAGCATGCTCCGTAGGTGGCGTCCGCTAGGACGAGGACATCGTTGGCGGGGTCTGGCTCGAGGTAGGGTGCGAGGAGGTGCGACAGCGGGAGCGAGAAGAGGAGCAGGCCCTCGGGGAGCTGTAGCGCGATGCGGCGGGCGCCTGCGGAGCGGATGCGGTGTGCCGTCTTGGGGAGCTCGAAGTTGTAGTTGGCGGGCAGGAGGGAGGTGGCAGCGGCAGTGAGGGTGGGGTCGGAGAGGATGGAGGGCGGGATCGGGGTGTGGACGAAGCGCTTGGGCGGATTGGCCGGCTTCTTGTTCCTCTTGGTGGGGCTCTGCGGAGATGCTTCGGCCGCAGTGAGGGCAAGCGAGGTGGAGGGGTCGCTGGCGTCCATGGCGGCGGGCGGCGGCGGCCGGGTGGGAGAGAGAGCCTCTGAAGAGGGTTTAGCCTGACGTGTAAGTATGGAGCGTGGACCCAGCCGAAGAAAAACAATTCTATGGACGAAACAAGATCAGACATGCGGGCCGAGTCGAAGCTGAAAGACGAGGCCCAATAACTGTGGGCCAGTAATTGCGCCTGATTCGGCCTGACCCGCACGAGTCGGCGAGTCGCCATCGGCTGAAGCGCGTTGCGTGGCGGTTGCCTGTCCACCCAGCCCAAAAAAGTGCAGAGTGATGGGCCAGACGACACGTCTGACTAGCAGTTAAAAACTGTCACACACAATCGTATATTTAAATTAAAATTCGACTGCATCACTTTATTTGTTGCGATGAAATCTTTAAAATAATTTAAAATAAAATCACACTTAAATGATTTTTTTAGAATATTTATTTTTTCTGAACGCAAAATAATTTTTTTATTGAACTGTTCCAGCGATGTAAAAAATGTTCCGCGCCTGTGTGTGACCGCTTAGCCCAATCCCCTCTCGTCTCCGGCGTCGCCGTCGTCGTCTAGCTCGTGCTCTCCCCTCCTGGTAATTCCGTGGCCATTATCCACCCCGGCAAAAGAAATTCCAATTTCGCGTCGACTCCACCGGAAAAGCGCGACCCCAGAAAACGGGAGGCCCCTCTCCTCTCCGTTCGAAAAGCCATCACCGAGGGAGCGAAAAGGGGGAGATCGATGGCGACGTGCTCTCGCCCGCTCTTCGTCTCCGCATCCGCCGCGTCGTCCGCCTCGCCGTCGCGGGCTTGCCTTGGCCGCCTTCACACGGTGATCACCCCACCACCCCGCTTTCTTCTTATGCCACCTGTTCATCTCTGAAGCTCTCGCGCTGGTATTTCAGTAAGCAAATAAGCAATTGGCCCCGGCGGTTCGTGTGGGTCGTTGTTGGGTAGGAGCTAGTGAGTAGCGCATGCTGCTGCTGCTGATTGCTTCTACTGTAGCCGTGTTGATGCTTCATTTCCTTTACAACTCTAGACTATCTACCTAGGATTAACACATTGGCATGTAGAGCTGGCTGATGACTCCGTTGAGCGTTTCTTCCATTGATGTTTGCTTACTTGCTGCTGGTACCAGTACCACTGCCGCTTCTTGGATAGTTGGCCTCGCTTCTTACATTCATGCTACTGCAACTTTTTGTTGGCCTACATAGTTATGCTTAACATTTCAGAGTTATCATCATTTTGAACCATTGTTGATTGAATCACAGGTAGCGGTTGTATCTATATGGGAACCTTGTCCACCTCTACGTGCAGCAGCCTGCTGTTTCGCTCAAACAAAGCATTGCTGTAGATCCACCAAATGTTTAGCAAGTGGACCGTCTGTGTCCAGATTGACACGGCCAATAAAGAGATTGCTGTCTTGTTACTCTTCACTGATGATTGTCATGCACTGCAATATAAGTCGGTTTTATCAGGCCATTAGTGCATTACACCAGGATGGGCGATCCAAGCACTTCATGTCTGTTGGTTTTGGCCGTATGGTTTTAGGGATGGTGCTCGTCATGTCCATCTCGGCAGCTTCTTATACAACACCTTCATGTAAGTGATCAACATTTGTAGAACCCTGCAGCTTCAGCCTTTTTCCACATTGTTCTTATGTCTGCTTACACCTATGTGTAATTTGTTATTGGGTAAATCCAAGCATCGGCACTTACAGAGGAAAACTTGCTTTTCCTGGAGGCTTGGCGCGCAGTTGATCGAGCATACTACGACAAATCATTCAATGGGCAAAGTTGGTTTAGATACCGTGAAAATGCCCTTCGCAATGAACCGATGAATACAAGGGAAGAGACATGTATGGTTCTGAACATTGCCCTTCCCTTTTCTTAACTAGAACTAGAATCTTGGCATTCATACATCACAAGAACATTTCTATTGTAGTAAGTATAGCTGCATCAGGCATTTGACAGTCATTTAATAAAGTGGTTACAAATAGATTTGTGATACAACAAGGGCAGGTTTAAGTGTCCAAAGGAAATCATCATTGCATATTGCAAGCTTTTCTACGACAGACGGATATTACAATGTGCCTCCTTTGGTAGGAGCTATAACGCTGAACAGCAGTGTTAGTATATAACTAATTAGCTAATAGCATTGGTAGGATCCAGAAGTCGAGTGCATTATAGATTTGTGGAAAACTAATCATCTTACTGTTAGAATTTGGATTCCATATGATCATTTTGCTTAGCCAAAATTGCACTGCAGATGCAGCAATCAAGAAAATGCTTTCAACATTGGATGATCCATTCACTCGTTTCTTGGAACCTGAGAAATTGAAGAGTTTGCGGGTATAAAACTCAACCATTGGCTTCCACAGAAGCTTACAATGCAGTTAGTATAATTTATAATGCACGTCATTGTCTTTTCTGAAGGAAGTCTGGTACGCAAGGCGCACTCACGGGTGTAGGTTTATCGATTGGTTACCCAATGGCGATTAATGGATCACCTTCAGGAGTTGCTGTAATGACAGCCACCCCAGGTGGTCCTGCAGAAAAGGCTGGCATTCTTCCTGGAGACATCATTTTGGCAATTGACAACAGAAGCACTGAAGACATGGATATATATGATGCTGCAGAGCGCTTACAGTAAGGCCAATTATCATTGTTACACACGCACTAACCAATAGATGATCAGCAACTAAAACGCGGTGTTAGAGAAACATATATACTTGTATCCTTTAATTTTGCCCTTGTTTGATGTTTTTTGATAGTTTCAAGAGGTGATGTTCTTCTGTCAACTCTTTGCTAGGGGCCCTGAAGGAAGTTCAGTAGATCTGTCTATTCGTAGTGGGCCCAGTACCAGGCATGTGGTTCTAACGTAAGTCAATCATACAATCCTTTTTTACATAGTGAAAATAAAAGGAGTGAATTCGTCTTGAAAAGTAGCCAGTAATTATTCTATGATGTTTGTTGCCAGGAGACAAACAGTCACTTTAAACCCAGTGAGGTCTAGGATGTGTGAGATTCCAGGTGCAAAAGATAGCTCAAAGATCGGTTACATCAAATTGACAACATTTAACCAAAATGCTGCAGGTTTGCCGCATCGAGAAGCTCTAATGTCTTTGTAAAGCATCATAAATTTTTGCCAGATGCTAAGTCCTGCTAATCATGTCAATTGATTATCCTCCCGCAGAGTCTGTTAGGGAGGCCATTAAGACATTAAGGGACAACAATGTAAAATCCTTTGTGTTGGATCTGCGCAATAACAGGTTTGGACCTCCAGAAACTGGGGTATATGTTGACATTTTCTTATTGGAACTTTGACATGGTTATATCTGATGCAGTGGTGGCCTGTTTCCTGAAGGAATTCAAATTGCAAAAATTTGGTAAGCTTTAGTGGCATTTTATTATGTATGGTATTTATCCACATATCTTGGTGGGCTACTAAATTGTATATGTGTGCATGCATGTATGCACCTATAAAAAAAATCACTGGCATATTAATTCGAGTTCTGAAAACTTGGAGCTTCTACCAGTCAGCTTTGTGTAAGGTTGTACATGCTGTAGTAATATATTTAGCATTTCATGTAGGCTTAGAACATCTAGCAGCTGATATCATATTAAATTTAACTTCTATTAAAGTATTAATTTTTTGCTTCTTTGACAGGATGGACAAGGGAGTTATTGTGTATATATGTGATAGCCAAGGTGTTCGTGACATTTATGAGGCAGATGGAGCCGACACAATTGCTGCATCAGAACCTTTGGTTGTGCTGGTATGGCCTAGCATTGCTTAAAGAAAAAAATGACAGACGGACCAGTTAATCTTTACCAGGATGATTGCATTTTCCGTCATTCTGCTTTCCTCACCTTGTTGTTTCTTAGGTTAGTACACATCAAATGATGCCATTTTTGAACTTGTTAGGTAAATAAAGGAACTGCGAGTGCAAGTGAGATCCTTGCTGGAGCACTGAAAGACAATAAAAGGGCAGTCGTATATGGGGAACCAACATATGGAAAAGGGTACTGCTTGCCTGTACCTGTATGATTGAAATCCTTGTTCTGATTCTGAGTGCTTATTATCTCACTCCCGTTATCTGCCAACATTCAGGAAGATTCAGTCGGTTTTTGGATTATCTGATGGATCTGGCTTAGCTGTGACCGTAGCACGCTATGAAACTCCTGCACATACCGACATAGACAAGGTAGGCAATTTGTTCCTTGCCTCAAAAAGCAGAGTGTTTGAGGAAAACAATCCCTTACTTATGGTTTAGCTGCTTTTGAGTTGTCCTGAATGATAATTTTGGTAGGTTGGTGTGATCCCGGACCGACCACTGCCAGCGTCATTCCCTACAGATGAAGATGGCTTCTGCAGCTGCCTTAGGGATTCGACGGCTCCTTGCAATCTGAATGCCGTGCAGCTGTTTGCGAAATCATGACCAGGCCCTTCTCTCAACATTTTGGGTTGGATGGGTTGTACAGATAAGCATTGTGGTTCCCATGCTTGTGTGTGGCCGTGTTGGCGGTTTATCATCTATTCATTTCATTAACATTGGCTTTGATTCCAATTTCATCGTATGTGTAAGATGAAAAGTATTTGCTTCTGAGTGAAGCCATGGTCGTTTTGAACAGATCCTTGCTGCAACAATTTTGAATCGAAGAACTGGCAAACTCTGCTACTTCCACTTCGTTCGTGCTGTTCCGCAGCATATGCCTGCATCGTCCGTGATTTGACCTTTCGGGGCGGCGTGCATTTGCTGTGGTTTCGGTCAAAATTTTGGACAGGAGCTTTCTATGAATCTACGGCTACGCCGGTGACAAAACTGTTAATGAAGCTAGAGCTGGAGCCTGGAGACATGGGGCTCCGCTGACGCCTGCGGTGGTCGGGAAATAAAGGAAATACTAACCAGGCCCGAATGATCTCAAATATCATCACAAGATGCCCGTTTGAAACCAGTACGGTCCTCAAAGCCACGCACTCACGCAGGACACCTCATCTGGCGCTGCGAGTAAGCCATTTACCGTCATGGCAACCAGAAAGACACATCAACATATCTCAATAATGCAAAGACAGAATTTCCACTGTATACAAAACTCGGCTCAACGGCAATGTCAATAGCTCACGAGTTACAGATCACAAGATTGGTGGACTACAGGATCCATGGCCAACATTTTTGGTGAACCATCTCCTACTTAGATTCAGCCAGGGTTATCCCAAAAAAAGATACTCAATACAGCTTCCAGCATCACGAATTCAGACATTGCACAATCGGCAGTCCAAGGCCGAGTTTCTGGTCTCGCTGTCCGACATGTTCTACACCATCACAGCCTGTAATGTGTGGACAAAGAAATTTGTGGTAAGAATGACTTGTAACTTTCAATCACCTTACATTGTGACCAAATGAAAGGACATATGAGCATTTTGCAGGGAGTGAAGAAAAGGCAGTCAATTTTCTACTCTAATTGCATAAGAAATTCGAACAGATGCACCAAATCATCAATTTTGATGCAGTATTGCGAATAGGCTTTTTATATAGAAGTCCATATATTCAATACTTAGGAGTGCAGAAGAAAACTCAAGAGAATACCAGTTACTAACATGTTTACCATTTGTCAGGAAGGCTAGCACATCTATTCCACCTTTGCAACTTTCCTTTGCTCAATTTGGCCAGTCAAGTCACATTGCATCTCAGTCCAACTGATTGGGACCAATGTACCACCTGAAGAAACATATGGGAAGCCAGATCAATAAAATTATGTTACATCATAGAATGATGGGAGCAGTTCCATGTTTCGTACAAACAAATTGTATGCAGCACCCTTTCATACCAGCTATACTTTGTGCTGAAACAACACCAAGTTCATTCTTCGCAGTGGAAAGATAATATGCCCTTGCATCACCAAGAGAAAGCTTTGACATCATTTAAGGATCTCAACTTCCTCAGCCAGCCAAAAATATTAACTAACCAAACAGGATAGATATCAAAGTGAAAGTATTTAAAGATAAAAAAATGCTGTCAATTGAAGCATAGATGCGAATGACCCAAGGACAAGTGAACGTGAACAAGGTTGGTAACAAAAGGGGAAAAAAAAGATTTTTTGCATTAGATTTTTTCCCTTAAGGATACAACCACAGCTCTAACAATGTCCCCAGGCCGATATGACTGGTACATATCCACCTTGTCGATTTCAGTCGCACGAACATCTTGCTGCCTGCCAATAAAACAGAGGATATGCATGAAACTTTTTGCCCTGATTGGCTGATTGGTTTTCTCTAGGATGAATAAGAGCATGAATCCGTGCATGGAAGTCAGCAACTAACTAAAGAAAATGTGGTGCAAGACATCAGCTGGAAACAATAAAAGATGGAAGCAACAGTGCAAAACAAAATCATTTGCAAGGCACCACCTTATCAGGCCAGTGAATTTTTCTTTGATAGCCTTTGAGTCAACACACATGATATCAGCATTGGCCATTCTAGCCATAACCTTTGTTACCTGCAGCAGAAAAACTTTCAGCAATCAGCAGTTTCAGAAACTTCCACTGTTTAAGAACAAAGAGACCCACAATTATGTTAGACAAGTACTTTCAGCAAAGATGCCTGAAATTACCATTTAGATTCATGACAATAAAATGGTGGTAGGGCAATTATTGGAAAAAAGAAAATTAACAACGCTCTGGTGACTACACTTGTGCAAGATCTCTCCCCCAATTTATTCTGTAAAAATAATTTCTAAATGATGCTAACAAGAAACAAACATTCAAACCAATGTGTGAAACAGTAACACAAGGAAGCCAGTAGCCTGAAGCTCCAAGGTTCAAGAAACACATCTATGAACAGGTTGGGTGTCACCAGCACTATCCTAATTACAAACATGGCCGCTAAGACACACCCCACCCCCAACGTGAACTAGGACATGCATGAGGACAAGGAACATCCAAATTTCACACAAGCATGGACATGATATGAGTGTTGACAAAATTAAAAGTAAACTGTAAACCATACACCATACTCCCACCAGCCCATATTTACATGCATAATTACTGACATGGACAAGAGATGGCTAGATGCCCACTGATTCAACTATGGTATTCGGTGACTATAAGGATTTACACAAGAGCAACGAACTCTGGTGATTACTGAGATATCTTACTCGGGCGATGACGACGCTTCCAGGCTGCGGCACGGCTCCATGGGCCTTGTGCCCCACCACCTCCACCGTAGACCTCTGAAACCCAACCTAACCAGCTCGTCACACGTACCAAGAAAAGACATTCGAAAACCCGAACAAACAAACCCTACCTGGTCGTCGGAGCCAGGTGCGGGCGGCACGATGCGGCGGTGGCCGGTGAATGACGCGCGCACGGAACGGCCTTCCGCGTAGGCTCCGCGTCCGGCCACGAGGGTTAACGATTTACCCAGGAGTTCCCCCGGCGTGACGACGTCGCCGCCGCCGTCGTGGTCCATCGCGGTGGCCGCCATTGGCAGATGTCGGGGTTTGGGGGCAAAGCTGGGGAGGGTTTCCGTTTCGTTGCCCCTCTAACTCGACTTCGTGGGTTAATGTGCTGTACGATGGGCTTCTTGGGCCCAATATTGCAGAGTTGGGCCTCGTATTCTCCTTTTCCTTTTTAATTTTTGAGGGATTTTCTTTCAAGGGGAGCCGGACGATAAATCGAATTTTTACAGCATTTGTAGTGGCAGATCAATTTGAAATCAGAATAGAAAATGTTGCAAGCATTTCCACACAATGAAACGGCTCCGTGCTTGGGCTTGACGCCACGAGAACAAGGACACTGGAACCACGACCTCCACAAGAGCACAAGTATTGTGAGCAAAACGCTCGCATGATAAACGATGCAGCTAGAAAGGCAAAGTACCATGAGCAATAGCGAACCAAGATTATTACCCAGTTACCACCTGACAGCTGAGCCGGTTGTATAGTCACCTCGCCAACGCGAGGAAGATCACTAGCACTGTTTACAATGAACTCGAACTGCAGCAAGTACAACCACCTAGTCGCAACATGATGCCCAGAATTTCGGCAATAAACTTCCCTAACCAAGATTACACCAATCAGATGCATGAGGAATGAACCGCAATTTGCAAAATTAGAGAGCATCTGCCAACCCCATCCTCATTGCTTCCGGGGAAGAAGCAGAAGGCAAATGAAAACACCTATACCCAAGGCACCACGCCCCAAGGGTCACCGGAACTGTACACTAACATGAGGCAAGAATCATCGAGAGGTGATGACAAACCTCCCAGCCTCATTCCCAAAGTCAAACCAAAGCTAACAGCCCTAACACTAGCTTACTGGTCAATCAATGCCGCGGCAGGTGCCCATGCTCGCTAATGCTGCCTCTAGAACGGTAGAAGGAGGCGAGCTTTTTCTTCATCCGCAAGGGGCCTGATCTGTTCTGCAGCACTGGTGACTGGACATGGGAGTCCGTTGACAATGCCGATCGAGGGTCACGGTGTCCTTCTAGTCGTCCAGAACTGTAGTCCATAGTAACAAATGGTAAGGAGTTCCGGTAGTCTAGACACCCAGAGGCCCCGATTCCCCAGCTGCCACTCTCAAAGACAAGGCCCCCTTCATAGTCACCGTCTTGGTCAGATGAATTCCTTGGGCTATAGGAATCGTCACAAGCCTCATCTGGATCATTGTAGATAAGCTTCAACGCCTGGACCACTTCTCCCATGAATGGCCTCTGTGATGGATTGGTGTGCACACACATGGAAGCAATGGATGCCACTTTAGCTACATTGTCAAAGTTAAACTTTCCATTCAGAGAAGGATCAATTAACTTCTCCAAGCCCTCCTTATGGCTTAGCAGAGGACGGGCCCAAGTCACAAGGTTCTCAGGATCCTTGGACTCAGAGATGCTTACGGGTTTCCTTCCTGATAAAAGCTCCAGCAAGACAACCCCATAACTGTAGACATCACTCTTGACAAGAAGATGCCCCGTCATTGCATATTCTGGAGCAACATACCTGTGCAGCCATAGAGAAAAATTAAAATACAATCAAGTAAAAAGCAAGAGACTCTGGAGCATGAGGTGTAGGTAAAGCCATGTCTGATACCACGAATTGTCTGGCCAAAAAAAAAATGATCTCTCAAGAACATTACTCAACACCAAAAAGGTATCAACAAACTCTAGGAACTAATCATGATAGTTATATTAGCTGCATTTTTTCCCCAAAAGTGACCTTCAGGAGTGTATCCATGTAATAAGTATCAATCACAAAGAACAGAAGTCATCCTATCATAATCATAAGTAACAAAACGCCGCACATTATATAATTCATTGACAAATGATCTCATGGCTATTGACACCGTTATATTGGATGGACATAAGCGAAGTGTGCCTTACCCGAAAGTACCCATTACCCTGGTAGATATGGGTTGAGTTGCATTGAATGCTTCCCTTGCCAAACCAAAATCAGTAACCTTGGGAGTGAAGTCTTCCTCTAATAATATATTGCTGGCCTTGAAGTCACGGTGTATAACATGAGGGTTTGAATCTTCATGCAGATACGCCAAGCCTCGAGCAGCCCCAAGAGCAATTTTCATCCTAACATCCCAGTTCAGCGATCCCTTAGCCTTGTCAGCACCTATGGACAGAAAAAGGCTGAGATCAACCCAACAATCATACACTCACAAATCCTAGACTAGACACAAACATCGCAGAGGAAAATATGAATTTCTGTACTTCTTGTTTCTGAGTGTTGTGGAAATGCAGTTTAAGAAAGACATGTCATCAGAGCAATTTTCAGTTTTTTTTGAAAAAAATTGGAACTGCCAGTTAATACTGTACAAATATGCGCTTCCTTAAAACTACACCATTAAAAAACTCAAAGCCCTATAATTAGAATGGCTGCTGATTTAGCCAGCCATGTTTGAACAAAATAAATAAGCCTCATCTGATTATTTTATGGAGATCAATGCAGTCAACGCTTTCCATTCAAGAGTTGTCAAGCAAAGCTTTTCTATTTGGCATACCATGAAGATGGGATTCCACACTTCCATTGCGTATGAGCTCATACACAAGACACCTTTTGTTCCGCTCAATGCAAATACCAATCAGTTTGACAAGATTACGGTGGTGTAGTCGACTGAGCATTTCCACCTCTGCAATGAACTCATGATCACCACTCCTGTCCTCCCTTGTAAGCAATTTAACAGCAATTTCGTTTCCATCCTCCATCGTCCCATGGTAGACACGTCCAAAGCCCCCTTGACCCAAAACTCTTTTTGAATCAAAACCATCTGTGGCCTTCTGTAGCTGGGCTAGTGAAAATGTCTTTACAGACAATGTGCAAGTAGCCACTGTTGAAAGCATTGATGCTGACACAGAGCTCACCATGCTGGTTGACAAAGTTGATCTGGCGCCTGCATCATGGATTAAGCTGTCAGTATAACTGCAGAAGCACTTTTAAGAGTAGCAATCATTTAGTGTACTCGGGAGACCTTTACCACTAGATTTTGTTATAAATCATATGCTAATAAAGATTGAAAAACAGAAACTGATAATGCATGTTTATCGTAATCAAACTTTCCAATGTTGACCATAAAAATCTAGATTTAGCAAGATGAAAATGATAATAAATGTTCTAGGAAAAAAAACAGAGTGACGCTAACATTCCTATCACAGCATTAATTCTAAGATTTTTTCCAAGCAGCCATAAGCAACAGATAGTCGACAGAGCATAAACAAGCAAAAAACAAAAGAAGTAATAATACCATACCATATCTTCTGTTAGCTGCTGTGGTAGTTGCAGGGCTCATTGCCTCATGAAGCCGTCCAAGTTTCTTCCATTTTACTATTAAAATCAGGATAACAGCACATGTCAACAGAAGTCCAAGAGAAGACGCTGAAACTATCACGATGATCCAAATATCTGATTTCTTGTGCTTTTTCTTCTGATTGGGCACTGCCGCCGTTATAGGATCTTCAGTTCCTGGATCCAATTCCCCAGGCAGAGATGGTGACGCGGATTGCAATCCTGCAGTGACAACAATGCGTATTTACAAACATGATTCAAGCAAATAACCTATGAAAGGGGTATTCCATGTACAGGGCTTTACCATGATAGCTGATATTGATAACTTTATAATCTCCAAAAATAGATGAATTTATCTGAACCTTTTTATCCCTGAACCTATCAGATATTAGGGATGCCGTATAAGTATCAAAGTGTTCTCTTAGTGGCACCAAATAGATGGTCACCCGTGTCTTCTGGTCATCCTGGATACTTGCAACTGCAGCCATGATCTTCACCTGGCTTTGTTTAAGAAAAGTCCCAGCCGCAACTTCAACTTCTAACTCTGCTATGCGCATGAACAGTAGATATGGAGCTACATCCAGATCAATGATAACACTAATAGGCTCGACACAGCCACAAGGGGAACCAATTGGTGTTGCAGTCAGTGGCTCGGTGCAAGTATAGCTAGAACAACCTGCTAAAGATCCAAGAAACTATTCAGTGAATATAGAAAAGTTTATACAATCACATGTTTAGTCATAAGATGGCTCAAATCTCAATAGAAACGGTGCTAGACAAATAGACCACAGATAATGACACAAGTATAGGATTCAATAAAGTAATACAAGGATTCCTGACAGGGTAAGAATGTGAAAATTCCAATGCCAAACCTTCTGGTGGAGGTGATGAGGATGGTGAAGGGCCCTGATTTGATTCTCTGTGGTGCTGATGCTTGTGCGGATGATGGCGCACGGCAATGCCTACAAGAATAAAAGGAAATTAAATAGCAGTCTATGAGAATTTGAAGCTTGAGATTGTAGTTTTAAGTTGCCATGGTTGTGTACCAGGAGATTCAGGTGACGGTGCCCTTGGTGGAAATGAAGGGGAAATGCGAGGTCCAAACAATCTCGCTTCAGGGGATTTTGATGGAGCCGGTGCTGGACTAGGCAATATAGTTGCTGCAGAATATAGAGGGATTAGGGTTTACACTAAAGAAATATAGTTAAAACCTGAGAAAATTATGTACCAAACATATAATAAGTCCTGTATCAAGTGTAACATCATAAAGGCATGTGGTGCATGGGAGTTTAGTGGCCAATGTCCATCGGCAATTATTGTTTCTCAAACAAGGCTTGGTGATAATTGGGGATGAAAACATTTTTTTTTTCAAAAGCTTGATTCTGAATAAACTTATACAACATCCTAATATTGTTGTAGCTTTACATAAGTTATTTAATTACAAACTTGATACTTGTATTTTAAATACCTAACGAGAATCATTTCCTCCCCTTCCTAAAAAAAGGAGACGAATACACTTTCAATTCTCAATAGTAACCCCAGACGAAATAAACTACCAAAGAATATTCTCCTTACGATTTTATGCACCGCTCCACATAGGCTACATTCTCCCTAACATTTTATGCCTGGTCATGAGGCTCACTAAGGAGCAACTTAGTGCAGAAGGCACTACCAAGGTCTAGTTGAGTACAAACTACAAAAGCATGAATGGTGAGGAAGCTCAGCTAGCAATCACCAGCTCCCTACACAAAACGCGCTAGATGGCAAGTTGGGAAACTTTGCATCCAACAATCTCATGTACCCTGAGTCCTTCGAACAAGGAATACACGGCAGCATCTGCTTGCAGCATGAACAGCCTTCAGAAAGGCATGCCAATCGAAGTAGAATCCCTCAAGCCTCAATGTCTCCTGATTCCGAGCATTACGGGCTCGATGTCAGCGAAAATTCCAAAACACACTTGCCCGTCGCTGCCGGAGCCGCACACGCAGGGGCGGGGACGAAGTGGCAACCCAGCCCACCGACAGTATCGTAAGCTTCACGCCTCACTAGTCACTAGATCCTCTCCACAGCGCAAAATTCTTCAAACACGCTGCAATCTAAAACATTCCCCACCCCCCACCCCAAAAAAAAAAAACGCGCCCCCAGCAATTGAATTCCGCATCCCGCACCAAAAATGCCAAACCCCGGGACGCGCGCGCGCGCTGGAGACGCCAGCGTCACGCCCCGATTCCAAGCACCCGAACCCGTGACAGGAACAGCGCACCATACCAGAGGCCCCGGCAAGCTAAGGATTTGCGACGGAACGCGCGCAATCCCCACACCCCCAGCCCAAAGCGCGAGAGCACCGCCCCGGTGGGCCAACCCGCCGAGCAACACAGCGCAATGCCAGCGGAAAGCGAGCACGGGCAGCGAAAAGGAGCGAGCGAGGAAGGAAGGAGCCGTTCGTACCATGGAGAGCGGAGGCCGCGCGGAGCAGGAGGACGAGCAGGAGCAGCAATCCGGCGCCGACGCCACCCATCCCGGCCCGCGGCGCTACAGCATTGCCCGGGCGGCGGATCTGGAAGCTCCTGGCAGCGCCGGATCGGTGGGGAGCGGCGGCGGCGGGGGGGATCGGTGGGGAGCGGCGGCGAGATTGGCAGCGAGCGAGGCGAGCTCTCTACACAGAGACGAGAGACGGGGTGTGGGGGGGAGGCATTAAATTGCCGTGGCTGGGTTTGGTGGTTTTGCTGGCAGTGGCTGCTGTGGATGGACGCCGATTACTACCAGTACTGCCGATTTGGAGTTGGAGTGGAGTTAATCCCGCTAATCTCCTGCTGTGGAGAGGGAGGTCTTGGTTTCGATTTCGAAAAATCCAGCGAGCGATTCAGGAAGCAGGAGGGAAGGGAGACTGATGCTGCGAGGCTGCGAGTGAGGGAAGCAAGGACAGAGAGAGCGGGGGGGGGGGGGGGGGGGGGGGGGGCGGCGGGGAGGTGGTGGCCTAGTGGGGCCCACCCCGGGCGCTGTGCAGGCCTGTGCTCTTGCAGGTCTGGCGCGGCCGGAACAGTTCGCTCGCTCGATCGCTGAGGTGGTCTGGTCAGCGAGGTGGCCAACGCGGTTGCTTTGGAGGTTTGCTTGCTCTTTCTTGCAAACCCTTGCATAGGTTATTGGGCTTGGATTTTTTGCCTCTAGAGTCAAAGTGTTCTTTTGTCGATTTATACTGCTTTTGTTTTTTTCTTCTTTGGCATCAGTCAGTTGGAAAACAGAATAAAAAAAGACGCCGAAGGTCAATGCGGATATGATGAGATGATCCTCTTTCAACAAGATTTTTTTCTTGAACGACGTATTTCAACTAGATGAGTTAGCATGTGACGAGAACATATGTTGCATCAAGCCACCAACGACAAAGGATAGATGTTCACAAGATGAGGATAACATCTGAACTGCTGAGGATGAAGAACAAAATAGGCATGCCAGGAACGTTGCATAAGCTTCCTTCAAGCAAAGTGTTTGGTTCATGGCCTGGTGGGCCAAGCCAAATTCTGGCCATAGCCAAAGGTAGGGCATTACCCGGAAAAAAAACACTGGGGCATGACATAATTTGGTAGAAAATTTGTTGTCTAGTTTTTGCCAAGAAAAAGTTAGTGCCCTGCCAAAGTTGGGACAAGAAAGTGTGTTTGGATTTAGCCATGACATTTTTTGACAAAATTGCAAGCACGACAAGTGGGTCAGAAAAATATTCGGTGTCAAAACATAGCCACAATAGATCTTGATCTGTAGATTTAATTAAAACGGACAAAATGGTTCAAACGGATTTGTAATCAGATGAACAGTTTAGCAAATATTGTTGTTTAGGGCGTGATAATTCAAAGCATTGCACATTTAATGCACCCTTTCCCGTCATTAGCTTATTTCTAGTTATGCGTCCTAATACTTTTGTTTTGTCTCTGCACGAAATGAACGAATCAACCCGTGACACATGTGAAATATACCAGAAGAATGCCTCGGCTATGGCAATAGTTCAACAAGGCAGATGATTATATATCCTGTAAACGAAATTCAACTCTTTGTTCGCCATTTTAAATTAAGAGAATGTTCGGAAAATAATTTCATAGACTCACTTTTTGTGGTAGATAATGCAGCACCTAAAGCATCTGCTCCTACTGGTACTGAAGACGTTACCACTAGCTGGCAACTGGCGCTTGTCACTGCACCCCGTTCAAGTGGAAATAATGTTACTTCAAGCAAGTTGGTGTGTAATTGAAATGAACTCATTCTTCCGTCAGCAAAGCTAAAGGAGCCTAACAGCAAGGAAAAAACCATACTTGTTCGCCTAACCGCACATTCAATGCTGCGGGCTAACAATGATACAAAATACATACACCAGTGCTCCATCAAGCGCATATCCAAGATAAATTTATTCATGTTAAACATCGCTATCTTAATCTGAGAAGCACAAGATAATCAAGAAGAAAAGTGTAACGGCACGCAATTAACTTCAACCATGGCACAGACATGAACAAACCTGGTGTGTCAAAATGCCTGAGATCAAGGTTCATTGGTTTCAAACTCAGTAACATTGGTCTAGATTTAGATTACTGATTCGGATGGCCTAGTTATTGCAGCACAAAATAGATACAAGGTTTACGCAGATGGCTCATGGTTAATTGCAATGCAGAGCACAGAGAGCGAAACATATTAAGCTGCAAATTCATGATAGTCATCGACTGTCAATCCAGATGGAATCAGGTTTTCTAACCTAATAAAGCAGCAGAACAAGCTTATGATCCACTACAAGATAGACCAGGGCCTTATCCCCAAAGAAAACCATAAAAGTTACCATCAATTAGATATGACCACACTACAATAGCCATTCTTTTAATCCTTGGTGACATCCAGAGACAATAATCGAAACAAGAAATCACTAAAGCCACAGGCCGGCTCAACAAAGAAGTAAATGAAACCTTATAAATTGAACTACTGGTGCCATTTCAAGAGCATATCAGAGTGCAGACAAACGAAACTGCATCATTTATTTTGTTTAGCCTTGCATCACCCATTTTGCCTTAGGCCAGGTTTAGGAATGCCACCATCACTAATTTCATCACAAGAAAAGTGTACTTCTGCAATGTATTGAAACCCAACAATGTGTAAACCTAACAAACAGAAACCATACACAACGTAATGGACCGAACTAATCAAATTTGGATCAAAGGTGTAGTAGAACTAAATGCAGCAACAGCAAAACCGAAACAACTATCATTCTGATAACTATTGACTATACTATGACTGGTATCAATATTCAGGTATTGGCTATTCCTCTAAGTATGTATATCGTTATATAGCAGACGTCCTTTAGTCAGAATCAGAAGAGGCTGATCCCCAGAGCGAGAGCATACTGCAGTGTCGAGAAACGTATCAAACTCAGCATTTGCGGCTCCCAGATAAGTTGGTTCCTGCAGGAATTGCTGCTCCAGACCTGCCAAACCCTGCATGATCCGAGCCTTCGACGTGTTCAGAGCACGAAGCTTGGCATTGACGACAGCAAGGCTGAACTCATCCAGCGCGCGCTCCTGGCTCATCTCCCGGGCCTTGTACGCTGCGTTACTCCAGTAGACCTCATCGCGGTCGAGCGTGTCCGGAGATTCCGCCGTGTACATCGCCATGATCTCGCCAACGTTCTGCTCGTGGCGCTGCTCTGCCATCCAAATTTCGGTGTCCTCAACATTAGGACCCTGAAACAAATTGGACAAATCAGATATCACGCAAACCAATCACAAATCCGCGAAATCACGCGTCAGAAAACAGACCGCAAACCCGCCGAAACAGACATCAGAACATAAACCACAAACCCACCAATCTCACATTAGCGCGATCAGCCACGAACAGATCGAATCATACCATATCAATGTCCAGATATGCAGTGGGGCCATCCAAGACAACCGGCTCATAGCTGCGTCGTAGGCCACGATCTCCAGCGTCCAAGTCGGCTTGAAGCCGACTCTTCTGGTTGTTGAGGGTGGAGATTTGCTGGTCGATGTTCGCCACCCAGCTTCGCAGCTCCCCCAGCTTCTCCTTGACGAACAGCCGAGCCTCCTGCTTCCCCCGGAGCATCTCGATATTCTGAAGAACCCCGTACCCGCCGGCCGTGGACACGTAGCTCCAGAGCCTGTGTGCATCGTGGAGGCTGGTCGAGTCCTTGACGGAGATGTGGAGTTCTCGGCTCTGGTCCTCCCGCCTGACAACCTTCTGCAGATCGTACAGGGATCCCACCTCCACCTCGTCGACGTCCATGGCGCGTACGGGAATGGCGACAGGAGAAGGATGGGGTGGCAGGGGCGGCGGCGGCGCCGAAGCGAAGCAGGTACGGGGACGGAGAGGGATGGGGTGGAAGCCTGGAAGGGGCGGCGGCGGCGCCGAAGCGAAGCGGGTACGGGGGGACGGAGAGGAATGCGGTGGAAGGGCGGCGGCGGCGGCGGCGCCGAAGCGAAGCGGGTAGGGAGGGGACGGAGAGGAATGCGGTGGAAGCCTGGAAGCAGCGGCCCCGAAGTGCGCAGCGGCGAGCCGGCGACGATGATTTTGAAATTTGGGGTGTGGTGGGGGCGCGATGGGTTGGGGTGTGGGGGAAAATTTTGGGCAAGAAAGAGGGTGGCGCGCGCTTCAGGTACATATGTATATTGGACGCAACCTGGGCCGCATGTTGCGCAGATGCGCTTAATTGGGCCGCAAATATTGGACCACCTGAGAATAGAGAGATCAATCAGTGCACGGGCTCGGACTCCCCGGGCCCAGGTGTCCCCTCACAGGCTGAATTAGCACCGTTTCTCAAAAATTAAACAGTTCAATTAGCACCGACTCCAACACACGTGCAGGCTATTCACCCATTTCCTTAAGGGAGTGATTACTCAACGACCTAGTGCTTTTTCTTTGTTTCAATCAAATTTCTACCCAATGAAATGATGCCAAGTAAATGTATTTGGTGAAGAAAAAAATGGCGATGACAAAACCAAATTCAGCCGATTCTAAGCACAACCAGCAACATAAAAAGGAAAAGTCCGGTTTATATCCTTTAACTATAACAAAAATCTGATTTTCAACCTTCAACTATAAAACCAGATAATATAGGCCATCCAACTATTGAAACCGGACCTATTTTTACCCTTTGGGCGGTTCCAAAGGTGATTTTGTGTTTTTTTTTAAAAAAAATTAACAAAAATCTAATTAGATCTATCAAAACTAATTCATTTTAAATCAGAAAAATATGAAACTAGTACCAATTTTTTTCTAAAAATATAACCTATCTATATTGCTCTATTTGAATCTTATTTATTCAAAAATAATAGACATAACTACAAGCAACCAAATATTGTGAACATAAAACAATTGGATCCGGATAACTAACAAGTGGAGTGCCAATACATAGGTTACATTTTTAGAAAAATTTTGATACACATTTTATATTTTTTTATTTAAAATGAATTACTTATAATTTTTTAGTTTAAATTTGAATATTTTTAATTTTTATAAAATGAAAAACCACATTTGATACCACCCAAAGGGCTAAATTTGCCCGGTTTCATAGTTGGATGGCCTACGTTATCCGATTTTGTATTTGAAGATTAAAAATTAGATTTTGTGATAGTTCGAGGGTGTAAATCAGATTTTAAAAAAAAGACCAAAAACTAAAAGTCAAACACCCAGAAAATTGGCTGAAAACATAAAAAATCGACTGAAAACAACTAAAACATTCGAATTTTTTGCTGGATACAGTGGTTGAAAATAACTGCTGAAACTTTTGTACGGAGTGACAGCGACCTGAAGCTCATTCGCCTCATCCTGCGAGCCACGCAAACTAGGGATAAGCTGCAATGCCTCTTCCAAGTACCCATTCGACGATGTCATAAATGCACCATGAGCGATGTCCGTGACACGACGTTCCGCTGGGGCATCTTCCAGAATAGTCGCCGGACATCTGAGACGCCCACGGGAGACGTAGAGGTGTGCAAGAGCACAGTCCCAGCGTAGATGTTCTATTCCCCCATTAGCTTGGCCCTGTGCGTGAGTACATGGATGCTGGTGCGTGAGTTCTGGACCCAGCCAAAATGCATGCACTCATAGGCTCGCTCCCTCCCCAAATGCATTCCTACGCCATGGTGTATCTACGTACCCCTTTAACGTTTATCGCTAGGGTCATAACGTGAGTCTTCGCTGCGGTAACTATCGGGGACGATTCTCCCACTGAGATATGGGACCTACAGAGATATGGATCTAGTAAAGGATATATATATTATATATAGAAAAATTCTATTCTACAGAGATATAGTATTCACCGTGACACTCTGATGAACGTTCGCATTATCGGGTCACGAACCACCAGACCCGCCACCCTTGTACATCTCGGGACCCGTGCACGTATACCCCTTGCCCCTCGCGATATGTATATACGGCACACCAAATAAATTGATTTTTTATACCGTCATTATCCCTCTGCCCTCTGCGTCATCATTATCCATCCTGGTGAGCTGTTGTTGAGGAACACGATTTCAAACTGGTTTTTTGTTGGAGAGCTATCCGGATGTTTCCAAACGAATAAGGAATTCGTTCGTAGAGTCACTAACGTCTGGCGCGCACGACGGTTCTTCTGATATTCTCTGCGATCTTCTCATTTGTCGGCGGTGGCGACGAACTGCCATGCGTTTCGCCTGTCTGTTTAGCTCTCTAGCAAGGCAGCATTTCTTACTCACTACTACATATATGAGTATTCATCCATGTCTATCTTGTTCAACACAAGCAAAGCATGTTATCTGCCACTTCGACCATGTGACCGTTTCTACACAAGCTATAAATGCCGCAACACATGAAGACATGGATAGGAATTATGGGATCAAATAAACACTCTTAAAGATAATAAAGCATATGATCATACACTCATAAAGATGACAGATTACGAGACCATACACTCTGAAGATGATGATTTTCGAACCAAATGATATAATGATAAATGTATCTTAGCTCTGGGAAATAAATCCTGATAGCTTAGAATGAGATTTGGTCAACAATATACTAATCCACTTCAAATGACCCTGTCATACTGACCGGAGTGCACCAACTACAACGAAACTAATTCAGTAATATAATATTTCTGGAAGTAAACCAAAGTTCAAACTAAAATCTACTAGTGGATCGGAGTTTACAAACTCCATACAAATTATCCTGAAACTAGCTACTCCGGTTCTTCCTGTAATTCTACGGTAGTAGGAAATAATCTGATGATGCCTGCTTCTCCATCTCGTGCCACATGAAGCCTTGCATTGGCAGGAGTATCTGCTCCTACCTCTCCACCATCATACCCTCCGATCCATGAGTCCATGTGACGATCCTCGTTGCTGCTGCTTGATGACAGACAGATAGAAGAAACAACTGCATCAAACATGACTGAAGCCAACAGAGTATATATTCCAGCATCAATAGATAAACCAAACTGCGTACGCTAGCATGATATAACGTGTCTACTATACCTTGCTGTAGGAAGGTCCCGGGCGGCGATGCAGTATGGTTTGGGCAAAGGATGTTACCACGTACACTTGCAGCAGATCCTTGTTGGCAGCCAGAATCGTGCCGCAGCACGGCCACACATGACACCTGGTCATACTTGCCCCGCAGCATACTCTCCATCAAAACTGACCTGCAACAATGGCAATACATACAGAACGAGATGATACATGAAATAAAGCTATTGGGATCAGACGGAACTAGGCACGCAACAAGCCATGGAGGCCTCCGTGCCCTACATACCTCGCTCCTCCGTGTAGTCTGATGAGCAAAACCAACCGCATGTCCACCCTGCGCGATGATCTCCACCTGCTCCTTCATACTACCAGCAGGTGCCATGATAGAGAGCTCAGAAGATACTTAGATATATGGTCTACGGCCGAAACATACCCCTCGCCGCCGTCCAACGCGAGGCACGAATCAAATTTATTTTATTGAATCCACCATAAAATATATATTGGTAGTGTATATGTTGAATAGTATAATTATTGCTATAGTTTTCTATAAATTTGATCAAAATTACCTAACTTTAACTTAGAACAAACTTAATACGACATGTAAATAAAATCGGAGGAAGTATATAATATAATATATATAATAATAATAATGATAATCCGTAAGGTCGAGAACACCCGGCGACGGTGCCGCTCTGCTGCACAAGGGGTCGAGGGCGGGAAGTTTCTCATTAAGTCGATGGTGGTTGTGAGATTTGTTGCATTGCGCCCACGTTCATACTGCCCCCGGCCCGTTTCTTCCTCTCTGCGACAAATCAAAGTGGCCCGGATCCAGCTTCGCCCTCGGTTATTTCTACGGAAGATTGAAATGGATTTGGAGGTGAGTGCTTCAATCGAACTCTCCTAGATGGATCGTGTGTGTTGAGTAGTGTCTTGGCGCTCGGCTCATGTAATCCCAAGCCTTAACGAATTGTACGTATATCCCATGCGTTGTTGCGTAGGCTGTTCTTGTTGCCTAACGTAGCTAGTTGAAATCCATCTAGTCTAGTGCCCTAGTATAATCATGCGGATATTGCCGTGTATCCAAGCTCCTATATATATGGATTTGTTAGCAGAGTTGTGCTTGGGAAATCCATCCAACAACCTCAAACCTAGCGAGTTATGGTCGAGGCATTGGTTGCCTTAATTTTATGGGTCGAGTTCATCTGTCGATCTCAGGCCAATATTTAGGGGGCGTTTGGTTCGGAGAGGCTTATTATAAGTCCATAAGCCCTTCATATGGAAATATTTATTATAAGACTAAATAGTGTTTGGTTGTAGCGGCTTATAAAAAGCTTCTGTAGTTGGTAATATCTTTCTACCCCTCGTTAATGCCCCTGTAGGTATGTTTTGGTGGGGCCCACAGAAAATAAGCTCCATAAGCATCTCTTGGAGGAGCTTATGAGCTTATGGAGCTTATAAGCATAAGCTTCACCTATAAGCCTTTATGTTTGGATAAAAAGAGCCTTATTAGAGACTTATTAGTGGGGCTTATAATAAGTCTCTCCAAACCAAACACTCCACTCCATTAGAATTTCGACAATGCATCAATTCGGGTATAGCAGACCATATGGGGCGCTATTCCCAATCGCACCTGCGACTGGGAGGGGAAGCCTCGCAGAAGGCTCCCCCGTTTCCACCGCCGTGGGCCGTATATGGGCCGGCGTCGCTCCTCCGCCTCCACCACAGTTGGTCGTCCCGGCGCCTCCGGTGCTACCCTCTGCCGCCGTCGACACTAACCCCAATCCTTATCCTCAACACTGACTGAGCTCCCCCACCTCCACCGCCCCCGCCGGCTCCGGCGCCTCCGCCGCCGCGCAAGCTCCTTCTTCTCCAACTCCGACCGGCCTCCCCCGCCACCAGCCCTTCCCGGCTGCCATCTTCCACCGCCTCGGCCGGCGGCGCCCCCGCCGACGTCTCGACCGACCCACCGCCGGTCCGGCAGCCCCCCAGTGGACCTCTGTAGGTCCGGGTGCTCAGGATCCCGGCAACCCCGGGACTCTAACCCCGGCAACTCTGAAACCCTAACCCGGCAGCGCGATGGATAGCAGCGGTGGCGGAGCTCCTCCGAACTGGCAGTGGGCCTTCTGTGACGCCTTGACAGGCATTCACGCACGCGACTCCGAACATTGGCAGACTATATGGCCATAGCAAGCATTTAAAAATAAATCAGGGTTCTCCGGCGCAGAATATGACCACATGCGAATCACCCAGAATGGACAACCTTCTTTTTTATGGAAATATAGACAACCTAGTTGAATCGCCTAGAATCTTCAGTGCTGTCGGCAACCGGTCGTCACGCGTCATGCGCGCCTCTGTCCTCACGCGTCGCAGGCGGGTGGGCGCTGGCTAGGCAGGTGGACACGGGCTCCTCTTCTTCAGGGGGCCGGGCTAACCTTCGGCTTGGACCGGCCTGGCTAATTTGCCTATCCAGGCTACCTACCTTAGGCCCTGAACCAAACAAACCCAACCAGGCCCAGTCGATGATTCGCTCCTTACTCTTCCTTTTTTGTACCTGCTCAAGGACTCCGATACAATTGCGGCTTGCGCTCGAGGTGCGACTCTGTCTCTTTTATAAAAGGAGTCGCGATTCTGCCTCCGCGGAGTTGCGCACACCGATCCAACTTGCAGCTTCAAGAATCAAGAGGCTCGAGGGTCGAATCGCGCTCGGCCTCGCCCTCCGCATCTGGAGCTGGATCGGAGGTACTCCATATCCGTCGCCTCTCCCTCCCATGCCATGCCCGCCCTAATCTCTGTCTGACATCGTCGCATGATCGACGTTAGTTGTGGATGGGGATCCTGTGATTTCAGTTGAAATCAGCTCTAGGGATTCACCACAGATTGAAATGAGACAAGTAGAGGAGGCAGGGATTTAGGTAAGGGAGGGGTTTGTTTACAAGCGACACAAGAGTTCAGGGTCAGTACCACGTAGAATTCGTGACTAGGAACAGTTTGTTTTTCGTGCTTACAGTCTTAGTTTCTGGAATTCTTTTTGTGACCACGTATGGAATGGGATGCCCTTGCAATGGAGTGCATCCATCCAATGTGGGGCTGCTATTTTTACCAGCCCGTCCAGTCTCTAGAGACAGCACATACACAAGTAGCCTGTAGCCATGTTGACCTAGCAACTAGCAAACAGGAAGGAAAAGACACCTGGTGGTGGAATGACGAGGTGCAAAAGGCTGTTAAGAAGAAGAAGGAGTGTTTCAAGCGCCTCCACCTTGATAAGAGTGCAGCCAACATCGAGAGCTATAATTTAGCGAAGAGGGTTGCAAAGCGATTTGTGAGCGTAGCAAAGGGTAAAACGTATGATGACCTGTATCAGCGGCTAGCCATGAAGGAAGGAGAGAAGGACATCTATAGGATGGCTAGGATCTGCGAGCGGAAGACAAGAGATATCAACCAAATCAAGTGCATCAAGGATGGGACAGATCGACTTCTAGTGAAGGATGAGGAGATCAAGGACAGATGGCGAGAGTATTTTGATAAGTTGTTTAATGGGGAGAATGAGGGCCCTACCCTTGAGTTAGATGACTCTTTTGATGGCACCAACAAACACTTTGTGAGGAGAATTTAGGAGGCTGAGATCGGGGAGGCGTTGAAGATGATGAAGGGGCGTAAAGCGATGGGCCCTGATGGTATCCCCATTGAGGTGTGGAGATGCTTAGGTGCAAAAGCGATAGTATGGTTAACTAAGATTTTTAACCTTATTTTTCAGTACAGCAGGATGCCTGAAGAATGGAGGAGAAGTATATTAGTACCAATCTTCAAGAACAAAGGAGATGTTCAAAGTTGTACTAACTACCGTGGGATTAAGCTGATGAGCCATACGATGAAGCTTTGGGAGAGGGTTATCGAGCACCGTCTAAGAAGAGTGACAAGTGTGACCCAAAACCAGTTTGGGTTCATGCCTGTAAGGTCGACCATGGAGGCGATTTTCTTAATCCGACAATTGATGCAGAAGTATAGAGAGCAGAAGAAGGACTTGCATATGTTCTTTATTGACCTTGAGAAGGCGTATGATAAAATACCGAGAAATGTCATGTGGTGGGCCTTGGAGAAGCACAAAGTCCCAACTAAGTACATTACCCTCATCAAGGATATGTATAAGGATGCGATGACGTTTGTCCGGACATGTGATGGTGACACCACTGACTTTCCTATTAATATAGGCCTACATCAGGGGTCAGCATTGAGTCATTATTTATTTGCCTTGGTGATGGATGAGGTCACAAGGGACATACAAGATGATATCCCTTGGTGTATACTCTTTACTGATGATGTGGTGCTGGTGGACGAGAGTAGAGAAGGGGTTAATAGGAAGTTAGAGCTGTGGAGACGCTCGTTAGAGTCGAAATGGTTCAGACTCAGTAGAACCAAGACCGAGTACATGATGTGCGATTTCAGCGCGACTCAGGCATGAGGATGGAGATGTTAGCCTCGATGGACAAGTGGTGGCCCAGAAGGATACTTTTCGGTATTTAGGATCGATGCTTCAAAAGGATGGCGACATTGATGAAGATGTTAGATATAGAATCTCAGCTGCCTGGTTGAAGTGGCGTCAAGCTTCTGGCGTCTTATGTGACAGAAGGGTGCCACAAAAGTTAAAAGATAATTTCTATAGGACAGCGATTCGTCCGACGATGTTATACGGTGCTGAATGTTGACCTACAAAAAGACGACATATTCAACAACTGAGTGTAGTAGAGATGCGGATGTTGCGGTGGTTTTGCGGGCACACACGAAGGGATAGAGTCCGGAATGAAGTTATTCGGGATAGAGTCGGGGTGGCACCAATTGAGGAGAAACTTACCCAACATCGATTGAGATGGTTTGGACATGTCCAACAGAGATCCCCTGAGACGCCGGTGCGTAGTGGGGTTCTAAAGCAGGCCGAAAATGTAAAGAGAGGTAGAGGTAGACCTAAACTGACTTGGGACAAGTCGGTGAAGAGAGACCTTAAGGAGTGGAATGTCTCCAAAGAGGTACCTTTGGATAGGAGCGCTTGGAGACTCGCCATCCACGTACCTGAAGATCCGTGATCTTTGTTTTTTTTATGGGTTTCATCTCTAGCCTACCCCAACTTGCTTGGGATAAAAGGCTATGTTGATGTTGATGTTAAAGAAGATTGTATGTTTGGAGCCCTCTTATTTATATGCCAGGTAGAAAGACTAAATATAGGTTAATTGCACAGGCTAATTGATGGTTAGAGCCCGTTAGCCCTGATTATCTCCTAATTAGTCTATGTTTAGCCCATTAGCACACCGGGGGCTATTTTTTAGCCCTCTATTTTAGCCAATCCAGACAGGATCTAATAGATCTTAAAAAATTGGCATAAAACGTTGAATATTTGTAGTAAATTTTTCTATGATACATTTGATGTAGCTTTTTAACCCTTTAATTGAGAGTAAAAGCTACTATTTCTTTAGAGGAAACATCTTTCAAGCTACATCCGCCTTTAGAAAGATGGATGAGAAAACCGTGAGTGCCTTGACAGACTGCGCAGAGATACTTTTCGTCCTATCATATAACACTTCTAGAATACCCATCCGAGTTGTTGCCATGCTACTATCAATTTCATAAAATTATTTTTTCTAGTGCCTGATGTTCTTGTACGTACTAAAAGTACAGCTCTTCTTTACTGAAAACAGTTTAGCCACAACCGGAGCATGATGAGGAATTCAAAACAATGCCTGCATGGAGCAATTGGTAAAAGAAGAAAAGTACCAAAAATTTTAGTTTGCAATCTCCCGGTGGTATGTGATTTCTTACAGAAGTTAAATATGGGACTGTGTGTTTTCATGGATTAATATGATGAAATCATGTACTGAGATGGTATTTATTTTTTTCAAACAACAAAGATGGTATTTATTTAGCTGTCAATGATGATTGCTTGAATTATAATGTTATTGTTTTCTACTGTAGGCTATTTTATCAAGGATCTTGTCACTGTTGCCAATTAATGATGCTATAAGGACAAGCGTATTGTCAAGAAAATGGAAACTTGTTTGGTGCAGCCATGCCAACCTAACATTCACAAGAGGTACAATGAGGAAATCGTATTTCAAGACCTCCACTGGTTATAAATTCCCCGGGGATAAGGAATTTATTACAAGGGTCAATACAGTCCTTCGTCAGCACAGTGGAACGGAGGTTGAACGTATGGAAATTAAGTTTGCGTTGCATAGTAAGAATGCAGATGGTATTGACAGATGGGTTAACTTCGCAATTGCATCGAAGGCAAAGGAATTTGCTATTAATTTCTCAGGTCTGAGTAAGAGCTTAATTTTCTTTGATTTGGCACGTGGCAAACGGATAGTCAGAGAAGAACCATATAATTCGCCTTCACAGCTTTTCAGCCCAAATAATGGTTTGTACTTGCGGTGTCTAGAGCTTATGGTTGTGTCTCTGCAGTTACCTGCTGATTTTGAAGGATTTGTGAGTCTCAAGAGTCTTACCTTAGTAGACGTGAGTATCACAGATGAAGATGTTCATTGTATGCTATCCAAATGCAATCTTCTGGAGTTTTTTGAGATTGCTTATTGTAGAATGGTTACTAGTATACGAGTGCTTCATCCATTAGACCAGCTGAAGCATTTGGTAGTGGATACCTGTCCCAAACTGCAAGAGATAGAGCTGAACTGTAGTCCAACAACACTCAAGTACACTGGCACCATGGTTCCACTGGTATTTGCTTCAACATCCAGGCTGACAAATATTAATATTCTATTCTTGCCTTATCAATCTGCTCTTTCCTACATCGTCACTGGATTTCCCAGTACTTTGCCAAGGCTCGAGATTCTGACCTTACTTTGTCGCGAGCGTGAGGTTTGTGACATGTCCTCTATGATCCTATTCTCTGCATACATTATTAAGGTCAAATTCACCCAAAAAAATTCATTTCTATTGCAGAGAACTATTGTACCTGAAGGACCTTTCAGATTTACTTATCTTCGGAGTTTGAGGTTGGAATTAGTTCTACTGATGATGAAAAAATCAGAAAGACCGATGCCCTTGATTATGCTTATCTCCTGAAGGTCGCTCCTTTCATGGAAACACTGGAGTTGCTTGTAAGTTCATTTCATTGTGGCTTTTAGAAACAGATTTCACATATGTCAATTTGATTATGGAGAAAATACCAATGACAAAAAATGGGACCTTGATTCATTGTTTGCCTGTTGAGCAGTTGGTAATGCTAGGAGTGCGTAGTGACATGCAGTAGTTTTTTTTAATTATTGAATTGAATATATGATTCTGCCTTTCTTGTATATAAGCATATCTAAAACATTGGTCAGATTGAAGTCATGATTATAGTATTCACAAAGGGAAGAACTTTCTAAACAATTAAAGTTCACTTATTTGGGCTCCCATTTGGAACATAAATTTCTCATGAAACTATTTTCATAAGGCTCTTGTGAAATTCCTATGTCCAAACGAGTCCATAGTGTGCACTGTCTATGGAACCATGACCATCCATTTCACTATGTCGACCTTGAGCCGTGTACTGACTCCACTTTTTAATGCTATTGGTATTTCCATCTAGATGTGGATGACCACCTGGAGGCATCAACCGTATTGCAGAAAGGATGGTGAGCTAAGGATTGGTCCTACACACCAGCACGCCCATCTCAAATTTGTTGGTATCAGTGGCTTTTTTGGTCACAAAGACCAGGTGGAGCTAGCACTTCACATCCTTCGAAGTTCCATCATGCTCGAGAAGATGGAAATCACCCCGAAGCTAGAAATAAATAGAGGTCTTTTGGTATCTGATTATTTCTACGAGGAGCATTACATGGATGACCATAGAGTCGCCACTGAATTTGTTTGCAAGGCAGACGATCGCAATGTTGTTAATGTGGTAAGGGTGCCGTCTAGGGATGAAAACAGATCAAGTATGGATGGATAGACTCGGAGTTTGATACGGTCAAAGATACATATGTGGATATGGATATGATATGTCAAATATATGGATACGAATATGGATAGCTCTGGTGTCAAGGTTGAAAGTTGAATATATGATTAGTTACATGATTTGTTTTTGGATATGTATTATTAGTATTAACAAAGTATGTTTATGCGTTGCTACAAGCTACGGGTGAACATGGTTGGAGTCGTAATCCAAGTATGTTCTGTGGGAATCAGGAGTTGGTGCTGAGCTCAAAAAATCCAAGTTTAGATTTGAAAAGTGGTGGCTGCAAGTGGAAGGGTTCAAAGAGTTTGTTCAAAAAACTTGGGATGCCCCTCAAGAAGGGGGGGATGTCCTAGATAGATGGCAAAACAAAGTGAGAAATCTTAGAAAGAAGCTTAGGGGCTAGAGTATCAATATAGCAGCTGAGATTAGGAAAAAGACAGCTGAGTTGATTAGAGTGTATGATGGCTTGGATAGGTTGGCTGAGAACCAACAATTGAGTCAAATCCAGTTGAGTAGAATGAATGAGGTGTTGCTAGAGCTTAATAAAATCTGGGCCATGGAAGAAACCAAAGCTAGGCAGCACTCTAGAGATAAACATGTTAAGGAGGGAGATAGAAATACCAGGTATTTCCAGGCTGTGGCTAATCAACGTAGGAGAAAAACTACCATTTGTGCTATGGAAGGTCCAGATGGTTTGGTGCATAGTACTGAAGACATCCAGAAAATTGCTATGGATTACTATAAAAACTCTTCAGATACGAGGATAGGCCACATCTGAATCTAACATAAAGTTTTTACCTTCCTAGCGATAGGGTCTCTAAAGCTGAAAATAAGGTACTAGAGGGACCTTTCTCTGAAAGCGAAATTAAGGCAGCCATCTTTGGTTCATACTCTGATGGAGCTCCTGGATCAGATGGTTTATCTTTCTGTTTTTACCAACATTTCTGGGAGATCATTAAGTCTGATCTAGTAGGCCTTTTTAGGCTTTCTACCTCGGTGTGTTAGATATTCATAGGATCAACTTTGCTGATATTACTTTGATTCCAAAAGAAGTTGGAGCATGTACTATGAATAAAGTTCGACCTATTATTTTCCTGAATTGCAGCTACAAAATCTTTACTAAAGTGCTTACCAATAGCATAAATCTAGTGGCTAATAGACTTATTTGCAGCAACCAAACTGCTTTCACTAAAGGCAGATACATTTTAGAAAGTGTGGTCTCTGCCCATGAAATCATTCATAGTGTGCAGACTAGAGGTGAGGCTGGTGTGATTCTTAAACTCGATTATGAAAAAGCCTATGATAAAGTTAATTGGGATTTTTTGCTGGAAGTTTTAGAAAAAAAGGGGGTTTGGGAGTAGATGGCTCCTTTGGATTAGGCAAATCCTCCACAATGGCTCTGTAGGAGTCTGTGTGAATAGTGCCGAGGGTCAACACTTCAAACAGGTAAAGGGCTAAGACAAGGGGATCCTTTGTCCCCCATTATTTTCAACTTAGTGGTGGATGCCCTTACTAGGATGTTACAAAAAGCTGAGAACCATGACCTAATCAAAGGTTTAGGATGTGACATTGTCCCCCATGGTGTGGTCAGTCTGCAATATGCAGATGACACCATCCTGTTTTTGAATAATAACCTAGTAAAAGCGCAAACTTGAAGAGAGTTCTTCTTGCTTTGAAATGATGTCAGGAATGACGATTAACTCCTCCAAGAGCAAAATGGTTCCTATGAACCTAGAGGAGAGTGAGATCAATAGTTTGGTAGAAGTGTTTGGGTGCCCTGTTGGGGCCTTTCCAATCAAGTATTTGGGGATTCCTCTACACTAACAAAAATTGAAAAGAGAAGACTTACAACCTTTGATTGATAAGTTAGTGAAGAGGATAGCTGGGTGGAGGGGCAAGTTGCTCTCCCATGCTGGGAGATTGGTGCTAATTAAAACATGCTTAGCTAGCATACCTATCTACCTCTTATCCTTCTTCAAGTTCCCAAAGTGGGCTCTAGATATTATTAACTCACACATGGCCAACTGTCTATGGAATAACTATAAGGGGCACGGGAAAATTCACCTGGCAAATTGGAATCTAGTAAACATACAGAAAAAATATGGTGGTCTAGGGGTACCTAATATTAGAGACCTCAACTTGGTGTTGCTTGGAAACTGGATCAAGAGATTTATTAAGAATGATGGTAAGCTTTGGAAAGAGATTATTGCCAACAAATATGTGAGGAATGCTATAAATATTTTCTCCCTCCCACACTCTCAACCCTCTGTCTTTTGGAAAGGGGTTCTATGGGCAGCAAAAGCTCTAAAATTTGGCTATAGATGGTCTGTTGGTGATGGCACCAAAATCTATAATTAGATTTTGGGAGGATATATGGTTTGGTACTGCTCCTTTAGCAACCCAGTTCTTGGACTTTTTTGTATTTGCAACCAAATTGGGGTGTCTCTGAGTAGTGTTGTGGGATGGAGTAGATGTCAAGTTAACTTTTAAGAGGAACTTTGATGGAGCTGTGATGGATAGATGGTTTGAGCTGGTGGGTATTGTTTCTGCCGTAGTTTATAACAATGATAGTGATGCTCTGGCTTGGCGGTATGACAGCAAGGGCACTTACACCACCAAATCCTTGTATGCTGTGATCAATTTTAGGGGTGTGGTACCTGTTTACATTCCTTCAGTTTGGAAAGTGAAAACACCACCGAAAAGTGCAGGTGTTCCTGTGGCTTTTGTCAAAACAACAAACTCATGACAGTAGACAATCTGGGTAGAAGAGGTGTTTCAAAACCACCACAATGTCGCTTCTGCCTGGAGCATGAACCAATTACCACCTATTTTTTGATTGTGTGATAGCTAAATTTATCTGGCACAAGTTCTTTTACTTTTCAGGAGTGAGAATTGATTCGTATATTGATCTGGCCAGCAAATGACCTTGTGAGAAGAGTCATGCACTTATTAACCGTATATCTGCAGGAATACTGTGGGCCTTGTGGCTGATTAGAAATGACTTTGTGTTCAATCACCAGGTTTGGAGAGATGTGAAGATAGTGCTGAGGAAAATCTAGCTTTGCACAGTGGACTGGAAACCTATCTTTTAAAGGAATCTGGAGCAAGGTATGGAACAGTGGCGCATCTTCTTGGAGACGGCCCTCGAGACTCCACTGGCGATCACATCCTCGTGAAGAAACTCGAGAAAGGGGAATGGAAGGGTGACATCCAGTGGGCGTTCTGAGCGCGCACGCTCTTCTCCTGCATCCTTGTCGAGTTTGTTCTATGCTGTTTTAGCCTCTGTATGCCCTGTTTTGCAAGCCGTGTGTTGGCTGCTGTCGCTGGAGGCGACCCCTCCCTGAACCTTTTTTTGTCTGTACTGATACTTAGCTACGGCTAAGCCAAAACTCGTTGCTGTATACGTTGCTTGCTTCGTTTCTAATGGAAATGGGGCCGGGCTGTTCAAAGCCTGTCCGTCTAGAAAAAACATATCTTTTAAGTTTATTCCATGCATGATGCATGGTCTTTGGTCGGATTGGACGTCGTTGATCGGCCCGGCCGGCAGGGTCACGCTAGCTGATCTCCGCGATTTGATGGCCAACAATTTAATCAGTGTGAATGCAGGAAAGCAGCTTCCGGCGGCCGATACATCATGCATGGGCGATGACATGATGGATACGGACAAGAGATAAGGTGCTTCCGATCCTCGGAAGAAATGCTGTGCGTTTGCGCTGACGAGAGGCGACAGGGGGGTAGATTAGATTATTAACGCCCTCGTACGCGCTGCTCTGGACCATAATATGTACTCCGAGTCGGTACTAACGGTGGCAAAGCTGAGTAGGTAACAGCATTCGGGGCCTGTTTGGTTCCAGCACTTCAGTCCTGTCACATGGTTACTAATTAGATATATTTATTAGAAATATTAAATATAGGCTAATTATAAAACTAATTGCATAGATAGAGACTAACTTGCGAGACAAATATATTAAACATAATTAATCCATAATTTGATAATATGATGCTACAGTAAACATGTGCTAATGATAAATTAATTAACTTAATAGATTCGCCTCACGTATTAGCCTCCATCTGTGTAATTAGTTTTATAATTATCTCATATTTAGTCATCCTAGTTATCATCCGAAGATTCAATGTGATAAGGACTAAACTTTAGTCCCTGGATCCAAAAAACCCCCCTCATTCGTATCGTAAGCATGCAGGATCTCTCATGTCTACTAGAAAGGCCCATGGCTTTGCTGCGTAGGACCGTATTTCGTGTCGTCGGATTGTAGTTGAATGTTAATACAGACTTTCGTTCATATATAGAGTAGTAATTATTGTATGTGTAGATATCGTGCTCTGCAGCCCGTTGTTGTATTTGGTATATATTTTGCACTCTCTATTATCGTGACGCTACTATTTAAGTAGAAAATGGAACTATCTTTTTTTATATTTAGTGTTTTTGGTTATAGTATTTTTGGATATTATTTATTTTAAAAATTTCTTGTGTAGCAAAGCTTTAGGTTTTAAAATTTTGAGCAATTTTGTATTCAAAACTTTGTAAAGACGTTTCGGTGTCCGAATCGTAAGTAGAATGAATCTTTCGTAAATATTTATGCGGATGAATTGTAAAAGTGCTTTGAATTTAAAATTATACTATATAATAAAACTGTATATTTTGGAATTCTCAGCACCTTTTACATTGAACACTTTTTAATTTGAAGACGTTTTGGTGTCCATAGCGTAGGTACGACGGATCGCATGCAAGTATTTGTGCAAACAAATTGTGAACGCGTTTTGAATTTTAAAATTTGCTCTATAACGAAGCTGTAGTTTTTATTTTTTTGATCAAATTCTATATTGAACAACTTTTGATTTCAACGTATTTTGGTGTTCAAATTGTATGTATAATGTTGCTCGTGTAGAAGTATTGGGAACGAGTTGTGGTTTGATTTAATTAAAATTTGAGGGTTTTCCTGAAACAAATCCTGAGATGATGGGTTGATTTTATGAAAACTTAAGGTTTTCTTTGCAAATTTTCTTGGACCGAGAAGGTTGGACTGCGGGTTAATTTTAAGAAATATTGTTGGGCTTTTTAGCAAAATTACATGAGAGAGGAGATTGGACTGCGGGTTGATTTATCTAAAGTTCGAAAGTTTTTATACAAAATGACCGGGACTCGCACGACCTGAGCTGTCCGCCGGGCGATCTGATGGTCGGGGATTGTCACGACGTGGCCGCGCTCCCAAGTCCTCTTTTGGTGCATGAATCGTGTATAGAGATTTGTGTCTTCTCTTCATCTCTGGATGACTGGATCTCTATGCTCGTTGTGTCCCAAATCGTTCCGGATAGTGTCATGCGCATACTGCTACCAGCTCGTGTGGTCCTAGGTCACGTTCGGCGACGTCCACGTCTTGACGGGGTCCCTTCCGGGCGTGAGCATCGACGGCCTTTGCTAGTTTGCTCGTAAACTGGTCATTCTTCGTTACGTAAGTACGTTGATTATTCCTTTGCTGGTTTGCTCGTAAACCTAGCCATCCTCTATCACGTAAGCGTGGTAGTTATCCCCCTGAAACGACCGATCTAGGCCAAATCCGAAGATTCCGGTCTGACCGGGTTGCTGAACCGGTCTGACCGGTCTGCGCAGCCCCACGGCGATTCGGCCTGTTCGCGATCCGCGCGTTCTAGTGCATTCTCGCGTTCTAGTGCATTCTGTTAGCCGGATTTCGGGTCAATATATTTTTTTACTCCCTGGAAAAAAGATCTGGTTACTCAAACCATTCTATAAAACAATAGCCTTTTACCTAATTGGTGGTGTGGTGGTGTTGGAATTTGCAATAAGCGGTTATTTGCAATCGGGTGTGTGGCAAGACGTGGCTTTGGCGAGGCAACAAATTTGGGCGCTGCATTGAGGACACGACGTGCGTCACAGCAGCATGGAGTTGCGGGTGCGAGGATGCGGCGATGGGACCGCAGGCGGCATGCACTGGGAGGTGGCAGCTTGGAGGCAGCAGAGAGCCGGGAGAGATGCGGAGTAGCCGCCTAGCCGGAGACATCGAGAGAGAGACGGATCGAGACTCGAGAGAGAAGTACATGCGATAGATATTTTCTGGCTTTTGACGGAGCTGACAGAGGGGATCAGGTCATCAGGACGGCAGGTAAAGTGCTTGGCTTGGTGGGCCGTGTAGGACGAGGTGGTAGTGGGCTGGTTGGGCTGTAATGGTAAGAAGTTAAAGAATTACTAGGCAGACCTTACGTAATTTCAGGGTTTTATTATCCGGGTTACCGAATGTTAAAACCCGAATTACCCTTTCGGTTCTTGGATTTGGTACCCGAGATAGCTTCGGGTTTTGGATATTTCGGATCCGAACTCGAATATTTCAGTTTAGGATTCGCGTATCGGGTTTTATGCCCACCCCTACCAGGAGGTAGGGGTAGTCTTTGGATGTCGGCCCGTCATACTTGGTGTGCCAAGATCTCAGTGATATAGGTGGGGTCCAACCTGTTATGATGTCTACCTGAAATTTATGTACTCTGCTACTAAAATTTATGGCTTAGATAATATGTCTATGGTCTTCTTATCATATTTTTTTAAATTATTTTATTGTGTTCAATAATTGTGTGCCCGTAGCTTATTCAGACATCAATTTAGAGTTGCACTGCTTCAGTTTCGTTTCAAGATGACTGCTGGTGCAGAGTCTATTGATTGATATAGAGGTAGAACAACAACATGGAAGTGTTAACGAATGAGAACAATACCGAGACTTGTGCACAATCCATTCAGAGATGAGGCCTTGAGAGGCGACGTATCCCGTACAACTAAGAATTAAAATGGGGACATGCGTCTCTTTCTTTTCCTTTCTACTTGGGTGGACTACCTAGAAGGCTAGAACAATGTATTACATGGGCATGATCAAAAGGTAAGTTATAATGCAACGCCATTTTGTGGTGAGAGTCTCAGGCAGACCTATTAAAAGAATTTTTTTATTTTTATGTTCATCCTGTTTATGCTTGATCTCATTTGTATAAAAAAAGCAACAAAATGACATAAGTAGATCTTACTTGTGTTTGATCATGGATACATACATGCATTAAAAATGTAACAAACAATCAAATAGACAACCACTATACAAGTTGTCTTTTTTTTTGTCTCTGACTCTGTGTGATGTGGATGTACTTGCAGCCGTCTAAATGTTGTCCATACCCTAAGTTTGTTTATAGGTGACATTGCTGTGCAAGCAAGGGAGGGCTCTACACCTAAGCCAGTGTCAGGTCAGGTACGACAAGTGGCAGGGTGGGATGAGAAAAGAAAACAGTCACGGACGGCTCGGGAACAAAGACCTGACAAGGGACGACTTTTGTGTAACAGAAACCGTAGCACACGGTCAGTCACCGGCTCACCGCCGCCCGCTGCTGCGTGCCTGCGTCTGGCCTCTGAGGCCTGGATCCTCAGCGTCCCCGTAGGCTGCGAACGAGCGCCTAGCGTTGGACGCATCACTGACATGGCATCGTCGTGCCCGGCAGCCTCATCCCCGCTGCAACAGTAGCAGCCGCTGATTTCCTGTGCTCGCGCTGTGTCTTGCTTCCTGTATTGTTCAACCCATGAATCTAGCTAGGGTTGCTTGGCCAGACTGCACTTGTTCAAAAGTGAGTAGCTGCTGCGCTAGAAGATGATGAAGCCGGAACTGCAGCGGCGACTTGCTGTTGTGAATGACGACGATCAAATAAGGAATAACGTAAAATCAAACCACAGCGGACACAAGATTTAACGTGGAAAACCCTCCCAATGCGGAAGGTAAAAACCACAGGCGCCAGCCAGCAAACACTTCTCGTTAATTTCAAGAGTCGAGTTACAACGCCGTATGGCGGCTTAATCAAGATGTAAACCTTAACACAGGGTATATGTACCGTACCGCTTCGCTCCGGCCCGAGCCTCGCGATGGGCCTCCGCTTCGCTTCGTCAGAAGTCGGCCAATAATGATGTGGACTGAATTTGGAACATATTCAACATTTGCCTTTCTCTATTCCTTTCCCTGTCTTCCCCCGTGAACCGGCCCGGCCGATTGCAGGATGGTCTCCTCAAGCCGTGAAACCGCTTGGCTCTCCACTCTTCCTTCCTTGAGATTCTCAACAGCTCGTGCGCCTTGGTCCATCCTAATATCTGAAAGGAGGATAAAAAATTCAGCAGACGTTCATTCGGAGGAGAGGGTGGATCCGCAGATGGTGCTTGGATCGGAGGAGACAGAGTAGTGTCGGGGGAGCGGACGTCGCTGGCATGAACACGATGGTGAGGCGGAGGATGGCTGAGAGGAGAGCTGAGCGAGTCGAGGGAGGAGGCGCTAGGGGTGCCACTGGCCCATTTAAATTTGTCCCAAGAAGACTGGCTGGATTAAGCATTTGAGCCCACAAAACATACGGCCCAATATTTTCCCTCGGCTGTCAATCAAATCTGGGCCTGCCATCTTTCTTCCCGGCCCGATTGGGAGCCCAAACACATTAACAACCTTGGGCCGTTGTCAACTAACAGGGTGCTCGGATCCCAATCCGTATCACGTCAGAAGTTTGATGCTAGTTATAAATATATTCTAATTATAAAATTAATTGTATAAATAAAGATTAATTCATAAGATAAATTTATTAAATCTAATTAATTCATCATTAGCATATATTTACTGTAACATTTTAATTTATACAATTAATTTTATAATTAAACTATTCTATTAAATATAAATATTTAATGTGACGAAAATTTATTTTTAGCCCGTGTAACCCAACGGCGGCTAAGTGACGAGAGGAAAGGGCACCGTTGTCAACATATTAACACGACCTCGTACACGTACTCGTGGATTACTAGGAAAGGGGACTGGTCGTCCTTATCCGAGACGGCCGGGCCGGTCGCCATCAGCGTTCTGAAAAGGAACCGATGGAAAAGGCAGCTCGTCGTGCTGCACTGCTGCTGCCCAGCCCTGCCCTTTCTCTGCAGGACTGCAGCCTGCGACTGCGAGCATGGCTGTGGCAGCAGGCAGCAGCAGCGCGGTGAGATGAGGACCCAGCCTGACGGCGACAAGGAAAAGCCCAGGGGCAGCAGTCCAGCACCAGCAGGCGAGCACGCAATTCGCAAAGAAGGGACACGAGAACGATGGTGCTGTCCAGTGTGGGATCGACGAGGCCTATGCCGTGGCTGCAGTGCTGTGCATGCATGGAGACCTCAGCTTGTTAGTTGTCACGCACGGATCACCGCTGCGTGTGCCCAACCATGCGACGCGAGCGAACGTATGCCGCTGCCGCTGCGTGCCGTCGCCACGGCCCTGCCCCTCCCGACGGAAAAGCAGGGCGGCCATGGCGTCCGCACGCAAAATATCACGGTGCGCGCGTGTGCAGGCACGCCCACGACGACGCGCTCCATTTTCAGACCATGGAAAAGGACACGGGAGCATCCGCTGTCCAATACCCAACCCATGGCAACTCGCTCCTGCAACAAAAGAGAAGGGTACTGGGGCCAAGAAAGACGAGAGGCCGGCCACGGCCAGACCGGCGGGCGAAGCATGCGTCGCTGCTCGCCTGCTTCTTCTGCTCGCGAGGGGAAGGGGGAGGGGGGAGGGGACGCCGATGCAGCCAGCGAGCGAGCAGACGTGCCTTTTCACGCCGGGGCCTCGAGCGATACGCACGCCCCCCACCGATCTTGGCCGTTCCTTCCTGCTTACTACCTTTTGATGAGCAGAGCAGCGTAGCCTTTTTGGATCGTGTTTGGACTAGCGAGCGGTGGTTAACGGTTTCCTCCACTAAACACGCATCTACTGGACTAGTACTAGAGTCTAAACGCAAGCTGACAGTGGATTAGTAGTACTCGTAAACGGGAACTGTAGCTGCAGGGAGGAGCAGCTGCTGGGTTCGTTAAATGCCAACACAGAGTCTGACTGCGCAGCAAATGCTGCTCCCAGTGGATCGGTGGAAGCAACAAAAGGCTTTTATTAAACAAGAAGCCGCAGCGGCCCGACCCGCCTCCATTGGCCGCCACTGCACGTCGGCACAGCCGCCCGATGCGCCCGCTTTGGTGGCGTCCACACCACACGCAGAGGAGGAGAGACACTTCTTGGGCTGCTGGACACTCCAAGCAGCAGCAGACCCAGTTTTCAAAAGCAAGCGGAAGAAGAAGCTCTTGGGCCGGGGCTCGAAAACGGATGGGAAGGAAAATTCTGCGCGTGGAGCGAGAGGCTGGTCTGGTCTGCGCGGCCTCGACCTCGTTGTACGGTCGAGTGTTATCCTCGTGGGCACCGGATTGAGCTCACCCGTGCAAGTGACCTAATATTTTCTTCAGCGGCTTGCTGTGCTGTGTACTTTCTTTGCTTGCGCATGAGCATGACCACGGGCCACTACCGGACGTGGAGGGAGCAGCAGCCAGCGGGCCTATCCAATCCGGTCGCAATCCCAAGCCCCCGGGATGACGGGAGAGGAGGACGAATTGCTTCCGGCTCCATCCGTCCATCCATTCCTTTCCTGGGTCCTCGCGCCAATAAATGACGGGCATATGCTTGGGATTTGACCAGTGCTAGAGCAGGAGTCCTCCAACATGCCTTCGATCTAGTGCTCGGTTGACTGCCTAAACTTTTCAAACGGTTTGGATTGTATAGCACAGTACAGAGTCTGTTGCCAACGGGATGCAGTCGCTTGTAAAAATCTCTGCGCACGAGCCGAGCCCATCTTTGCACTGTTCGTTTTAGCACAGCCTGCTGCTGCTGCTCATGAGGTAAAAGACAAGCACGCCAGCGCCAGATGATCAGATGAAACGCTTCCAGGTTTCACTCTGGCTGGCATCATTCATAACCATAGCAAAATCAGATTTCTCCGCTACAGCTCACTAGAGCATTCGACAATCAAGACGGTTTTGCTCCTGCGCTACTGCCCCGTGCTCACCAAAGCGCTCGCTATTGGAGGGAGGAAGCAGTGGCATCCTATGCGGACGGAGGAGTGTTCTGACATCACCGCTCGGCAGTCCATCTCCAGCCGAGAGGAGGGAGGAGGAGGAGGCAAAGCCAAGCACAACCACAGCACAGCAGCAGCGATTCCGAAACCAAAACGGCAAAACAAAACCCGCGCGGCGCCTCAAAAACCACCCAAAGCGAAGCGCGCAGCAGAGCAAAGCAGCCCCGGCAGAGGCACCCACCACCGCGGCAAGGCAACCCCCCCTGCCCAAGCAGCGAGCAAAGGCAGAGCCCACCTCCTCGGCTTCCTCCCCCCACCCCCGCTCCCTCAGCCTCATCGATTGCGATGATGGAGATTCCTCCACGCGCGCCTGCCCCCTCGTTCTCGCCCCAATCCGTATAAACCCCCATTCCTCCCAAAACCCCAGGCCAAGAACCACAATTCCCTTCGCCACCACTTTCAAATCTTGAAAAAAAAAACTTCAATCTTTGAGAGGTTTCGGTGCCTGGAGGTCGCCTCCCGTCCGGGGGTGAAGACCGGATGGCCAAGGCGGAGAAGCTCGTGGTGGAGGTGGTGGCGGCGCACAACCTCATGCCCAAGGACGGCCAGGGCTCCTCGTCGGCGTACGTCGAGGTGGAGTTCGACCACCTGAAGCGCCGCACGCGGGCCAGGCCCAAGGAGCTCAACCCCGTCTGGAACGAGCGCCTCGTCTTCCCCGTCGCCGACCCCGACGACCTGCCCTACCGCGCCATCGACGTCGGGGTCTACAACGACCGCGCCGCGTCCGGGGCCGCCAGCGCGGGACCGCACGGACGGAACTTCCTCGGCAAGGTGCGGGTCCCGGCCGCCGGCGTGCCGGCGCCCGGGGAGGAGGTCGTGCCGCAGCTCTTCACCCTCGAGAAGCGCAGCCTCTTCTCCCACATCCGCGGCGAGATCACCTTGAAGATTTACCGCATCAACTCCGGCGATGTCGTCGTCAAGTCCAAGCCGGAGAAGCCGGCGAAGGCGGTGGTGCCTGGGCCGGAGGTGGTGGCGGCGCCCACGGTGACTGGGCCCAAGAAGCAGCCGCAGCCGCAGCATCCCGTGGTGACCGTGCAGCCACCGCCTCCGCAACCGGAGCCCCCCATGGACATCATGCCGCAACCGGCCCCGATGGTCATGAAGCCGGTAATGCACGCGGACCCGTACCCTGTTCCGGCCATGTTCTCCGGCCCCGGCGACTTCTCTTTGAAGGAGACGCGGCCCCGCCTCGGCAGCGGCGCGGTCGCCGATAAGGCGAGCGCGACCTACGACCTGGTGGAGCAGGTCGAGTACCTCTACGTGCGCGTGGTGCGCGCGCGCGGCGTTCCGATGGTGGGCGAGGCTGTCGCGGAGGTCAAGCTCGGGAACTACCGCGGCGTGACGCCGGCCGTCCCGTCGCACAACTGGGACCAGGTGTTCGCCTTCTCCAAGGAGACCATCCAGTCGTCGTTCGTGGAGGTATACGTGCGCGCGCGCGGCAGCGACGACCACGTCGGCCGCGTCTGGTTCGACCTCTCTGAGGTGCCGCACCGCGCGCCGCCGGACAGCACGCTCGCCCCGCAGTGGTACAGCATGGAGGACCGCAAGGGCCAGCGCGGCGGCGCGGAGGTTATGGTCGCCGTCTGGTTCGGCACCCAGGCCGACGAGTCCTTTGCGGAGGCCTGGCACTCCAAGACCGCTGGCGTCCATGGCAATGGGCCACTGGGCTCCATCAAGTCCAAGGTGTACGTCGCGCCCAAGCTCTGGTACCTTCGTGTCTCTATCATTGAAGCGCAGGACTTGTTTCCGATGGACAAGGGGGCATTGGCAATTGGTCGATTCCCGGAGTTCTTCGTGCGCGCACAGGTGGGGAACCAGATTATGCGCACACGGCCGGCGCCCATGGTGTCTACACGGGCACCGTCGAGCCCATTCTGGAATGAAGACCTGATGTTTGTGGTGGCAGAGCCATTTGAGGAGTTCTTGGTGCTGTCCGTGGAAGACCGAGTTTCCCCAGGCCGGGACGAGTTGCTGGGGTGCCTTGTTGTGCCAGTATCCGCCATTGAGAGGCGGTGGGATTGGAAGCCAGTGGTTTCCAGGTGGTTTGGGTTGGACCGTGGCACTGGTGGTGGCAATGTCTCTGGTAGTAATGCACACAGGTTCGCGAGCCGCCGTGTCCATCTCCGGCTAAGTCTTGATGGGGGTTACCATGTTCTGGATGAGGCTACAGCTTACAGCAGCGATCTCCAGCCTACAGCTAAACAGCTATGGAAACCACATGTTGGTGTGCTTGAGCTCGGTGTTCTTGGTGCTACTGGCCTAACACCAATGAAGACCCGGGATGGCAGGGGTGCGACTGCAGATGCTTATTGTGTTGCAAAGTATGGCCAGAAGTGGATCCGCACACGCACTGTTGTTGAATCGTTATGCCCCCGGTGGAACGAGCAGTACACATGGGAGGTATTTGACCCCTGCACTGTCATCACTGTTGGTGTGTTTGACAACTGCCATGTTGACAAGCCTGCATCTGGGAATACTACGGTGGCTGTCCGTGATAATTGCATTGGTAAAGTTCGCATTCGGCTTTCGACATTGGAGACTGATAGGGTGTATACCCATGCCTACCCTCTGCTCATGCTGCATCCATCCGGGGTCAAGAAGATGGGGGAACTTCACCTAGCCGTGCGTTTTTGCTGTGGCAATGTTGGCAACATGTTCCATGCCTATGTACGCCCATTGCTTCCGAAGATGCACTATGCTGAGCCGCTGCTTGTGCGCCAGGTTGAGACTCTTCGGTTCCAGGCTACCAATGTGGTAGCAGCCCGCCTTGGCCGTGCTGAGCCGCCGCTTGGCAAGGAGGTTGTTGAGTACATGCTTGACCACCGGTCACATCTGTGGAGCATGCGCCGCAGCAAAGCAAACTTCTTCCGTCTTGTCAGTGTGCTCTCTGGTCCTATGACCATAGGCAGGTGGTTTGAACTCGTCCGCTCTTGGCAGCGCCCGGTGCATTCATGCCTTGCTGTATTCACATTCCTGGTACTTGTCACAATGCCGGAGCTAATTCTTCCAACAGCCTTTCTGGCCATGGCATTCACAGGCCTCTGGAGGTACCGAGTCCGTCCAAGGCACCCACCTCACATGGAGATGAGGCTGTCTCATGCAGATGGAGCTACTGCAGATGAGCTTGATGAGGAGTTTGACACGTTCCCTTCGAGCCGTGGAGATGTCGTGCGCTTCAGGTATGACCGCCTCCGCAGTGTAGCCGGGAGGGTGCAGACAGTGGTTGGTGATATTGCAACACAGGGTGAGAGGATGCAGGGCCTGCTCAGCTGGCGTGACCCGAGAGCGACACTTCTTTTCTCCATTGCCTGTGTCCTCGCTGCTGTCGTTGCTTATTGCGTGCCTATGAAGGTGATGATTGGGCTCTGGGGCCTGTATGCCATGCGTCCGCCAAGATTCAGAAGCAGGATGCCATCTCCACTGATGAACTTCTTCCGGAGGCTTCCTTCCAGGGCTGACATCCTGCTCTGATGCTAGTGATTTCTATTGATTGCTATCTGTGGCTGAGCAGCTGGCCTTCTGATTTGATTTGGTGATTTTGGCGGGAAGGGGGAACTTCAAAGGAACCGAGGAAGAAGCAAACTAGTCTGCTGTTGGTGCCTAATGGTGGTTGCTTAGTTTAATGTTGTTAGCATGTTTGGTAATGTAGTAATGTTGCTTTGTGGTGCGTCTAGTAGTAGTTGTAGACTTGCAGTAGTAGCAGCTGGCAGTGTTGCTGTTTGTACTTCAGTTGTGCAAACTGCAAAGACTAGCAGAGTAGATGGTAACGTATGCGGTTTGATGAGCTGATGAGACTATGAGCTCTAGTTTATTAGAAGGATGCTTGGATCTTTATGCCCTGTGCTCAGGTTTTGCTGGACGCAGTGTGGCTCAGCAACTGTTCAGCGTGATCCTCTTTAAGACTTTGGTAGTACAATTCTGTTATTAAAGAAAATGTCTTATCTGTAGTTCTTTTCTTGGATGATGGCACGGTCGTTGCTCCGATTCACGTGGGTGTGGCTTTTTCTGTAACGTTATACAGCTATCATGTTCTCTTTGGAGTTACATCAGACTAAGCTCTTTTTGTTCGGTTTGTCTCGATCCTGTTCCCATGTGGCTGCATGCTTAAAGTAATGGAACAAGGAATTGTTTGTTCCTGTCTGTAGTGTAATGTGCCAAGTGTTTTCTGTTTATCAACCCGATGCCATTGATAGAAGTTGCAGAGTGCTGAATACTTATTCTTACTCTGTTGTTTCTGATGGAGCAATGGTCAGGCCATGTTTTGAATTAGCTAATGCAAAAGGGAAAGGTTTGTGTACTAGTACTTGTTGCCTTTTACGTTCAGAGGCTTGAGGCTTCACTTGTCTTGGAGGAGCAACTTGTTCTGTACTTGAGCTAAAAAAATGGACATGTTCTGCACTAGTCATGTGGATCCATGGCTAAGTGCCTGTTTTCTTCCACTTGCTAAACTTTAGATGCTAACTTTAGCATCTAAAGTTTAGCCAAACCTGTTTTCTTTCACTTGCTAAAAGGCATTGAATGAGAAGAATAAAGACATATTTGCCCCTAATGATTGATACCCTTCTTTCTCTCTCATCCCACTTTTCTCCCTCCTCCCTGGATCCCTCTTTCCTGGTTGAACTGCAGCTCCTTGGCGCCAGGTCCTTGGCGCCATGCACCATTCGTTCCTGCCCATTCCTTGCTTCCACTCCTTGCGCCATTTCTACGTTGCGCCGAGCAATAAAATGGAATGCCACGGTGCTGGCAGCCATTTTTTTTTATTGAAGCCAAAAATTGTTGTGCAGCCCAAAAAATACATTATTACAAAAAAAATAAAGGATCCTATGTCCTATTGAACAATCCATCGGCTATCCAATCCCGAAACTGGTTCATGCTTTGATCTTCATCTCCATATTGGGTAGCACCTTCATTTGCTTCAGATGATGCTCCTTCCGAAGGTGTAGCATAGTTTTCCTCACGATCCGCACTCTCAAAATCAACATCACCAATGGCACTCTCTCTAATGAAATTATGAATTGCCATGCAAGCAATAATTATTTGACTTTGCTTTGCCATTGGATAAGCTGGTAAATCGCACAAAATACGCCATTTGTTCTTCAAAACTCCAAATGACCTCTCGATGACATTTCTTAATGATGAATGTGCATAATTGAAATGCTCCTTTTTACCTCTTGGAATTTGTCCGGCTCGAAATTCTGGTAGATGATATTTCGTACCCTTGTACGGGGCAAGATACCCAGTACGGTTTGCGTATCCAGAGTCGACAAGATAAAACTTCCCTGCACATCAAAAGTACTCGTGTTACATATATGCAGAAACATTCGTACTACGTGAAGAATTGTAGCATAGAAGAAGTAAGTACCTTCAGGGGGGTGTGGAAATTTATCGCCATACTTGTTCAATGCATCTTTGAAGACTCTCATGTCATGAACCGATCCAGGCCATCCCGCAACGACAAAAGTAAATCTCATGTCGAATTCACATATGGCTAACACATTCTGGCTAGTGTACCCATGTCGTCCCGTATGTTGGACAGCCTTATCTGCTGGCACAACAACAGGCACGTGTGTCCCATCTATAGCTCCAATGCAATTGTCAAAGTATGGAGAGAACCGTGGTGATCTCAACTTCGGATGCACAGTACTAAATGTTGTGTCAACTGGTCTAATGATATCCTCTGCTAGCTTGCAAATACTGTGCAATACTTTATCGAACTTCCTACTACATGTGCAAGTTGACCTAACAAAACGGTCTTCGGCTTGCCTCATGCTTTGGGGGGCACCACACATCCACAAGAACAAAGCTAAAGACTCTACTGATGTCATTCTCCTTGTAGACTTTAATCCATAAGACTGTACAAGGAGATTATGAAGCCTATCAAATACATCCCTATTCATCCTGAACATGTTGTAACAAGATGATCTATTTCCTAAAGTTTTGATAACCCATTCATATCCTGATTCTATGGGAACCCTATATTGTAATCCTGTGGAGCCGCCCGAGCGCGCGACGGGCCTTGGGACAGGAACTCCAACTCGTCTGGATCGGGTATGGCAGCAGGATTTGGCAACGAAGGGGCCGCCGAGGATGAAGCACCCTGCGATAACCAATCACGGTATCCGGCCATTGCTCCTGGCGGTTGCGGTGGGGATGGGGTAAGGGGAGTTGGCGGCGGCGGTGGGGATGGGGATGGAGCAGGGGGATGTTGGCGGCTGTGGTGGGAATGGGGCAAGGGGAGGTGGCGAATGCGGTGGGTAGGGGCGGCGAGTATGGCGGATCCGGGAGTTGCGGCGGCGAGGATGGCGGATCCGGGGTGGGAGTGGGGGGGGGGGGGGGGGGGGGACGATGGGATGGCGGATCCGGGGTGGGAGTGGGGGGAGGGGGAAGATGGGGCGGCCTCCAGGAGGGGGCGGCGGCGGGCCTGGACTCTGGGGGGCGGCGGCGGTGGATGCGTCTCCAGGAGCCGGCGGCGGCGGGGCTACACTCCAGGAGCCGGCGGCGGCCGATGCTGTGGGCGGCGGCGGTGGATGCGTCGTGGCGGCGACGGTGGATGCGTCGCGGCGGCGGCGGTGGATGCGTCGCGGCTAGGCCGGCCGCGGGGCTGGACCCCAGGAGCCGGCGGCGGTCGATGCGTGGCGGCGGATGCGTGGTGGCGGCGGGGGTGGATGCGTCGCGGCGGAGGCGGTCGGTGCGCGGCAGGGATGGGGAGTGGATGCGAAGAGCAGAGGAGAGGAGGGCGTGCGCTGGCGAGTGCGGGAGGGGTATGCGGGTGGGGTTGCGGGAGGGGTATGCGGGTGGGGTGCGTGCGGGAGTACGGGAGTGCCACACAATTATGAGGGGTATAAGGTGTCCAGCCCAATTTTTAGCAAGTTTTAGCAACCCAAAACTTGCTAAAGTTCTAAACTTTAGCAACTCAACTTTAGCAAATTTTAGCAAGAGTGTTTTGCAGTTTAGCAGCTCAAAGTTGCTAAACTTTAGCATCTAAAGTTTAGCAAGGTGGAAGAAAATAGGGCCTAAGAAGGGCGGATATGAGACAGATGGCCATGGTGCCAATTACCTGTTTGCTGTGAAACCAATTAACCAAAAGAAGAGGAGCTGGCCATTGTATAGAGAGGGTAACAGCGTGCTGGCAACTTGCCAAATGCTATGAATCAGTAGCCCGCTGCATATGTCTCGAACAAGAGAATTCCATTTCAGACAAAGCAATGAGTGCTCGCCGCATCATGAACCAGACTGACCTACAACCATTGCTACGTGACTAACCAACCAAATTGAACAAATGGCAAGCATGGAAGTTTGAATGGTTATATTTGAATGCCCCAGATATTCATGGCCATTCCGCTCCCAAAATCACAAGAGCTGATTTGGTGCTCTACAACCACTGTATGGATTTACAACACAATTGTTTCAAAGAGAATCCACTTTTGTGGCAGCAATCGTCTTTCTGGCTGCAGCAGGGCTTCTGACACTTGAAACGCCTCTAATCCAGATTATTCAAGGTGCTGTGTGCCGTTTTCACGTTAGACCACAGGTAGTTTAGAACTTTTTCCTGTCATATTCTACTCTCAGCAGGCACTGTTGCCAAATCAAAATTCTCTTCTAGCACGGTGAACACTTCGGTAAGTGAAGAGACCTTGAAGTCAGGTTTAACTTCCTCAGGCAAAGAATCATGCGGCCCATATCGCCCCGTTTCATCAAGCAAGCAAGTAAAAGCTCCTGCTCTCTTTCCACAAACAACCTGCCAAGTTTTCAAATGGCAAAGTATTTAAGTGAAAACATAATGCCGAGTTCTAGTTCTCTAGCAGGACAGCTCTAACTTCAGGTTGTAGTTTACCAAGAAAGCAAGAAAGGACTTCAGGAACTAGTAAAATTGGTGGGCATTTATGAAAGTGACCAGTTTATGTTGGTTCCTGGCTATGATGCAAAGATAACTTTAAGCAGAGATTCAGATTAATATATAAAAAGAAAAAGATTAAATGCAATCGTTTGTAGGCATGAAATGTGGAAGTTGGTTTCTGGTTATTGCACCATGCTAACTGAATGGAAGAGAAGCTGTTACATTATAGCAATCTTTTGAATGCTAGAGTTCATAATGAGATGAATAATACTCACATCATCCTTGAGACTGTCACCAACCATGATCACTTCATGTGGTGGAATGTTCCAAGTGGAGCAAATGTGAAGCAATGGAGCTGGATCTGGCTTATAGGGACGAAATTCTCTGCTCAGTGCAGGAGCAAACGTCATCTGCAGTGACACCCAATACACACAGTTATAGAATATGGTCACAATCTCATAATCTGGAAAAAATTTACAGCATTATTTTCAAATTTTACTTGACAGGTATGAGCATCATAGATAACCAAATGAGCATGACGTGTACGTAATCAGCATAAGGATAATGTGACAACTTACACCAAATCTTTGGTGAAACAAATCAACTGCATCCTTCACATTACGGGTGATCAAACCTCTTCTGCAAAAAGTTGAGATAAGAATCAAAATCTGCAAACACATCTCTAATTCAACAAATGATTTGCAAAGAACGACACCCACACATGCTAGACAGCAGACATAAATTCAGGCATCTGTCAACAAACACTATCATCTCCGGAAACCACAACAAACTAGCGAAGAAGTGAAAATCAGCGTTTCGACACACAGGAGTACATGACTGATGCTAGCCAGCTTCTTTCTGATCACATCTCTATGGTTGGACTAGCAGTAAAATCATAGAATCGCAATATATGGTGTATTAAAATCTATTTAAGCATGAAAGCGCATGGTTTTATTGAACCATATATAGCTCCTGATGATCACCAGGTTATGATGCATTATCGTTTATTTGAAGTGGCACCATTGCATTGAAATGGTCAGAGCACAGTCTGCTTGTATAAGAATTATTTAAGAGACAATAATACAGAAGATGTGACAAACATCACAAATGTATACCATGAACGAAAATTTAGCCAGCAGTACACTGTAACTACAGATTCCGGTTGCATGGCGATGCTCGTATGTCAAATTTTCATCCATCCAATTTCCAATCAAACATGCACTCCTATCATTTGGCAACCACTCATGTATCATATATAAGAAATCAAATTTAAACGGTTCAGGCAGAGCATATAGCTAGCTCTAAATGGATCACGATCAGCTTTGAAGCAACTAGGGTGTGGGGGTGAAACTACCAGGTGGATGATGCACCAAATCGATACCATGAAGGAAGTGCAGTTGGACTCACAGTCAATCTGAGGAAAGCAACTTCAGCTACATTGTAGAGCTAGCAAGCACTGACCTGATCTGCTTCGTGTCCAGGAACCCGCATAGCTCTGACGCCCCTGCAAACCCAGGGCAAATTGCAAACAGTCACACACCGACGAGAGGCCAAACCACCAGAGCACAGTTCCGGCTAGAAACTAGAATCCACCAGCGCAGCAAGCCAGGGCAGGCGCTCACCGGGCATGATCTGGAGGCGGTCGAGCCCCTCTTTCTCGAAGCGCGCGATGACCTCGTAAGCGTGGCGCTGCTTGTCGGGCGCCCAGTTCTCGATGCAGTGGAGGATGTCTACGGAGCCTCCCCCGGCCGCGCGGGCCGCGGCGTAGGCCGCGTCCCCGCCGAGCACCTCGCGGTACATGGCCTGGAAGTCGATGACGGGCACCGTGAGGGTGCCGTCCATGTCGAAGACCACCCCGCGCAGCGGCCGCCTGGAACGCTGGGCGGGCGCGGGGGAGGCGGAGGACATGGTCCGGACGACGGCGATGGCGCGGCGGCGGGGGGGGCCGGGAGCAGGCGGTGGGGGCCGAGGCGGAGGAGCAGGCGGCGGGGGAGCATCCGTGGCGCGATCTGGGCCGCTGGATGGCCCGTACCACCGGGAAGGCTGTGGTGGGTTTATGGGCTGCGCCTGACTGTGTGCGTGTGTGGTGGAGTGGTGCCTGGTGGAGGTGCTGCCGCCGCCCGCCGTCTGCTGGGTGGAGCCTGAGCGAGCGGTGCTCTCAGGCCTCAGCGTGGAGCCTGGAGCAAGCTGCTGCTGCAATGATGCGTTACCGCCCGCCTCCGCTTCATGGTTACGTATTCCGGGATTACGTCTTCTAGATCGATGCGCGCATCTGTCCGCTGAAGTTACGTGATGCGAGTACGGCTAGACTTTGATGACAGTTTTCGTTTATGTAGACAACACACGCAGCAAAAATGCCAGTTTTTTACGCCACCGGGAGAAGGACAAAGAGGCTGGGTGAACTATCCTTTCTTGCTCAGGAAGATCTACGGGCGGCATCCATTGACCCCACAGACGACTCACTCTACCTGATTTGGAGGCTATTGAATTGAATTCTTCTCTGCTGTCCTCGATTCAGATTTGGGTGCTTGGATTTGTCTGGTTCAGTTGCAGTAGGAGGCCGGCCGGATTGGGCCTGATTGATTTCTAGGAGTATTTGAAAATCGAGATTCTTCTTGGAACTCAATTCGCAGCGATCAAGGTGCAACGTCAACAACGCCTTTGAAAGAGCGACGTCTGGCCGAACCGAAAGAATCGGATCTACTAGTGAGTAATAATCCAGGGAAAATTGAGTCTTTGTGCGCCGGTTCGGTTGGTGAGTGGACGGGTCGTGGTGCAGCCTCCCGGAGCTACTACCATTCCGAACGATGGACGTCGCCTCGTACGCTGTCCACCCTGCTGGACCGAGCATCCTCGTCAGCACCAAGAGTACTGTAAGTTATGCCACCTCGGCCACATTCAGCTTCCACACCGAGGAGTTTGCGTGGAAACAGCTCGGTGCCTTTCACCGGCCGAGCGCACTACGACAGGGACCTGGAAATCTTTGTTGGGGTCTCCAAAGATCCAGCGGCCCTCGGCCACCTCTGCTTCTGTGGCATGAACAGTTCGAACACCAGCAGCAGCACTCAGTGTCCCGCCCCTGCTTGGAAGCTCTGCCAGGAGAAGCTGTTCAGCGACAGCCCAGGTGAGGAGCATGTGTCTGCTACCCTCGTCTACATGGGAAGCGAGAGCAAATTCTGCCTCGTGGAGTGCATCTTCTTTAAGGATGTCAGGGCTGATCAGGTGCTTGAGGAGGGAGGCCTGCGCCAACGTCGACCCAATCGCTACATGTATCGCTTGATGAAGTTTTCCCTCAGGTTTGACATGAACGGAGACCTCAAGACTAAAAGCCGGCGGATTCGATACTTCAAGGTGCCTAAAAAAACATCAGTTGAGTTCATATGTGGTGGCCCTGTGGCATTTTTGCTGTAAATCATATCATGATAATGTTCCTATATATGTTTTCATTCAGGTGTGAGTGGCTTTTCTCTCTTTATTGATGTGTAATAATTCAACTGTGATTCTGTTGCTCTTTATTAATGTGTAATCTCAGCTGTGTTTCTGGTGAATCCATTACTATCTTTGTTTGTTTTTAATTTAATAATGTGTCATCTCAATTGTGATTATGTGAATCTCATCTTTCATGAGTACGAGTCCTCAACAACAATAAGGATTACATACATGCCTTGTAATCTTAATTGTGATTCTGTTCCATATAATGTGTTATCTCGACTGTGATTCTGTAAGTTCCTTGCTTTGTTTTCATGAGAACGAGCTGCAACCAAGAGGATCTCACGCATATGTATCAAGAGGATCTCACGCATATGTATGACAACATAAGAGCCTCTTTAGCAGGGCTCAAGCAGCCAGCGGCTCCAAAGCCGGCTCGAGCAGGAGCCCTGAAGGCCCTTTCGGCTTCCACGGAGGCGGAGCCACAAAATGTGGTTCCGCGCGGCTGCTCCCGCAGACCCGGCGTCCCCTCTTAAATGATTGCCACCGAACTTCGAAGTAATTACAACGATTTTGCCACCGCGCCTCCGGCGGCCAGCGACGCGGCGCGCAGGGAGGGCACTCCGGGCAGCGAAATCGACGGATCCACTCCGGCGGAGGTCGATCCAGGCAGTGGGGGCGGCGGAGGGTCCCCATACGGGCGGATGACGCCCTGCGGCCGGGCGGAGCTGCAGCGGCCGGCCAAGGCGCGACGCACGCGCTGCACGCTCCGAGGGCGAGCGGCGTGGACGCGGCGTGGCCCAGCTCTCCGGCGGCCGCGCCGACCGCGTTCGCTGCGGCAGGGCGCGAGCTCTAGGCGACCGCGGTGCCCGCTCTTGGCGGCACGCGCTGCCCACTCGAGGGGGCCGCGGCGCTTGAGCCCGGCGCCTGCCGCCTGCAGCTGCTGTGCTCTCCCTTTCCCATACGACCCGCTTAACGACATCAGGAGGACGTGAGGAGATGAGCAAATTCCGGCCGATTTCCATGGTTCTTCGCCACGAATTGCTCGATTTTTCACGATTTCGTGCGGTTGCACTTGCACCGCAGGTGCCAGGTTATGACCGTGTGCTTTGTGTGTGTTGATAGTTTCTAGGGATTCCATAAATTTCTCCAAGAGATGATCTTGCTCACGATCGGTATGGGGGAAGAGGTAAACTAGTTCGTGCTCGTCATCTGCCTCTCGCAAATTTTTTAGTGACTTACAGCAAAAGCCACACTTTAACGATGTCCACTAGCAAATTTTCCCTTGAAGAAGCCCCTGCTCGCCGATGAGGAGGACACGGTGGCCGCGCACCTAGGCCGAGGGCGCCGGTTCGTGCTGCTCCTGCTAGCGTCGACGTCGACCTTACCGATCCAAACATGACTTAAAATTTAAAGTCTACTAATACGAAAAGACAGTGATTATTAGCTAACCAATATTTCTATTTTATTTATTTATTTATTTGCATGATTTAAAATTTAAACTCAGTGCAAATATAAAATTCAGCAGCACAAACACATCAAATAGCTAAGGGTATATTGTATATTTGATCTCTTCAGTCCATTCATAAAAAACAGGGTGAAGCCATTTTGCCAAATGTTTCCAAAATAGTTTCAGCTCCACCAGAGAAGCTGGAGCCGGAGCTATTTTTGAGGAGCCGCAGCCCTACCAAATAGCGCCTAAGTTGCAAAGTATGCGGTGAGGTGATTCATTGCTTTAGTTCTCAAGGAATGTATTCATTTTAAACTGTTCCTTTAGCATGATGATATTTCTACATATGATTTGATCTACCATCACATGTTCAATTGCCTCCAGAAGGATCATAGCTCTGATGTTTTTTCACAATCCAACTTGATCTTATGTATATTTAGCTTAAAATTGAATAATATTAGAGTCCGGCCCTTTCAAGACCCGCGGCTCTTAGATTATGTAGGTTAAATTTTAAAGCCTTTTACCACCCCTAAGTACAGCGCATTCAAACAGTTGATGTATGTCATAATTTTGTGAAGTGATGCTTTGCTTGCTAAACATCATTTTGTGTAAATCATCCCGTCTGAAGAAAAATGATTTACAGCTTGGACCATAACTTCTCTGACTGTTGTTCAGTGCTCAAATCATCCCATCTTGTGTGTACATATATTGCTCAAGTTGGTTATGAAAACCAAAAGGCTCTAATAGCAGGCCGCAACCCACCATTCACATTTTCTTTCATGAATCATCGACCCAAGATTCACAAACCACGGAGTCAGCATATGGGGGCACAAATTTCTGCCTGGGCATAGTTCTCAACAAATACAGCATAACAAAAATACTTCAGCCCAGGATTCACATGAACGTACAGCACAGTACTGCTACAAAGGGCAGACAAAGTTCACTGCAACTGAACAGATAAATCAACATCACATCTTTACAAAATAAAGGGGACGCGAGGCCAGGAAGAAGTTGTCAACATGACAGGGAACTGCAGCTGTTCCGTCAATCATCCAGCCATAAGTTGGATCATCAATTGAATTTTACACCCAAACTACCCATCGGTGTATCCATACCAACCCAGTTGTACTACCACTAACAGGTGCCATTGCTAGAACTATAAAAGTTAAATTACTACGGCACTTTTCCATAAAAGCAACCTCACTCAGGTGGCCTTGCGAAGAAGGGGGGCAACAGAAGGCTCATCGTCTAACTGCACATTTTCTAGCTCGCCCACCTCGAACATGGCCATTTGGAAAGCTGTCAGATACCTGGGAAGTGCAGCACTGTACATATGCTCAATTTGTGAAGCAGCGAACAACCGCATTGGATACTTCTGTGGGATTCCTGAAGGATGCTGCTGCTGGGCTGCGGCTGCTGCTGCTTGAGCTGCTTGGATAGCTGCTGCTTGAGCTGCTTGGCCCACTGTTGTTTGTCCTGCTGACTTTGTAGGAACTGGGATTCGGGAAGTTACAATAGCAATGACACAAGTTTCCCAAAGTATGTATTTTCATTAACCCCAATCGAAATGTTACCACAATATGCAAGAACGACAGATCGTTTTGTAGGTAGCAAAAAAAATCAATATACACACTTTTGTCGTTGCCTCACACTTAATCTACACATATTCATTAACTATACTAGGAATCTTCATCACCTGTTCAAGTATCATGACTTGCAGTCTTTTCCAAATGTAGATGTGATTGGAAAAATCACTGCCATCTCAAATGCAGCTGTAGCGTGTAACACATCTGGAGACCTTATGATGCGTAGGCTGATAACGCTTCAAGATCACAGGTAGTGTTCCAAAAAAATTATGCATTTGCCAACTCATATAAATATTTTGACATACAGTCTCCATGATTGCTTTTTCTTAATTACTTGCAGGGGAAACACAATTGATTTATCACTCTCAGGACAAAGAGCTCTTCAATTCGATGCTGAGGCGGTTTTTGATATTGGTCAGAATTATCACGTCATAGCAATATTTGTGGGCACACTCATGAAAATATATCGAGAAGACTACAAATTTCTCAGTGGAACTTCAGCATGTCACTGGTATATAAATGAAAATGATATTCCAGCAATGAGGATATTTCAAAGAGGGTATTATTTCAATTCTGAATTTAAATACAAACAGCTATATCTTAATCCAATACTCATGTTTCGTTAATTTATAACTTGCCAACTGATTGCCATCTCAGGTGACACCAATTAAAAAACTAGAACTCTAAAGCGAAGACTACATGGAGCAAGGTGTTGAAGAAAAAACTCTGTTTGACCTGAAACAGATCGATCCTTTCTGACAAGGTAAAAATACCTTGATTTGTATTCCTTAAGTCTCTCTTTACATTAGCCAGAGCTCATTATATTCCTGTCTGTTAACTGCATATGCTTAGAACAAAAGATTTCAATGTACGGTCACATTGATATCTATACCAGAAAAAGAGCAATGGTGCTACAGAGCTTGCAGAGTTTGCAACTCCAGAATGATACCAGATAATGATGGATATCAGTGCACAAAGATAGATGGCTGCTCATGCAAGCAATATGATTGGAAGTAAGAAAATCCTCCATAGCCAAGCTGTAACATAGATTCAGTTATTGATCTTTAAATGGTTCTTTTAATTGTATTTTCTATATGCTTCAAGTACAAAGTTTGTTTCACAGGAACAGATGACACTTATAGCCTTCAGTTCATATTTTTCGAGAAAAAAGGGGTAGAACTCATTGGGAAAAGCGCAGAGACACTAAGGAAACAGTATGATCCAAGCTCTATTCCACCTGAGATATCGCAATGGATTACCCATAAATTCACTTTCATAGTCAAAGTGCTATTCAAAAAAAAGTGTCAAAAACATGGAGCCTTCTTTTGAGGTTGTGATGATCAAAGAAAGACATGAAAAACAAGCAACATTACCAAACATCATACACAATGTATCTAATTATGACCTGCCACCACTTGTAACAATATCATCAAAGAGAAAGATCGAGCAGGTAAGCAAAGGAGAATTTACTGTTTACACCTTGTTTTATTAAACATATTTATGCTAAGTATGGACTTGTTGCATGCATCATTATCATACACTCCTCAGTTCACATATATACAAGATATGGACTTAGACCAGCAGTCTGAGTAAGTATATTTCCACTGTTTCATACACATATCCTATTCACCTGCTTCTAATAACATTTCAAATAATTACAGTGCTTGGGATACCACAGAGAAGCATAATGAATCACAGGTAACCCTTTTTCCCTTAACAAAAAATCAATTACAAAAGACTATACAATATAATGTGTAATCCTTTTTGGAATCTTTTCTAGATTAATGACAATGATGACAAGAAGCATGAGCAACACGAGAGGAAGAAGCTAAAAGTTGAGGAATGATCAAAGGTAAGCTAGCATTACATAATTATAAAGTTCTAAGGTTTACCTTTATCCATTACCATTTAATTTGGATTAAACTTCCATCTGCTAATATATATATATATATATATATATGTTTCCTTATTTTCTCTCTGTCTAGCAGGACTGCACAGCTAACAACAAGGAAACCAAAGGGAACAATATTTTGCTGTACAGGGCACACCAATGTGGACCGCTGCTTTTGCTTATAGTTTTGGAAACAACTTTGGTTAACTTATGCTCTTACTACGCATCTTTTGGTCGAAAACATAGCTTTCGACGGCCCAAAATATTTATAGGCACCATACAACAACATAGATGATGAAATGATAGGTTATAAGGTACCTACCTTTTGGCAACAAGGATTAAGTTCACTGCCTCCGCTGAAGCGTACTATTTTAGTTTTTGTAACACCAACGTTGTAAGCAGCATACTCCTTTACCAACGTCTGCCTCCCTACAGATCTGCTATGCTTCTCAATTGTTTGATGAAATGCCATGTGTGCGTGTTTAACTATAAAAGCAATAATACTGCTGCAGGCTCTTACGATCAAACTATAACATCAAATCTGCTTTCCAAATTCCAACCCATTGTGGATGCAATAAGTGAGACCACAAAGTAATTGGCGTACACTAGCTGCAGCTCCTTTGTTGGTTCTCTTTCAAAAAGTTATTAACTTTGCTGGAGTTAAGAAAAGTTCTAGCGCTGTTCTAACGTTAGTTTAGTACAAACTAAAGCGATTCAAACTAGCTTGCACACAAACCTTCCTCCAATATGGCTAAACTTACTTGTACAAATTTCCTTAGGTGCGATTAGCTTCCTATATCTGACACCAGTTATAATAGCAGAGTTCATTAAAAAGAACAAATCAGTAAAACACATGTTGGAGATCTCAGAAACAGCGGATAAGAAGCTGAACTACCCATCCCGATCCGTTGCTAGCTCGCTTCACCATACGGGACGGAAAACGGTTGCATTGGAAGCAGCCCACACATGGCCATACGCGGCAACGCCGCGAGCATTTCTAGTATAACTAGTATATAATACGAAGGTGTGTTCAACGTTACGATGGGCCTCCACTCAGTACTGGCCCATATAAGTTTGGTAACGGCCCATCAGTTTCGGCACCGACGAACGGTCCGTCCATGAACTCACCGGGAACTTCCTAGGTTTCCTTGCTTTATAGCTGTGATGCTGAGCCTCGTTGTTTTGCCACCGCAACATCTTCGACTCGTAGGTGCGTACCTTGCGATTTCCTCCTCTTCTTCTCTCTTGCCCTCGATTCAGATTTGGGTACTTGGATTTGTCGGGTTGAGTTGCAGTAGGAGGCCGCATTGGGCCTGATTGATCTCTAGGAGTGTTTGACAATCGATTCTTCTTGGAATTCTATTAGGAGAGATCAAGGTGCAAAGTGAACAACGCCTTTGAAAGAGCGACGCCTGGCTAAGAAGGCGCGCGACGAGCCAGGAACAAGGATGCCAAAGCGCCAATCCATCGAAGGTGACGGCGGCTCGACGGCAGAGCGTCGGCGGCCGCAGCAGCTTTACCTCATCTTCGATGACTGGTCGCGTGGATACAGCATCCGCGAGGTAAACTTGCCGTCCGATTCTTCTCATCTGTCTGCTGTCTCAGGCGAGGTCGCCGAGCAGCGCCTGCCTCCGCCTATCTTCCGCTTGGCGGTGCCGCGTCAGCTCCCCGAGTACTTCGTGTGCGCCTTTGGCACCAAGATCATTGCGGCGCATCCCAAGGATCCCGTATTCGAGCCCACAGGCGAGAACTCCATCCCAATCCTGGGCGTCCGCAAGCGGAGTATCATTATAGGCCCTGCTCAGAGCTTGTTCCCTGTTTATCCCACCTACGTCCCCGTTGGTGACAGAAGGCTATTCTGTCTGCACTCGAGCTTCATTGAGCTGCTCTGCCGCTCCCAGCGGGAACAACCTAGCGGCGACAACATGGAATGGTCGTGGTGCAACCACAAGGCGCTACCATTCGAATCGAATGACGTCTCCTCCTACGCTGTTCACCCTGCTGGACCGAGCATCCTCGTCAGCACCAAGAGTACTAGGTATGGCACCACGGCCACATTTAGCTTCCACACTGAGGAGTTTGTGTGGAAACAACTCGGTGAGTGGATGCTGCCTTTCACCGGCCGCGCGCACTACGTTAGGTACCTGGAAATCTTTGTTGGGCTCTCCAAAGATCCAGAGACCCTCGGTCACCTCTGCTTCTGTGGCGTGAACAGTATAAACACCAGCAACACTCAGTGTCCTGCCCCTGCTTGGAAGCTCTGCCAGGAGAAGCTGTTCAGCGACAACCCAGGTGAGGAGCATGTATCTGCTACCCTTGTCTACATGGGAAGCAAGAGCAAATTCTGCCTCGTGGAGTGCATTTTCTTTGAGGATGTCAGGGCTGATGAGGTGCTTGAGGAGAGAGGCCTGCGCCAACGTGGATCTTGCTATATGTATCGTTTGATGAAGTTTTCCCTCAGGTTTGACATGAACGGAGACCTTAAGACTAAAAGCCGGCGGGTTGGATACTTCAAGGTGCCTGAAAAAACATCAATTGAGCTCATCGTTGGTGGCCCTGTGGCATTTGTGCTGTAAAAAAATGCTAAAATCATGTCATGATAATGTTCCATATATGTTTTCATTCAGGTGTGTGGCTTTTCTCTCTGATGTGTAATTATTCAACTGTGATTCTGCTGCTCTTTATTAATGTGTAATCTCAGCTGTGTTTCTCTGGTGAATCCATTGCTATGTTTGTTTTTTTAATTTAAAATGTGTCACTGATTATGTGAATCCCATTTTTCATGAGTACGAGCCATCAACAACAATGAGGATTACATACATGCCTTTAATCTCAACTGTGATTCCGTTCCATGTAATGTGTTATCTCGACTGTGATTCTGTGAGTCCCTTGCTGTGTTTTCATGAGAACGAGCTGCAACCTGCAATAAAGAGGATTTCACGCAAATGTATGACAATGTCTTCAGGGCAAAGCTTCAGTTCGTCTAACAGCCCCTCGACTCCCAACCTAGTGTCATCATTTAACAATGCTTCTCAAAGAATGTATTCATTTTAAACTGTTCCTTTAGCACGGTGATATTTCTACATATGATTTGATCTACCATCACGTGTTCGATTGCCTCCAGAAGTACAGCGCATTCAAGCAGTTGATGCATGTCCTTTTCGGTAATGAAATCATGACAATACTGTGCATTGATGCTTTGCTTGCTAAACATAATTTTGTGTAATCATCCCGTCTGAAGAAAAATGATTTACATCTTGGACCATAACTTCTGACTGTTGCTCAGTGCTCAAATTATCCCAATAGGCTATAATAACAGGACGCAACCCACCATCACAACAACCATATCTAATTTCCTTCCTCTGCCTAATCTCTAACTTAACGAGCCTAACAAACTAACTTGTATCAACGGTCTTCATTGGCAGCTTGGCGCCATCAGCCTGAACTGTGCCTCGCCCGTACTGCTTGCCCCACATGACATGATGTATTCTGGGGCTTCCATTGACCCTGAAAACCGAATTTGTGGCATCTTTAGATGTCAATCAACGGTTGACATCGAATTCTGGTTCTCAGGAGAAAACGGGTGTCACATCGATTCACAACCGATTTCGTAAAGGCCCGTGTGATGCTACGGGCACATAATCTTTGAACAAAATAAAATAATTTTAAAAAATATGGTAAGAAGACGATAGATACATTATCTAAGCTATAAATTTTAGTAGCAAAATACATGTTAAAGATGATGGAAAAAAAATATATCCAACATGTCAAATATCTCAAACTTCTGATACACTCTGGGATAAGAGGGAGAGACGGATAAGGAAAAGAAACGGGAGGCGAGGCGCGTGACCACGGCTTGCCTGACCCTGACGCAGCATCAGCAGCACAGCAGTAGTATAATCTGACAGCAGAAGACGGGATAACAGAGGGCAATCATCATCGTCAGCCTTTCAAAAGCGGCTGACGCGACGCAATTATCATATGGGATGGGACCACGGCTGCCTGCACGATCAAAAGGTTAAAAATACAAGCGACCAGGTTTTACATAGGAGCATGGACACATTCATATTTTTCAGAGGATGAAAAGAAGGAAGTGGCTGCAGTTCAGCAGTGCCATGTCAAAGGCCACGCACTGAGCTAGCTATCTTGAGGTTGCTATGTCCATTCATGCATGTAAAACTTCTAAGCTCTTTGGATCAACCGTCAGCGATCAAGAGGACGCAGGCTTCAGCTGGCATGTCAAATATAGGCCGCATGACACTGAGGGATGCAGAGGAGGACAACCACCAGCTGTGGTTCAGCTTCTTGCGTTTGACTGGCTTCCAACATCGGTGACAGGACCCCTGGGCTGTTTGTTGTTGTTCTCCGGAGCGAGATTGTCTGGAGCTGCTCTCTTTGACCTCAGCTAGAGTTCAGGACAGGATTTAAGCATAGATGGTTAGATTCCATAGTCATGTGATCTATATAGCCTTGATGGAACAGCTTACCTTCTCCTCGGATTTCTGATAGAAGTGCCTCAGCAGGATGTTCCTGGGCTCTGTAGTTATCACTACAATCCAATGGCACGATTTGTCAATCAATGAATTCAGGAAGCAGTAAAAATACAACACAGATGACTTTTATATAAAGCGCTTGTTGAGTCTGATCTAACATGAGTGTAGCATATCTATAGACGAATGCACTCACATAGTGAAAAGAAAAAAAACTAACCAACAGATATATTGGTTAACAAAACACCAACGAATTGTTCACTGAATGTATCTGCCAAAACTTGGAAATGAACATGGCCGCATACAACTTCCTTAAGGAAAATAGACAGCAGAAATAGAATCTGCCAACAGCCTTTTAGGATTCAACTCCATGCCTGTAACATCTATGCATGGTATTTAATAAATATTCACCAACAGAAGTTTGTGCCTGAGGACTGAGGTATAGTTCAGATTTAAGTATGCCTCCAAATGATTTGAATTGTTCACACAAAAACTAATCCAATAGTATCTCATCACCTCATCAGCCCCAGAATAAGGCACATGCTTTTCTCTACCACCTCCTCTTGCTCCTTAACAAGAATAGTGTGTTTCTTTCTTTAATTTGTCTTTTGTTACACTTGGTCAGCAGTGCACTATCAAGTTCTCACCAACACACGGAGGACATGACTGGGCCAAAAGGCCTGAATGCAAAAGGACTTCTTGTGGTTTTGTTTCGCCTGGTAAATGTTTAGGGTGAGAGAAAAGACCACAACAAAGACTTTTCATACATGATATAGAAATTGACAAACCAGTGTTTAAGCCAACAACCTAATCAGTTTGACCATTAGGCTGGTTCTACTACTCTGTCGATTGCATTTTACCTGGAAGGCTCCAATGGTCCAGTTTTCCTGATTAAGTCTTGAGGGCTCCACTCTGAAGGTGTAATAAATGTGTTTAACTAGAATTTTGTTCCGTCTTAAACACTAACACCCGTGCTGTACCCTCAGCCTTGAGCACTACTTACCCAACCTTTCTTCATCTTCCTCATCCTCCGTTCCTCCTAGATCAAAATTCTTTTGGGCACTTAGTATATAAATTAGTGCAATGGTTCTGAGGGATTTAGATGGCAAAATGAAAGGCAAACCAACCTAGCCATAATATATATATATATATATATGATATATATATATATATGATATATATATATATATGATATATATATATATATATAAGCTACACATGGACAACTCTACTTGTGTTGTTTCAACATAGCTAGGGTAAAGGAGGAAGGGGGTTCTGATAGGCTTGACGAGCCAGCATAAAAACCCAGCCAATCATATGGAGATGAAACTGAACTACCCAAGAGAAATACACTAATGTGCTGTTAGCCAATACGTGCCAGTAAAACTATGAAGCATGCATTAAATTGGAATTTCCTACTGTGAAGTCATTAAAAAAATTGACCATGGCGAGATGAGATCTCCCTGGGTTTGTTTCAATAAGGGGAGTACCGAACCGTGGCTGACCAGGAAACTCGCTGAAAGCAGTTCTCAGAGAGGTACACACATTTTGCAAGCACCCAGGTTTAAGGCTATGTGGGTGGCCTCCCGGAAGGGATACTGTACAAAGTGAGTATGATCGGTTCTTGGAATTACCCAATGTAACAGAGAAGGTTTTCCTAACTAAGTTTTGAGGGTAAAACTTTGATACTGGAAAAGGGGCAGTACCAGGGCATTTTACAAGAAAGAAATCACATTTAATTAAATCACATAGCCACAGTTGGTAGCCTGGTACTACTGGCACTTGCAGCTGGTAAATGGCCAGTAAGGCAAGTAGCATTATACTGAGTATGGCTAAGACAGCTAACAATCAATCATAGCTTTCAGCTGCTGATTATCAGTGGCAGCAAGGAAAATTATGATCTATAGATTGGGGAGACGTAGCAGAGGCGAGGCCATCATTTGTGTAGGATAAGGTGTTCAGTAGTTCAGTCTTATGGAGAAACATGCTCCATTTCTGAAAGGAAATCTACCTACAGAACTTTTTGCAAACGGGTTCGCAAGACCTACTTTGCAATATGGAGCTTACATAGTACTACCATAGACAGAAAAATAATTTCATGACCTCAATTGCGTGCAAATGCACAGTGAGAAAATATAAGATACATTTACAGCAGTGAGCAGCACACGGAACATTGGTTCAAGAACATGGGAAGGAGTTACCTTGATGGGAGGCGGATCTGTCCTGTGAGTTGCAATGGAACATCCGTATCGACGTCGGCCGGACCAAATTGCCACCGCCTCGGCCTTCCCCACGACAACACGGCCCCATTCCATCGATCCCCGTCGCAAACCATCCGCCGGAACCTCGTCGCTGCCGGAGCAGAGCAAGCCGAGCGAGGCGAAGGCCGACGGCATCAGCGACCCGCCGGGGATGCCAACGGCGGCCGCGAATCGAAGCCGAGTAGGTGGGTACGGCGCCCGCGTGCGCCGGGAAGGCCGGAGGAGCCTGCGCGCGCCGGGGAAGACGGAGTGGGGGATTTCGCGCGAGGGGCTAGCGCCCATGCCCGCCGGGGAGCCGACGGCGCCGCGAATGGAAGGCGAGCAGGCGGAGGCGGAGGCATCCACGCGCGCCGGGGTTCGAGCGGGGCAAGCTTCGCGCGCTGGGGAGGGAGGCCAGAGGCGCCCGCGTGCGCTGGGGTCGAGCGGGGGTTGCGCGCCGGTGAGGACCTCGGTGACGAGCGAGGGCGGCACGCGGCGGAGCATAGTGAGGTCGGCGACGACGGGCGGGCCCCAGCGCTGGTGGCGCCAGAGCGCGCTGAGGAGGAAGCGCGCGAGTGGGGAGAGGTGGCGCGCGAGGTCGGAGGCGGAAGGCGATGAGTCGACGACGGGGAGGGAGGGGGGGCGCCTCTGGCTCTGCCAAGGGTGTCGACGCGAACACCTGCTGACTCCGGGTATTTTCATTCTGGCACAAAAAAAAAACCCTGAAGGGCCTGCATGCCTGATAAGCAACTGCTCACACAGAAAGGTTGGCAACTTGCATGTCTTGGGTTCGGTCCAAAAAATTCATACGGCCCCAGAACTGAACACATTTTCACACGTTCATGTTTTGTCATGATATATAACGCTGAACATAAGCACACACACATGTTTTGTCAGATGACCACCACTCATGAAGAACACACTAGGAACCGGATAGCTTCTGAGATACACATACCATCACATGCCTTTTTTTCCCTGTAGAAAAAGGAAGCCTGAGAAAACACAGGAGGTAAAATGTCAGGTTCCTAGTGTGAAAAAGAAGACTCAGAAATCCAAAAAATAACACCTAGTTTTGCCTATGGCAGCATCCTGATGTTGCTCACCTAATTCATGTCGTAAGCAGGTCCAGAAATGGTCATGGTTCAAGCTGGTGTGAAGATGACGGCATCATTCAGAACAGCGAAGCGAAGACATGAATCCTCTGCTGGAGTGTTGAACGAACAAAAGTCAAGCCGGAGTCCTGGTCAACAACAATGCGCCCAACGGGCAAAGGCGTTCCTTCCCAGGAAATGTTGCCCAGCAATGTTTACAATACCCACACACACACACAGTAGCCGTCTAGCCGATCCTGAAGCCCAGGTTCAATACCAAGGCCCAAAAAAAAGTTGCTAGCACTCAAGTTGCTCCTTTCGTGTAAGCAAGTCCATGGAAAATTAAAAAGAATAGCACGCATAAAATGGTGGAGGTATTACTAAGAAAACACTATAAACAGTAACAGTGACTATTAAGTGTATATGTGCCAATAAGTTTTAAAAAAAAGCGTATATGTGCCAATAACTATGGCATGGATCCCAAAAAAGAAAATATTAATTCACAGTGCCATCGTATGACTATGACAGTAACCATGTAACTGTAAAATTGATTTGGATACCATCTATGTACCAGAAAATTTCTCTGCGTATATGTTTGTACATACAAATGAGATGAGATATTTGGATGAAAAAGAGACATTGATTCATACCTTTGGTACAACAGGCTACAAAAAATTCCCCCTCCTTTTTTTCTGAATGAAAAAAATTAAACTTGGTGTAAATGTTTTGGCAATTAACATGACCACGTTGTAAAAGGATAATTTTAAATGTGTATATATAAAGAAGACCAGAAGATAAACTGATTCCTTTATAACCATGGTGTTAATACCTGGGAACCTGTACATTGTGTAATGCATTTTCTAGACAGAAAAAATGTGATCCATAATCCTATCATATTTAAACTAGGAAAAAGTTTATTTTATTCCCTTCAACAATTCACTTTGTCCGCTTAACCCCCTGAGCAAAATTTAGACTTAATTTACTCCCCCAACAATTCCAATTAGTACAATCTACCCCCTAATGATATTTTTCTTTTTTCTCCGCATACAAATTGAATTTTAAGTTCAAATCTTATGAGTGGGTAGAGAACATGATGCCCTATATTAAAAAAGTATATTAAGAATTTTTCATGGTTATTTTCATAAGTTGGAAACATTTAACACGGAATTTATCACAAAAATACAATTCTACATAAAAAAATATTCATGAAAAAATCATAATGTATTTTTCTAGCATAGGGCATCATATTATAAGTTACATTGCAAAATTTGAAGTTCAAATTCCACTTGTACGCGGAGAAATAAAAGAGAGAAATATTACACATATTCAGAGGTGGATTTGACTAATTGGAATAGTTTGGGGAAGTAAATGGAGCCTAAATTTTGTTTAGGGGGTTAAGTGGACAAAGTGAATTGTTGAGGGGAGTAAAATGGACTTTTTACTTAAAACTGTCATCTATTCAAATACTACACATATTCAGAGGTGCGCGATTAAGAGTAAGCAGGGAAAGTATAGTTCAGAGTAATCAGGAAAACACGGCAAGAGACAAAAGCCCTTCAAGAGTACAAAGTGATTTCAAGGGAGCTGATTGCTTCACAGGTTCACAATCAACCAGCTTAGTTCCAGAAATAAAACCCAACAGTTCATTTGTCAATTTAAGATGGTCCCAATGAAATAAGCACATTGCTCTTGCCAGGGAAACAGAATGCTGAGGTGAGATGTTTTTAAATGCGACGGAAATACTCTGACCAATTGAAACAGATCCAGGTATTACTGGCAGCTTAAACAGTTGAAAAACAGCTTCGATCCTTTTTTCTCAATGACTAACCTGCAAGTATCAGAATTTTGCAGAACAGTTTCAAGGAGACAAGCAACATTGCATATGCACTCAGGAAGAAATATCTCAATGGAAGAAATGTGCATCTAGAGGAGCCTCAACCATTTTGCCTGAGCATCCCACTTCTGAAGGTACACTGTCACTCTGTGTTGTAGCTCCCTCCACATCAGTATCCATGAGAACAGCTGCAGAGGAATGATCACATTCCGTACAGGAATTAAAGTCTCCACCATACGGAATTTTTGAAACAGTGTTCAAGATTTCAATAAACATGTCTACTCAAGAGGAACGTAATGATGATGATGGCGCATTAATTCATCGAGTTCACTTGATAAGGCCCTGTTGTGTCCCCACCAACTGTATTCAAGCTCAGCCCCAAATATATAAAAAATCTATCAAGTATCAAGTGGCATGAAACAAAGTGAAACAAAAACTCTTGCTTAGACAATAACATAGTACTGACGAATTAGATAACTTGCTGAAACATACTAATGACAAAAATAAGCCACCCCTCCAATCCAGCTAATGATGACAGTTATATAAATGAAAAATACAGTCACAAATACCCTGTCGAATCTACTACTTGGGACTCTATTTTTGGGTGCTATGATTCTGAAGTCAAATATTCAGCCATATATGCAGCTTAGAGTTTAAGATCACTGGTGTATACGGGAGCAATATTTATTCGGTGGCGGATTCAGGAATTAGGTTTATGCCAATGGCACAAAGAATTTATCCTAGCTTTAATGAATAAGTGACAAAGTTGCTAACATCACCTCTAGGCATAAGTTTAGAAAATACAAAAATGTAGCAACAACCATTATATATTATTTATACATAGAAATGTACCAAACAGATTCAATAAAAATCATGGTCCATGTGATGCATAGAGAAAAATATAAAATTGCCCATGGCATAAATATTGATGTTTAACAGATCCAAAAAAAAAAGCAAAAAAATTATTGCTCATCCCATACCCCCTCCGTTTCCGTGGAATAGACCTCATCAAACCCAGGGCTAAGAAAACCGCTAATCCAGCCTTTCAATTTGTTGCTGCAACATTAGGAGGGTTGGCAAATGGGTCCGGACAAGAAACACCATCAAAACCTGACAAATAGCTTTATCGCAGTTATAAGTTGTGTTACGTATAGATTGCACATCAGGAATAAAATGATGACTTGATACAGATTGCTCCATGATACCATGCTCAAGCACTCGGTATAAAACACCCCTCAACAGTACACAGGTTATTTAACTGACTATGCATCAGTCCATGTCAGAGAGACTCCCAGTGAATTTTCCATTAAAAGAAAATATAGTTGGACGGAAATGCTCAATCACTCGGTATAAAACACCCCTCTACAGTGCACAGGTTATTTTAACTGATTATGCATCGGTCCATGTCAGAGAGACTCCCAGTGAATTATCCATTAAAAGAAAATATAGATGGACGGAAAATTGCACAGGCTTAGTAAGATAACTTACGCATCATGCATTGTATGACACAGCAAAATTTTTACATACCATTAGAAAAAAAGAAACTAGTCCTAAACACAAAATGAGAAATGAGGCCCCTCCCAGGGAGATCACCACCTGACAGAAAAAATTGACAGAAACCAATTTGAGAATGTAGTCAAGCCAATATATTCAGTGGCAAAAAAAAAATACTGCAACACAAAAATCACTGTTGGATTCAATAAACCACAGTACCACACCTCCTTACCCAGTGAAAGAAAGATACTACTAATCTGGTATCCAGAAGTAGAACTAGATGGGGTAGCTTGGAAAAACACATCTCGCAGCATTTCGAATCTGCAGCATTCAGGTGACCGCATCTAAACGGATCAATTATTCACTATATACTTGCTAAGGGGGATGAACCACAAAGGCTACTGCAACGCACACAAATCAACACACATGGACATCACATTTAGCTGCAGAATCAAAATACAACACAGAAAAAATCACACAAGATCAAAATCACACACAAATCATTCATTTTGCCTGGGCATAGTTATCAACAAAGACAGCATAATAAAAATAGTTCGACCCAGAATTCACAAACCACGGAGTCAGCATATGGGGGCACAAATTTCTGCCTGGGAGCATAACAAAAATAGTTTGACCTAGGATTCACATGTACGTACAGCACGGTACTGCTAATATGGCAGAAAGTTCACTAAAACTGAACAGATAAAATTAGCATCATATCTCCACAAAAGAAAAGGGACGCCCGGCCAGGAAGAAGTTGTATACATGACGGAGAACTGAAACTGTCCCGTCAATCATCCAGCCATAAGTTGAATCATCAATTGAATGTTATACCAAACTATCCACACCATCCCAGTTGTACTACCACTAACATTAGCTACAGAAAACCAGTCCCACTCAGGTGGCCTGCGAAAAAGGTGGGCAACTATTGGCTCATCATCCAATTGCACCTTTTCCAGCTCGTCCGCCTTGAACATGGCATTTTGGAATGCCACCAGATGCCCGGGAAGTGCAGCACTGTACATGTGCTCAACTTGATCAGCAGTAAACAACCGAACTGGATACATCTGAGGAGGTTTCATAGGATGCTGCTGCTGGGCTGTGGCGGCGGCTGCTGCTGCTGCTGCTGCATGTGCTGTTAGGATAGCTGCAGCTTTTCGGCAGCTTCAGCTGCTTTCTGAGCTGCTTTCACTTTGGAACCTCCTTTCTGGCTCACTGATGGTTTTCCTGCTATGAGAAATGGGATTTTGGAGGTTGCAAATGATTCTGAGGCAGCTATTGCTGCTGCTGTAGCAACCTCTAGGCAACTTTGTCCATGAGCCTGAAGTGCTGTATGTATTGCGATGGCTACTTCATACCCTAGCTTTGCATGAAGGCATTACTGGTCTAGAGGAAGAGCTGGCTGCGTCTTCTGCAGTGCTGCAATGGCTGCAACCAAGGATTCTTCAATGTGCAAGAGGTCCATTGGATAATCTTTCTCTAGATGCGCATGTCCATTTCGCCGAAACTCAAGTAGGCCTTCAGCAGTTTGCTTGTACCGAGCACATGTAGTACGAAACATGCGTGTTTCTATACCAACGAAGATCCTCATGCCCTGTGTGACTGGTTTGAATCGCAGCAATGCAAGAAGGTGAATATTGTCGATGACCTTAGAAATCCAGTTGGACCCATGTGGAAGTTGCGTTACAATGGCATCGTACTTTGTCTTATCTTCAATCTTCAATGTCATCAGATAATCATACATCTTGGTGTAGATAGCTGACAGCTTAACTTCCCTGTAGTGGCAAATGTGAGAACGGATGAGGATAATAGCTTTTGTCAAAGTTCCTGAGGAGAAATAGGAGGTCTTCCACATCAGGATTTGTTTGAATGGAAGTATAAATGCCGTGCTTGATGATGGCAGCACCTGCCTTCATGTCCTTCTTCCTCCTTTTCCTTTTCCCATTAATCTAAGTGACTTTTTCCAGCAGGTGTAGTTCACCTCTCAAAGACCCAGTGAGTGAAATACCAAAATCTGATGACTGGATGTTGCCATTCAAACAATACCCGTGACTGTGAAGATCTGCCAACCAATGAACAAGAGCAGCTGTACACTTGCGGGCTTCATCTGAGGATTTTCGGTATGTAATATTGCCATGCCCTGGTATATTCACAGCAGTCACCGGTACCACAGAATTTGCAAATTCTAGCATTGATTCGCGTCTTTCAATTGCAGGATGGAAGAAAAACAGCACTCGTACATGAGCCTACAATATAAAACCGAATAAGACCCCAAATGAAACCAAATCCAGAGCATCCAGAAGTACACCTGCAGGATTTTTGTAATAACTGCGCAAGTTGCCAACGATCATTGAGGTATTAGGCGCGTTTTATTAGAACAGCAGAATTGTAAGAAACAGCATTATTCTAACAGTTAACAAGGCACATCTCTTATGAGTCAACCTGTTAATTAAACCCCACTGCACCAACCTAGTTGAACATGTATCGAATTCCGTGGAAAAATAAAAAGACAAAAATACTCACAGAAATGTGGGATGCAGAGGGATCGGGCAAGTCAACCGCGGCAGGATTGTTGGCTGCAGAGGGATCGGCCAAGTCAGCCGCCGCAGGAATGTGGGCGGCGGTGCTAGGGTAAACGAGACGCAGCCACGGAGGTGCGTCGGCGACTCGGGGTGGCCGCGTGCGGATTTCGGCTACCCAGCTAGGGTTAGCCGCACCATTGTGTGCGTGGACGGGCGTTCCGGCCCTATTTTGGGCCGGCTGAACGCCGGGCGTTTCACCAACCCAGGCCCAACTTTTTTTTTATCAAAAAGAAATTGGCGGCGCCGGCGCGTGTTGGTTTGACGAATCGGACGTGTGTCGCTTAGAGAGACCACGCATACGCATGTCAACAGGAAATCTAGTTCCGATGCGGGTTGAGCTCTGAAACAGACACTAGCAGCAGAAGTACTCTACATACGCACACACAACACCCCCAAGAACACGAGAAAAGAAAAACAAGCATGCGAATTGCAAGCACGAATACAATCAGTCTGAGACGAAGACGAAGCTAGCTGCCGTTGGATCAATCAAATAGATCGATCATGTGCGCATCTGCTCCTTGTGGAGGTCGACGGCGAGGACGGTGCTCAGGTTCATGGGCGCGATGTAGTCGACGGACCCGGACATGAACTGCTGCACGATGAGGCGGTTGGCGCGCTCCGTGGGGTGGAAGGCGTCCCAGAACACGTAGGCGTCGCGGTCGGCGCAGAGGCTGGACACCACGGTGCAGAGCCCCATGCCGTTGAACCGGCCCTGGCCGCAGCACGCCTGGGTGGCCGTCTCGAAGCCGTACGCCTTGGGGTCCTCGATGAAGTCGTTGTGGATCCGCTGCATGTTCACGCCGACGAACACGCCGCCGCCGTACCGCGCGTTCAGATCCTCCAGCAGCGCCATCAGCCGAGGGTTGTACATCTCCGCCGCGCGCTGCAGCTCCCGGTCGCAGCTGCCGTCCAGGCTGTGCAGCGCGAGCTCCGCCGGGACGCAGCCGATCGGCCCGACGCCCTGCACCAGCACGCGCCGCGCGCCCAGGTCGTACAGCCTCTGGCGGATTCATTCATGCCATCATCATCAGGTCGGCCATGGCAGTCAGCTCGTACGTGGTCAAGCAATGCAATGGTGTATGTACAGGAGACGCGCGCAGTGCAGGGCTTGCGTACCGTGAGGATCTGCCTGTACTCGGAGAGGATGTAGCTGATGTAGTCGGGGAGGGAGAACTCGCGGGAGCGCGCCGAGTAGGGCACCAGGTAGTAGTTGTTGACGAAGTCGTTGCCGCCGAGGGTGATGAGCACCAGCGAGCCGTGCACCAGCCGGGCCGTCTGCTCCGCGCCGATCAGCGAGCTCAGCCGCTTCTGGTACTGCTGGAAGTAGAGCAGCTGCTTCGAGATGTGGATGATGTTGGCCTGATTGCCGCATCCAATACAATTCCATCCATTATTAGTTCAGCTTCTGATCAGCCTAATTAATATATACTTTCGTGATTAATTAATTAGTTCATCGACGCATATATTGGTAGTATAGTAGATTACGAATTGGATTCCGGTGTCGTTCAGGATCCCGACGCCGGCCGACGCGAAGTTGGCGCCGACGAGCATCTTGTCGCCGTCCAGCTCCGGGCTCAGGTACGGCAGCACCGGCTCGGCGCCGAGGTGCTCACCTGCATGCATTGTGTGCAGCAAGTTAGACGACGAGACTGTTCGTTCCTGAGCAATGCTCACTGGAGTACAGTCTTGATTCTACACAGTCTATATTATATTAGAGTGACTTCAGAGACAGCAAAAAAAAACAACGACTTAACTGATGATGTCCGGCACGTTCTTGCCGTTGCTGAAGCGCCCCGTGGCGCGGTGGTCCGGCGTGTCGATGCCGTAGGGCGGCGAGTCGGCCCGCGCCGCCGTCACCAGGTAGTTGTTGTTGCCGTTGTCGACGAGGGAGTCGCCGAAGACGAAGAAGGCGCGGGCCGCGTGGGAGGTCGGCAGCGTCCCCAGGCAGAGCGCGGGGAGCAGGGCCAAGACGAGCCACGAGGAGGCCATCGCAGCTAGCTGCTGCACTTGTCAGTGGCCTGCTGCTGATGCGATGGACTCAGTTGCTGCTGCACTTGTCAGTGACGCTTCTTGCAGCGTCGCAGCCGGCCTTTTTATAGCGCCCTCTTGCCCATGCTGACGAGAGAAAGAGAGAGAGAGATTGGTGGTTGGTGTCCGTCATTAGTTCACTGTTCTTCATTTGCTTTGGGTCTTAGTACTTAATTCTCTGGTTCTAATTTTGGGCTGCAGTTTCTTCTGCAACTGGAGCTTTCGTTCCATCCCTGGTCACATTTCAGATGTACACGATTGGATCCTTATTTCCAGCTTTGCACAATCACAACGCTAAGTTCACAACTGATGCAAGCTCACCATCTTGACCTGTATAGGAGAGATGGATCTTGGAGTTTCCTTGCAGAAAACATGGGTGGATCTATGAACAACTTAAGGGGATGGATTTGAATGGCAAAGAGCCAAACTCAACTGCTGGGAGCGGCTCATCACTGGGTTTCTGAAAATGCACATCATTCTGAAGGTTCTACTGACTGAACAACCCAGACTGAAAAAGGAATGCGCCAAGAGCTTGACAGAGATGGTTACAGCAGGGCATTCATGAGGGCAGTTGGATCTATCCTATCGTCCATGTAATGATGCCTGGGGTTAGATGAGATGAGCTGTGTGTATCTAGCTACTATATACGAGACCTTGACAGTGAGCAGTAACATTGATCTGGATCAGTAGCTTGCATCTACATCCCACGTGGGCCTGTCTTTTCCTCATTTCCTGCTGCGTCGTTATGTGGGACTGACTCTTCGACGGAACACGCACAATATGGATGGAGTTCAGAGGCAACAAAACTAATGCTACTAATCAAACGTTACCATTTTTGCTAGCTTAATACCATTGTATTGAGTTTGTACCACCTAATGTGAAGTTATCACTCCACTGGCGTTCTTCTCAAAACATCTACTTCAGTATACAAACTACGGTGCAGCATCCATAGGCGTGCCGGAGTACCGGCACCAGGTCGTACCACCTAATCGAAGGGCACTGTGCGCTGCTCCTCGTATGATTGCCGCTAGGGTTTATGGAGCACAAGATTCACTGGTGAAATCTAAAGGAGACTGATTAACTGAACCTGTCTAAGGCAGTAGAGTAGGGGGCCCTTCCCAACCTTCAACCGATCTGCATTTACTGCTGAATTTGTGATGAGACTGCAATTCTGCATCGTCTCCGTCCATGCTTCTTCATTCTTGTAAATCTACACCGCGCTTGGGTTTCGGGTCTGAGTAGAGTTATCTGAACTCTGAACTTACCAGGGCCTTTTCATGCATGCTAGCCTGGGGCACATAGAGAGAGAGGTTTTAGGTTTTTGTGAGCAGGCATTTCGCCGAGCTGTAACCGTTCCTGCACTGTCAATGTGAAGTTTTTTGAGAAGGTATGCACCAGAGGAACACGCACCTTTTCTATTCTGTGTTTGTTTTACCAAGTAGTAGTGGGACAGACTGGAGAAGTGGAGATGGAGGAGACAGAGAAGTACCCTCCAATTACAAATGACCTGGCGTAATAACACCGGGTGCAGGCACACCATCTTATGGAGGCCATTCAAGTCGGGTGTTCCCTGGACAGGAGGATGAAAACAAGAGCAGGTGGAGATGGATCTCATCTCATCTGGGACGACGTCAGGTGAAGTACAGAATTTCTACTACTTCTCACCCTGTCGGTCGCTCGAATTGGCCATTGACTTGCAGAGCCTATATGAGGTCAAGTACACGGCTGTCCCGGTCCAAGATTTACCTTCCCTCTTCTGATTACTTATTACTGCTCAGGATGCCCCTATAGTTTGCTCAACGATCAGTAATAAGAAGTAAAAGTTCGAAATTACATCTCTTTGCTGCACAGTAATAGCATACAGGCAGAAAGCTAAACTGAAGCTACTTCAAACATGACGCAGCAGCACGATGATCCGAGTGAGTGACAAATGCAGCTGCCGAGCAGTAACATTCAGTACTGATCTCCGCATTATCGTCGCATGGACCTACCTGGTTGAAGTGTGTTACGTTCCCGGCCGCGGCATGGCTTCCTCTGACGAGCGAGCTCCATTACCAGCGATCCGGCCATCCCGTTTCCCCACCATGACGCTGCAGGCGGGCAACAGCTAGCGATGGGTCCCGTCTCGAGGCTTCCTCGTTGATGCGCGACGCCTGGATTGGCGCGACTGAATGGCGCCAATCTCTGCTCGATGGATCATCGATCCTTTAATCGTACGGTACGACGTTGTTGCAATTGCAATTGAGAGGGCACGCAGAGGTTGATCGCGGGTCGCGGTCGCTGTCCCTAACAACGAACGCATCCTACTGATCTGAGAGCGATGCCAGTCGGTGGTCTAGCGCTAGCAGAGCCATCAGGCGGGCAAGAGCTGATGGGGGTTTAATTGTCAAGCAGACCGAGCACATCCATGCTCCGAAAGTGCCTCTGATTCTGTTTCTAAAAAAGGTTAAACACTAAGGAAGCTAGCCGTGGAATTGATTAGGAGAAACTGACATGGATCCTTCCTGGCCTGAGAAAATAGGGCGTAGATCTATTCTTTTTTCTACAAGTCCAGGTGGGGTCGTGCGTGCGTGGACCGTGGTGGAGGAGGCGACCGTCCATACATACCCGTTTCACCGGCTATTTATGGGCGGTGGTACGGCGGCGCGGTGAGAGTCCTGCCCCTCCTGCCTCGCTGCCGCCGCCGCCGCCGCCGCCGCCTTGGTTTTTAAATTTGTTTTCCCGGCGGACCTCTGCTCTACTCCGCTCCGTAGGCGTAGATCACCAACCGGCAGCGGAGTCACTGCGGAGACACAGCACGGCTCGCCTCGGCCGCAGGGTACGCTACGCAAGGGGGGCAAGGCAGCGCCGGTGTCTTCGGCTCTCACAGTGGTCGGTGGAAGGTACCATGCCGGGACCCCTGCTCAGATGCCAAAATGATCCGGGCCGGCTTTGCTTTCTGGGCTCACACAACGTAAGCATCTGAGCCCAGCCCAGGTAGCATTTCGTTGGGTGGTCGAGATGTCAATCTGCCCTGCCTCACACGGACGACGACAGGCACTTTTCTCAGTGGGCGCGCGCATATACTCCAATATATATCCCAACTGCAGAGCAGCAAGTCCTTTTTATATCTTATTTATTGAATCGAAAATAGCAAGTATACGGAGTATAATCAAGCACGGTGCGTATTCTGCCCTCCTTCCTCTGCCATTGTTGTTGCATCATTTGACTAGGAGACGGCTTGACCCCATTTTTAATCTCATCTTCCCCTAAACTACAGCTGCACAGCTGTGGTTCGGACTAGTTTCACCGGCAGACCCAACTACCACTCAGCTCAGTTTAGCACGCATCATGACCCCTTACCTACGAGCAGTTGGATAGGGATGGATATATAATCTCTTTGGTTTATTTACTTCCGTGCCGTGTATGTATCTATACACACCACACCACAAACAAACAGAGCCAGCCAAGGAGTAGACTACCTTACCTATATACACATGCAGGTACAGACGACACTGCCAGAAAACCAGTATTATACTTATATACTCCATCGGTTCGGCCAAGATGCTATACATAACTAACATATATATAAAACCAATGCAACGCAACGCCGCAGTAACAAGCATGTGTGCCGGTCGATCTGTGCCCCCGACTAGCAAGTCGTAGTCGTAGCACATGCAGACGACCGCCGTACGTGCACGATGTTAACATACCAACGCGTATCCGTTAAATATATATGGCTGGCTCTCATACACCCAAAATGTTTAGCCAGTGCACGCAGCAGTGCAGCAGGAGATAAGCTAGACGTGCACCACTCACCTAGCAAACTAATAAAGCTCATCCTCATCGGATGTTATCACTCGCCCAGTGTCACCGTCCCTTAAACTTTATGGGTGCTAGCAGCTGAGAGATAGAATCATCCCCTGGTACTGCTACAAGAAGACAACCAAAGTTGTTGATCCATCACAGGGACGAACAATTAAGGAACTTGAAGTATTAAAAAAAAAAACTCCGTATATAGAACATGAGAATGTAGACTGACGACTTTGGCCTGGATAGCTCAGCTCGCGCATCCATCCAACAAAATAGCAGTACGTACATCTGATGTGCATTTTGCAACGATCGATTCGACCGTCCGTGCTGTTCTGAAAGGAACGTACCTTTCTCCAGTTTTACCACCGCGCCTACCGGGTGACATAAAATTAAGGTGTATTTAATACTCGAGCAAATACGCTGGCGGGCGGGGGGTATTATTAGTTTTCAGAACATCTCATCTCATTGCATTCAACTCTTCGGTAAAAGCCTTCTTAATGCGTACGTAGTAGTATTCGATAAAAATAAGCTAGCTAGTTGCTTGGTTGCTGGGGAGTAGACGTTCTGAAAACAATACGCAAGCAAACCGGCAGCCGTTCAATGTATTCTTCAGTCGTCTGGTGTTAGGCCCCGCTTGGGAGGACTGCTCCGGCTTCTCCTGATAAAAAAAGTACCGTTCACCGGAGCCGGTGGAGCTGCAGTTTGTGGCTGCACCAGCTCCTCCTAGCTCCGTGAGAGAGAGGGGAGAGGGGAGAGAAAACCAGTTCCGGTGAACAGGAGGAGCTGGAGCTGGCCGGAGCCCTCCAAAACGGGCTCTCAGTGTTATATTGCAAAGGACAAGCAGACAAGCTCATTTGGTAGCATGCACATGACGTATAAGTATAAAAATACCAGTATAAGACCAAAGGCCGGTAGTCTACGTACGTACGCGCGCTGACGCACGGGACGGAGCTTCAGCTTCTGTTGAGGAGGAGGCATCATCACACGCACACACAAACAAAGACGGAAGCAGCAGCAGCTGTCCCGCCCGTTCCACACCACACCCAACCACCGCACACTCTGAAACTGAACAGGTCGTAGCCGCTAGCTGATGCTGCATCGGCAGATCATCATCATATCCTGGCCGCCGTTGGATCGAATGAATGAAGACGATGCGGCAGTGCCATGCATGCTGCCGTGGATCGGATCGGAGCAGGTGCCATCGCCGGCGACTGGGCCGGGATAGATCGACGAGTGCTACCTGTATCTGTATGGCCTCATCTCCCTGGCCGTTAGCAGCTCGATCGAGTTGCCATGCATGGGAAATGGGATAGAGACATATATAGAGTACATAATATACACAGACAGTGTGATCGATGCATCAGTGTGTCTACGTGTGTGCGCTCTTCTGCATGCACATGCAGTATATATATGCCTGTACTACTGTGTGCTCTGATCTGTCACAGATCATATACTACTATATATGTTTGGGGGCCAAAAACGACTCGTGCGTACAGTACAGTGATCGATGCCAACGTCTTAACGGAGACGGATGCCCAACAGCCACCTCGCAGATAGGCCCCGACGATCATCAGCTAGAGCTCAAGCTTAGCCTAAAGTACTCTATGGATCCAAACAGAGCCTTACTTGACAAGAGTTTAATTTGCATTCGGAAATGTGGCCATCGCCGGCCATGTCTTTGCGGTTTGATGATGTGCATGTCTCAACATTTTTAGAGGGAAAGGCAAAATTGCCCTGCTCCATTTCATGAAACGAAGCAAAACATGGTTTTACGAGAGTTTACAGTTCTTGGTCGCCTGGGATCTGGGATAGGCATCAGACCCCCCCTAGCATACAGTGGAAGGTTATTATGGGAGCAGTTTGCTGGCAACACGCTCAGCAGTTCAGAGAACAGAAAGACAAAGAAAGGAAGGAGCTCCACCGAGGTTTCTTCTGTCAGGCTCCGGTGTCTCTCTTCTTTCTATCCTCCACGATTTGCATCATCAGGCCCAGGTTCACCCCTCCGGTCTTGATCTTCTTTACGAACTGTCGATCGCCAAAGGGGTCCTGAGCACTCCCTCCAAGTAATTGGACCATGCTCTCCTGCAGGTTTGGCTTGAACACTGGTAGCCAATCCCTCACAAGCCTCCAGCTTCTTCTCAGCACCATCTTGATATCTGACCAACTTATCCACGAAAAACGAAATTGTTTCTGGTCATCCGATACTCCATGCAACTCCAGCAGAGATACAATTCAGAGTCTCGAATCTTTTTTCACACAACCATCTTTTTGCTAGATCAGTGTAGTTATCAACTGGAAACCCAGTGAAGTTTTTCACATAGCCCCACATACATTTTGCCACTATACAATCAAAAAAGAGGTGCTGAATACTCTCTGGCTCAGAACAGAATTGGCAAAGCAAAGGTTTTGATACACATCTCTTCAAGAGGTTATCAACAGTCATCAACTTGTTATTTGATAAGAGCCACAGGAACACTAACACTCCAGGTGGGGCTTTAATTTTCCAAACTGCTGGGATGTAAACCGGCTGTACCCCCTGAAGTTAATAATGGCATAATGGGATTGGGTTGAGTAGATGCCTGAGCTTTCATAGACCCAGACAAGAGCGTCTCCTTCCTCACTAAATTGAACAGAAGAGACAATCTCCGCTAGTTCTAGCCATTTCGACATCATGTTTTCATAAAAGTTTCTCCTGAAATTTAACTTGACCTCTTGGCCATCCCAAACCTCAGCCAAGGATTTACCCGCTTGGTTGTTGATGCTATAAAGCTCCCAGAACTGGACTGCTAAAGGGGCAGTACCAAACCAGGTATCCTCCTAGAACCTGATTTTTTCCCCATCCCCCACATGCCATGTATAGCCAAATTTGAGGGCCTATGCTGCCTAAATGATACCTTTCCAAAAGGAGGAAGAAGGGACTTGAGGTGGGCAAAAGATATTTACAGGCTGCCTAATATACTTCCTTTTAATGATCCCATGCCAAAGCTCTGCATGTCTCAACATGCAGAGCTCCATCCATATATATGCAAATACATACGGAATACTGATCGATATATAGCCTGCGCCCTGCTGCTGACTCGATCTAGTACTACATGTACTACACGTCACGTATATTTGTATTTTGATCAGCTAGCTGGTGAGACGAGCCTGCACAGTACGTACAGGGCTTAAAAATTTCCAGCCTTCGGTCGGTACGGCGTCGTCGTCGTCGTCTACGTCCACATTATATACATACAATCGGTCTGCAGTATACGTCTAGTGTTTAGGGGTGTGTGTGTGTGTGTGTGTGTGTGTGAACGTTGTTGTTTCCCAAAGCTAGCTAGTCATTATTATTTTCAATATTTCTGATGAACACACAAGACGAGACAAAAGATGGCAGGCAGTACGTCTAAAGCTAAAAGGGACACAAGCTTGTTTGTTTGCTTGTTGTATGTATACGGTGTACGCTTTCAGATTGGATAGTAATGTGCGGCTTGCTTTGCTGCCTCTGTTTCTTTCCTAGAAGCGTGCGGCGTCAGAGTAGATGAGGGAACTACTGCTTAATAGCCCACTAAGCATCGGATGCGCAAGCACCAGCAGGCAGCGCCTTATACATCATGCATGAACAGACACGCACGTTGTTTCTTCGCATGTTCAAGTTAGTATATAATTGTCATCCATCACTACTATAAAAATAATTTGTACGAACGTCCTATTTATTTCTATACGCGGCCCAAAAGATAATTCGCTCCCACAAATGAAGCGGGATTAGTGTAGTAATTCACCCATCTCTGGAAATGCATTTTTAGAAGCAGGTGATGGCGTCACCCGTCCCTGGAAATGACCACCATTTTTAGGAGCGGGTGACGCCATCACCCATCCCTAGAAATACATTTTAGAGGTGGGTGACGCCATCACCCGCTTTTAAAAATGCATTTTTAGAGGCGGGTGATGACATGACCTACCCCTAAAAATAGTCCCACGCAAAAAAAATCATATTTTTTCATATGATCTCGGATGAAGTCAAACTTTATACTTTTTCATTTAAGATCATTTAATAGTCCAAAAAATTATTGTAAGTTGTCTAATAGCTATGACTATATAGCATTTTATATAACTCAAGTTATATTTTGAGGTTTCCACAATCTTAAACTTTATATATACTAAAATATACTTGGCATATTTTTTTTATCTACAATTCACAATAAACATAGTGTAGAAGTTTCACCTTTTTTATTTGTTTTGCTATATGTAAATATTTAAATGAATTTTCGGAATAAAGTAGAAAAACATTTTTAGGGGCGGGTGATCCCGCCCCTACAAATCAATTTCAGAGTTAATATAAAAGAATAGTATACCCCATAAAGTTACAAGTGACTGTGTAGTGTGGTGGATATAAAAGAATAGTATAGCCCATAAAGTTACAAGTGACCGTGTAGTGTGGTGGGGAGGAAGGTATGCGCGAGGCTCGAAGTATGCGGTTCGAACCTCGGGTGATGCAAATGTGTATATTTTGTCAAAAACATTATAGTATAAGGGATTGTGGTGGCCGGCTGCAATATTTTTTTCTTTTCTATTTTTCTGTTTTCAAATTTTTTTATTTTCTGAAAATTGATTTTTTTTCATTTTTTGGAAATTGATATTGATTATAAGGGTGGGTCATGGCATGAGCCGTCCTGACCCGTCTCTAAGAATGATTTCAGAGGCGGGATTTTTAGAGGCGGACGCGTTACCCGCCTCTGAAAATAGCATTTGTAGCTGTAGGAAGTAGGGGTGGGTGTGGTAGCCACGCCTAAAAATACGTTTTTATCCCCTCTAAAAATTCATTTTTAGTAGTGCATGATCCATCGCTCAATATATTGAAGCTTATATATTTGACACGTTGAACGACTTTCAGACTTGCAGCATTACTTATCTCGATCTGCACTCTGACCTGAAAGTTTGTTGCGCTCATCAACAACCAACCACTCTTTTTATATACAATCATGAGCCGATCGAACGCGTTTTTTCCTCTGCTGTACATACTTTGAAAAGATTCAGACGACTACGTGCTTTGTAGCTACATGCATACTGTCTGCCCCTTCATTTAAATTCTGACGGAGCTAATAAGCGTTGGCTAGTTTTCTTTCTTTTATTCTTCTTCAGAACGCCAAATATAATAGTGCTGCTGATGCTGAACTTAACTACCTTCAGGCACGACGTAGCTAGCTACCATTAGCTTCTCCACCACGCCCCAGCTAGCTGGCGCACATTCGTACTACAAGAACAATGAGACAGCCGAATGAGCTAGTTAGTGCTGTGACGGATGAACAACTAAGGTTAACAGACGTGTCAGTGTAGGCTTGCTCTGATGAAAGGAACAGTGAAACAACCATCACGCAGTACAAACAAGAATAGCAGGGATTGTATTATACGCGTACTATACCTTTCCGATCGAGTAGTCATATATGCTACAAATGAAAGGCATCTATGGAAGATCACACACGGACGACACATTCTGTGATCCTCTCATCGGAGGAGTGGTTGTGCAGTCCCCACCACGTGTACGTTCGTTCCCGTGTCGTCAGCCTGTGACTTTGAGGAGAGAGTCTGGCAGTAGAAATGGCATGCATGCATGTTTAACTAATACCCGGCCCAAGCCAACACTGCGTGCTAGAAGACCAGCTGACTCTTTATGCCCCAATCTATAACAGCGATGCTGAAACCGTGCAACGGCTATGAGTTGAGTTCAACTGATGAAACCAGTGGAACTTATCAACTGCTTTTTTCGTCCCACAAAGACTATTCGTTTTCAGACATGTTTCTAGTAATCGAAAATAACCATGTTATACTTTTAATTAACTATAACAGTTGTTATTGAAGACCGTGCTATTTATTTGCTTCTCTAGATCCTCAATAAATACGAATGAATTGGAACTTAAAAAGTAATATCTACTAAAGCATTTGATTGGATCCATACCCTTCTCTATGCAATTATTTCTTGGGATTTGATATTGTTTTAATTAAATAGACTTTACTACAATCTAAAAGAACACTCTTTGTGGGGTAAAATTTGAAGGCTAAACCAACATTCTTTGTGGGACGGAGGGAGTAACCAGCTCTGTTTCTGCACCTTTCTATTGGTTCAAACAATTTGACAAATCTCCTGTTAGTGATAGGCCTTGGAGGCATGGACACATAATAACAATAATAATTTCAACCCTCAGTTTAGTTGACTAAAAATTGCTAAACCAACCACACACAGTTGACAGTTCTTCAAATAATTAACCCTTAGGCTTAGACACTTTTCACATTAATTTGATTTGGACCCCTTATTAGGCTATACATGTCGGTGCCAAACTATACAAGAATTGCCAGTAACTTTCACCTGCCACAGTGCCACTGCAGCACCTCCACATTTTGAGCTTGCCAAGTAGGCCGTCACCGGCTAATAATCCTGGTCAAAGCCATTTCCAAACCGCTAAACCCGCGCCTATAAAACCACCGCTCTCCAAACCCCGCACCTCGCTCCGTGTCCTCCTCCCTCGCGCCCAATCGCTGATCACTTCTCCTCTCTCTCCTCTCCACCACCACCTCACGCCCTCACCCATCGAACCCTCGCGCCGGCGGCCGCGATGGCGTCCTCCGCCGCGGTGGCGCGGCTGCGGGAGCTGGCGACGGCGCCCGGGGCGGGGCTCGACGGCCCCGGTGCGGCCGCGCTCGCCGAGTGCTGCGCGGAACTCCTGCGCGCCGGCGGCGGCGACGCCGAGGCCGCGCGCGAGGCGCTAGAGGCGCTTTGCGCCGCAGGCGGAGGGGACGCGATGCGGCGCCACGCCGACGGGCTCGCGCCGCTGGTCGTGGCGCGGCTTGGGGACGGCGACGCGGCCGTGCGGGAGGCCGCTAGGAGGTTCCTCGTGCTGCTCATGGAGGTAACCACCCATCGTGGCTTCCGATTCTGTTGGTTCGCTTTTATTCGCTCCTTAGAGATGGATTGTACTGGTGCTGCGACTCCGAAATGATTAATCGAGGTTACCTTTGTAGCCGTATGGGTTTCGAGTTAATTGTTCCAAATTAGCCCAACCTAGTGATAGAAGCATAGACAAAGGATTTATGGGGAAACCATTTTGGTGTGGAGAATTTCTTATGGAGATAGGATTCTCGTACAGTGCATAAATGGTACGTTATGCAATTTATTTGGCGCAAAAAACTTCAGGCCATACTGTCTGTTAATATCTAGCTATTATTCACTTATTACAATGTATCTTATGTTCTAAATTCATAAAGGCGGTTTGGTCATACTAAAAGAACAAATAGAAATTATAAGGACTTGTTGTAAAACCCAGAAAATAGTGGTTACCGTGAGTTATGCAGTGATTTGCGTTTATTAATTGTGTGTTCAGAAATTGATGGACCTGCTTTGGTTGTTGATGTTGCAGATGAAGGAGGTGAATGCAAGAACGGAAAGTACACAGCCAAATCCCTGCATGTCAGACTCAGATGACCAACACGTTCATTGTACGGCAATCAAGATGGAATCTTACAGTCAAGTGAGAAAAAGCTCCAAAGAAAAGATCACCACAAGAGATATCTCACTTCTTGCAGGTACATTGGGCTTACATTCAGTTTTTCAGTCTATTCAGTGTAAAATATGTAGTTGGTTTCTATATCCAATAGGAGCCTTGTATGAATTGATAAATCGGAAATTGGTATATCACATTATTCCCAAATATTTTTTTACTATAAATCCATGATTTTATTTGATGCTCAGAGTAGTATCAAAGTTTTGGAGGAAATTGACTGGTTATGTACCCCATGTAGGAGTACCGGTGCACTTCTGTAGCTAGTTTTCTATCTTACCATATCAATTCCTGATTATTGGGGTATCATATATCATCCTTTTTTGTTGCAGGAGAAGGAGACATTACAAAGAAATTAGTTGAACGTTTAAAGGTTTTCTCTGAGAAGGACCTACTAAGGGAAATAGAAAAAGTAGTATGTACTTTGCAGTCAGATAATGAGTGGTCGATCCGGATAACTGCAATGCAAAGAGTGGAAGGCTTGGTGCTCGGAGGTTCCTAATTATTTCTTTTTTGTGTTGGCTAAATTTACTGTACATATTGATAAAATAATTAAATTTCTCAGTTGAAGAAGTCTTCTGAGGGCCTTTTCTATTGGACCTTTATGCCAGGTGCTGCAGACTATTCAGCCTTCCCCATGCTCCTAAAACAGCTCGTGACCCCTCTAATAACTCAGCTTCTGGATAGGAGATCAAGCGTCGTAAAACAGGTTTGGTCATTTGCGGTTTCATGTTTGCAACCTAACTTCCTTTAATTGTTTGAGGAAAGAGAATTCTACTTACATGTACCACAAATCGACAAAATTTCCATGTTGGTGCCTTATTAGATTTGCGTGACCCAAAAAAAAAAGACATGATGTGTGCTTGTCAAATATTCTAGTGAACAGAACATGGCATATTTCGTCCATTTTTAGGCACTTGCTGAATTGCTATTTTCTATTTTGGTTACCTGTAGGCATGCCATTTACTAAACTTCCTATCGAAAGAGCTACTACGTGATTTCGAACCATACGCAGAGCTGCTCATTCCGGTATGCTGTTGCTTTCTTTCTCTAAGCATCCACTGTTAACAACTATCAGCGTCAGCCTCATGTATCTGAATCCACTGTGTCACTTAAACTCACAGGTCCTTCTTAAGAACGTCGTAATCACGATTCTTGTTATTGCTGAGTCTGCTGATAACTGTATAAAAGAGGTATACATGCTGAAGAGCTTGCTGTGGCCATTTTGATTTCTTGTTGTTTGATTATTGCTCTCTCTATGCACAGATGCTAAGGAACTGCAAGGTGGCTCGTATATTACCAAGGATTATTGAATTTGCAAAGAATGATAGAAGTGCCGTTCTTCGTGCCAGGTAAGAAGCACCAATCTGGTATAGCGATAGTACTTGACAGAAGCTTAAAAAGTTTTTCCCAATTGCAGGTGTTGCGAATATGCAATACTAATGCTAGAGTACTGGGTTGATACTCCAGAAATACAGAGATCAGCTTATCTGTACGAAGACCTTATCAAATGTTGTATAGAAGATGCAACTAGCGAGGTATTTACTTTCTGCCATTTGTACATCTACACTATTGTTTTGTTTATGAGAAATGGCAGTTAGAATTTCGACTGGGATACCAGATACCACAAGGTCATTTCTTCCTCCTGTTAATTTGGAGCACATTTTAGTGTTTTTCTTAAAAAAAACATTAGATGTGGCACATAGATAATAGATTTATTAAATTATACGGTGAACTTATGAGTAGCCCGTTGCCTGTCAAGTCATATTACTATCAATATATGCTCTACATTGAACAGAGAAGAGGAAAAAGGAAAACCTGGACCGTTACAGTTTCTTCTTAGCTGCAGATCTTCAATCACTCTATAAGAGAGAATTATTGTCTACAATTTTTGCATTTGTTCCCCTCAAAAATAAATAGTGCATTTGTTTCTTTGACCTTTTTTTCATAGTCATTGATTATAGAGATTGTCAACTGAAAGATGCCTGTGAAGAATCGATAATTCTCTGCTTCTGGTCCTCAACTTCTGATTCTGGCCTGTTGGTTTCAAGTTGTCTTCTTGGTGTAGAAATCCTCTGAATTATTCAGCTCTTTTCCAATTTCAAGGTTCGGTCAAGCGCTAGGGCATGCTACAGGATGTTCTCAAGGATATGGCCTGAGCGTTCATGCATGTTGTACTCATCTTTTGAACCATCTAGACAGAAAGTATCTCCTCAAACTAATTCTCCCCTTAAAACATATCTTTCATTTGTAAGGAATTTATCAGACATATTTGTCTGATTGATCATCTAATTTAACTTGATTTTTTTTTTAATTTGTAGATGATAAATGATGAAGATGCTGAGACACATCAAAGGCATCTGCCTCCACTAGAAAGTGTTAAACTAAGGCAACCTCAACCTAGTTCTTGCACTCCAGCTGTAACGGACAAAGTTGTTAAGGTTGATTCTGGGACGTCATTTTCTTTTGGAGACTTGCAACCATCACAGATACTATGCCTCGAGTATGATGATATGACCTCGAAATGCCAAGATCAAGGCAGTAAGGATGACACTTCGGCTATTGGAAGTTCTTTTGAAGATAAGATCACACTGGGAAAGGAAGAAATTACAAGCAGAGATACTGATAACTGTGATTCAGGTACTAGTCATTGAAAAACAATGCTGCCATTCCCTGTAAAAGAAACATTTGTTATTTTTGTTTGTTTAACTGGAAAGATTAGGCTCCACTGACCAATTTCTTCCATAAATTCAGACAACAGTGCAGGTTTCAATTCATCGTCTTGTGACCTACCATCCGGTACTCCCATTGCAACAGGGGCACCTTCAGAGATGCCATTAACCGATGCAGCTGTTGTAACAATTGTTCAAGATAAGGCTGAATGTGTTCCAAATGCTGAACAGATAACTTCTCATCAAGTTCAAGGACCAGAGGATCCTTCTGAGTTGACGAGCATGCCACCTGCCGTTAGCTCGAGAGGATCAGGGAACTTGCTAAAGCAAAATCCTATTGAAGTAAGCTCTGATGCCGGATCAGGCGGAAAACTAGGTCCTCAGCAGGAGAGGAAGCATTGTTTTGGCACTCCTAAGAAGAGTGCTGTTTCTAAGGAGCCACGTAATAGTTACACTCCTAACTTCCGGCGACCACTGTTGAGTAAGCAGATGACAAATTGGTTTTACGCCAGTACCAAAAGTGATTTAGATGAGAAGAAACTCATTTTAGGTGAAATGATCAGCAACATGGATGTGCCCTCATCTCTCACAGAGGCACTTTCTTTAGGTCTTAACCCAAGGTCAGATTGGATGATGAAGGTATATGCATTTGATTTCTTAAGACAGTGTTTGTTAGAACGTGGACCAAAAGGCATTCAGGAGGTTGCACAAAGTTTTGAGAAGGTTATGAGGCTTGTTTGTCGATATCTGGATGATCCCCATCACAAAGTGGCACAGGCTGCTCTCTCATCACTCACTGAGATCATGCCGGCTTTTAAGAAACCTTTTGAACATTATCTCGACAAGACACTGCCCCATATTTTCTCTCGGTTAAATGATCCAAAGGAATCAATTAAGAAGCAGTGCTTGGCAATTTTGAAACTTGCAAGTGAACTTTATTTCATTGATTCTCTCTTACCCGCCTTACTTCGTTCACTAGATGAGCAGAAATCTCCGAAGTCAAAACTGGCAGTTCTCGAGTTTGCAAATGCCTCTTTTGCAAAATGCACAATCAATTCTGAAAGCTATTCCAGCAGCAGTTTCCTTAAGCCATGGTTTGGAAAACTTGCCCTTTTGTTTAAGGATAAAAGCAAAAAACTGAAAGAGGTTGCGGTGGTTGGTTTCTCATCAATTTATTCCCATTATGATCCTGCATCAATGTTAAGCTTTTTGGTCAGCTTGTCAATGGAAGAACAGAAGCGGCTAAGACGGGCAATGAAGCAACTAATACCAACAATAGAAAGTGATTTAGAAGAGTTCTTGCAGCAAAGGAGACATAAGCAAAAGGCTTCATCTTTTGATATCTTTACTGCAAAATCACCGCTTCACCCTGCATCTCAATCTGCTAAATCACCGATGCATCCTGCATATCGATCTGCTAAATCACCGCTTCATCCCACATATCAATATGCTAAATCACCGCTTCATCCCACATATCAATATGCTAAATCACCGCTACATCCCACATACCAATGTGCTAAATCACCGATGCATCCAGCACATCCATCTAATTCTGTTAAGACTGATGATTGTTTCAGTTCTGCACTCCAGTGTCTCCCAAATATATCTTTGGAAGTGCAGGAGCGCCGTACTGAGAGGGTCGAGTTTGAATCCAGTAACGAATCTTACGGTCACAAAGCTGAAATGATGGATAAGAAGTCTAGTACCATGAGGCCAAGGAACGGTCTCCAGAGAAGAATTGACTTCAGTCTGATATCAGATAACACAATCCAGAATGCAAGCGGGGACAGTCAGAATATGAAGGTATTTGATAAACCAAATGCAAGTGAACTGAGCATGAATTTCAGAAATGAAGTCACGGGGTATGACTGCCAGGATCATAAGGTAAGCACTTTCCAGTTAGCTTCTCTCTCTCTCTCTCTCTCTCTCTCTCCAGATATAACATCATAATTCTAACAACCTGACCGATCTGCTGATGTTCTGTTGGAAAACTACTTTTGCCTTTTTCTCATCTCTGCAACAGTTAGCAACAGATTTCATTTTCTATTTACAGGAGGCAGTGAGGCAATTGGAAGAAGTTTCGGAGACTAACGGACATCATGTTCCCACCAAGGTTAGATTAGACTGCACTTTTCTTGTTCTGTATGGTGTGTCACCTTAATGGTAATTTTTCAGGGTATTCGTTGTCCACTGGTTACTTTGTTGGCTGTGAGTATGTGACCTCATCTTGAACTCATTTTCAGAATTTACATCAGATGTCTTCTTCACTTCTTGAGATGCTTGATGATCCAGATGTGCCCACCAGAGAGCTAGCCCTTTCTCTATTGGTTGAAATTCTTGAAAAGCATGTAGGCGTTTCTGAAATTCCTTGACAGTGACTACTTGTTTCCTACATGTGCCATTATTGAATGTCATCTTCCATGAAAATGACCCCTGTCTTGCCTTTTCCGTCCAGAGAAAGGCAATGGAGAGCTCTGTGGAAATTCTCATAGTTAAATTACTGCATGCAACCAAAGATGCTGCCTTGAAGGTAATACACTTAATGCTTGTTTCAGCTCGCATTTGCTGATGCAACCATAAAGCTGGCCTCTGAAGCCTTTAAGTCATTGTCACTGCAGGTTGTAAATCAGGCCCATATCTGCTTGACAACTGTGGTCACACAATTTGACCCACTGAGATGCCTTGGGGTACGCTTGTTTTGCATTTTTGTTAGTGCTATATCTGTGAATACCTTTTGAACTGAATCTGGTGGAAAGGGGCCTCGAACAACATGTTGCTTGTCTTTTCCCCCACTTCAACTGTTCTTTTACTTTGTTTCTAAGTATTATTGTCTCCTCTTGTAAATATGCAGGCCATATCTTCTCAATTAGCCTGCCAGGATGAGAAAATTCTTATTATCAGCATCAATAGTTTGAGCAAGGTAATCAGCCCACCAAGTTTCCTACGTTTCTCATGTCTGCAAACCAGTTCAAAAGCTGCACTACGAGCCTCAATTTGGCCTTTGTATATTCATGGATAGAACTGGGAGTCAAGTAGGATTTAGCTGCATGTGTACAGCTCATTGTCTTACTTTGACCCGTGTTATGAGTTGGGTGAGGCGTACAGCTACCTTATCTTTCCCATATCGGATATTGCTAATCTTTGTTCTTCCTTATTTGCAGCTTGTGAATCGATTGTCACAGGAAACCCTCATGGCTCATTTGTCAACATTTCTTCCTGCACTTATGGATGCTTTTGAAAACCACAGCCCATATGTCCGCAAGGTTGTTAATCCACTCCCACTTTGTTCTGCAGATTTTTTCTGTTGTTCTACAGATGCCGTCTTTAATAGGCAATATCTTTTTGGGCACCTGTTCTTACTGTACTTCATCTCCTCGAATTTACCTGTAGCAAAAGGTCATAGGAACAATTAAGGGGTCAATTATTTAGGCCATAAAGGAGCATAATATGTAGAAGTTGCACTAATAACCATCAGCTTGAGCTTATAAATTTGTCAACTTGAGTCTGTTCGTTCATTGAAAGGTCCACGGTAAGAAGACCCTAACCGAACTATGGTGGCGAAACATCACATAAGAATTATGGTTAGAACCTTGAGCAACTCCCAGTAGCCTTGCTAGCACACCCTATTCAATGTGTTTATAGAACCAGAAAATTCAGTAGCATTTCTTGGGCACATGTTTGGTCTGTTCCCTTCAGTTAGCCGGGCCATATCCGTCTTTACTGAACACAGCTCAGGCCATGGGGTAACTTTATTCGGATCCAGTCAACATAGAAGTCATGCATGTAAGCACTGAATTGGTGGACCCTGGTTGTTTCTCATGCATTCAGTGTGCATCCTAACACTAGCTACTCCCACACATAAGCATGCTTTCTTCGCACACACATGACTGAATCTGAATCTGAATCCACCGAGAGAAGAAACAAGAGACCCTCATCAACTAGTGCCTGCAGTAGCATTTACCTGCTGCAGCATTGTACTTGCTTGGAATCATACGTACCAAGAATTTGCTGGAGAGAGATGATATAAAAGAAAAAAAGAAAAAGAAAGAATAGCTGATGCCTACCATTCCATCCAACCGCTTACCCTGTGCTGCATTTGCATTGGCCCGGCTGCCCTGCAGGCTGTGATGGTGTGCGTGGTGGACACATACCTGAAACTGGGGCCGTCGCTGCTGCCGTATCTGGAGGGCCTGGACAGCGCGCAGCTGCATCTCGTAACCACCTACGCCAGCCGGCTGTCCCAGGCAAGACTCATTGCAGCAGCGGACGGCTGATGCAGGCCCCGTCGTGGAGGATGTCTCGCGGCACGGGCAGGCCGGCAAGGGTACCACCACTCCACTCGCCCTCCCCCTCATAAACGCCCGTGGCCGGTGGCCGCACCAGAAGAAGAAGGGGAAGAATAGCAATTTATGAGGATAGATTTCGGCCATAATTTCCCTGCATCCCGATGGAAATGTGCAGCGTTGTACGAGTCCTGTGGCGGAGTAATGGTTGCGTTTGGTTTTTTCCTTCCCCGTGGCTGTTGTGATTTAAAGGGGAAAATAAAGGGCGTGCAGTTCCTGGGATGTGCTGTCTCATGTGTGAGTGAATTTTGTGAAACGAGATCTGGATGGATTCCAAGCCAAGCCAGCCAAACTGGTTGTCCAGAGGCTCCTGTGCCCGTACTGCCCTCATGGTGGCCAGCAGCTGCATGTGCACCATATCTCCTCGCTGATACCATACTAGTCGCTGCTTGATCGATCAGTCGGGCTGGGCTGGCTCTGTTCTGACCACCCTGCACGTCCGTATGTAATCTGAATATCTGATCGCCGGCCGTCAGTTGGCAGTCCACTCTCAGCACAGGCAGAGGCAGCACAAATGGACCATCATCTTTCATCTCATCTCAAGTAGGCAAGTAGCAGCTGCGTTCTGAATGGATCTTCAGGCTTTTCTGTCTTTATTTACAAAAGAGGAGAGAAGAGCTTTCAGGTATACTGTTAAGCTATGCATGTAAGTATGCAGGTCTTTCTGTTTCTACACAAGGCAAAAATGGTAACTATTTGCACTGCTCTGCTAGGTCCCATCCCATGGCAATTCTATTCTTGGATTGAAATCCAAGAAGAAGCCTGCTACCACCACTGCTGGCTGCTCTGGGAAGCTGCAAGTTGGAAGTCGCCGAAATGATACCCGTACACATGGCAATTGGCGAGGCAGGTATGCCTGTGGTATGATCATCGACAGCAGCGGCGGCAGGATGCATGCCCGACGGGCCACGGCTCATGAGCACGCGCACCACACGGGGCACGGCCGGGCTGTCGAGGCAGAGAGGGAGCGCACGGCACACATCAAGGGTGGTCAAATAAAGTTTTTTTTTTACCAGCAAACACTCACTGACCGCAGCACACGGCTGTAATTACCACCGCCAGTGATACTGTTTTCACTGTGTGTGTCCCGGGGGCGGGGGTGGATTTTGCTTGGGGCATCGGGCAGCGGCCATGAATGCCCAGCGCAGGAGCAGCAGCGCGCTGTCGTGGCGCTGCCCCCTGGCGCGGACGGACGACGACGGGCCGGCGCGGCGAGGGAGGCGGACGGCATGCCCTGCCCTGCCCATCCGGAAACTTGCGAGAGCAGCAAGGGAAGGAAGGCGCTGGTGGATTGTAATGGCGGCGCGGTGAGACGACGGAGACACCACCGGTGAACCGGCATCAGGGTCAGGGCAGGGGAGCTTGGCGCCACCGTTCGTCTTTCTGCGGCTGAGTGGATTGGCTGCTGACTGGGAATAGAATAGCCCCGGGCACGCAATGATCAGTGCGTAGGTCGGTCCAGTTCAGTCTAGGCTTGCGGCTGGCGAGGGGGCACTGTGAGGGCACATGCGCGTAACGCCAAGCCGCCAGTGCCACACTGCTACTGCCATGCCGCCCGGCCCAGCCAAGTGCAGAAAGAAGAAACGGCACGCGAAGGACGGACCGGCCCCCGTTCAGCACTGAGCTCGTGAGCAAGCTGCAGCCTCTGCGAGGCAAGCGCACACGGGCGCACTTGAGTTTGTGCCGGCACATGCGGATCTGCAAAGCCCATGAGTCCACTCCATCCCCGTGGATAAGATAATACTGCTACTAAGCCGGCCTCGGAGAAGGAAGATTACTGCTTAGAACAATGAGTAATTCAACGACCAGATGGGATGGACGGGATCGAGGAAAAGAAAACATCCCCCCGCCCGTCCCCGATTCCCCGAGCACGAGCACTCGCATGGCCCTCGTAAAAGGCCGGGCGAGCGCCGCCGCCGGCTGAGGAGCTGAGCGCCTGAGCTGTGTGTGTGTTGGGGAGAGAGAGTGTGTGCGTGTGTGCCGCGGCCCATTAATGGGGCTTCACGTGGCCTGCCACGCCCCCACCTCGCTCAGCTCCTCCGCCCCTCCTGCCCTCCCCTTTGGCCTTTGCTAACCTCTCCCCCCTTCCTTCCGTGTGCCAGTGTGCGTGCGCCATTGCGACCTCGCCTCACTCTTTGCCTCCCCTCTCCCTCTCCTCGCTCGCTAGCTGCCATTTCTGTCGCCCTCTCCGCTCTACCACAGCACCCGTCGCCTCGCCACGATCTCGCACTGCTCCCTGGTGGGGCCCCCGCTCCGTCCCTGCCACCGGCGGCGGCGCCGGCCGCTCTTGTCTGACGAGGCGGGCGCGCGCGCGACGGCCTTCGGTTCCTGAGCCGGCCGACTGCCGGAATCCGGCGCTGGCTGGCAGCGGCACAAGGGCGGCGCCTCCGTCGCGGGAGCTCCGCTCGCCCTCGCCGCGGGGAATCCTAGATCCGCGCGCCTGACGGGTTACCTCGGCCCCGCTCGCCGCATTCCTCGGCCACACCGGCGGCGGCGGCGGGTTTCCTCGTAGCCGCAGCCAACGCAGCCGCTGCAGTGCAGGTCCGTCCTCCTGCTCCCTCCCTCCCTCCCCTGCTTTGTTTGGCTTACCTCTTCTCTCTCTCCCTTTGGCGGTGGTGGGTTTTGCCATTTTTGGGTCGGGGACGGTGGGGAGGTGACCGCTCGTTCGTTGGCTCCGTCACTTTCGCTCCCAAAAGCGGCGGCGCCTTTTCAGCCGATTGCTCCTCCACTTTTTAATCTCCCCGCTAATCCCATCTAGGAGCAATCGCGATCACCTCGTCCACTCTACGGAGTGCCACCTACGCCTCCAGTGATTAGTGCGCAGTTACTTCTCCTAACCTTGTCTCCTACCACCGCCTAATCCCAGCCGGCCGCATCCATGGGGACCATCGCCAGCGCCAGCTTGACCTCCACCACGCTTATTGGCCGCGACCGTCACTCTCCGTTGCCGCTGCCGCTGCCACTTCCCGTTCTTCTCCACGCCGCGCGGCGCATAGGGGGATAACGAACGACCGCGTCATTTCCTCGCGTCTCCGCCAACCCCCGATTCGGTGGTTGCCGGCTCCGTTCCGCCGACCAGGTAACATGCGCACCGGCTGGCGCCGCGCCGCCCGTCCCAATCACGCCATTTCTGCCGCGGGTCTCTCTCTCTCTGTAATTTATTCGTTTCACCGCTGGGTCTTCTTTTCATTTCGGTCGGGTCTTTTTCCCTGCGCCCGTCCGTTCGGGCAAGAAAGGCCGGTGCGTTTCTTCTGCGCCGCGCTCCTCCTGCCGTCGCAGCTTCCTTGGCGCGTTTGCGGGAGAAGGAATGCGAGCTGGGCTTTCGTGCCGCGCGCTTTCCTTTTCGTGTGGATTTTCTCGGTTGGACTCGCACCGCATGCCTCTGCGACACAACCTCGATTTGGGTAGGAAATCGCCCCACCTTTCGCCGCGTGGTTGCGACATTCGCAAGCTTCTTCCCGGTTTTCGCTGCATTTGCGTGCCAGTTCATACTAAAGCAAGTAGGAGATTGCCCGAGCTACTGCATCGAAGGTTTTTGTTTTCCTTGCAGCCGAGCGAAAGAGAGAGGCAGAGAGGAGCAGCAGCTTTTCGCGCGGCGCATTATTTTTCTTCTTCTCTTTTTATCTCTGTTCGTCTCTTGCGGGCTGTTCCTGTGGCCTTTTCCGGGGCCGGCGAAATGTGATGATGAGTTGTTGTGGCGTCGATCTGTTCTCTCATCATAGTTCTCCATCGTCCTCTGCGCTTTGTTCTCCTCGGCGGCGAGGTGGGGGATCGCGCTTCACGTGTTGATTCCTCGCTCCCCCACTGCCTCCTCGTCGGATTTCGTGATGTGGAGGGAGCTTTTTGGACGCAGTTGTTTTTTGTTCCGTTCTTGCGCGCTTGTCCTATCCGGTTCCTCTCTCTCCTCTCTGTCTTTAAAAGTTTCAAACTTTGAAACCTCTGCTAGTAAGTATGATGCTGATATGATTACGGCATCTGATGTGTTGTAGCTCTCAATTGCAGGAGGACGGTGTGAATGAAAGGGGTTCAGGATAGGAGGCACAAAACGAAGCAGGACCTCCAGGTTCTCGCCCCCTTCCCGGGATGCCTGGGGAGGATGATCAACATGTTCGACCTCAGCAATGGTGTGGTTGCGACCAAGATGCTCACGGAGAAGGCACATAGAGATGGTACATATTTCTCTTTCCCTTTTCTTCTGTTCCCTGGGATGGGTCTCTACTTCAGTGTACGCAAGGTTGCGCTGCACAGAACCTCTGATGCAGTGTACCATACGTTTGCAGTTTCTCCTGCCGGGAGAGACCGGAGCAACACTTTCAAGATGGCAATTAACCCCCCAGCTCAGACTGAAGATAAACAAGTACGTCGATAGTTTTCTTTCTTCATCGAGTGAAAGTAAAACTTGGAGTAAACTGAAGTTACACAATTTGTTTGTTCTCTATTCTACGCGCAGAGAGATAGTCAGGCAAGAAGGAGTTCCCCTACTAAAAGATCAAACTCACCTACTAAAAGATCTGGTGGGACGCCCGTTAAGATGCTCATCGAACAGGACATGTGGAAAGAAGGGGTGCCTGATGAGGAGCCACTGAATGTTGTTGCACGATTAATGGGTCTACATGATGCTCCGGTTCAGCAATCTAATTTCGTATTAGGAAGCCAAGTTGATAAGGAATATCAGTCTGGCGGATTTGAAGAGAACTATCGGAATATCAAGACGAAGAAGGAAAGCAAATGCCATCAAAACCGAAAGGCAGGACCACGCCATCAGCATCCATGGAGTGGTTTTGGTGATCAACCTTCAAGAATCAATAGCAGCCAGAGCAGGCTCCAAGGAAATGAGCCTTGCTGTGAGAACAGAATGTCACTTGTTCGTGAAAAGTTTGCTGAAGCTAAGCGTCTAGCCACAGATGAGAAGCTTCTTCATTCAAAGGAGTTCCAAGATGCACTGCAGTTTTTAAGCTCAAATAGAGACCTATTCTTGGAGTTCCTTGATGAGCCAAATCCACTGTTATCAAGCAACCGCTATGAGTTCCAACCTGCTGCACCACCTTCTGAAGTAAAGCAAATAACCATACTGAAGCCATCGGAACCAACAAAGAGAAGAGGCAGTGTTCTTGTGGGGAGACAACTATTTTCAGATGGAGATGAAAGTGAACGTAACAGGTACAGGCGTCATCAGAGCTTAGATGTTTCCCCAGCAAACTCAAATTTGTCTGAGCCAACAAAAATTGTAGTACTAAAGCCAGGGCTAGCAAATTCTCATGATGCCAGGATTGTAAGGTCTCCATTATCATCTGCAGAAGAAAGTGAAGATGAAAGTATGATGACAGTTGATGAAACAGTATCCTCAAGAAGGTTGGCAAAGGAGATCACTTGGCAGATGAGGATGCGGCTCAAAGACAAGCAAGATGAAGAAAGCATGCTATCATGTGAATATCCTGATTTTTATATCGGAGATGACTCTTTCAGTAAATCGGAAGTTGAGATTGCAAAAGAAATGTCTGGTGAAACAAGTGAGGATTTGGAGTTTGGCACTCCGACGTCTGGCCGTTCTTGGGATTTTCTGAGCAGGAGTGGAAGTCCTTACTCTGCATCATGCTCTAGTCAGACATCCCATAGACGGGAACCATCAGTAGTTAGGGAAGGGAAGAAGAAGATTTTAGAGAGATGGTCTATGGTATCATCAACTGTCAGTAGTGAGGAAGAAATGGAAGGTCGTAGAAGTACGGGCACACTGGGTGACATGCTCACAATTCTGAAAGTCAAGGTCCAGGAAGATATTGAGGGTGAAACACTGGAGAGCCAAGCATCTGAGCTGGAAGCTGAAGAACCTTTCTCATGTTTGCCAAGGTCTCGATCTCTTCCAGTTTCTTTGTCAGGCATTGAGTCAAATGGTGTAGCCTCTGGCACTCAGGTAGCTCAAAAGGAAAGAATCAGGAAGTCATCATCATTTAGGGAAAAAGTTTCTAGCCTGTTCTCTAAAAATAAGAAATCAACTCGGGAGAAGGTAGATCCACCTGCCAGCAATAGACTCCAGCATGGAGGTGCTGTGACTAATGGTGATGTGAGGGAAGGCTGGAACCATCTTGTGCTAGACAATTGTCAGAAACAAAATATTTGCCTTAACACAGATGAGAGGAAAACTATGCAAGGACTAGTGACTAGTTCTTGGCATACCAACAGTACAGCTAACATCCCTTCCAAGGTAATTAAAAATTTATCTTATCAAAGCTGGTGCTCATAGATTTTTTGCAACTACTTGTTTAGCCTGGAGAAGTTCAAAATATGAATAGTTAGCTTTACTTTTTCAGGATATTTCTTCTATGTCAAGTCTTAGCGCCCCAGGAATCATTGGTGACCCTCAGGACCAACCAAGTCCTGTATCTGTACTAGACGGACCATCTATATCTGATAACAATAGGAGGCTACTGTACTCATCTGAAAATTTCATCGCTTCATCCCCACGTAAGCCTGGAAACCCATTTCATCAAACTTTTACCAGATGAAACTTTTGTCATCCATATGCAATGACATTTCTATATGTATGTGCAGAAGCTTTGTCTAGGTCTCCCCTTATTGGATCGTTTTCACGGTCCCTATCATGGGAGGATCCGCCGCTGGAAGTCATGTCGCCAAATTCTTTGAGACTCTCAAGGCTTTTCTCAAAGGCTGATGAAGATCTAGATTCGCTAACTTTTATCCAAAAGCTGGTCCACTCTTGTAGCATGGATAGAGAAGGCTGCTTATTAGCTGAACCTTTGGACCCAAAATTGCTTGAGAAGTTTTCAGATTACCAAGAGGAGGGAGTTAAGTTGGGGAAAGGGCGGTCAAAACAGAGGCTTCTTTTTGACGCCGTAAATGAAGCACTCACTGAGCTTGCTTCGATGGCAGAACTGGCTGCATACCCTTGGGGCAGATCATGCTCTTTGGAGCACAGGGATTGCAAGAATGGTTCCAGTAACTCAGCGGCTGAGGAAATTTGGCGAGTCATAAGAAACTGGTCGATACTCGAGAAGTATCCCCAAGGCGAAGCTATTGAAAGAAATATATTGCTGGAGATGATACTCAAGAGGGAGGTGGCAGAGGCGGCCAGTGCTGACACGACTCGGTTAGAGATATTTGAGCTCAACGCGACAGTTTGCGCAATGGTTTTGGAGGACCTGGTTGAGGAGATTCTATTAGATCTGACTAACAACTAGTGAGGTACCTCTGCCCTCTAACTAATAATTTTACCTCTGCTCCCTAGTGTTGGTGTTCAAGTGATACTTGCTGCTGTAACACTGCTCCATTTGTTCGCGTTACTTGCAGAAATGTGATGCCATGTGCCTTTGCCTTGTTTGCGTTTCTCTTTATCTCTTCTCCTCTGATATTTGCCCTCTCTTGTTTTGGCAACAAAATTATGTTTTGGCAATAAAATTATGCCCAGGTTTTCTCTATAACTGTTTCACATACAACAGAAAGACAAAAAGCAATGAATTGCATGACTCCACTAGGTTGTTGATGTTGCCTGTAGTTGAGATTGTCTCATCCAAAGATGGAGAAAAGGAGGGTAGGCACAAGAGAAAATAGTAGGGCACTGTCTCCTTTGTGGGGGGGGGGGGGGGGGGGGGGGGGGGGGGGGACCTATTCTTGGACCAATAATCAGTTGAATTGCATGATCTGATGCAAAAGACATGAAACCATGCACATGGCATCTTGGAGCCTGTCCTGTCCACACAACTCACAAGGCAGCAAGATGATCTTGTTAGGATGCATATCAACTGCCATTTGTTTATTCATTTGCTTGATTTGAGGACACCTTTTGATTAGTTTAATCCAATCTTAGAGCCTATGGCACTAGCCTGAAACTTAGTACACGTTTAGCAGCAAGACAAATGCTGCCTGCCCATTGGCATGATTTGGTGGAGGAATCAGACAGACAAACTACCTTGTCGTGGCCTCGAGATTAGCGCATTTCTGGGGTCTTGCATAAACAAAAGCTACCAAGAGATTCTGTTGATGCTGGATATCAAAGTTACAAGTGGGGAAGAGCAGTTTTGAGGTGAATCTGAAAGCACGGCGTCAAACATGGAGCCGTGCCCTGGTGTCTCGTGCCATTCCACTAGTTAAACAATTTGACCCCCGAGCGATAAAGGAGATGTGCTTGGATTAGGTTTTGTGGTTACGTGTCGGCTGGTCACTGCCATGTGGGGCTACAGTAGCTCCGCGTGGGGGCCCACATGCCAGGCAGATGAGATGGCTGACAGATACCGGGGGCGGGTCTGCTACAGGTGACTGGGGAGGGGACCTGGAGGAGGGCCAAGCCGCCAACAGGCCACTAGGCCAGAGCCAAAGCCGGCCCTGTTTATCTTTTCAGGTCCAGCATGTGAATTTCTCTGGGGCATCAGCCATCAGCAGTGAAAGTTCGCCATCTCCTGAGCCCTGGCTTTGGCTGGCCTGGCCCCAAGCAGTCGCCACTGCTTGCTCAGTTGCTCCCTACAGGAACAGCCCTCTTTGTTTGTTTCCTAGGGCGAGCTGTGACTGATGTTAGGTTGTCCTGTCTCTGCAGTAACAATTTGTTAGTGGTGGTTGCGTTGCACGGGAGCTGTGGTTGCAGGGTGGTAATTGGTAAAGAAATGCAGTGCTGTGCCTGTGACTCTCTCTCTGCTTCAGGATGCAATCAGGCTGTGCCTTTTCGCTCGCCAGCAGTATCGACTTTTTCCGGTGCCTGTGCATACTGATTCACACACCCACGAAAAAAAAGGGAAAATAATAATCAAGATAATAGTTGTGTGCTAGCAAGAGGTGGTGTGAAGCTATGAACTGTGGAGTGGTGGTGGGTGCTGGTGCTGGGAGATGCGTGATCTTGCTACGCGTTCGTAGCCGTTCGCGGTGTCTCTTGCCCATGCCATTCGCTGGGTTTGGCGAGCAGGCAATGCGTGAGTCGTGACGCGACGGCAGACGAGGTCACGGGGAGGAGAACACGGGGGTGTGCTCCCTCGTTAAATTCTCTCGTAAATTAGTACCTACCTGCGCAAAAAATTTTATAAACAGATTTTATTTAATATTTCTAAACGATAAGATTCTTTTGATATGACAGGGCTAAACTTTAGTGAAATCAAACGGGGGTCTAAATGCGGGTGCAGGAGGAGGTTGTGCTTGAAATCTGCAATTCCTTATTAAGAAAAAAGAGAGAAGAAAATAAAAAAAAACTGTCCTTTCCCTTCAGCCGCTGGTGGTGCCAAAATTGTCGTAGGTTTTGTGATGGATATTAACGATGGAAGCCTCATGCATTGCCCGAGCTGCTTGTTGATGGGTAAGGTGGGGTAGGTATTTGCTGCTGCGTGCTGGTTGGTTCTTTCTCTCTTCAGATTGCAGTGTACAGTGTACAGTGATTTACAAGTGTGAAGGAACAGGGCATGCATCATGCATGGCAGGCGCAGCGCCGTTGGGAGGGTAGGCTGGCCCTCATTTATTGGGGCTGCTGGCCTGGCCTGCCACAACGGTCACTGGCCAGAGGCCCTCATCTGAAAAGCAAGGGAAAGGGCGGTTGCCTTTATGATCTGGCTGGCAATGCAGTCGGCGGCAGTCGCAGACTCGCAGTACCCCCATTTGGTTCAGTGATGATGGAGCAGAGTTAATCGCACATGCATGTAGTTTAACTAGCTAGTTAATAGCCTGTTGGTGGCAACAGTCATTTTTGTAGCATTCCTGACGATGCAATGCAAGCTTCAATTCGTGCCTGCGCTCGGGCATTCATCTCATCTGCGAGCATCTATCTGTACGTATCTACATGGCATTTTCCCTTAACCTAAAAAAATGCATGTGCGCGCGTATGAGTAGCGCATCTCGTGATGAGCGCCGTCGATCAATGTCTACAACGAACGAAAGGTAGCTGCAGTAGTACAGGCAAGTACGCATGCAGCTGGAGTTATCATGTGCTAGTTCCGGCCGGTCAGCAGCATGCGGTGGTTGAGTTCCCCGGCCCGGAAGCTAGCTGATAGAGTCGCTCATCTACCCCGGCCGGCCAGCTGCATTCAAAGCTAGTCGTCGCCAAACCAAACCAAACCCCATGCCATGCTATGCTGTGCTGACCCAGGCCAACTCGATGGTCCATATGCATGCATGGAGACACTACACCAGTATGCATGCATACAGATATACACCATATGCTATGCTGTACATACATGCATGCATGCTGGTAATAAGAGAGTATGATGCTGATGGCTGCTCCCGCTTCCGCTCCCGCTCCCGCTTCTGATCGATGCAGCATGCTTTCCGTATCGCAGCAAATGATATAAAACATGTCACGTGAGATGAGTAAATGAACAGGTGTGCGTGCATGTAAACAATCATTCATGCATGCATGCGTTAGTAAATGAACAGGTGTGTAGTACGTATACCCACGCCCAGCGTTGCTGCGTTGCGCCCACTGTAGCAGCAGCAGCACAGGAACAGCTAGCTACACTCCAAGGACTAGTAGTCGTCCCCCACACCCGCAGACACGGCGACACATGCGTAAGGAGCAACGACTTCGCTGTCCCGTCGTATCACAGTCACAGATCTCGCGTCCAATTCTAATAAGTGCCAACGTAAAAAGCTACACTAAATGTGTTAGTTTGTGTCAGCACGCAAGAGCAACAAGCTTCAACTTCAAACACTAGTTCAGCACACAAGTGATGATGAATAGAAAGAAAAAAGAAGCCTGCGGTCAAGTTTTCCTTTACATACGGTAATGCTAGGATTAGGATGTCAGACGCTCGGAAAAAATCGGATCCATCCCAACGCGCTCATATTGCAGTGGGAATTTTTTATATATAATTTTGTTATGATAGGTATGAGATGATGTTGCAGTGAGAAAGACACTCCAATCTCAATGAGAGATGTTGTGATGGACTTCTTATATATGATTTTTTTTATGATAGGCATACGATGATGTTGCGGCAGGAATTTAAGTTCATTATTAATGTTGCAGTGAAAGTTTTAATTGATTATTGATGTTGCAATAGCTATTTTAAGATTGTTTGATGGGTCGATATGTGATCATTGCAGTGGTCATTTTCAGTATATTTGAGATGTGAGGTGATGTTGCAACAACTATTTTAGAATGTTGCATAAATTTATTCTAAATGTTTCAATAATTGATTTTCCATGTTGCACATTTTCAATCTAATTGACTAATTCTATTTATTTTATTATTTTTTAAAGAAACTATTTTTTGGGAATGTTGCAATTTTAGTTTAAAAATATCGTAACTATAATTTTTAAATATTAAAAAAGATAAGTGTCGATGTTATAGAACTCTATTTCTACACATTATCGTTCGTATTTGTTGTTCGTATTGGATGTTGCATGAAACATAGTGTCATGTTGCGGCGAAAATTTTCTATCATTAGAATCGGATGACAGAGTTAACTTTAAATATATATTTTAGTGTTGCAAGTAGTGATTTTGAATGTTGCAGTAGTTAATTTTTAATGTTGCGACGGAGCGTCCGATGAAAAATTCGCATCGAACATCCGAGCGCTAGCAGCTCCGTTTTCTTCATACAAGTATACGCTTAAAATTCACCGGTTGTACTTATTATTAGAAGCCGGAAGGCGTCTGTTACACTCTCGGATGCATAGGTCTGCATTATTTATAGGTTGGCAGAAAAAAAAAACAGGACAAAAAAGAGATGCATTTTACCTCATCAGTTCAGGTTGCTCCAAGCTTTGTTTGCTTCTTAATTGGTGGTCTTGGCCTGCTCTTATTCAACAGTGTCTACCTCATGGTGCAACCGTCCAATGAATCACATATATTATTAGCCGCAATCTTAGAGCACCATGCGGACAGAACGATGCATGGATGGTCTCAATAATGCAGGCACGCACACTTGGACTACTCCATGCATCTAGAGACGAGAAAAGGCAACCACATCAGTGCGCCATTATACGCCCCAATTTCCTTCTGTTAAACATACAGCAGGACCACACCACTGCTCATACCAAACCTTATTCACGAGCCTATAGCTACTACTTGCTTCTATACACAAGCAAGCTACTTGCATCTCGATCGGTTCACAGCAATGCAACATGGAGTGGTAATAATACACCAATTCAGCTCATAATTCAAGGCTCTTAGTGCATACTATCTGCCAAAACGAGCACTGTTTTCTTTCATAATTTTTCGTAACATGCACAGCCCTGAACCCAAGACAGCATGGCAGAGTGGTGGTGGTATCATGCTTCAAATAATCTCGGCGATCATAACGATTGCTAGGTTACGACCATTCAGAGAGATGCTGCATGCAAAGCCTGTGATTTAATTAGTTAGGTGATACCCTGCAGCATGACAGATTATCCTAATTAAGCAGCCACATGAACTAATTTACATAGTTAAGTAATGTAACGATCTTTAAATAATACTCCAACTGCCTGCCTGGTCTATCAGATAGGATGGAATCCTTTCCGCCTATTTGGGCCATTTTTAATAATGCACTCTAAAAAAAATCAGAACTGGTAGAAACAAATCAATACGAAGAAGCTGACAGGTCTCTGACAGGAAATCAGGGATATACTAGTATTGTCAAATTTCGGTTAAATTAAAATTATGGCATGCATATACGCATATAAAACTTGTGACCTGATACTGGGTTTAATAATTTGTCATGCCTATCCAAGACATGATATATGTAATTGTCTGTACCTGATCACAGGCGATGAGGTCCTGGATCTTGATTAATGGTCCTGGTTCATCAAGATATAGCCTGGGCGAGAGGATCTGGATGCAGATCAGGTGATGACATAAATCTGCAGTAACCTATGCTTATTAGTAGCTCAGTACAATGCCTACTTAAGCTATGGTTCTATGGATATATATAGCTACATGTGATGGGCTGAAAACCTACATGAACGTATTGATAGCAGGCTGCCATGCATTCTGAACTGACTCGATCTGCTGTCTCTGCATGAAGCCAGGCATGTACAGTTTGCTAGCTGCTAAAGTAATGTTCCAAAGCTATATATAAATGGTATCAACCAAATGTTACACTCTCGCCGGCATAAACTTCATACGCCACTGGACCAACAAATTAGCAGCAAAGTTCAGTTAATATATACAAAGTTGTAAAAAGTATTTATGCCGACATACAACAGGCTGAATACATACATCCAGGTCCCATGGAAGACTTGCCGTTGGATTTCAAGTACACTGACCCAAGTGATGACCAACCACCCCCTGGCTGAATCGTACCTGATCACGGGCGGAACCACCGCAGCATCAGAGATTAATAACTCGCTTGCGATTTGTGAATAGTATAAACCCCCAATGGTCATTAGGGAACCCCACAGCGCACATGTGAAACAGCATCCCCGCGTACTGAACCGTATGGCCGGTTACTGTTAACATGAATCAATTCAGACATGCTTCCGACCAACAACCGATTCACCGACTAAGCAGACAGCTAGGCCTCACACCAACCAAAAACAGGGAGATCACGAACCAAACCAGAGCGCAAATGCATAGATGTATTTACCGGGATGCAGTCAAGCCCCGCGCGGTAGTCTAAACAGCCATTGAAAGGAGAGAAGCCACACGGGGTACCGAAGCCGGACCGGACGCCAAGCCGGGGAGAGTGGGGAGAGGAGCCAAGAGGGAGGCGGCGGTTTAGCATATTCGGCCCATGATCGTGGCTTCATAACTTGACCCAACCGGCCCAGTCAGAAGAAGACGTGGCTGTGCGGCCCACGTAGTACTTGGGTTAGGATGGGCCGAGCGAGAGAGGGAAATGTCTGGGCCGACGGCTGAGGCGGATCGGTGGTTTTCCTTTCCACCAACCGAACACGACCGCTTCTCACCTCCCTGCCGCTAAGCCCCGCACGCCGCCGCGAGACGTCGCCGGAGAAGAACCCGCCGCGAGACGTCGCAGGACAGTACCCTTAGGTACGCAGTTCATCGCCTTTCTGACCTCTCAGTCTTAATCTTCACCTCCTCCGTGGTCCGATCTCACGATCAACAAGGATCAGATCCATTTCAGATTCACTGTCTAGGGTTGTCCTCGCCGTCCTGTTTCCCGGATCCCCATGCTTGGAGTGCCTGATATCCTTTCAATTTGTTGCATTCTAGGATGGCGACCCTGAGGAACTTGAAGATCAAGACGTCGACGTGCAAGAGGATCGTCAAGGAGCTGCGCTCGTACGAGAAGGAGGTGGAGAAGGAGGCGGCAAAGACCGCCGACATGAAGGAGAAGGGCGCCGATCCCTACGATCTCAAGCAGCAGGTGACAATGCTCAAAGTTTTCTTCATTTTCTCGACGAAGTTATTAACCTCCCTGCGACCCTGCAGGTTAACTTGAGAGTATAAAATGTCGTGCTCTTTGTTCACTAAGATCATAAAATGTTTCCATATTGAAGACATACAAATACTGGTTACTGGTTGTAATCTAATAGTTCACAGCGTTTACTGTAGTTGCTGTATCATTGTTCGCTGGTTGTTGAATGAGCATCTAGTTTGCTTGCTTACGATTGCTAGGCGATAATTGGTTCAGTTTAGCCTTGGGGAAATAGGAAGGTTCATTAGTCAGATTTTTGTGTCTTTCCACTAAGAGGAGATATTTTGTTTGATATAATGAAGTGTTTCTGAAAATTGTATTTTGATCAAAGTATATGAGCATCTGTTCCCTTTGAGGCTGTAAGGATAGGAGGATTAATTTGACTGTTGACTGATGCATTTCTTTTTTTTCTTTGTTCTTGGACGGGAGAAGATTCATTGAGATTAAATTTCATCCTAGCTTATCTTTTTGTGGGCCTAGAATTAAAATCGTGCATTAAACGGATTTTCCATTTCTAAACTGCATTGCATTTGTCAGGCCACATGAAGCGGCTGAAGTGTTTTTCCCCATTTCCATGTAATTGAGGTTGTGAAAGGTCATGTTGAAATTGTCTGATGGTCTAAAGAGATCATTAAATCTCGAACTTCACCTCTGCAGGAGAATGTTTTAGCCGAGTCAAGGATGATGGTCCCAGACTGCCACAAGCGACTTGAAACTGCACTGGCAGACTTGAAAGCAACGCTGGTACTCTAAAAGATGTCCATATCTAGATCCAGAAATTGTGCAGCTTTGTCCATCTATTGCAACAATTGTTTCATTGCAGGCTGAACTGAAGGAGTCAAATGAACAAGGTGCTCAGATCGGAGAAGCTGAGAGTACAATCGCAGAGGTCGAAGCTGTGGTCAAGCCAACAGAAGAATGAATTCTGAACTCCCAATTGCTGAACTACTAGCAAGCATCCTCATTGCTCTTGTTGAGACCTTGTGAGCACGTTAGTAAGATGTGTTTGATGTAAACTCATGTACCAGTATCTTGACTTGGAAATTCTATGACTATGAATGGGCAAGGAATTGTGTTTGCTCTCTGCTTATACGTGGGATGGCCCAGGAGAGAGCACCTTCTTTTGACCGAACAGCAAGGGGGAGGCCCTGCTGAGATTTTTATATTTATATAAAAATATAAAATGGAAATGAAAGATTATGTACAAGTAAATGGTCGTGGACCAAAGAAAAACTCTAATACACGTACTATGAGATTACTCGGCCAATTTTCTGGAAGCACCTGCACTGATGATGTTACCCTTGAACAAGTAGGGCAATGCCTTTGAACGATCTCTTCCTTTATAGACGAGAAAGAGTTCCAGGATGAAAGATGATACTGTTACGGTGCCACCAAATGGTCCAGCTAGCCAGGATGATGGATGACACCCTCTCTGAAGATGGTGGAACCAAATCTGCAAATAGCACAATGTTTCCTCCATATACGCTGGCAAAGAACACGATAGTGGTCATCTAAGACGCGCTTGGCAAAGAACAGTAGTCATCTAAGACCGTTTTCTTCAGAATGTTCTTTGTGTTCACCTCAACAAGGTCTCTACATCCATTTGAAGAGTAAATCTTGTATGTAAGAAAAAAAAAGGCGAAATATAGGGTACGCACCACCATGCGCGCACGGCAGCAGAGTCAGAATTGTCGGCTAAACTTTGGTTAATTTGCATAGATATAAATTATATACATCGTACTGCTGTACAATTTTCTATCGTTATGCGTGTGTTGTTCGGGTGGGTAGGTATAACTAATTGTATTTTGCTGTTAGAAAGAAAAAGAACCAAAACTTTACAAAAATGCCTCTCTGATCAACCGTGCAAATACTCGGGATGACAACCGGCTCAAGACATCCGGTAGGATCTTCGATGAGATGCCCGGCAACACAGGAAGAAGTTCTTGGACTACAGACACCATGTTTACGTCCTGCCAACAACGAAATGATATCAGAAACCTTCAACATCCATCCTTTGTTGATACACAAAAATAAAAGGCAGCTTAGGATGCATACCCCATTCATGGTTGTAGTTGCAGTCCCAGATGTTAGGAACTTCACAACCTTCTCGACATTGTTCAAGATGACTCTGTCTTCCTCTGTGATTGTTGGAAGCAACGCTCTGGCCCTAACAGGAACCATGCTAAAAACAGGGGTCGCGTTTCCTACCCCGAAAGATGCAGCAATCTGTATTAATTGCTCCCTTGAAACTGCATCAATGGCTTTGACAATCTGCAAGGCACAGAATAAGAAGGTTTTATATGTTAGAAGTTCTTCTAAGCACATCTCTCCATATCTAGTAAATTAATGTGCCAAGTACAAGTCCTGGTTCTTGCTGTTGTAACTTTCAACACGAGAGCTCACCTCATCAAGAATGAACTCCCGAAAGAAGTTCCCCCTCTCAGAGAGTAGAAAAGCAAGAGCTGCACGGGCTTTAACTGGCTGCTCAGGCTGGGCTATGGCCATTGGAAATACAGGAACCAAACTGGTGCTAGGTTGAGCTCCTATATCAGCCAGCTCAGCCATGTTTCCCTTCAAGTTCTCCCCACCGCCGCTCTTTGCTGCACGAATAAAATTCTCGAATGCTTGCATAACATCAATGAACCTTTCTGCGTCGAAAACACCAGTTTTGCCATATATTGTGTAACGCAATGCACTCCTTAGCCGAGGTGATTCATCTGTTAGTAGCCTCTGATATTATCAAATAAAACCACATATTAGTAATACAGAACCTTAAAATCAAACTCCCATTGGAACATCGATGTGCATCCTTTTTGTGTTTCTTTGATAGAAAATGAGGAAAATTTTAGTTGCAATTGCAATAGTGTCCACGCATAGACTATAGAGTAGAAATATATGGGGAGGATGTGCAGGTTGAATGCTGACCTGTGCAATATATGGGTATGCTTCATCCACAATGGCAAATTCAGGATCTCCCACCAAAGCTATACCTTCTAGTACTCCAATTGCTCTAATAATCAAAGCAAAATATGGAGGTATCCTGAATGGATAATCAAAAGTTATCTGTGCTAGATCCGCTGCCAATTCTTGAAAGTTAATATTCTTGGCACCGCCTCCTTCAAGTGCCTGATCAAAAACCTTGGCGAGTACAGGCAAGATTGGATCCAAGTTAACTCCCTCAGGGATGAAACCAAGCTTCACAAAGTCCTTAACAATTGCATCATAATCACGATGAATAAGATGAGCAATTGCTTCAATCATTCCATACTTCTGATCATCTGTCAGTTTTGTTACAAGCCCTAGAAAGAAAAAGGATACAATTTTTATTGGATGTTCATGCGCACAAAAATTGGAATGAGAAACATAGCAAAAGCAGGCTGATAGAAAAGCTAATGACACAATTAATTATTTTTAAAATTTAGTCAGCAGAGTTGTTGCTAAAAAGCAATACAGACAGGCTTAAATGATACTGAAAAGGAGGATTGCACTTGTCATGCTTTAATCTAGTGTGTGCTGCAGTAGTTAGTAATGCATAGTTACAGAAACTGCCAGAATGCACGCAATTGTACGAATAGTAAAGCATAGCCATCTGCACCACAGATTAGGTAAATGCATGGAGCATTTGTTACAGTTTTATTAAAGTAATATAATGTGGCTTTTTTTAGTAGAAAAATAACATAGTTGAATGTGAGAGTCATCTATGGATTTCCAAACAAGTTGACTAACCAAAATCAAGAATGGCCAGCTTTCCATCAGGTGTTCTAATCATATTGCCTGGATGTGGATCAGCGTGGAAGAATCCGGTGTCAAGCAACTGCAAATAACAAAAAAATATAACATGAAAAGTGACTCGAGCAAAGAACGTAACTGACAAACTATCCTGGATTCCTGGGAATAGTATGAATAAGATGTACATAAAATGATTGACAAACTAACCTGTTTGAGATAGCATATGACACCAACACTGACCAATGATCCAACATCATCCTCTGTACTTTGTGACAGCTTCTCTCCCTCTATCCATTGTGTGGTAAGAACTTTTCTAGATGTGTATTTATGGTATGTCTTTGGTACAACAACCTGGAAGATTGTTAAATTGTAAATCCATAAGTGAACAGAATGACAAGGAAATTAACATGTACATGCTGTATTCAGTAACATTATAAAGTCATAAACCATATTGTTAGTTTGTTACACGACACGCTCCTACAAGGCAAGTACAAAGCAATTACCTGTGGCAGATCCTCTTTCATCATTTCAGCAAAGTAGGTGCCATTTTCCCCTTCATTTACATAATCAAGTTCTTCAAAAAATCGAGCAGCCCACTCATCTACCAGGCCAACAACATCAATGGAGACCTGACAGATTCAGCAGTGTTTCAGTTAAAATTAACAAAGGTAATATCTCCATCTATTCTTCTCAAGTAGATGAAAATCTATACCTGTGGAAATCTCCTGAGTACCAAACCCAAGTTTCTAATGATGAATAAATCGATGGTGACAGTCTCAAGTACAAATGGTCTCTGCACTTTGACAGCTACCAGTTCTCCAGTTTCTTTCAAGCGGCCTTTATATACCTGTCCCAAAGATGCTGCAATACAATGTATAAGACAAGTTTAGTACAGGAATAGCGAATAGTGCAGTACACAGAGAATACATAGTTCTTTAGTATAATTACCAGCAGCAATTGGGGAGGGGGATAACTCAGAGTAAACTGCTTGCCAAGGCTGACCAAGCTCTTCTTCCAGAAGAGCCATTGCTATATCATCTGGGAATGAAGGAACCTTGACATAGAAGTAGAAAGCCCAATCAGCAAATAGGTATGTGTTACATATCATAGCAAGGGAAACATAATGAACTTAAAGACAGCAATATTTACTTTACCTTATCACATAATTTTTGCAACTCAGTCATCGCTGCAGGGGACAGAATATCTGGCCGTATACTTAGCGCTTGCCCAAGCTTGATGTAAGCAGGACCCAGAGATGTTACAATTTCCCTCAGTTCAATAGCGCGAGCTACTTCATTCTACGGACGAACATTTGACAGCAATGGAAGAATACATAGTGATTAGCAAATGCATTTACATGGTTTTGGGGAAGGTGACGCAGCTGCAGGAAGATGATACCGACCTCCTTGAGTTTCTTGTTAATAAGATCGGATATGAGAGAAGAGATGAAACCACCAGCAACAGAAAGCAATTGCACAACACGAGTGGCGACAGCCCTCGGGCGCTTTCCCCAGTATGCTGATATGATTTCAGGACTATAAACAAGAGGCAGCCCCTCATTGTTGTCCGCAGATTCTACCTTGAACCAAGGAAGAAAAATAACAGAATCAATAACAACCTACTGTATATTAATGTCCTGCTTTTGTCGGGAAAAAACATTTGTTCTGCTGGAAATGATTCTGTTCTGTAATTGGGTAAAGAAGAGAGCACGCTGTGTGAGAGGTTAACGGAAGTAGATCAAGGAGGTTGTGGTTTGGACCTCGACGAGGCGAAGGCGGACATTGTCGTCAGCAAACTGCTCGTCGCGGAGGTTCTGGCCGCGGAGTCCACGCATGAGCGTGGCGAGCTGCTCGTCCTGCTCCATCTGCTTGCGCACGCGCTGGATCTCCTTGGACACTCCTCCGAACCTCTGCGCCATCCACAGGCAAGCAAACAAGCAAAACATATCAGCAAGGTCACAGCGACAGTGAAGGGGGAAAAGGAGCAACGTTGGAGTGGCTTGAACTTACGGTGTTGGAGAGATCATTACGGCTCCTGGGCCTGGGGCGAGAGGAGGAGGAGGTGGACGGCTTCGGCTCCGTGGCGACGGCGCGGACGCGGGGGAGCTGCTGTCCTCGGCGGTGTCGGCGACCGGGGAGCGCCGGGAGGTGCGCGACGCGGCCGAAGCCGCCGCAGTGCAGGAGATGCGGCGCCGCCGCCGCGGCCTCCATGCTCAGCTGCGCAAATGAAGGGCCCTGAGGACTTGGCCGCAGCTGGAAACCGCCGCCGCGTCTCTCGTGGGCTGTGAAGCGAAGCCGGGCAGCCGGCGTAGGACGTGTGCAGAGGGAAAGGCGGGGGTGCAAGTAGGTAACTGAACCGAGTAAACAAGTGCGAAATGGTGGTTGGGGAAGAAGAAGAATTGGGGCCGGTCGGTCAATGGGTGGTGGGAGCGGAGGCAGCAGGCACCCAGCGCTGGGGAGTGGGGCGGCTGGCTCGCGCGCGGCCACGAGGGCGAGGCCGCCTGTGCTTGTGGTTGGTGCTCGCGCTCCCGCCGCATGAGGCCCGCGTGCCCGGGGAGTCCGGGAGCGCATGGGCGGCACCGAGGCGGACACCGCGGCCGCGCCGGACAAAGATCGCGTGGACCTGTCGACGACGACGCCCCCACCGTGAGAGCGTGGGGATCAGGGAGGGGGTGTGCGAGTGAGTGGGCTCACGCTTGCGATGTGTCCGCGTCCCATTCGAACGTTCAGATCTCCAACCACAAGCTACCATCTGCCTGATGATCGATAGCATTCGCCGAGTGAACGGGTGACCGGCAATTCTCGGGGGCCGTTTGCATACCGTGACTAAAATTTTTAGTCTCGCATCACATTGGATGATTGATACTAATTAAGAAAATTAAATATTGATTAACTATAAAATTAATTGCATAAATGGAGATTAATTCACGAGATGAATTTATTAAGTCTAATTAATCCATCATTAGCACATGTTTACAATTATGAAATAATTAGATTTAATAGATTCGTCTCGCGAATTACTCCCTCCGTTTAAAAAAAAAAGTTATTCCAGGATTCAAAATTTATCTCAAAATAAATCTCCATTTATGCAATTAGTTTTATAATCAGCCTATATTTAATACTTTTAATTGGTGTCCAAACAAGTCCGGGAATCCAAATAGCCCTTGCAACGAGAACAGTTGACGATAGCCGCAGGACCAAACAGGGTTACTCGTCTTAACCGCATTTTTTTTTGTTCTTATTGATGCGTGGTAGAAACTGTTTCAGATGAAAACAGTTCAAATCTGTCAAGTTTGATTTCTCTCGACTAGATGGATAGAATGTGAACCATTTTCTTGCACCTCTTCACACGACTTGAAACAATAAAATGTTGTTGTATATCTTTTAATCATTAAATGAGTAGGGGAAAGGTAGCATTTTTTTTACAAAGAAAATTTACAAACATCGGAGAGATGGAGACCACAGCTACAAACATCAACAAAATCCCTTGTGCTGAATAATACTTCTCTCGCTTCATAGTGTTTTTGCACCAGATGTCCCATTCTTTTCTATTGCTCGCTGCCTTGCACGCTCCATCTTCCGTTTACGCCATTCTTCAAGAGCTGGAGATGTTGATATAAACATCACGTTAGATAAGTTCGCAAGAAGAGCAGTGGGGAGAAAAATCTGCCCAGCTGCTCTAGCAAAGCAGTAACACCACTTACAAATCACTATTCAAGAACAACAAGTTGCAAACAGCATTCTGTTGCATACACTGGAAAGAAAGCTTATTTTTCACATATGCTGACTTCAGAGCTGATAACACTACCGTTTCATTGTTTTTCTGCTCTATCCGTGTGCTAACTGGATCATTGCATGTTCAATTTAGTTGATTCTACCTGCATCTAGTGTTCTGTTACTGGGAGGATATTCTTAAACCAGAAAACAAAACTTCAGGCAATCGGTTACAGCTGCCATGATATGCATCACTGAGCTGTAAATACTTCTAGATATATTTCAGAAGATGTTCGAGTGAAATATATTTCGACAAGAAAAGAAGCATCTTTTTTTTGTCAATCCAGTGGGAACAACAGTGTAAATTATTTTCACTAGTGAGGAAGATATAGAATCTGTCAGCTTTGATCATGTATTCATCTAAAAATTGTGGGGCACAAATTGACAGTAGTATGGCATCATTACAAGGATTATGACGCTCTATCCATGTATGAAAACAAATAGGTTCAAATTATCTGTGATTTGTTCTGATTAATGTACATGTTTATCAAATCCTATCACGCATATTGCAGAAAATAAACAAATTGATCCAATTATGCTTGCCCCTAAGTCTGCAGGAAGTAAAAGACAGAGCAGTGGGTGGAAGAAAACCTTTTTGGCTGCTGCCATCATTCCCTGCCCTTAAATCTTTCAGCCTATTTGATAAATCAACAGCAGCAGTCTGCTTAGGATCTTCTTGTGTTGCCATGCCATGCTCACCATAAGCTTCTTGCTCAATTTCCTTCACCTATGCAACGATCAATGAGATTTGTCTAAAATAAATTTTTCATTGCAGCAACATGGTGTGCATCCCCATTTCTTTCTCAAATCACTATAAGCAAAGTGCATGGAAACATACTCTTCTAATCAAATCCACAGGTTCCATAGCACGGCGCAACTCTTCAGATTCCCATATATACTGAAGCTGAGCTGCATAATAGTAGAACCCAGTACTTAGGCTGAATTGAGTTATTGAAGAATAGAAGTGAAGTGCAACACCCCAATATGTAAAATTCCAACACTTATATACTGGTACAGACCAGATACAGCACCAAAATGGCTAAAAGTACTAGCAGTTTAGCAGAGAATGCTAACACAGGGTAACGGATAACCTTTGCAGCGTCCTTTTTTTCTGAGAAAGCATAATCTTAGGCTCATGTGGAATTCAGGATGGAAAAATGAGGTCCCTCCGGAGCTTACACAGCAAAATCTGCTTACCAGTTACAGCTTGAGGGCAGGGTCAAATCGCCCACGGCTGCTTCCATTTGGAAGTCGTGGGGGCCAACCAAGTGCAAATTCTTCACCTGGCTGCTCCTCCAAAACAGAGTTTGAACAGCCGATAGGCTTCTTCTGCGGAATGGCCAAATTCCTACTTCTGCCCCCTCTGCCAACGAAACTTGGAGACAGCTCTTCACCTTGTAGCTGAATGCCCTTTCTCGCAGCAAGTTTGGGCGGCAGCCTCTGTGTGGGCAAACTGTCCATCGCTCGCGCCTGCAAACTGGTCTCCTTTGGCATTGGATCTACTTTCTTGGTTCACGCAACTTTCCGATGTAAGCAGCCAGCGAAAGAAAGGAGTCGGCTCACTGATCATTTTAATACTTTGGTCCCTTTGGAAGGAACGGAACAACAGGATCTTCAGACAAGAAGAACTCCCAATTGCAAGAGTCCTCTCCCTCCTCAAGGACGACATTAGACTCTTGATTTTCGCAGGGGCGAAACATCTGGACTCGCTTGTTGGTCACACTTTTGGCGAGTAGTTGCTTTCTTGCTCTTGCCTTCCTAGCACTCTGAATAGGAAGGATGTTGTAGTTGGCGCCTCTGTAATTCTGACTCCTCTTATTAATGAATGCCCGACAATGTTCCGGGTCTTTCAAAAAAAAAAATGAGGTCCCATCTTTCTCCCAGGTGCTCACAATTGCCACATAGATCGAAAGGTCCTGTGATGGGATGTAATCAGAAGTTCTCGCCCCACGTTTAATTGAAAGAAAATTTCTGAAATTCGCTAGATTTAGTTAGCTAGCCAGTGAACCCTACTAAATTGGGAGCAAACCGAACACATCTCTCAATCCAAATAGTCACAGTAAAAATCAAAAACTTAGGGCGAATACGAGCAAGGGATGACGGTATCATATCATACCAGAATCGAACTGGTCACCGCCTGCGATGCGCGTCCAGGACGAGAAGTAGTTGTGAAGGAGGAGGGCAGCAACGAGGAGGTTAAAGGCGCACACGGCGATGGTGGCGTTCTTGTACGACAACCTCGAGGCCGCTGTCCCCGCTCTCCAATTAGGCTGGGCGTCCATCCCCTCGACGGCGCCGCCGTAGAGCTCGCCGGAGAAGACGAGAAAGCCGACGAGCAATCAGCCAGGGCGAGCCGGATCTGCTGCCCAGCTGCAGCCTGCAGCCTAAACACACCAGCAGCCCGGCCCATATCATCTAAACCGTCCACCTCCTCATCCAACGGACCAGATTAACGCCCGAAGCTCGCACGGAAATGGGCCTGGCCCAGTAATGGAGTGCCATTGATTTGGGCCTCCGGTTGGCAGATCCGGACACCCCCAAGGCCCCCCAACCCTACCTTCCTTTCTCTCTCTCGCCGTGCCCGTCGTCGTCATCGCCACCACCACTTGGCCCCCTCGTCGCCTCCTCCGCCGACCACCACCACCGTCCACCGGCGACAAGGACCGCGAAGATGCAGTCGGCGGCGTGGAGGCGTCACCTCCTCGACCACCACCTCTCCCCTTCCACCTCGGCCGCCATCGCTGCCTTCAGATCCGCCTCCCAGACCGGGCTCACTCCCCAAGGTAGCTACCATTTCCCTCGGCACGCGTGCCCCTCCGGGTAGATCTTAGAGGAAATTTCCTTCCAGGGTTGTGTGGAGCGGATGGCACGAGGTACATGTCGTCCGCGAGGGCACCGGCGGTCAAGGGGTCGGGGCATCTCGTCCGCAAGGGCACCGGAGGGAGGTCTTCTGTGAGGTGAAGAATCAACTCCTTTTTTCCCAATTGATTGTGCTTCAATTGAACGGCCACAAGTGTTGCGGCAATGTATCCGGGTCTGTCCTTCAAGGCGATTTAGTCTATTGTGACTTGTGAGTGAGATTGAGCTAATGTCCTGATCTGTTTGAACTGCCAAACATTGATGGGGTGCCTAGACATGCCCTTTCTGATGCTCATATCGTCAGATCATGTAGTTCATATTGTCACACTTGGCAATGTATGCATCAAAATTTAGTTAATTGATCGATTGGTGTAGTAGCTGTTGTTTGAAACGTGTGTACTATTAACTTTGCCTGCTATGGAACATAGTGAGGACTTTATTATGTGTAACCTGGAAAATTCTGAAGTACAGTTCTACTCATTGACGCGGTTGTCAAAGCTTGTGGTGTGATATATATTAAGACTCGTGACAATCTTAGGAGTGCTACTTGCAGATTCGTTATGCTTTTTTTGTTGATGTTTTCTTCTCAATTGTTTGGCTACTGAAAAATTATGGCTTTAGCTTCTTGGTCTACTTCATGTGGCAAAGTTGCTGCCCCTTTTCGCGTTTCGGTTTTCGAGTGCTCTGCTAGCTCTGTCTAGCTGGCAGGTGGATACTTATGTTAATCTGTGAACACAGCTTGTTTTTTATACTGTTAACCTGTATAAGCATGTATGAGCCTAACCATGTAGATGCATTGATCCATGTAGCTTTTGAAGTTTCGGAAATTTTTAGTGGATCTTAACATTGCTTGGTTTGGTGTCGCACAGAATCTGAACGGTTGCAATATAGTCTAAGATGTTTTTTTTGATATTTTGCAATGCTACAGTACCATTCATCTTCTTGTGCACTGCAGTAAAGACTTGAATTAGGGATTCAGGTTAGAGTACATATGTGTGATGTGCTGATATAATTTGGTCCAGCATGATTGCTCAATCATTGCATCTGCCATATCTGCAGGCGAACGCTAGAGTTTTTCAGTCATAGTTTAAAGCTGTCTTAATCATGTACCTTATCTTTGTTTATATTGAGCGTATTATTTTGGCCTTTTACAGTGGGATTGTAGCTACGGTGTTTGGAGCTACTGGGTTTCTTGGGCGTTATCTTGTGCAGCAGCTTGGTGAGATGATAAGACTATGATTCCATATAAATTGAGTTATGAATAGAGGGGTTACTCAAACACCGAATTTTATTCAGCCAAGATGGGATCTCAAGTGCTTGTTCCATTCCGAGGTTCTGAGGATTGTCACCGCCACCTGAAGGTTATGGGTGACTTGGGTCAGGTAAAATAGTAATGAAGTAGCTTCAGCAATTAACTCATTTTTCTATATATTTATTTTTCATTCTTTTAACTTCTGGCAGATTGTGCCGATGAAATATCATCCAAGAGATGTTGATTCTATTAAGGCTGTTATGGCCAAGTCAAATGTGGTTGTTAACCTCATAGGTGTGTTTCACTTGAGACGCATATTGTATTCAGCTTTTCATGATCAAATCTTATTCTGACTTTTTTAACTCCACCTCAACAGGACGAGAGTATGAAACAAGGAACTACAGCTTCGAAGAAGTAAACCATCATATGGCTGAACAGCTTGCTATGGTATGCCCTGTATACACGCCCATTTTACTTCCTGTTGCAGATCTGCTCTCCAAGCATGTTGCCCATTTTTCTAGAAATATTTGTTTTGGGGAAAGAAAAAAACTATGTAGGCTGTTTTCTGCAAGGGAGTTGAAAACTAGGATTTGATAGTGCATACTGCTTAGCTGTAGTGAAAAACTTTAGTAGTGGGCCTTCTGGCTCTGACTCGCAGACGCAGATCACGTAAGCATAAGAAGGCAGCTGATCTCATTATTTTGCATATTGCTAAAAGGTTGCCACCTGGCAGGATCACATAACCCATGGTTATTGATTTTCAATTGTACCTGCTTAGTTAACTTAGGTAAGGTTGCTTCCAGATCTAGCATGATCCATGCCATATCAAAGATACGTTAGCTTTCTATTCTGAGTTTCTGACAGGGTAACTGTAGCTGGCCTTTTGATTAATATCAGTTCGTATATCTCTTATTTATCTTCCTTGTTGTAAAGATTTATAGCTTAGCTTATTGGTATCGTGTAGAGGATGTTGCTTTACTTCTTGTGTAATGCCCTTTAGTGAAGAATGTATCTCTCCTCGCACTGAGCCATTGCTTTGTTGGTCTGTTAGTTTAGGGCCATATTGGCAGGTTCTGGTACGGAATCTAACCGCTACTTGTGCAAGAGTTTTGCCCTGAGGAATATCCTGATTACATAATTTCTTAAAGCCACTAACTATTCATGTTGCATAAGCAATTGGAAATTGCCCTATCATTTATGGTACTTTTGTTTGCAATATGAGAACTGGACTCATGTTAAGACTCTGGTGCCTGGCTAGTAACCTGATGCTCTGGATTCTACACAGATTGCTAAGGAGCATGGGGGTATCATGAGATTTATCCAGGTTTCTTGCCTAGGGGCATCACCCTCTTCTGAATCTAGAATGTTGAGGACAAAAGCTGCAGGAGAGGAATCGATCTTGAAAGAATTTCCTGAGGTGATGACCTGTTTTCAACTGTAGTCACACAGCAGAGGATGATAGCTCTTGTTTCAGAACCATCCAAAGGCCAATGTCAATAGTAAATAATATCCCCCTTTCCTATAAGTAATGAGTTTAACTGAAATTTTGTTTCTATACATCAACAGGCTACAATCATGAGGCCTGCAACAATGATTGGCACAGAAGATCGAATTTTAAACAGATGGGCCCAATTTGCGAAGAATTGGGGTTTCCTCCCGCTTGTTGGCGGTGGAACTGCAAAGTAATTGAGTTTACCTGTTGCCTGTTCTCGTAATGCCTGACCTGAAAATTAGTTTAGATAATGAAATAGTTCACTCTCATGCATTTTAGAAGCTCTTTACCAGCAGGTAAATTATATGGATGCTACCTTTTTGCAGGATTCAGCCTGTTTATGTGATTGATGTTGCTGCTGCTATTGTCAACTCCCTCAAAGATGATGGTACTAGCATGGGAAAGATATATGAGCTCGGGGGACCTGAGATTTACACTGTCCATGAGCTGGTAATTATTACTCAAACCTTTGTTGTGTTGATGAATAAAATTTAAATTTGCATTTGAGTTGATGTGACTGTGATTGGGTATAACAGGCTGAGCTGATGTATGAGACAATCCGTGAATGGCCGCGGTATGTCCATGTTCCGCTTCCTGTTGCAAGGGTATGAATTTAATTACCAGCACATGTTGACCAGAAAACTGGGCATCATTTAGACACCCCTTGTTGACTTGTATAGTTCTGAAACGCAGGCTATTGCTTCTCCAAGGGAAATGTTGCTAAACAAAGTACCATTTCCCCTGCCAACCCCTTCTATTTTCAACCTAGATCAGATCAATGCATTCTCTGTGGACAACCTCGTGTCTAAAGATGGTGAGGATCTCATTAGTAGCATCGAATTTTACTTTATTCACTGCATCCTGCTCATACTGTTCCAACACATCTTGCAGCTCTCACTTTCGAGGACCTGGGCATCATGCCTCAGAAGCTGAAGGGGTACCCTGTGGAGTACCTCATTTGTTACCGGAAGGGCGGGCCTGCTTTTGGCTCAACCGTGAGCGAGAAGATGAGGAGCTCCGAGATGTAATAGCCTCCTCCCATCCCTGAAGACACTGTAGATTTATAATCATTTAGTTGCAGATGCATTGTTGTGTTTGTTGTCCGGCCATCTGTCGCCGCCGCAGCTGCTCCCGCCGGCTGCCTCACCAGTGGGCAGGAGCAGGACCCAAATTCCATGCATGGCTCCTGCTCCTTGTTTGTTTTTACATCAATAAGAAGAACGCTCAGATGTTTTCTTTTGTCAAAATTTTTGAGCCGGATGCAACAAGTGGAGAGAGGAACCGTTCCAACGATGACACGATTGTGGAGGTGGTCTCAGAGCATAATATAATCCTTGATTCTGGATACAGGGCCCCATTCTTTCCAAGTGCTTTCTTCTGTCCGCGCGTGGAATATTTTTGCTAGCGGGAGCGTTCGCGTCGAGTTGAGTAGTAGCCGAGTTTGTTGGAGACGGGTTGTGCCGCTGCATCTGGGGGCTGGGGCTCGTCGTCGTCCCCGATGGCGCCCCGGGCCCCGGCAGATTCGCCGAGGTGCTGGCCGCGACGCATTGCTCGCGCGAGTGTTGTGTTGAGGTTTGTGCATCTTCTGACGTCGCATAAAATGGTGCGCTGCGTGCGTTGACAAAAGACCTGCAGCACTGCAAAATCTAGTTGCAGATGGTGAGATGGAGCCCAGCACGCCCAGTGAGTGGAGTGGTGCTCTCATGAGAGCTGGATGTGCCACCACCCGTTAGAGCAAGACAATTACTGTAACATGGGACATCCATCCAATCACGCAACGATCGCATCCATCGCCGCGATCGTCTCTCTGAATTAAATTGATTTCATTTGATGAGGCATGGCTACCGTTTGTTTATTCGAGCACAGCACATGGCACAGGGCATACGATGATGCAGGTGGGACAGCTCGCGTTAAAGCCACGCACCGTCGATCGTGTTACAAAGGCGCAGGGTGGCATGGAATCATGTGTTGTGTGTGCCCGACGACCAGAGCACTAGCTTATACTACCAACTTGGTTGTTAGATTATCTAGATCATTTGTCAAAGTGCCGAGCATGATTCTGGGATTTGATTCAACTGAAAGTTTCACGCGCCAGGGTGCCATTCTTGATTACAACTGGCCAGGCATCAATCAGCCATCCAGATTATTAGGTACTACTAGAAATAGCTTATTTTCATCGCCATTTTGTTTGGAGTCTGATGATCTAGGCCAGTGGTATGGCGCAGCTGAGCCAGACAGAGAAAATACTGAAGAAAGCTGGCATGTAAAAGAGGGCGGGGTACTCTTGGCAAAACAAGGTGGACATACCTTGCCAGTTGCCAAGCAGAGACAAGCCATTGATGGGGGGATTTGACCCTTTCTTCCCCCAACGCGTTTACTTGCTCCTCATGCCCTCCGATCCTCCCTTTATTTTATTTTTAGTTTTCTTCTGCACGAGCACATCTGATCTAGTGATCCTGGCGTTCATGTACCTTGCCGCTTTGTTAATTCACGCAGTGCAGGTTCCCTTTTTCGCGGTGATACGATATGCTTCTCTGTGAGCAAGTACTGCGCTCGCTTTTGCGCTCGCTTTTCAGCACTTCAATTCACTTGCACTGCGCGGCTTCGTCAGCTTACTGTACCCGTAGTATAGAAGAAAGTATCTATCCTTGACGCACGCAATGTTCTTCTTGTCAGCTTCAGATGCAAAACTTGTCTCTTCGCTTTCCCTGAAAGAGAAAAGGCGCACGACGAGTACGTTTGCATTGTGTAGAGTGAGTGATACGGATCCAAGGTTTGGGGCCGCGTGTCTTCAACATTCTTTTCTTCTTTTCTTTAAATTTGCGATATGCTGCCCACAGCAAAATAATGAAAATACGCAGTTAGTCACATGCATGGAACGAGACGTATTTAATTCACACTTTTTACATGAGCAGTGAATGAATGGCCGTACTGCCGCTCGCCGTAACGTGACCCGCGGTAAACAAAACGGGCAGGGCGTGGAGTTGAACTGATTCCTACCAGCCAAACGTGGTAGGTATGCATGACGACACCACTCTTGAGCTATCATATAGCACAAGAAATATATATACTCCATTATAAATAGGATAAGAGGAAGATTCATCATCCTGTTGAAAAATGGCCTAGCTCCGCGAATGCCGGCCCACCCACATTGTTAGGCGTCAAACCATAGGAGAGGAGCTAACGAAAAGTGCCTGCGGTTGCCTCCTGGTCGTTGATCGAAGTTCTGTCATAACGCCACCTCCAAGATTTAAAAGATACCCCCTCCGTCCAAAATATAATTCGTTTTGGCTTTATTTTTTAATACATATATTTTGCTATGCATCTAGATGTACCCTATGTCGAGATCTAAAAAATTCAAAACGAATTATAATTTGGGATGGATGGAGTATATAGCTCTAGTTCTAAGGCAAAATTATCATCGAAAAGATACTATCACTAAATGCTATTTTCTTTAATGGACTATCTCTAGGATCAGCTCTAAGGCATACTAAGACATCACTAAAGCGCCTGGCAGTCTAAATGCTTTATTTTCTAAATTTCTTTCAACAAGGGATATATTGCTAACGTGAATTTTGTTTGAACTTATATCTCTAATCATTACTAAAGGGTTGAGGGTTGGGGTACCGAATATCTATCTACCTATATTCATGGAACCATAAAACCATATCTTTTGTGCTAGTTAAAAGGAAGTGGTGAACACCGTACCTTAGCTTGAATCGTGAGCTGGTGAACCCAAGTGAAAAGTGCAATCAGGCATCTGTCTTGTCCTTGGCACAACACTAATGCACATGTATACTCTCTGACTAGATGCGCATAGTATCACACGTGTGTTGTACATGTAAGATACGTATGCATAAAATTCTACCCATCCGCAACATTTGCATACAAATACCGATACCAATACTTGACGACGAAGCAAGACTACCGCCATCAACAATGAAAGCCCACCGGCCACATGCATGTCAATTAAATTCACCAGTCGGTGAATGGAACAGCTAGCCGTTTCCACGGGGTACATGTAAGATAGCACGGAACTGCTCTTCTTCCTTTCGCTTTCGTTATTCCTTGGAAGCACACACCACCAACGCACCACGGCTGTTTCCGTTCCGTTCCTATTCATGTTCATGGGGGACAACCAAGATCACGAGGAGACGTGGGCGCCACCACCGTACCTGCCGCCTCCGTTTGCGAACGCGACCCGGTGCCCAGTTCCGTCATTGGCATTGCACACGCGACCCTCCTGCCCAGACCAAAAGCAACGAGCAGAGAAAACGCGCCACCGACCAGGTAAGCAGCGGGGAAATCCCCAAAGTGCCCTCGCGCCTTCCTCCAAGAATGAGTTGTGTGGCTGAGGAGACGGAATCACGAGGCCATGCTGGAGCGGCATAAACTGCCACCAGTTAAGGCTAAGCACGGTGTCCCACCGCTCACCGACACCGTGGGCCCCACCCGCACTGAGGTATGCAGACGGCCTTGGGGCGGTGGACTGCCACCACTCCTGTCGCGGGCCCACGACTCGGGACGCGGCGGGGTCCACGGGAGAAGGGTAGGAGGGGCAGCTAGCACCATTTTTTCCGTTTTCGGTTGGGCCAATGAGCAGGCACCACGTCGGACGTTAAAAAATCTCGCCGGGGGTCATGCTGTCGGATCCGGGCTTTGCTTGGCTTCGCTTTTTTTTTTTGGGTAATGCTAAGACACGGGCGCCTGGACTCGGTAAAAATATCCAACGTCTCGCTGGCTCCGGAATGACGCGTGGCATCTTCTTCTCACCCGCCAAGCAATTATTTCGACTGCTCGTCTCGCTCTTGCTGCTCCCGGCCATCCCCTCCTCGTCATCCTTCCAAAGCACACTACCTCCTTTTCCAGCGCCCCGCCTGCCCCCGCACCTGCTCCCCACGCGCTTCACCGATGGGAAGGCCCCGGCCGGCGAGAAGGGCGGCGGCGGAGGCCACCGGTGACCCATCGCGATGCGGAGAAGCAGGAGCGCGCCCAGCGCGCGCGGCGCTCGCGCTCCCCTCTGACGGCGAGCCGCTCTGGCGAGAAGGGCGGCGACGGCTCGAGCAGGGTGGAGGAGAAGGGAGCACCCTCACGCACACACGCTCGACATGCACGGCTCTCCTCCTCCCTGCGCCGCCTCGAGACGCCCCGGTCGGCGATGTGGCAATCCTCCCGGGCGGCGCACGAGGCCGGCGCCGAGCTCCGGGCCGGCACCGGGAGAGATTAGGAATGACCAATAAAGATGGTACTTATATATTCATCATGATAGGTCCGATTACAAGTAAACCGTCCATAGAGACTAGTATATTGCCTGTGCTAACGCTACAGACCACATTAAGTCCAAAATTAATTCTATGGTAAAAACAAAAAGAATGCCCTCTCGATGTTCATGTGCGCGTCCTCCTGGTTCTTCCTCCCCTCAAATTTGCCTTCTTGGATCAGCCTCTCTATCTTACCAAGCCCCTCTAAGATGATATCCCTATCAATAGCTGTTATCAAACCCTGCATTGCATGTAATTCAAAAACCCAACTCAAATATTGTGATTTAGTTTTAAGTAACATATAGCTTAAGCGTTAAGACAGTCAGTTCGATTCAGCATTTGACCAAAATACAAAGAACAACATTTCTGGTAAAACAGAAAGCTGGCAGATTTGAACTCCTATGAATCCCAGCAAGAGATACAAACATAGAAATCAGTTGGGTTAATCTAGCTCTAATCCATCATCCTACAGGTAATAATATTGCAAATATCCCATACATCAGTACAAATTCCAAAAGTTCCCAAAAAAAAAACGGAGCATGTTAGTTGTTAGGGTACCTTACCTCAATCAATTCCAAGTCCTTCCAGTCCCTGACAATCTAAGGATTGCGCAGAAATCTTCTTGCATATGCTAAGTATTTTCTCCAAAAAATTTTCATCCATACCCTGTACAATCGAAGCAAGATAACATATTAATAGAAATGAGAGGTTTTCATGTATATCTAACCTTCACTGGAGGATGCTTTTGATGCTACTGACTAATCGCGCATTGTAATGTCAACTGTTTCATGTGGCTGTCGAGACGAATTCAGCCAAAAATTAGCAAGCACACATATATAACATGATATACTGGGTAAATAGATGAACATATTGATGAGCTATCATCACGCAATGACTGCATCAGATGCCTCTTGAATGACTCCAGATGAGAGAAGGAAAGGAAAGTTGAATCAGCTATGCAAGGAAACTAATTAGTTGTAAGAGTCATATTCAGAAACCGTGTCTTGGGAACATGAAGCAAATATGCCATCCAGCATTCTTCACAACTTTTGATTTTCTGTACAGCACATGAATCTGACTATCTGAGCCATCAGAGTGCAAACTTGCAAACCATGTTGCTATCCGTTGACCTCTATGTGTGACATATAGAACTGCAAAAGCCTATATTAGAGTCATGCTTTAGAGGTTGATTTAAGTTGTGGTCATAAGACCAATACATGTACTTGTTGCATTGAGGTCCTTCACAAGGAGCAACTTCCATACAAATGTGACAAAGTTTTAGCACTAAAAGTCTTAAACTTGATAAATTTAGAATTGAAAAACTGAAACACATTAACTGGTTCACATTTGGTGTCGCCAAAATCTTATATTTAAGTTTAATCTATATGATCTTGATGCAGTACAGGTAACCACTCACAATAAATAACATAGAGGTTTTCTGGAAAGTAAAAAGGCAGCATCATAGCAGTAAAATACTATAATAAATAAAAGGAATCTACATTTATGTTTTTTATTAATAAGAACGATATGTCTAAAAAGGCATGGCACCAACTGCTCACTTACATCTTAGAATATCTTTTTAGTTCTAATGCCTGGCAAGGAATAGTAAAATGTGGTGCCAAATGAGTAACGCATCTGTAGTAACAAAAAGCACAAGGTGCATTTGCATGTTTCAGTGATCAGGCCAATTAGTCTCTTACATTGCAGGCAAGACAAAATACAATACAAAACTGCACACAATGCAGCATCATAGCCGTTTGAAGCCTCAAACCACACTGCGGATGCCAATCCTAGTCATGATTCCTTTCCTACTCATCGAGTAAAAGATAGAGGCTAAATTCTTTCTGAATCTACACTAAAAGGAACATTTGCATGATAGACTTGGTACTTAGAAGACAACATAATTGGTATACCTCGTTCCCATGCAGAGTGACAAGTGTTTTTAGTTCAGGTCTACGGAAGAGAGCTGTTTGACCATGACCGATCACATAGTCCAATAGCTGGAACGCGTGGAGCTCAGGCACTCGGCTCCAGTAGATCGATCCTCATTGCACTATATACCTGATTTGGAGTATGTATATAGTGCAAAATTGGAGATCATCTGTCCTTTATTTTCATGAATTTGGTGACTGCAGAAAGAATCACATCTAGGAGAAATCAGCATCTAAGAATAAATCGAAGTTAGGGAAATCAAAAGAGAACTCATATCAAGTACAGCACAACTGACAAAGGCGAGACGAACGTGTTCATAACGTAGATGAATATACTGCCTAGTATGTGAAGATCTCATCAATAGTCACTTTGTTTTATACGATTGCATACTTCAATTTGGCTATTTTTTACAAATGGCATGCCTTCAGTCTCCTTGACTCCTTCCATGGCACACAAGAAAAAGGAAAAAAACTAAGTATTGGATTACGAATCAGAAGGGGCTCAGGGAAAGGAGAGGGAAGAACCTGCAGGTGGACACGAGGAGCACGAGATCCAGTGAGGGCACCGCCGCGCGGCATGGGGCGGGCCGGAGAGCGCGGCTCCGCACGACCTGGCGAGGGCCACCGCCGTGCGGCCTGAGGCGGGGCGTCGAGCGCGGCTCCGCGCAGCTTGGAGATGGGTAGCGAGCGGCCTGGTGACGGGCGGCGCGACTCCTGCCGGCCTGAGCCCGCGGTGGATGTCCTCGAAGACAGAGAAGTGCTGACGGGCAGCGGCCGGCCACAGGCGGCACCGGTGGGGAAGATCCATGGAATTGCATCTACATGTATTGGACCAAAGCAGTAGTTCATCACGGTTCACGACACACCAAATTGGATGCTATTTGTTTGGCCTGCGAACTGCATCTACCATTGGGTAAGGAGCGTTGGAATCACTCACAGAATAACCACGCACTCATGTACTGGTCGACGAGCAGCGGCGTGCACGTCTCCAGCAACGGCGGCACGGCGGGCGCGTCTTCGGCGATGGCGGCATGGCGTGCACTTCTCCGGCAACGGCGGCGCGCGTGCGTGTCTCCGCCGACGTCGACGACGGTGGCGGCGTCCGCGTTTTTGGGGACGGCGGCGACGGTGGCGGCGTCCGCGTCTCCGGTGACGTGGAAGAGAAGTAGAGGAAGAGAAGAAGCTGAGGAGTCGCGTCTGGGGGCTGGCGTGCATGCGGACTCGAGGAGCGGAGGAGGAGGCGCAGGGGCGGCGTGCGTCAGGGGAGCTGGCGTGCGTGCGCTGGAGGTCTGCGCAGGTGTGCGTGATCCAAATAACATGGTCCCTTGGATTTGATTGAAGAAGGAGAGAGAAGACGTGAGAAGAAATCTAACCTCTACATTTTGATGGTGCTGGTTTCTTGGGTACACAAATTGGTGTGAGAGGAGAGGAGTGCATCTCCAGAAATCAACACAAGTTTGGTGGATGTAGCAAAGTTTTAACTGGTGAGTTTATAGGGGTAGAGATTAGGGATGACCAATGAAGATGGTGATGGTTCCGGAGGGATGAGCTTAGACTACTACGCCTTATAATCATAGTGGTCATGAGAAGATTTCTTTGTATAGTATTTTGCGATTTTATTTGATTTCCATGACAATCAAGCATACAAACTAGTAAAACATTTATTAGCCTTATTTTGTGAAAACATGTGTGGAACATTCCCTACTACTAATTAGAGAAAGTATATATTTTCCAACCTGTAAAAAAGAACAGGTGACATAATTATCTTTCTATAATGTGTATGAAAGAACACGATGGGGGTAGGAGTAAGTTAATACCACATTAAATAACATTACATCTACAAATGTTACTTTACACGTGGATGCATGTTACCATAACACCTTTGTTTATAAAGATTCATCGTGTGACGATAAAAAACCAACTCGTCATAGTATTTTACCGCCTTTCTCACTGTAGCATTTTTACTTTTTTTAAGGTGAGTATCCATATCATTCTTGCAATCCACCTATATATATATATTTTTTTTTTCTTATCATCACTGCATTTAGAGAATCTTACCTGAACTCGATGCCATCCAATGCTCGAGATCTTGTCAATGTGAGACCACCTTCACCTAAAGTTACCCCGGTAGTTTCTAAAAAAATCCATTGCAAAATTATTTACCAAACCTGCAGGAAATATTAACAAACCAATAATTTCAGCAGGGAAGGAATCACTCCTAATTTTTCTTCAGGGTGCAGGGAAGAGAAGAAGAAACCCAAAACCCGCAATGAAGCCAGCACGACCGGGCCAGAATGGAGAAAGGAAAAAACCCAACGAAACGGCGCAGTAGGATTTTGGCGACGGCAGTAAGTAAACGAGAAGTGGAAGCAAAAGTAGACAAAAAAAAAGCGTCTCCTTCGACGCAGCTGTGTTCCCTTCCCTCCCTCCCTCCTCTCGGTCTCTCTCCTCTCCCCTTCCCTTTCCTACCTCCGCCGAAGCGGAAAACATCGTCCGACACGAGGGGTGCCCCCCTCCGCATCGCCGACCGGACGCGCTGCCGTCCGCCGAGTCTAATTCGCGCCGCCACCACGGAGGGGAAGCCTCTCTGGCGTAGCATCCGTCGTCGTCGGCGCCGCCGCCTTCCCCCTCCCCTCTTCTGGACCGGCGTGGAGCCGAGATCCGTCCGGACTTGGGCCGTTCTGCTGTGATGGTAAGGGAGCACTAGCTTGCTTGGATCACTGCTTTGCTCCGGGAGTCATCGCATCTCCGAATCTCTCCCCCTCCCCGTCCAGTCAGTTGTGGATTTTGTTCGCCGCGTCATGGTGCTTGATTCAGTCCTGCTTCCAGAGAGAGCGCGAGATCCGGGAGCAGCACGACGCGTCCGTGCATGGTCAAGCACACATTGTATCAGGGCTCCTGTTACCCTAAGCTGGTAGCGCTGAGAGCGGTTTATTTTTCCAAAGAAAAATCTGGGGTCCTACTGGACCCCTGCCGCTCCCCGCTTCAAGCCCTCTCATGGAGATCTAGACCGAGAAATGCGAATGACATTTCTGACGAATTCTAGCGCCACAGGCGTTGACTTGTGCTTTGCTACCTTTCTGATCATTATGCCCAGGACACTGCTCTCTTTCGCGCCATGAAAATGGGCGAATGCCTCAACTTAGTTTCTCTAGTTTCCATATGGAGCTGCTATGACGGCTCTGGAGTGCATGAGCGTCGGCATTTTATGTTCTGTTTGGCAAAGCACATTTTTTTTCCATATCAAACATATGCAGCTAGTGTCTAATGTCGTCATGTCGATGTGTTCCTGCAGGCAGCGCAAGCTTCCATTGCGGTGGGATCCCAAGTTTGGGTCGAGGACCCTGATGTGGCCTGGATTGATGGGGAGGTCATAAAAGTCAATGGAGACACGGTTACGGTCAAATGTTCTAACGAAAAGACGGTATGTTGCTTTTGGCAAGTCTGGGGTTAGTGCTAGGCTTGTAAAAGACAAAACTGCTAAGAAGGGCCACCCCAAGCTGAGACAACCTTCTATAAATAGGCAAATCACTTGCAAGTTGCAAATGGCATGCACGCTGAATTAAAACCTGCTCCTCTGACAGGTTACGGCGAAAGCAACTAATGTCCATGCTAAGGATCCTGAGGAAGCGCCATGTGGAGTTGACGACATGACAAAGCTTGCCTATCTGCATGAACCTGGGGTTCTTCAGAATTTGAAATCTAGATATGACATGAATGAAATTTATGTAAGTTAGAAAACTGTATAGCCTAACTATATTTCAATGTGGAAATAGTTTCCACAGCTACTTATTAACTGAGCCAGCCATGCTTTTCTGACATGTGCTTCTAACTTCTTCATTATCAAACCAGACATATACTGGAAATATCTTGATTGCTGTAAATCCTTTCCGAAGACTGCCCCATCTATACGATACTCAGATGATGCAGCAATATAAAGGGGCGGATTTTGGTGAATTAAGTCCCCATCCTTTTGCCGTTGCAGATGTTGCATATAGGTAGGTTCATTCTGATACATTTGATAGTTTTTGGGTGGTTTGTACTTATATAATTTAACAAGTACTTTCCATAGAAGAAATTCTGTGTTGTTATCTCCTTTTTTATTTTGGAATTCGACTGAGGAGAATATCTTGATTACTTTACTGTTGCAGATTGATGTTGAATGAAGGAATAAGTCAGTCGATTCTTGTTAGTGGAGAAAGTGGTGCTGGTAAAACGGAAAGCACAAAAATGATCATGCGCTATCTTGCTTACATGGGTGGGAAGGCCGCATCTGAAGGGCGAACTGTCGAGAAGCAAGTGCTTCAGGTGATAATTTCTTAGACACCTAGTTTCGAAAAAAGTATTGCCGTGACCACTTTGTTCTTGTTTTACTGAATAACACATATCATATTCCTTTGACAGTCCAATCCTGTTCTTGAAGCATTTGGAAACGCGAAGACTGTCAGAAACAATAATTCAAGGTAAGAGGTATTTCTTTACATGATCATCTTGGTTAATATTGTCGGTAGCTATTTTTGTAACTCAACCAGCTTTGTTCTTGCTGCTATTACTTCAGTCGTTTCGGTAAATTTGTTGAGATCCAGTTTGATCAGAAAGGGAGAATATCAGGAGCTGCCGTAAGAACTTATCTCCTTGAGAGATCCCGTGTCTGTCAAATATCTGATCCAGAAAGAAATTACCATTGTTTCTACATGCTATGTGCTGCCCCTCCTGAGGTGCTGCCCCTTGCCTATCCATGCACTTCTCCGATATAACATGTTTACAATAAATGTGTACCCTGTAATCATATCGTGCATCTATCAGGAGCGTGAGAGATACAAACTCGGAGATCCCAGAACGTTTCATTACCTTAATCAGTCTAAATGCATCAAGCTTGAAGGCCTAGATGAATCTAAAGAGTATCTTGAAACCAGAAAGGCTATGGATATTATTGGAATTAGTTCTGAAGAGCAGGTACTCATTTGATTGCATTTCCTTTTTTTCCCCCTCTATGAAATCAGTTGGAGCCTACCCTTGACCACATGCTCGTGTTTCATTTAGGAAGCAATCTTTCGGGTTGTTGCTGCTATTCTCCACCTGGGGAATGTTGAGTTTGCAGAAGGGGTTGATGGAGATTCATCAAAACCAAAAGATGAAAAATCTCTGTTTCATTTGAGGACAGCTGCTGAGCTCTTCATGTATGTTTTTTTTTTGCTTATTTTTAGAAACTTGACATGGTTACTCTGGCTCACAAGTACTCCAAATTTGGTATTGTAGGTGTGATGCGAAAGCTTTAGAAGATTCATTATGTCAGCGCATCATTGTGACTCGCGATGAGAACATAGTAAAAACTTTGGATCCTGAAGCTGCCAAGGGAAGTAGAGATGCACTCGCTAAGACTGTGTACTCACGGTTGTTTGATTGGTGAGTCTGCTTCAACATTTTGCGCTGTATTTGCCTGCTATTCTTGCTCAAAAGTAGCTTCATGGCTATTTTTCATATGTTTCCTTTGACACTTATATGGCAAATGACCTTTGATCTTAGGCTTGTGAATAAGATCAACAACTCTATTGGCCAAGATCCAAACTCCAAATGCTTGATCGGAGTGCTGGATATCTACGGGTTTGAAAGCTTCAAGACAAACAGGTGCTTAATTGGCACCCTTTGATGATTGGTTGCATGTTCGGTGTTTTGTTGTCAATAGGCTGCGAGCTAGTTGTAAAGTGCTGGAGCATTTGGCCACATAACTTCCTTTTTCAGGGATGGGGTGGTTATCCGGCTATTTCTCTTTGTTGGAATCTTGAATCCTCGTTCACAGCAGGCTTTTCATATGTCTCATGTTCTGAAGAACTGATTAGCTTTAGTGGAAGTTGCCACAGTGGTTCCTAACTTTCTTCTAATTCTGCCTGCGTCTTTTCTTTTGCATCAGATGTTAAAAAATTAGCATTTTTTGGGGTAAATTCTTGGATAGTACACGGCAGTAATTTAACTTGTATAGAAGTCTTTAACATCAAGTGACATATGTGGAATGAAGGGTATTCCCTTTTTCTTTTTGCCGTGAACTTGCTGTTCTGTTTATCCATAGATTGCAGTAACAGCATTTGTTTTGCTATTATTTGAACAGTCTGTATAAGCAGTTCTGCAGCTTCTGCTATGACATGTATGTTTGTATGGTAGTTATGACATGATTATGAATGCTTATGGTAGCGAAGTAGGTTATGGAGACTCTGAGTCTGTGACTACAATGTCTAAGGTTTTTCCCCCTAATTTTCAATCTGATGAGCAAATGGTCTAATGTTACATTTTACTTGTGGTGAATAAAATATTTAGTCATTTGTCTTATTTTTTTTCTGCTACTGCTTCTTTACTTGAGGCTTATTTTTCTTTACAGCTTTGAGCAGTTTTGTATCAACCTGACAAATGAAAAGCTGCAACAACACTTCAATCAGGCAAGTTTATAGAGCCTTTGTTAGTTGGTGCCATAGTCATAGTTCCATTTGTCTTTCTGAAAGAGATTTTAACTTTGTATTTCTGCTTCCTGCAGCATGTCTTTAAGATGGAACAGGAAGAGTACACCAAAGAAGAAATTAATTGGAGTTATATTGAGTTCATTGACAACCAGGATGTTCTTGATCTCATTGAGAAGGTAGTTTTCTTTGCATGCCATCATGTTTTGAATAGTTGCTTGCTGTTTGTTCTATATTTTTAATTTTCATAAATCATAATACCACTGATTTGGTGAACTAGTGATACTCAATTGCCATCCTGCATCACCTTGTTGAAGCAAATGAATAGAATCCCAACTGCCTTATACATCACATCAAATTAGTAACTTGCATGTCCAATGGGAATGATCCAACTGCACCATCAAATGCTCAGATGAGAGCGTACATGCTATCGAAGACACCAAAGCAATGGCATTATGCTTAGCTATCAAATCTTGTTGCTGATAGCCTGATACTGCTTTAATCCTTAGTCCCAATTCAAATAGACATTTGTGCTAATGTCTCTGTTGCACAGTGTATTTAAACTTTGCGACTTCACCTGGTCATGTCATGTTTTTCTATTGTTTTGCTATGTTCCATCTAAGCACTCAATCCTAACTTTGCAGAAACCTGGTGGAATTGTTGCCCTTCTAGATGAAGCTTGGTATGGATGTGTGATAAAATATCTCTTTATAGTTGTCTTTTTGCAATTATACAGGACTCTAATCTATCCAAAAACTTTTAACATGTCTACATTTGCTACTGTGTTACAGTATGTTGCCAAGATCGACACATGAGACATTTGCTCAGAAATTGTACCAAACTTTCAAAAATCACAAGCGCTTTGCTAAGCCAAAATTATCTCGGTCAGACTTTACTATATGCCATTATGCAGGAGATGTAAGTATGAACTGCTTTTGCGTTTGTTTGTTAACTTTGTTCACAGAACTAAACCTTTGATAAAATTATCTCCGTATATTTTTTTTGTATAGGTCACCTATCAAACAGAGTTATTTCTGGACAAGAATAAAGATTATGTTGTTGCTGAACATCAGGCTCTCTTGAATGCTTCAAAATGTGCATTTGTTTCGGGCCTTTTCCCTCTTTTATCCGAGGATTCCTCTAAATCTTCCAAGTTTTCATCCATTGGTTCTAGGTTCAAGGTGAAAAATGGCTTCCTCCCAATGTTTCAATGGGATTTCATTAGAGATCAAGTCTTAATAGTAATTATGATATAAATGCAGCAACAATTGCAATCTCTCTTGGAAACTCTGAGTGCAACTGAGCCACACTACATCCGCTGTGTAAAGCCCAATAATTTGTTGAAGCCTGCAATTTTTGAGAACCAAAACGTTCTCCAGCAACTAAGATGCGGAGTAAGATTTTCTGTCAGTTTTCTTTTGGCTTTCAACGTCAGTATTTACATTAGTGGGTACTAATAATTGGCTTGCTTCAGGGAGTTATGGAAGCAATTAGGATTAGTTGTGCTGGATATCCAACCAGAAGAACATTCTATGAGTTCATAGACCGTTTTGGTATTCTTGCTCCTGATGTTCTGAGCGGAAGGTAATGATGTTCAGTGAATAAATAAGAACATATTTTACCATGTTCTTATTTTTCTTTTGAGCCTAATTGTTGATCTGGTCTGTGGAAATTATCACTGTTGTAGTTCTGATGAGGTCAGTGCTATAAGGAGGCTGTTAGAGAAGGTAGATCTGCAAGGTTATCAGGTAATGGATGTTAATGGAAATCTGAATTCTACATCTGTGCATTTTAGGCGTCAGCATTTTTGATGTCTGGCCGATCCTTACTATTTATCAGTGATTACGAAGCTAAGTTTTCAAACTCTTTTGCAGCGTGTCTAAACTCTAGAAGTGCTTATTTTTAGGACTAGAAGTAAAGTATTGCGTCCTTATAGACTGTTTAGTGATGCTGCCTTAGATGATGCTGAAGTTTGCGCACCAAAGATTTTGAAGAGTCTCTTAGATAGTCAAATATTTGGAGCTGGTAGACATTTATTTGTGGACCTATCATCGGACCTTCGTACAGACTTCTATTTTGAATGCTGACTGCTGGTTGTGGAACAGCATCATTTGAAATCTCACATTATGGACCTTCCTGTGGTTGATACCTCAAGCAAACTATATTGCCTTTCATATTATAGTTGCTTATTGGCATGGTGCCAACTAAAAGGAATTGCCAGTTTACCACCCATGAACCTTTAGATATCATAGTATAGCTAGAACTGTGAATGTATGTGCAAGAAAGGCGTGTTCTATCCCAAATAGATATATATTTTGTAGGCCGTGGAGTGAAGATATTTAAAATACAACAACAATTTGGCCTTTTTCTTCCAAGCAAGTTGGGAATAGGCTAGAGATGGAACCTAGCAAGAACCACAAAAGCGTATTACCTTCAGATCGGATGTTCTCTTTTGGCGCCTACTATTATGTTATCTTTTCAGCCATACAATGAAGGCTTTTTGTTGTGTGGACTAAGCTGTATGTCTTCTGCAAATATGACCATCTAGATTGGCAAGACAAAAGTCTTCCTTCGTGCTGGTCAGATGGCTGAACTTGATGCTCGTAGAAATGAAGTGTTAGGGCGTTCAGCTAGCTTGATTCAGAGGAAAGTCCGCTCATTTTTGGCACAGAAGAGTTTCATCGCACTGCGACGATCAGCTTTACAAATCCAGACAGTTTGTCGCGGTGAGATTATTTTGTTCTCCCAAAGTTATTATAATAGTTAATCTATTTATCTGAAACTAATATTTTTTTTGTGAAGATTCTCTGATGTGGCTTTGGTTAACTCATTGTAGGGGAGCTTGCAAGAAGAGTTTACCACAACCTGCGCAGAGAAGCTGCTTCACTCAAGATCCAGACTTGGTACCGTATGCATACTGCCAGAAAAGCATACAAAGAGCTTTCTACTTCAGCAGTTACCATTCAGTCAGCATTGCGCGGTATGTGTGCACGTAAAGAGTTGCACTTTAGAAGACAAACAAGAGCTGCAATTATTATCCAGGTAATATGACAAAAAAGAGAAACATTTACATATTCATATTGTGTTACAAGCAATGGACTACTAGAAGGAAATAATCATTATGAAAAAATTATACTGGTATATTTAGAATATAGCAGTGGTCATTCTGAAACATCCAATGTTAACTTTACTGGTTTAATATCCGAGCCAGTAGTTCTCAGTTTTTTTACATGGTTAGTGGCTGAATCTTTTCCGGAGTAGGAAGCTAGATGAGCCATAAAAAATTGTGGAAGTCAGTTTTCTTAATGTTTTTTTTCTATACAGTAAGACGGGGGAAATTTGTTTATAGGAAATTTTTAATTGTATTTACGGTTTTGTTAGTACGAAAACAGCAATATGACCATGGGCGTACTTTAGATGGACCCTAAACCAAAGCAGTGTGACCATGCTGACGAACAGCGGTCGCACCACAAGAGCAAGGATAGAGAGGGAGTAGAAACTTATGATCTATTTTTTTGCTTAATCAAAAGAGATGCAATCCCATCTGTATATAGATGAGGTGACTTGACTCCTTAGAAACCACAATATTTCTTACCTACTTTATATATAGTTGGATTGTGCCACAATATTTCGTAAAACATGATACCTATCTTGAGGAAACCTGGCAACTTCACTGCTACTAATTTGTAGATAACATGCGTATTAGTATAGGTGATGATCCTTGGTATCCTTTATCAACTAAGTAGGTAAATGGTACTGACCTTTATGATCATTCATATTTCTATCCCAGAGTCACTGCCGCCAATTTTTGGCGAGGTTGCATTATTCAAGGACAAAGAAAGCTGCAATTACTACACAGTGTGCCTGGAGAGGAAAGGTTGCTAGAAAGGAGCTCCGAAAGCTCAAAATGGTTAGTTCGAGCACACTGACACCTTTTGTGTTCTACCAAGGCTATTTCTGTGGAATATGCATATTTCTCATGCCGATTCTTGTCCATATTAATGTTATTAGGCTGCCCGGGAAACTGGTGCCTTGCAAGCGGCCAAAAACAAACTTGAAAAGCAAGTTGAAGAGCTTACCTGGCGGCTACAGTTGGAGAAGCGCATGAGAGTGAGTTTTCTATAGTAATGTTTGCAACTATCACCATGAACATGTAATCTAAAGCATGTTTCCCCACTGAGATAGCACCATCTAGTTTTACATGCTCCTTGCTCCAGTTTTTTTTCCTTCTTTTTCATGTTAAAAACATGAATGACTACTTGTTCAAGTTTCCTTTTGATGACATTACCTGAAAAGGGCGCAGGCCATACTATTTTGAATTATTGTTTCAGAATTCCTCATACAACAAGCCAACTTAGTTGTATAGTTAGGAGGCTGTCTTATCAGTAAAATGTGTAGATTGTAGTCATTTTGAGACCATATATTGTGTGTAACGCAGGCCATACTATTTTGAATTATTATTGCAGAATTCCTCATACAACAAGCCAACGTAGTTGTATAGTTAGGAGGCTGTCCTATCAGTAAAATGTGTAGATTGTAGTCATTTTGAGACCATATATTATGTAATGCATCCTTGTTGTTGTAGGCTGATCTCGAGGAAGCTAAATCACAAGAAAATGCAAAGTTGCAAGCTGCACTGCAGGAGGTGCAACAGCAGTACAAAGAAACAAAAGAAATACTAGTACAGGAGAGGGAAGCAGCCAAGAAGGCTGCAGAGATAGCTCCGGTTATTAAAGAGGTCCCTGTTGTAGATACAGAGCTCATGAATAAGCTTAGAGATGAAAATGACAAACTGAAGGTGAGAGAACTTAACACAATGTGGATTCCTCCCACTTATGCAACATTGACAAGCGTTTGCATTTCTTTTAGTACTTCTGCCATAATTTAAGAACAATTATTGTTTTGTTATATCTTTCTATGCGACTCCTTTTCCTTGTAATTTTTCTGCTGCATTATTTTTTTTTCTCATAATTGCTAGCTTTGTTTATGACACTTGCATGCCATGCTACAGACTTTGGTCAGTTCTCTTGAAAAGAAGATTGATGATACTGAGAAGAAATATCAAGAAACAAGCAAAATTAGTGAGGAGAGGCTCAAACAGGCAATGGATGCTGAGACAAAAATTGTTGACCTGAACATGGCAATGCTAAGGTTTTCCTATTTTCCTAGTCATTACACAATAGCTAATTGCTACTTCTCCTATATTTTAGGTTGCACTTGGTTTGCATAGATCCATAATCGTTGAAAACATTTATGTTTTATTATTCTGCTTCAGGCTTCAAGAGAAAATATCCACCATGGAATCTGATGAGAAAGTGCAAAGACAAGCGCTTTTAAACACGCCTGTCAAGAGTATGTCTGAACATTTGTCAATTCCGATTGCTCCAAAGGTACAAGTAATGGAATGATTTGAAATGATGGTTCTTGCTATTGAAATTCTTTATTTCCTTACTGAATTCTTCTGTTCTCCTTGTTATGCAGAATTTGGAGAATGGCTATCATGAGGTTGAAGAACAAAAGGTTTGAAATTTTCCATCTTAGTACCTACTTTTTGCCTCTCGAACTTTCGTTTATACTCATAATCTCATGAGAAACATTGTAACTTTTCAGGAACCCCAAAGTGCACCACCTGCTATTAAGGAATATGGGAATGGTGATCCAAAACTGAGGAAATCTTGTGCTGACAGGCAACTTGTAGGTTACCAAAATTTTATGTTTAAATTGCTTATGTAAACATGGTCACCTGATGCTTACCTTTCTGTAGGAAAATGTGGATGCACTTATTGACTGTGTAGGGAAAAACCTTGGATATTGTGCTGGGAAGCCAATTGCTGCTTTTACCATATACAAATGCCTTCTTCATTGGAAATCTTTTGAGGCGGAGAAGACTAGTGTTTTTGACCGTCTCATACAGTTAATAGGATCTGCAATCGAGGTAATATGGAGCTGGGATTTTAGTCAAGATACTGAAATATGAGAGTACCTAATTGTCCATTAAAAAAAAAGCCGTCCTTTGCTGATGAAGTTAAAAATTTACTCTCGGCATGGAACAATGAAGATGTGTAAAAGCTGGACATATTATGCAAAAGTGTTGATGTAGAGGCAGAAATCACCTGTGACATTTCACTAATCTAGCACATTCTTGTTAATGAAGATATAAGCCATGACAGCACACCACCGTACTTTTCCTAATCCAAAATCTTTTAAAAATGAACCTGCTGCTATGCTCTTTAGGAGTTCTTTTTTCCAGTTTTATAAGTGGCAAGCTTATTATTTTGTTTTTTATCCTGCCACCACTCACTTTGTCTAGTGTTTGATGCAGAACGAGGACGACAATGACAACCTAGCCTACTGGCTCTCGAATACATCTAGCTTACTGTTCCTGCTGCAGAGAAGTCTCAAGGCTGCTGGTGCTCCTGGTAGTGTTTCACGAAAGAAACCTCCTCAGCCGACATCATTATTTGGCAGGATGGCTCAAGTATGTTACCGACCTTTGCATGCTTGAAAAATGAATCATTGACTTGGGGAATATAAAGTATAACATATATCTATTTGTCTAGGGCTTGCGTTCTGCATCTTTTGCCAATATGCATGTGGAAGCAACAGATGTTGTCCGCCAAGTTGAGGCCAAATATCCTGCTTTGCTTTTCAAGCAGCAGTTAACTGCCTATGTGGAGAAGATATATGGAATTGTACGAGACAATATTAAAAAGGAATTATCATCTTTGATTTCGCTATGTATCCAGGTAGCATATCCTCTCTGTGGTTTGTTTACTGTTGTTGATAAATTCATATTGAGCATTAGGTCCTAAAATTTTATCCAAAAAGATTCATGGTTTGCCATCCTTGATCTTTTTAATCATCAGGCCCCAAGAACAATGAAATCTAGCATGCTGCGGGTTTCTGGACGATTATCAGGTCAACCTCAGAATCAGAGCAACCACTGGCAGAAAATTATTGAAAGCTTAGATAAGCTATTGAAGACACTGCAAGATAACTATGTATGTGTCTCATTGTTTCCATACGATGCACTCGTGCTGGATGTATGTTTACTTTTTTTTTAATCCTCAGGTACCCCCAGTTTTAGCTCAGAAAATCTTTACCCAGATATTCTCGTACATTAATGTACAGCTATTCAACAGGTGAACATATTTTTCAATGTTTCAACTTTTATGCATGTGGCAACTAGTGTAGTGACAGGTTTCGCTGTTTGTTCTGCAGTCTATTGCTTCGCCGTGAGTGTTGCTCCTTCAGCAATGGAGAGTATGTCAAGGCTGGTCTTGCTGAGCTGGAGTTGTGGTGTGCAAAGGCAACAACTGAGGTGATCTGCTTGCTGTGTAAATGGCTAGTTTATTTATTTTATTGATTAATTACCGAAGTTTCCTGGTTACAGTATGCAGCATCTTCATGGGATGAGCTCAAGCATATCAGACAGGCTGTTGGCTTTTTGGTATGACATGTTCTAACAAATTATGCATTCTAATTTATTCACGTTGAGATTTGTGCATCGATGCTTGGATATAGTTCTGACACCCACCTTCTATATTCAATTTTGTGGCATCCTAGAGCTCAGTCATACTCTTATGTTTGGATTTATCAAGTTTCATGATCTTGGAAGACAAACACAAGAATTTTGTAGCTTGATCTTTAGTTTAAACCGACTTGTCTTCTTTTCAGGTTATATTCCAAAAATTCAGAATATCTTATGATGAGATAGTCAATGACCTATGTCCGGTAAAATCTGAATACTTGGAACCTACTTTATTGAATCTTCTCGTATTTTTCGTGTTCTACTTCCATTCACTTCTTTTGCAAAGTATAGAGGCATCTTGTTTCTAATACATGTTCTATTGTGTATGCTTGTAGATCTTGAGTGTTCAACAACTGTACAGAATTTGTACACAATACTGGGATGACAAGTATAATACCCAAAGTGTCTCGTCAGATGTGAGTTCCTTTTCTGAAGAGATTCAATATTGTATCTGCAACCTTATCTTTTGAAAATGTTTTTATTTTGTTAGTATAAAAATTCACAATTCCCTTCTTTTCTCGAACACGCAAAATTCACAATTCCCTAGTCGTATGGAATATGCTGATACTCATTGCTCACTACTTGATGCATTTTTTAATAGAAAACTGCAACACTATTTTGCATATCTACCTAACTGGTAGATTTTTACACGGTATTCAAGGGAAAAAAAAGAAAACTAACTTGACTTTCTAATTTTTCAGGTTCTTAGTAATATGCGGGTGCTAATGACAGAGGATTCTAACAATGCTGAAAGCAGTTCATTTTTGTTGGATGATAATTCAAGGTATCAAATGTACCATTTCACTCAACTGTTGGATTATCCTGAATAATGTCATAATCTCAACATATATTTTCTGCAATGCAGCATCCCGTTCTCGGTGGATGATATCACCAACTCAATGCAAGAGAAGGATTTCTCAGATATGAAACCAGCTGAGGAGCTACTCGAGAACCCTGCCTTCCAGTTTTTACAGGACTAGGGCTTGTGACGTCTCGAGCTTTATACTGCTAGTTATCTTGTCAGATCATCTCTCGATTTGTTGTAAAGTTTTCAATCCTTTCTACCCCATATGTGCCTTTGTTTAGCTATCTTTTCTTTTCAGCTAGTTTTTGTAAAATCCATATAGGTATTTGTTAGGGTTGGGATGGGATTCCCCCCTCACAGTTAGAAAAGGCCGTATCTTTTAAAGCGGGGCAAATGATTCTTTGTAGGGCAACATCAAATCAATCTTTTACCCAAGGGTGGTAAGGAGGGGGAGAGGCAATGTTAGTAGCCTCTCCCTGGCTATAGATTTTGTAAATTATACTGTAAATCAGCAGTGCAAGGAAAAAGAAAGGAAAGCCGTATACCAAATGCAGTTATGTTCGTGACATGCTGTCCGTGTCTTGTGTCTGAACCGTGTGCAAGTGTAATGCCTATCATGTGTTCGTTTGTTCATGTGGTGTGCGTGGCTGGACGTGCTTGAGTTGCTTCGGAGCGGATGCCGCATTTTCGGCTATATTCTGTGATTTGTTCAGCTTCGTGGAGATGTTGCGCGACTAGACTAGGGTGGTAACTAGTAAGGAGCAGTAGCTTCTCCCCAATTATAAGATTGTGTGCATCATACTTGTAAATCGACAGCGCAAGCAAAAAGGAAGGAAACACATAAATCCAATGCAGTTTATGTTCATGACATCTCCAGTTGTCCGTGTCTTGTGTCTGGTCCCCGTGTGCTGTAGGTGTGTTGCTCGGTGTGAGGGTTCATGACGACATGACCTGAGTGAGCACTGAGCATGTCCATAACGTCTTTGACTCTGCTCGTGCGGTGTGCCCTCAAATCAATGCTGGTGGCCTTTGCTGGATGCATGTACCCAGGAGCAGACGCGTAGTAATTGTTTCAGGCTGCGTGGTTCCCAGTTCAATACGGGTGTTTTATAAAACTAATTACATAAGACTATTCTAGGAAGCGAATCTATTAAGCCTTATTAATTAACGCATATTTACTGTAGCACCGCATTGTTAAATAATAAACTAATTAGTCTTAATAGATTTATCTTGCAAATTAGCCTCCATCTATGCAATTAGTTTTATAATTAATCTATATTTAATACTTCTAATCAGTAACCAAATATTTGATATGACATGTGCTAAAATTTAGCCCTGAGATCCAAACAAATTATTATCATTTGTGCTTGTTCCAACTTCTGAAGTCCGGAGTCTAGTCTAGTAAAATCGCAGTATTTATCCGTACCTGACGCAGGTTTCCCTCCGGCCTCGTGTCCTTTCCTGTTCGTTGGCGGGAGAGGTCGGGCAAAAAGGATGGCTCTCCCCCCGCCATCGGATTTCGAAGGTTCGGATTCGTGCCCAAAACAACAACCAACATTCCCCGGGAAGCAGAAACAAACCAAACCGCTTCCAACTTTTCCGCTTTCCAAAGTTACCCCTCCCAGGAGGCCCCACCCGCGGCAGGCGATCAGGGGCACTCCCGTCCGCCCGAATAAACAATGCATGAAAAGGGAGGACGCTGCTGACTGCTCCTCCCTCCAGCGGTCCAGCCCTCCTTTTCTCTCTCTTCCCCTGAGGAAAAGCAGCAGGTCCGCCCTTGTCCCTTTCCATCCATCCCGCATTCCTTCCCCCGCCCGAATCTTCCATCGGTCCCCAATCCGCCGCCGAGCCTGCGCGATCGAGGAGAGAATGGTAAGGGCCCCAGATTTCTTCTCGCTCGATTTCTTCTCGGTTTGCTCCGCGATGATTGCCGTTTCGTTTCTGGGAAGTGGTTGTTGGGTTTGGTGAGAATTGTTTCTTCGTGGAACGAGGGACGAAAGAGACACCACCCTTGCTTCGCTTCGCTTTGCTTTGCTGTGGGAAAAAGGCGCGCGCGGCCGCCTTGTTCCGCGCTTCCCCATCCGAATTCTTCCCTCCTCCGATTTCTCCCCAATCCTCGGCGGCGGGGAGGCGGCAGGGCAGCGCTCGCTTCACCGGAGCCTCCGCTCGTTATCCTTCTTCCTCGAATCATCCTCATGCCCCTTCCAATGATACTGCACTGCCGTGGAGCGGGGGATCCATCCGGACATGCTTCGTTTCTTATTTTGTTCGTGAGTAGCCCTACCTTGCGTGCGCGGATTCTTCTTAGGAGTTAGGCGTTCCTTTCGTTGCGTGACTCCATTCGGTTAGTTGAGGATTTTATTATTATTTTGGCTGTGGCAATCCGTGGTTCGATTAGGTTCGCCTTCCTCAGCGCATAAGGTCGATCCATCTAAACTCCCAATTAAAGTGACAGTGCATTTTGTTTCCTATAAGATTTTGGGGATTCAACTAAACTCCCAATGCCCCACTTGAGTTCTGGGTTGGTGTGTGAATTACGATTCAGCGATGATGGTCGCAAGGAAGTCCAGTAATTTCCTAAATCAGAAATATTAATGTCCATGTAATGCATTTGAGCAAAAAATGTTGTAGCGCTTAATCTATGGAGATTGGAGAGTAGTGGGTTCACTTCACCAATGGGGAGGAGCCTCCCTTCTGGAACAAGTGGAATTGGATTATCATCTTTCTCCAGAGGTGTTAGTCTGTATTTCAATGGAAGATTGAAGCCTGTGCTGTAGGTCCAGTCAACTGATGCAGAGAATTAGCTGTGTGAGAGGGAAAACAAAATGTTGTTTTGTGTTTCCAGTTAGGAGAGTAGTCCTATCATCACTATCTTCTGTAAAGCTGGCATCACTGACTGGTTGGTCCATAAGGGCTTGCCTGAGTGAAAAATTACAGATAAGGTTGAGTATATGACGCTCACATTGCAACAACACTAATCTGTGCGGGAGAATGGTTGAGATGTAAATCATGAAAAAGAATTGTGGCTTCATTCTATATGATAGTCTCTCTTGCTTTATAACTTTTTGTTCTACCTACGTTTCACAATCTTTTCAGCACAACTGTACCATTGCTGGGGCTCTACTTACAGCTTATCCTTGTCTCTTTGCAGTGAACACAGATGGAACAAATCTGATACAGTTGGCAGGCTTTACTTTCCATCACATTTGCGCATTTCAGGATGACCTCCAAGATCATGATAACCTACAAGAGGAAGCGTGTTACCTCACAAGACCATACTGCTGATGACACAGTTTTTGATTCATCTCCTGCTGCTTCCAGTAATGTAGTTGCCAGTAATTTACCCCCAAAGTTTGAGGCACATGCTGAGAACACCATTGCAAATGAAGATAATTTTGTGAGAATCCTGTCTTGTTTCTCTTCCTGTTGATAATTGTTATTTGACGTCATCCCTATCATATGTGACTATCTAGGTTATTGCTGTTCCCACATTCCTTAAAAGGCATAAGATTACTTATGATTTTTTTTGGGGCATGGAACTTGTGATGTCATATTGATATTTGCATCTAAAGATGTTAATCGCGACACGTTTTCATCAATTGTCTGTGTGTGCCTTGAAAACTCTATCACTAAACCTGATATCCTCTAAAGTGATCCTTGATATTTATATGTTCTGAAAAACTGGTAGCAATTAGTTTCCATCTTTGATATCACTGATGAGTCTTCAGGTTTCCTCTTCCATCTACATTTTTGTCTGATACCCTTTTCTCACCTGGAATGATTGGCAGGTTACTCCTGTAAAGCAACAGCGTTTGTCAATGCAAAAAAGCATCAAAGAAGAATGCGAACCAGACAGAGGGCAAAATGAGTTGCAGGTATCATTACCACAGAAAGAGCAACCTGAGATTTGTTCTGCCATGATTCTGAGTGCAGTGGCGCATAGCGAATTATTACAATGCAGCGAGGACACAAATAATCAAATTCCTGTTACAAGTTCTGTGTGTGATCTCATGTATGCTGATGGAACGGTTGGTCAGACAAAAGATCCAAATACCTCTGCCATTGTGGAAACAAATTATCATAAGGTGCCAGAAAGTACTATGGGATCTCGCCAATATAAGAATAGGTTTAGCCCTCTGCTTACCTTTCGCAGACGAGCTAAAAAGAAAATTAATTTGGATGAACCAACAGAGGAAATTTGTTCACCAGAAAACGAGAAACAGCATTCAACACTGACATGCAGCCAACCAAGCTCGTCAATTAATGATAAACCCTTGCTCAAATATACTGCTGGAGACCCTTTGGATACTGAGGATAAGGTATTCTTTTACCCTTATCTTACCCTGGACCTGTACAATGAGGCAAAGTGGCATGTTTTTTTATCTTTCCTTCACGTTTCCTGCCTTACTTTAGCTGTCTGTATGTGGGTGGGTGTGGTTGTGAGCTGGCAATCAAGAGAAGGAAACTAGTACTTTTTTAATGCTGACAAGATTTCATAGTGTATGCACAAGAACTTATCAATGTACCTGTATCAAGGTATGAAGCCTGTAATCTAAGCTATGAGGTTCAGATGCTAGATGAGTGATCTAATGCACTTCTTTCAAACACACACAAAAAAAACAAAACTGTAAATATACTAAGCAATAGCCTAGTTGTAGAAGTTGTTGTTTATCTTACTTCGCTACATTAAGTTCCAAGAACATAACGAAGCAGAGGGGACCTTGTATACTGGATGTATCTGTATCTGCTACTTTCAGTACCTTGTACTATTGAAATGATGTGTCATTGTCTGTAAATATTATGATAGTTAAAAAGACTTTCAAAATTAACCAGATTAGTATTCTGTCATGTTTAATTTATAATTTATTACCTCTACTTTCTGTGTTTAAATGTTAGAAGTAGATCTTTATAGGTGTAGAGAATGAGAAAAAAATGATGCCATTAAAAGTTTATTGTTTTCAGTATATAAAAAACTCAACATAACAGTACGCATAGCCTTTTGGTATCATGGCAAATTTTCTATACAAGGTGACTTAAAGTAATGAAATAGGCGACACCTTGTTTGTGGTGCTAAAGGAAAACTTTCTTACTGCAGTTTCTTTTTCTCTATTTTTTAAATCCATTTTTATGTCACATAGATGCACTTGCTCTGTTTTTTTATGTATTGCTTTAGCAATAACCCATGTGACTTTTGATAATTTCCTTGCTTGTCCCCACATTATCTGCCTAGGGCATTCAGAAAATTAAAGCTCACATTTAATTCAATTACAGGTAACTTCAGTGAGAAGTACTGGGCTATCTACACTAGCTGTACACACGCCTGAACAAGAAAGGTAAGGTGATGGTACTTGTTTGTTATTAATACACAGGCAAAAAACTAATACAATGTTCCTTTTGTAGTTCTCAAATCATAAAATCCTCAGTTCAGCCTATGGTTCCACAGAGTGCTGATGGTGGAAACCGAAACATGACCCTGGAAGGTGACGGTACACCAATGTCAAAATTCACTTGTGTACAAGAGGTCAGAGAGCAAGATGCAACAGTGGAGGATTCGAGCAAAACATTGCCAATTACCTTTGAAGTACCAAACGTTATTGATATGCAAGGGGAGGGACACGGTATTGGGCAAACTACAATGCAGCAGCTGCCAAGACAAAACTTAAATGTCAGTTGGTTGAAACCAACCAATAAATCTGCCGCAGAAGATGTTCCAGAGTCGCAAGGTTCAACAAAAAATGTAGCAATTATTGTCTTGGATGATGATAGTGATGAGAGAGGCAAAGAGATGGAAAATTCAGAGGCACTTGATCAAGGAGGTCTTCATCAAAATAAAAGTATTTCTTTAGGGACGATTGACCTGAACTGTGCTGAATTACGACAAGAGGATTCTCTCCATTTGGGTGATTCATCATTTCAAAAGCTCACAGATCAGGTGAGGATAATAAAATTAGATGTTTTATCACGTGATCACTTGGTTGTTCAGCATATGTCCAAATTCTCCATGCACTAAATGAGAATTGTTTTCTTGGTGCTGTAAACTATTTTATCTGAATAATATATAGCCGTTTCCTTCATTCTAACAGAGGGGGTTAAGATTTTCTTTTCTGTTCAGTTTTATTTGTGATGTGGTTTCACATACTTCATTCAATTTTTTGCCTTTCATATAACCACCAAATTCTATATAATCATGAAATCATATTCTTTTGTCATACAAATACAATGTACTATAACTGTAAAAATAAAATCTTAACATAGATGCTCTGAAACATTTTCTCGCTGCTCGCAGGATCTAGTTGGTAGTACTCGAAAGCAGATGTCCCAACCAATTGAAAGGATGTTTTTCACAAAGGAGAAAGACACTATCCATGGCAAGCAGCAACAGCATGAAGAAAGCTCAACCATGCATACCTCATACTCAAATTTATTTGGCCTGACTCCACCATGGAACACTGGGAGTTTGAAGGGACCAAGTAGCTTGCCTTCAGAATTGAAGTTCAGAATAATGGATAAGGCTCCTGAATTCAGTCTAGACCTAAGCCTGGATAGTTTCCAAGAGAATAGAGTTTCTGCCCTGAGGAGTGACAAGTTGTTTCTTGGAGGCACCTCCAGCATATCTCATAAGCTGACAGAAAGGCTTGGCACATACTCCTACAGGAGGCACTCAGCTCCTTGGTCAGAAGAAGAGTTGGATTTTCTTTGGATTGGAGTTAGGAGGTATGGCGTCAATAATTGGAATGCAATGTTGAGGGATACACGGCTATGGTTTTCAAACTCAAGGATGCCTGAGGATCTTGCTAAGCAATGGGGCAAGGAGCAGAAGAAGCTGCTGACATCTGGTCTGGGTCCTGCACCGCCCCTTCATATAGCGGAAGATTATCTTAGTAGAGCTTCGTGCTCAGGTTGCTCAAAGTCTCCATTTCTTGGAGCCCAAACAGACCTTTCATTGGGCGATGTCTACCTTTGCAATGCTCGTGCTTCAGAAAGAGGTCAGCATCATTTGTCAAGTTTGGGCATGGTAAACCTTCATGGAACTGACAGTGGCCCAAGAAATCTTTCCCTGGGAGGCTTCCTTGGGGCTTCTTCGTCGTATGGAAGAAGTGGCAGCCGGCGCAGGAGGGCATCCAAGCTCCAAAAATCATACTACGATAGCAAGTCACCTTGGTTCCAAGAACCATCAGAGAGGGCGCCTCAGCTCTTTCCCATGAACCAACAAGGGTTGATCAATAGCCTTCCGCAGTGGCTGACCAAGGTTGCGGAGACTGGCACAAATCGAATCGACCGGGAGATGTGGCCGAGCTTGGCACCAGCACCAGGACATTCTGCTGCAGAGCCACCGAGGGAGAGCCTGGGAGTTAATCTCTTTTCTGACGACCTGAAGCCCCATGTCCTCCCTGATGCTTCCCTGAAGCGCGCGATGCGGAGGAACGCGGATTGGCGCTCGTTCAGCAAGAGGCTGTTTCAGACCGGCGATGCCTTGGATCCGAACCGGGGGACTGCAGCTGCAGCCATCGCAGGAGCCAACGGTGCCACCCCGAGCGACACCGGCGCGTCATCGGAAGAGACGGTGTCAGACAGCTGAGGGCCCATTCATAACATGGGCCGTTGGTATACCTGTACGTCATGTTGCAGTTGATCTAGTATTTTGATGATGAAGCTGGTGAACAGTAGCAACAAAGTGTTTAATCTGCAATGTAATGCCAGTGAATAATCTGATTGCATCTTGTAAAGTAGCAGCAGTGTATATCTTACTAGGTGTTAGCTCTCTCCATCCATAGAGGAGAGGTTCTATTCTATCCTGTAATATCTCGATTGTGTAAGCAGAAGAGATATTGTTACCTTAATTTAATCATATATTTCTGGTTGCCGCGACGGTGTGACCCTCTTGGCTGTCGAGATTAGCAATACGGTGGGCATGATTTGAGAAAAAAAGAAGGGAAATGCAGCTGTACAGCTAAGAAAGGAGAAACAAATTTGGAGCCTGCGACACCGTGCACGTGTCCTTCATAGTTTTTTTTTTCTGAAAGAAAGTGTCCTTATTAGCTGAGTTACTAAGGGGGTGTTTGATCCGGGGAATAATTTTTAATCCGGATCACATCGAATATTTGAATGCCAATTAAAGAACTAAATATAAGCTAATTGTATAAATAAGACTAATTGTATAAATGAAGATTAATTCACGATACGAATCTACTCTAGCACAATATTATCAAATCATAAATTAATTAGGATTAATGGATTCATCTCGCTATTTAATCTTCATTTATGCAATAAATTTGGTAATTAGCCTATATTTCGTAATTAGTCTTAATTTTATAATTAGCCTGTATCCAAACGTTCGTTCGACGTACCTCCCCTGAATCAAAACAACCCCAGCGAAGGCGGTGGCATTTGATCTGCGTGGTGGACCCACCCAGCACAAGGACAAATGCGGAGGAGCGTCTCCACATCTTCCTCGACAAGCCAGAACGGAGGCGAGGAGGGCTCGAGGCGGTCGGAGGCGGAGCTCGCCGCCGCGGCGTCTCGTGCCAAGCACAACCTACGCCTCCGTCGCCTCCTCGTAGCCGTCGTCACCTTCGCGCGCCGCTGCTCCTCTCGCTCCCTGGAACCCAGATCCGGCGGCGAAGAGATGTTGCGTCGCGCCGTGGCGTCGCTTCAGGTCAGCCACCCCAAACCCTAGCCCTGCTAGTTCACGCACAGGATATGGTTGTGAGTTTCTGGATCATCTTCTCCTTTCCCTTCGGGTTGCTAGGCACACGCGTGTGTTTGGGGTCAGTGAATTCGCGTCGGTGGCTATCTCTTATTTTTTACGCGTCCTGTTCAATTTCGCGTTTCTGTGCCTAGATTGTGCATCTAATCTTCGTGGTTAGGCGTTTGGTTGGTCCTGTTCACTGGCCACCTTCGGTTTTGATTCCGTTCGATTTGTAGCCATTTGGGAGGCCTAGTAGCATTATTTGTGTATTTGGGTCTACTTGTTTAATGCTTATTGTCCATGCTATTAAGGGGCTAATTTGGTGCGTACATTGAAATTTGTTGTGAGCAACACCTGCGTATGAATAAGGTTCTCTTTCCTTTTGCATTGACAAGGATTATTTTGATCCCATTAGATATCTCCTGATATCCTTAGTACATGAGCCACAGGGAGGGTTTTAAGAGAACTTTGCAACTTGCTGACAGCGTGCAATATGTAGTTATTCAGGAAACTATACGGTACTGCAAAGGTGCCTCCAGCAACTGAGGGGCTTTAAAGGATTTGGGAAATTTACGAGAACTAGGGCTTAGTTGCAGAATATAATATGTATGATTTGTCTTGATAAACAATAAGTATAGCAGTGCTTTTCTGTATCCTTGTTATTTCAGTTAATTTGCAATTTGGGAGCTTCAATAGCATTCAGTGGTTTAGACACGGAATATGTTGTTTCCTTGCTGTTGTTTAGGACTTTGGAGTAACCTGCATCGACTTTTGCTTTTTGTTGATGCTAGATAGGAACGGTGGCGGAGGACGGATAAAAACTGAGGTATGGCGGAGTCAATCGATTTTCAAGCAACCGAAACTTGCTATTTGTTATGCGGATGTATGACTGCAGATCACTTGCCTACTCCTGCTGCTAAGCAAGGGTTTCCTTTTTTTTTTTACCTTCCGCTACCGTAGAATACTCATTACTTATCCTCATTTATGACAGCGTGACGTAGGATAAGTCAGAACTAAACACAGAGATTGAGGATTAAGAAGAGTAGGCTATCATGGGAACAACAAGGTATGGCAGTGGCCATACCTTGCCACCATGCCCCTCCGCCACTGGATAAGGTGGCTTTATTTCCCGTGGCTAAGTTTTGACCTGTCTGTTTCAGCTGTGATACTATGCTTTGATTTTTGGGGAGATAGCATATTTGGACTGGACATGGTTTGCAATCTTTACCGCCATTGGAGTTGGTGCATGTGTATACGTGCTTACAGGTGCAGCAGTGCACATTCGGTGAATATAGAAGTACCTCATTTTAGACTTCGGTAGTTTACTCTGCTGTTGAGGAACTCAGCATCACTCTGTTGATGCTAGACCACCCAATTTCAAATCCTCATCGAGGTGAATTTGGGTGCCTATTTCTTCTTAATTAAAAAAACGACCTAGTTCCTCCTAGATTTATTGATTTTTTTTTAGTTTACTCTGCTGTTGGATCTTTCTTGCTGCACTGTTTAGTCTCACCATATTGGAGAAGGTGGTGATTCTGATTCACATTGCCCTTTAAAGGCTTGTCTGTTGCTTCTGACATTGATCTTTGTTGTGGAATGAAATGGGCAATCCTTACTATCTTCTAACTTCATATTGAGTTTTGGAATTTCATGTGGTGCTATTGCATCTATATGATATGTGGGTTCATCATAGCTTATATAAGTCAGACTACTTGTTAATTTACTAGCTTGGAATTTGTGTTGTGTTGTTCCCTTAGGCCCTATTTGGATCCTTGAATTGAATTCCATTCTAATAATCATAATTTAGACATAAATTAATTAAGCTATGTGGAATATATTTGTATATTATTGTTGGCCATATGGGAGAGATAGTTATGTATTGCACTTCTCCTATAGGGAAGCGAGTTGAAGAGTGTGCTATAAGTTGTACATTAGAAACATAATATGAGGATCTATAGAATCAATTTCCATCTCCCACCCCATGAATTTAAGATAAGCTTATATATATATACTTTAGAAAGTTGTGGAATACCACATTCCAAGACAAATAGCCTACTCTATTAAGTAGATTCCAATTCCTCAAAATGAAGGGATCCAAACGGGGCCTTGAGACCTTTTGAAGGGGGATATTTCTTTTGGCGTATACTCAAGTATACTGGGAGATAACTGATGCTAGTGAAAAACAAACATAGCTCATTCCTTTCGCTCCCCATCACTCCATTGCTAGTGTGTATACAATTTTTTGCCCATTGGTGATGTACTGTTGTTGTTTGATGTCATTATATGATTTAGAATATGTTTGATCTTGTAATTAGGTGGTTATTCTTACTTAGGTGCCTGCCACATTTGATGATATGATGTTTGTAAATTTTAGTTTTGACTGTACAAATAATCAAAGTGAAATATTCCTGTTTCAGTTGCGCAGCATCTTTTGAGCCTTGGAAACATTGTCAACAGCAGCTCTAGCTAATTGGGTGGAGGCATCAAGCACAAAAGGCTGGCTTCACTTTTGCACTTGATGAAGATGGTAAGAAAATCCTCACATTATGCAGTATCTATCAAGTGTAAAGTGATGGTTCAGAAGGTGTAGGGTCTAGGCTTGTTTTCACTCATTGTCTTCAAATTGGCAAGCAGTTCTTGCATGTATACGGGAGTATATTTTTTTCTAACCGATCTTACCTTGCGTTTTTGCAGTGATTTACATGCTGGCACCTGAATCCCGACCGAAGTGGACGGACAATGTGTACTACAATCACCTGTGCACAAACCTTGCTGATGCGAATTACCAATATCATCGTGCTTACGCAATTATGTACATGAAGACACCTACTAAATCACGTTGTAGATATGGCGCCGTTTTAAATTAAATTACACGTGAAAAAGTATTAACGCCAACCAGTGAAATCGGTTACTGGCACAAACGAATGTCCATGCAGATGTGTGTGCTATGGCACAAAGATGCCCGTGAAGGTCCAGGAGGGCCAGCACGGTCACTTCTTTAGCCCAAGTTAGCCCATAGCGATGCGAGGCCACTATATAGGCCCATGCCGGTTTCTTTATACTTACGACTCCATTTTCCCTAACTGGGCCACTATCAAGGCCAAACACCCAGTCGGCCCATCACATTTATGAGTCTTCGACGGCCCAAATGTGGCCCATGACGAAAAAAATTATAGCCCACATGGGGCCCATTTATGCTCGTCAGAGCCCAAGTCGGTACATCCATGGCCCATTATTAGCCGAAATGAGGCCCATTAAACCTCACTCGAGCCATATCCGAACATCCTGGCCCGTAAACGGCCCATATGTAACTTTCTACGGCCCATTAACAAACAGCACATACCGTAACTTGTAGCCCACTGAAGGCCCATGCAGAAATTTTGTGGCCCATGAACGGCCCATACCGTAACTTTTGTGGCCAACTAACAGCCTACAACAGAACATTCTGTAGCCCGTTTAACGGCCCACAACAGAACATTCTGTAGCCCGTTTAACGGCCCACAACAGAACATTCTGTAGCCCGTTTAACGGCCCACAACAGAACATTCTGTTGCCAGAACATTCTGTAGCCCGTTAACGGCCCACAGCAGAACATTGAGCTTCCCGTTAACGGCCCACAACAGAACATTGAGCTTCCCGTTAACGGCCCATATTGTAACTTTCTGTGGCCTACTAACGGCCCAATATCGTAGCTTTATGTTGCCGCACATAACACATTCCAGAATCATGGGACGGCCCACATGAGGCCCATGTCATCATTGGTACAGTAAACTATTGTGCCCATCTGCCAGCATCCGCCAAATAACGATCCAGTTTACGGTCATGGGACTGGAAGATTAGAAATGAGAATGTAAAAATGTTGGTGCCAAAAACTAAAACCAAAAATAGTATGTCCGGCATATTGAAGTTTCACACCATCAATGATTGTGAAGCAAACAAAAGCATCCGGCATCTGCACTCAAGAATTGTAAACCATACCTCATACATACCTTGAAGCCATCGCTATGTCATTAAACAAAGTAAAACCCTAAAATGGCTGCATCCCTGCAACATATCCATCATCAGATATACTCAATTTTGATCAAGACAGTAATAGGTCATAGAACATGTGACAAACTCAATGTATGACAGTACAACTAGCTAATTCCGAGATTGGCTAATTAAATTCTTATGGAGCAAATGGAAAAGTAGAAGCTCACAATTCTACATAAACACATATAGGTTTATGCTCTTAACCTCCAGTTAGTTGACTTCAGAATCTTGCATAGCACAAAGTGATGGAGAACTGCCGGTTTTTTCAAAAAAAAAAAACAAAAACAAAGTGATGGAGAATGTAAAGCCTATGTTACTGAATCTAACAAAACCAATCAAGCCCAGAATCAGAAACCCGATATGTTGAGAGTCAAGCTACTCATTGCCAAACCTAAGCCCTCGGGTGCCTAAAAACATTGCCGAAACATTCTTTTTACAAAAATGGGAAACAACCTATCATTTTTGGATAAGTATCTGATATCATATAATTGACAAAAACTGCTGAGGACACTTGATTTAACAAATTAACAAAGAGACCAAAATGTCCAAAACAATAGCCATTCATAATCTTGCATAAACCAATTGCTAACACACACCTCACAACCCAGCGAATAGAACGATAAATAGACATCATTAATAAACTTTCTATGTAGTTCAAAAATTCATCCCCCTCTTTGCAGAAAGGTTGATATGTCAAATCAGCACAAAATTCACTCTACCATGAGATAACTTATAGCAAAACTGGTTCCCTTTCATTATTTAAGCAGCTGGAACATTTTACAGATATGGTAACTGAAAGAAGAAAAAGGAGAGACTTTGTCAGTGCTCTTTGGTGCTATTGTCTCCGGTTAAAAAGCTCATGCAACATGTTGAACTCTGAAACATTCAATCCCAGCACACATATTTGATGAGTTACTCTGCCTCTTAATGATGAAGATGGATTTACTACTTAAAATATAGAGCCGTATATGGCAGACATATACTACAAAAAGCAGAAAATTAAACACCTCTATGTGTACCTCATTTATATTGTTTTGAGAAATTGTATAGTTTCAGAGCAAGCTATTAAATTTGACCTATCAAAGCCAATGCATCAAGTGCAACTAGGTTAGCAAGCTTGATCATACGTGAGCATCCAGATGCATTTGGGGTAAAAAAAAAACACCTGAACAAATTTTACCCAAATCCCAGCTGGATCACTACGCACAATTAATGGCATTTCTGGAAGATGTGGTAAAGGATTCAGACCTAGATTTTGCGTTGAGAAAGATGAAATAATACGCAAGCCGCCCCTGCATGTCCCACGTGTGATTTTGGCACACAACAACACAACCACAGCAATCCTGTGACCTGTGGTTCCATGGCTCCCAACTGCCCAACTGCATCACAGTTGCAGCACTCCAGCTCCCCACAGTGATGACCAGGAGTCAGGCAGTGGGATATGCTAGGAATATGGGGATAATAAGATCAGTGATTACAGCATGCCAGTGGGTGGGGGGGGGGGGGGGGGGGGGGGGGGGGAGGAGGAGAACTCGTGTCATCAAGAATAGCAAGGGCCAGGTGTGCTTAGAATCCACTAAGTATTCACATTACATCTCTAGATTTAGAAAATATGCTTTAATAAATTCACAATCAATTGCCCAAATACTCTACAGAGAATCTTGGTATGACATGCCTAAACAACACTAGTGGTGTCTTGGAAACACTGCACATTTGAGTCATAACAGAACAGACTAGCACATCACATAGCCTACACCGTGCACCCCAGAACAATATGGATAGTAAGCCCACTAGTGTAGCCTTAATATTAGATGGTGAAACTGTCAGAATACCTGGTGACTCGGCAAATTTGGCAGAATGAGGCCACTTCTGGAAGCAGGAAAATACTCCCAATCATGTTCAGAAAAGCTCCAACTCCAATAAAAACAAGCATAGTCTCAAGGCACAACCGTCTATCCTGTACGACAGAAAGAACAAGCATAAACTAATGTCAGTCTTTTTAATTCAAAATAATAAGAGTCATATCGAGTAAGTAAACTACAAAAGAATTTTCTCAAATATGCAGGAGAGCTCCATATCATTTCATTAAAGAAGAAAATGACTAGGAAAAGTTGAAACATAAATTGGAAACTACACACATGCCAGCAAGGGCTTTCATTTCTGTGATGTTGGATTGTGTTTGGGCTTTGGAATCTGGATTGGATGCTACAAATTTGGAAGATCACCGTGTACATGCTTGAATTAGCAATAAAGAGTACACTGAGTCAACTATATAATTTCATAAGTGAAGCTACAAAATAAGCCTTTCCAACTTTGATAAAGATCTGACCTTAGTGGCATTTACACACACAAGGCTAAATGGCAAAGTTTAGAGACATACATACAAGCTAAAGATTTGCATTCTGACTTGACCAACTATGAAGAGAACTGCTACAGATTTGTATCATGCAGTACTCAATTACAGTCGTCCTTACGGTTTCTTTTACTAATTACCCTGTGTTCTGAGTTCTGACTAATGGACTAATGACGCTGCTGCAAATGAATAGGACAACTGTAATGTCAAGGACAATAAAGAAAGTATTTCCACAAGGCACTAGAGAAGGGATGTTCAATTGATCTCCTTTGGAAAAAAAGATATATACAAATAACAAGCTTGTATAGCTAGCTATATACATATGATTACTAGTATTACTCTTAAAATGCATTACAAAAATATAAAACATAAAAACATGGAGCAGATATTTCCAGGCGAATCAAACTGTTTAAAGCCTTAAAGGCATTTCCCCAGGTACTTGGGAGAAATCCATTCGGCGCCTGCTCAAGCACATTACTATACAACTGCACTCAAAACATCCTGACCAGCTTGTTAATTAGACTCCATCCTCAATACAGGTCCATACTTACAGATTAACACATGGTTTCCACTTTACAATTTATGTAAAGCATCAAATGATGCAGAGTTTGAAATAATACACAAGCAAGACATGCCACCGAGTTTGAAATAATGCACAAGCAAGATATTCCACCCTGTCAAACCATACCACAGAATGGTTACAATGCTCATCCAGTGCAACATCCTAACACATCTAAAGCCAACAAAAAGGGCATTAACAGCTTCCAATCTAGCCCGGATTGAACCACCAAACCACGAGAAATACTGGAACCTTAGATTGAGGGCGCGGTTAACCAAAGCATGCGCCTACAGGTTCCAAAACTAGCGACCATAAGATAAGAGGAGCTACGTCGCAATTCAGAGAAGCTGAGAGTCACCACGAACAGCACAATCGTGGGGAAAACCCCTAAACCCTACACCAAGCAATCGAATCGAATCGAATTCCAGAATCCCCCAACCAGGACGGAAGTACGACGCGGAACCCTAACGCGCAAATGCATCTCGGGACCCCTCCCCAACTTCAAGGAAAGCAAACGCATGGGGATCCAACCCTAATTCCGCAGGGCAAGCAGCATACCGCAATCGTCACGGGTGGTCGGCTCGGATCGCGCTCCCCAGCAACAGCGACGGCTGCGTAGGCTTAACGAGGCTCGCGGTGGCGCGGAGCAGCCGCTACCATGGTTCGGCACCTGAGGAGCATTCGCAACGCCGCCGGGTGGCGCGGAGGCGGCGGAGACGAGGACGTCTTCGGGGTCATGTCGGTGGAGACGGAGAGACAAGCCAAGAGAGTCTACTCGACGGAAAAGTAAGTAAGGCCTGGGCCCCCTGGGCCGTGGCCCATATTTTGCGGTGGCCAGACTCCCTCCCACAAAAGGTAATGGGCCGGCCATGTGGGCCTTGCCCCCTGTCCGTATGCATTGCAACAAGACAATAATTCACCGTTTACATTCTCATCAGAAAGTGAAAGGCAACATCCTGCCCAGAAACATTCTCAGCACTGACTCATCCTACTGCTAAAACCTGCAGCCACCATTTCCGAGGCAAAGTCAAATCGTTTTTTGTTCTGCTGCCCGCCGGCAAAACCGTGCAGCTCGGATCACATCATCCTTGCCAGCGAGCCATGCCGTCCCAGACAGTGACATTATTCAGTTGATGAGCTATCTAATCCAGGAGACCACTCGTTCACATAATCAAACGGATGAGAATCATGATGAGGGGCTGTGCGTGTTCTTGGCAGCCTTAGTTTGCACACTGGGCTCATGCCGACTCAAATTCTGTTGGGCATGCTCCTTTCAAGCATGGGTCTTTATTTTCGTGTCAGTGGATCGGTGCACAATCACGTCGAGTCATTAAAATCTTCCATCCACGCGTTCTCTTGTCACTACTGCAAGCTTGACATCTTTCTACTTAGCATTGGCCGCCGGGCAGGCCGGCCGGCTGCCCGGCTGTGTGTTGTTCCTTCCTTCCAAATCAAACAAATGGGACAAGCGAATGACACCATGGCTCTTGGATTATGCTGATTGTGGTTGTTGTTGTACTAGTAGTACCTGTGTCCCAAGCAGTTGACAACCGAGAACAACCAACATAGACCAATCAAAAATGTAGCATCACAACAACCCAACAGACAACAGGAGGTTCCAGGAGCCCATCGCTCGATCTTTTACTTCCTTGGCAGCAAGCAACCCCTTCTTTGCATTGTATCCATCAATGCAGAAGGGCCAAACTAGTACAACCACCACATAAGCTCCAGAATATGTCATGGCCTCCAGCAGCAGCACCAGCAGCAGCGCAATGGGCATTATTTCATCAGGAGTGATAAGAGAGCCGCGGTCATGATGTCCTGGCGCTCACCAACATGCTGGTTGCTCTTCCTCACCACCACGATACTGATGAGCACCACGCGCCTGCCGGCACTTGCAGGGATGGCGCGCCCTGGCTGCCAGGAAAGGTGCGGCAACCTCAGCATCCCCTACCCTTTCGGCATCGGCCGCGGCTGCTTTCGCAGCGGCCTTGAGGTCACATGCGACCACAGCACCGGAAGAGCCTACCTGGGTGGCGAAGGCAGTAATGTCTGGGCCTTCGAAATCTTCCTGCTGCAAGGGGAGGCTCGAGTCCACAAGCATCTGACGTGGGACTGCTACGATGACAATGGCATCAGCAATTTCATTAGATCCCCCATAGATCTACACTCTTACCAGATATCGCACACCAAGAATAAGTTCACGGCAGTTGGATGCGACACCATCGCCTTCATCCAAGGTGAAAACACAAACTCCTACACCAGCGGATGCGTGTCCTTCTGCAGCAGCGAGGCGAGCGTTGACACCAGTGGCCAGTGCACCGGCATGGGTTGTTGCCAGACATCCATCCCAGCAAACCTCACGTACTTCAACACCACCTTCTCAACAAGGCGGAGTGCAAGCGTGCTGGGCTTCAACCCGTGCAGCTATGCGTTTGTGATCGAGACCCAACAGTTCAGGTTTGATATCTCTGATCTTGCAGGCTACAATTTTGCTTATAAGTACAGTGACGGCGTGCCTCTGGTGCTCAACTGGGTTGCTGGGAAAGAATCCTGTGACGAAGCCAAGAAGAATATGTCATCCTATGCATGTCGAAGCAAGAACAGTGAGTGCGTTCCTTCAGACAATGGCCCGGGGTATCTCTGCAACTGTTCCAGCGGCTATGGGGGAAATCCATATCTAGAAGAAGGCTGCCAAGGTATCTTCAATTCTTCTTGCGCTTTATCCAAATATGCCAAGATGTTCTAATGAGAATTCCTGATTGCATTAACAGACATCGATGAATGCGTCTTCCCTGAGCAGTATCTTTGCCTTGGCCAATGCACTAACACAATTGGAAGCTACAGCTGCACATGTCCAAAGGGAACTCAAAGCACCAATGCGAGTACAATAAATTGCAGTCCCTACCAGGATCTGGATCATACACAAACTTTAAAGATGGTCTTAGGTAAATCTTGATCTATCATACATAGCAACAATACTCATGGAGACACGAAACTACAAGTTTGCAGATAATTTTAGTACAGAACCATACTTTGATAAATAATGCTGAATGGTCTAGGCTCTATGTTACGAATATAATATAATATAATTCCAACACCTTGTTTCAAGTTATTTATTTTCTTCATGCAGTTTAGCAAAATAACAGGAGCCAATGCTTTATTATGACGACTCTCTGTGTCAATATATCAATTTTTTATCCCTTTTTTTTCCATTATTGATCTCATTTCATAGAAAAGTTTTCTAATGACTGCACGCAGGTATTTCTATCAGCACAGTCTTTCTCCTTGTTTGCATCTTTCCTCTGGTAATCGAGTATCAAAAGAGAAAGCTCGTCAAAGAGAAGGATGGTTTCTTCAAGCAAAATGGTGGGTTTATTTTACTTGAACAAATGCGATCAAGACGAGTAGAAACAGTAAGAGTATTCTCGAAAGAAGAACTAGAGAATGCAACTAACAATTTTGACAAGAGAAGAGAGCTGGGAAGAGGGGGGCATGGCACGGTATACAAGGGGATTATGAAGGATAACAGAACTGTAGCCATAAAGCGCTCGAAAGTTTGCAACACAAATCAGAAGGATGAATTCGTGCAGGAGATCATTATACTTTCTCAAATAAACCACAAGAATGTGGTCAGGCTTCTAGGTTGCTGTTTAGAAGTGGAAGTTCCTATGTTGGTCTATGAATACATCCCAAAAGGCACTCTCTTCCAGTTGATCCACAGTGAAGGGCCATCCATCTCATTGGATGACAGACTAAGAATAGCCATAGAATCTGCAGAAGCGCTAGCGTATCTCCATTCATCTGCATTCCCCTCCATAATACATGGAGACGTGAAATCTTCAAACATTCTCCTAGATGACAAACACATGGCAAAAGTGACTGATTTTGGTGCATCGCACATGCTTGCGAAGAATGAGACCCATTTTATGACAGTTGTCCAAGGAACTCTCGGCTATCTAGACCCTGAATATCTGCAGGAACGGCAGCTAACAGAGAAGAGTGATGTCTACAGTTTTGGGGTTGTGATTTTGGAGCTAATCACGAGGAAGACCGCAATCTATTATGAGGATTCCAGTGAACGGAAAGGACTCGCATCATCTTTCATGATGGCGATGAAGGAGAACAAGCTTCAAGATATGCTGGACAAAAGCATAGTGGGGGTAGTAGGGATGGAGCCAGCACTTGGAGCAATTTCTGAACTCGCGAGGAAATGCCTCAGTATGAAGGGGGAAGAGCGACCACAGATGACCGAAGTTGTGGAGCAGCTTAAAGGAATAAGAAGAACCTGCTGCCAAGAAAAGTTGACAGAGTATATGATGCAGGAACAGAAAATCAATATGCAAAACCTTGTACAAATTATCCTTCCAGCATTGCACAATACAGAAGCATCGCCATAGAGTTAGAGCATGGCAGATGATCTAGCTAGACTGTGTGAATTATATTGAAAGCAGCAGCTGGTGGGTTTCAGTATATATATATATATATATATGATATCTCATGATGCAGCTACTCCTATATCTTTATCTCATGATGTAGGACGTATCTGACCCAATAAAAGGTATGTACGAGATGTATGTGATCATACTAGACCATCTGTAATGGTATATACGTTGGGTATGCGACTATACATAGAGTATGTGAACATACTCAATTTTATATACTAGTACTAAGGTATAATAATATATAAATAGGATGTTTTTAAATTTTTTCATATATATCCCTTGAAGTATCTTAGAATAAGAAACATACTCAAAGTGATAATCACGTGAACATACACAAGATGATATACTGATGGAGAATAGCTACACGCGAGTGTGTGTGAGCTAGCGACCTGGCTCGAGCAGCGCTCGAGGAGCAGCTCATCGATGGATCGATCGATCAACTGCGTGCTCTTGCCGCCTTTCTATATCGGGAAACGTATGCTCTGCTTTTGGAGGAGTAAAAGATGGAGATGATTCAGATGCTTTTCGATCAACTGGACCGTAACAGGGATCGGGGAACAGCAACTTGCGGATGATGCTAATGAGCCTCCAACCAATAGGCGCACGCGACCAAATTGATACATTATTATTGGTGACAACCAACTTGTAGTTGCGGCATGCAAGATTTCTGATTGTTTTGAGTTCGGAGTCGTTTTTCAGACTCGGTGATAAATTCAGGGAGTGTAAAACAGACTTTTTTGTTACTACTTACCGGGCATGCTCCCAATAAATTAGCATAGTATGTATGTAATTTACTTGACATATATATACCTGTAGTCACTAGCAAATTAAAATAGATTAAATGTCTTCCTAGTTACTTAGTCTTTGATACAATCATGGGAAATTCTTGCCAGTGAATCTAAGTTACAATTATCTTTTTCTAATCCTACACTACACTCACACCAAGTCAAAACATTGGTATGAGTGTATCCACCTAGCTGGTATCACACACCCTCACCTCAAGACAGGTGTACATGCAAATAGTGGACATATCAAATCAGCTAGTAATCCTCCCTAGAACTGGACCCCCAAAATGAACCCATTTGAAAACATCAAATCAAAGCAGAAACGAGCAGCAGGCAGGTACACGATCGAGAAGAGGAAAGAATTGGCTAAGTCCAAGGATGGAGTTGGATGGCCCTTCAAGCTAGGGCTGCAGCTATGCTCGCAGGTGGCAAGTTTTGTACTTGCTGGTCCCTGGCTGAAAAAAGAAATGCACCTTTGGCATTGGCCATTGTGACAGTTGTCAATTGTCATGTAACATTGCTCCTTAAACTAATTAACAGATAATTACTCACCATAACCAATGGGTTAGGACCACATATATACAGATTTTTTAGAATTAACTGTGCATAGTTCTTGTGCTGATCCCCCTCACTTTCTGCATGGCACATGCACCGTGTTCCCTCCAGATAGTGTGGTTAAGATCTCACACCCCCAACTAGTTGGCCTCTGCTTCTGTTATGATGATCTCCATTTTATTGTAGGAATTATTGATTAAATTACATTTCTTCACTGCAAAAACGGCAGCAGTACGTAGCTTACGTAACAATCTTTTGAGCAACCTAGCTGCATCGATACTATTCATACCAACAATTCAGTTTTGATAAATATCCACAATATATAGTAATAATGTCAGCTAGCTTCAGATAACAAATTGTGAAATTGAATCGGGGTTGTAGTGCGGCAAAGCAATATGAATGATACCAATTCCAATCAAGAGCCCAACTTGCAAGATAGTGAAAGAGATCTACAAGGCTCTCTTTTCCCTTACAGGCCATACTAGCATGCCTCCATTGCAAAGATTGATCAGTACTCCCCTCTTGTTATAGTAAAACATAAGTTGCAGAGAATGTTGCAAAACCCTAGCCCACAGGTCCCCCCCTTTCCACATTAGGGCAGCCCTCCCTATCCTGCTGCTTCCACACACCACCCATCAGCCACATGCATGGTGAGACATGCCATGCTACCCAAATCATCACCTTGTACCTTCATGTGTATATATATTCCTCTCCGGCCTCTTCACACCTAATTACACTCTCATATATATTTCCATCTAGCTAGCTCCTCCACAGCTAGCTCTTCTCCATCACAAATTAAAGACGATGGTTGGCAAGCCACAGCACCATCACCATGGCTCCTCCTCACTTGGGGCGGAGGAGCTCAACCTGTTGCACATGGCCAGGGGATCCCCGGACGGTGGCGGCCGCGGCGAGAGCCGGGGCGCGCTGGGCCAGTGGAAGTGCAGGCTGCTCGGCTCCCTGGGCGGCCTCCTCCCACGGCGCGCGCGCTGCGTGGTGTGCCTGCAGGTGCAGCACGTCACCGGCCTGCCCCAGGCCGCGGAGGGACGCGGCGTGGTGGTCGGGTGGCGGAGCAAGGGCGGCGAGGGAGAGCACACGGCGCCGGCGCGGGTGACGCGGGGCGCGGCCGCGTTCGACGAGGTGTTCCTGCACTACTTCAGCGCCGGCGGCGCCACGCTGCGGAGCTTCACCGTGTGGGCGGCGCTCCTGGACTCGCCCGCGAACGGGGATCTCGGCGCGTTCCCCGTGGACCTCACCGAGGTCGCGCCGGTGGAGACCTCCAACCCCAAGTTCGGAGGCAAGGCGCTCAGCTTCTCGCTTGGCGGGGCGGCAGCCGGTGCGGTGCTCACCGTCAGCATCTACTGTAGAGTGATGGAGCCCGAGGAGAACCATGGGGCTAATGGTAAGTGATTGTTTAGTTACGTTGATGCAGAAGCTTTTTAATTACATCTACTACTATACAAATACATGCAATTAATATTCAAAGACAATAGATTATTGGCATGCCTAGATTATTCATCAAAATTCAAAACCTTTAATTTCCCCACGAAGCTACGTCTGTAGTTCTTCATATCTTCGTGCACAACTCCATGATCGTTCACAACTTACATCAGGCAATGGCGCAATGCTCATGGTCGTGTACTATGTAGGTCATGCACGCGAGAAGAAGAACAAGGGCAAGGGCTCCTACGCGTCCTGCCTGCCTGACCTGAGCTGCCTCCGCAATCGGCAGGTGGCGGCGGCATCCGGATCGGCGCGCCGTGCGACGTCCATCCGCTCCGACCGCGGCGGCTTCATCACGATCGAGAACTCGGTGGCCGAGATGGACGGCGCCGGCGGGGCGGCCTTCCGCGTGGCGGAGGACGTGGACGAGGAGGGCGCGGGGTTCATCACCATGGAGAAGGGCACGGTGTCGTCGCGGTCGAGGCGGCCGCTGCCCGACACGGTGTCGTCCGTCGACGAGGAGGACGAGAAGCCGTGCCTGTTCATGGAGCTGTCGGAGGAGGCCGCTTCCGTGGCCTCGGCGTTCGACGTGGAGAAGGTGGAGGGCGAGTTCCTGGCGATGCTGGAGGACAAGTACTGGGCGAGGAGCAAGGAGATCGAGAAGGGGCTGAGCGTGAGCCTGGACATCGGGCTGGACCTGGGGCTGGACCTGGACTCGCTCATCAAGGACGCCGAGATGGAGCTCGCCAAGGCGGAGCAGGCGTGGAAGAGCAAGGTCGGCGCCGCCATCGTGGAGGAGGAGGAGTACAAGGAGCTCGTCCGGAGGTGGAGCGCCAGGGAGACGATGAACTCGCAGTCTGCTGCTTCCACCGGCTGCTCCTGGGGCTTTGGATTCGGGAGCCCAATCTAAGCGAGCTAGCTAGTTACCCCCAACACCTGGATTATTTTTCTGTGCACGTACTCATCTTCACCGCTACATGATATGTTGATCCAGAAATATATTGCAATTTGCCTTGTGTAATATTGGTGAAAGGACAAAAGAGAAATCATAAACTGGATCATCATCATTGGCTCTGCAATCGATTCTTATTTCAGCTCGGGCTCTTTGATTTCTGCTCAGAGTTAGTCAAAGTCTTCGTATGGCTAAAAAGAATTCGGCAGTGCTAAATTGTGCAGGAAAATCGCCAGGCCTACCCAAGTTGGGTTAGGAACTGCCTCCAATTTTTGGTCGTGTGATTGTGTCCCTTGCAAGTTGCTAGGCATGTAGCAAAGCAACCAAATCTCAGCATTAAACCAAGTGTAAACCAAAACAGAGACATGCTAAAGTTATCTCGATCGACACACTAGCCTCTAAACCAAACATTGCCTAGTTGATGCAGCAAATAGCCACACCACCTACGCCAACAGTCTGAACAACCGTGGAACAAACTGGTTCCAACTGACGCGGCGGCATGTTGCGTGATCGAGACTACACAACAGCAGAAAGTGATCTGCTCGGCAGCCGCTAGATTTGCTCACTCTTAGAGCAAAAGCAAAGGTCATGCATATACAGCCAAAGCTGGCCGACCAACAGGGCCAGAGAAGGATTAGCGTATGGGGATCCACCAACAGGGCCGGTCCCCACAGGCCACATTTCAGCAGGGCCTGATTTCATGCCCCTCCTACTGTGGATTACACATACGTGTTCACAGATTTCAACAGCCAGGCGAGCCTACCAATGCTGCAGGTTCCAACGAATCAAAGTGCGTCTCAGCAGAACAAACAAGATGTCCACAAGTACCAGTAAAAGCATCCGCGGATAAATTCCACGTGTGGTTATTTTACACAGGCGCTGAAAGAACACTGGAAAATGCCGAATCAAGTCATTGCCTACCTAGCTAAAATTATACAGGTTACACAATATATGGGATCCAAAAGACAAAATTACTCGCCAAAAATGATGCTACTTGATAGATGCAAGCTGCTCCTACGCTAAAGAAATGTTTTTGTGTACAGGTACAACAAAATAAGCAATCTACCTGGCTGGCCCTGGATCTTGAAAACCTGCAGGACCCCCTGCCAAGAATGGTCCATGATTACGATGGGTAACGGCAGAAGTTCATTCAATTTGATCGATATGAAACCTTCCTTTGAGCTATTTTGCAATTGTGATATGGTTTCCCATATCCCATACCACAATCTTACCATCCAATCCTGTAAACCATTTGGCAAGGAATGTCAAAACAGGTTCAAACAAAGAGCTGGAAGCAATTGGGGAGGTTCAGCTATGTATATATAATATAAACCTGATGTGCTGAACCGTTTTATAGTACCATCACGTCCTTTTGTCAACGGTACGATGCACCTGATGATATGAAGAAAGTATTAGTCTAAATCGTCAATAAGAGCACATCACTGGACGTACCAAAATGGAGATAAGCTAAAGAGTGTACGTTATGCAATTCTCATGGGCACCACCACGAGGCTTTGATGGTTCAACGGAGTCACTACTAGTCCCTTGCTTTGATTGGCCATATAGCTTTCCAAGGGCTTCAGAGAGCTGAAATCGAAAATTTTCAGGATTAGTTCGTGTGTGATGTTGACTTGCTGAGTTCAACTCAGTCACATAGTTTAGTTTCTGTCATTGATCAGAACTTCAGCAGCACTATAGCCTTAAAGTCGTAGTCAGCTACTATTAAACTACATTTCACAGCCCTGGGAAAGCTTCAGGTACTGAACTAATTACATTTAGCGTTCTATAAAGTCAATACACAAATATGCGCTAATTGCTAGCTATAACAGCAAAGTGCAAAAAAAAAAGAAGATTTACACTGACCATGTCTGCTGTGTCTAGTAATCTAGTACCGATTTTCCTAACCAGTCAAAACCTAGAATAGTTTGGCATCTTAATAGGTGACATGCTGCGAACCATTTACATTAGGGCCTGCTATGGCCCAATCCCAGCCCACCATTGCATTGGACTGGTGTTGGGTGCATCCAAACAAAGCCTTAACAAGATCCGGAAGCATAAAGGTCTGGTTATACTTTACGACTCAAAGGAAATCCAGAATCAGATAACCCACCAAACTGTTTTGCAAGCAGGGCCTGCAATACAGAAACAGAAATTCACCTAACACTCACCCATGCAGGACAAAGCAACCCTTTGATGAACATAGAGTGAATACCACCCTTATACAATAGAACAGTAACGACAAGGTATAACACAAATTTAAAATAAGGAAGAAAAAAGCGCTAGACCTGTGAGGCTTTTGAAGTTGATGGAATAGCTTTCCTCTCATCCAAGAATCTTACAAAACTCCTACACATCAAAGGGTGTGGCTATGGTGAAAAGAAATATGGACATAAAACTCGTAAAGGCTTAGCTGTCATAGATGAAAATCAGAGCTGCTTGCATATCCTGTAGAAATGTTTTCTATCCAAAAAGTGCAATAGAGTATTTTGCCAGGGTATTGAGATTAAAAGAATCAACAGACTTAAGGTATCCATAAAAATTTACATGGTTTGTGGTACAGGAAGCAGTAACTCAGTTCATAGCACGTCAAGAATAAAAGGGAAAGGAAATACAAGCAACACAAGATAAGAGCTGTTACATATATCTTTGCTTACCAAAGTCCAGTCTCGTCAGCAGCAAAGATCATAGGATTGCAGTCAAATCCGACTCCAATCACCGTGCGCTCAGAGACAAAAAGAACCTGAGAGTTTGAAGAGTCGTTCAACATTATGAAACTCAGACATCACCACATGCGACTAAATAATATCATAAGGGAAAATGCTGACCCACATCACGGAGAGGCAGATCACGCAGCGCCAAATTTTGTGCAGCAGGAGCCGATTCAACTTCATCAACGAAATAAATCATGGAGTTGTGCCCTGGAATCAAAGTACATGTCAGCACAACAGCACAGTTGTTATGCGTAACAAATGGTGTGGTGAAAAATGGTGCGTATTTGGCAAACTCTCAATAACAACAATCTGCAGTGGAGAAATAACCTGCATATGCCAATGTTTTTCCACTTGCTGACCACCTTACACCAAATACCCAGGTAGATGATAAATCAAGTTGAGCAATTTGCTGCATCCACATAACACAGGAGAAGAATGTTAAAAGGATATATACTCACTTCCAGTCGTCCACATGAAAAAATAGATTTAATACGAAGCATTGTTCTCGTTATGAAAAAATAATGATTTACCCTAAGTCTATGACAAATGGAAGGATTTGGGCAAACATTTCGCACAAAAAAAACCAAGTGCAAAGTTAAGTTTAGCTTAGCTCATAAACAGATGAAGTGTAATTTTCAACAATAAGCAGGGTGATAAAAAAAAAGTTGGTATACTTAATTTTTTAGTTACTACTGACAAAAGTTATGGATATTCAGTTGGGTCATTAGCCTAGTTAGTGATGAACCTTGCTAAGGTACAAACTATGAGAAATACAGTTACATTCAACCAGGGGCGGAGCCATAATAAACCTAAAGGGGGTGCTGAACCTCTTTTAATTAAGCTAACTTCATACTTTATATGCGAACTTCAGAGCTAAAGGACTAGTTCTACATGAGACAAACATGGGCTCAGGGGGTGCTGCAGCACCCCCCTGCACCCCCACTCCCTGGAGATCCGCCCCTGCATTCAATAGGTGGCATAATATCGAACGGATGGTTAAAAAATACCTCTCCAAATTTTGAATCAGTTGCAGTGCTTGATTGCGATCCCCTGTCAGAAATGAAGAAAAAAAGGTATGAGACAATAAAGCATTTTGAAGATCCTAGATTCCTAGTAGATGTAAGGCTAGCATGTTCCACCTTGTATCCACACCCTTGATAAAAGTAGAGAATACTCTGCATTTACCATCAGTAGACGTTGTTGCAAGATATATCTGAAGAAAAACAGTAGCAGTCAAACCAGCATTACATTCAATGGGAACAGGCCTTGCATCTACATGACAAAACCAGTTTCTATACAGTGACTTGCATATACAGAAAAATTACAGCAAAAATAACTGCATCACGTTATCCAATATTTGTTATGGCATTGATGGAGATTCTCACAAATGGCATGAATATGTCACAAATAAAACACATTGAGAACACTAAAATAATTGTGTCCAAAGTTTCCTACTGAAGACTCTTAAAGGGGGTAACAGTAATAAACTCACATTGTTTGGATGCCATGCGAGACTAGTGACAGAAGATTCATGCCTTTTCCTGATAACCTTGCTAATCCACCTGTAGCACAGCGCAGGATAAAGACAGTTAAAGACGCAAATCAATAGTGTCACATCAACCTTGCTAATTGCTAGAAATAGATCAGTATAAAACATGTTCAATGGCTCATCAGTCACCAATTGGGATGTACAACAAAAGGTAGTGAAAAACTAAGGTCATCTAGAAAACAGTAGTCAATGGATGAAAAGGGTAGGGAACTGAGGACCAATACCAGTTGTTTTCCTGTTCATAGTAGCAAATACACACAGATTTGGCACCACTTCCCACGGCGAACTTGTTTTCTGCAAACAATACATAAAGAGTTTCAAGGAAATAGATCATAATTATTTGAAAAAAATAAAAAAACACCGTAAAAGTTTTTCTTTCACATGTTCACCTTACAAGTAATTACATTCTTTCAATATGATCAGCACGGTGTTGCAAAGAAATGAGGAAGCAAGGCCGAGATAATATGATTAACTAAGCAACTAACTAATTCATATGTTAGCATCACAGGGGTCAGAAGTCAGTTGTTTATTACTTAATTTTGAGCTAACATCTATCAAGTAGCCAGGCGATCAGAAGCAGCAAAGAAAAAAAATATCGAACTTCAAAAGCTGCACGGTTTAATTTTGTGTGTGGAACGGAGAAAGAGGAGAGCATTACACTTGGCCAACAGCGTGAGAATATGAAGGGAAGATCATTAACTAACCTTTCGGGCTCCATTGAACACATAAAGCTGCACGGTTTAATTTTAGAATAACAAGGGTAGGTACCCAATCAGATCCTTCTTGTGTCCAAACATATCTGCAGACAGTACAACGAAGAGGAAAAAATGCATTGATTAACTGTTAGAATAAGAAGAAAGATACATCTTCTAGGAATCTGCACTTTGACGTATGCTTACGAATTTCGATCATGTGAAACTGTTACAATTTTGTTGGATGATCTACTCCAATCTATTCCGGAAACTATTTGATCATGCTGCAATATTAAATATAAACAGAAATAAGATAATGAATTGCATTCTTATTAGAAAGTACAAAAGATTCCTTGTGAGCAAACAGGACCATCTACCTTTGACAGAACATGAAGTTTCTCCCACTTGTCTGTGAAAAACTTATAAATATGCACTTCATTGTTGTTTGGACAAAAGGCAATCACTGCAAGAGAGGAGAAGGTTTTCAGTCAAATTAAAGATCAAACTCCATGATAGGTGCAATTACAAAATAGAAAAAAAAATGTAAAATGTCATGTATGGGTAAAATGTCATGTATGTTTAGCCGTATAAGAAGGAAAGCAATGTTTTTTTTTCTTAAATTGCACTAGGCTGTTTGCCATTGCAAGCAAACACATCATCTACTTTGCTGCATTTTTCCTACAAACAACTCAAATGATGGCATACACCATAGCCAACTCGATAGTAGAGGACAGCCGTGATTTATTCACCCATTTCAAGGTAAATATTTAATGCAATAATGAATTTTCATGATCAATTTTTCCTACAGACTATTATCGTCATAAGGAAAATGTTTAACACAATCAGGAATCGAATGGTTCATTCACCCATTCCAAGCAACTTGCATGCTTCTCAGAGAGTACTTGGCACTACAGCAAATATAATGCATATTTCAGTACTGGTATAATTTCACATGCTCCTCTATTAGCAGTAAGAAGTAACAGAGCAAAATGGAGTTGTATAAGGGCAAAAATAAACAAAAGGGTGTTTTCAGATGGTGCCTACTGCAAACACTGGTCCGTTTCACCTTATAACCATGTCCATTTACCAACATGGTCCATGGACGAAGATACATTCATAATTGTACAACGAGCTCATGAGCTAGTGCTGCTATATGGTATACCACTACACGCCTTGGCACCATTAACAGAGTGCATCAAATTTTTGTTTCACTTGACATTTCATCTTAAATTGTCTTGAGGCGCATTTTAAAATCGGTTCGCCTTTTAACAGAAAACATTCGAAACGCCGAAGTGGCACCAAGCAAGCCAAATGCGAACGATACACGGCAGTACACAAAAATGGTTGAAACGAAGAGGATCCCTGAGGAAATAGCCCGGCATCTGATTGTTCATGGAATAACACTTAGACATGGCAATTAGCGTTTGATCCCTATGGATGACCGAGACACTCCACGCACGAACCGAAACCCTAGGAATCTGATCCTGGAACCAACGCCTACTAATCCGGATCCCCCGTGCCTGGTCAACCACCGACGGAAACCAGCCCCGGCGATTCAGAATCGGAACGGATGGGCGCATACGAACGAGCGAGATCTAGAGCGGGGGAGAGGAGGGGGAGGGCGTTACTCGACTGGTCGGGGCTCCAGGCGTGGCAGGTGATGCACTCGGCGAACTGTTGGATCGCCACCGCCGCCGTCGCCGCCATCGGGGACGCGAGGCCAGCGGCGAGGCGAGGGGGGGGGGGGGGCGCTCGGGGCTGGGACGAAATGGTCGACGCAGAGGCAGAGAGGTGGTGGAGTGGAGGCGAAGGGAGGGCAAGGCAGGGGAAATGGAACGACGCTCCACTCCTAACTAGGCCGTTAGGCAGTGAGGAGAGAGAGGCTGTTGCTTGGTTTGCAAGTGGGCGAAGACTAGGGTGGGCGCCCGCCCGCACGGCCCGCGGAGCCCCACCGGCCCACCCAACAATAGCAGCAGCGAGGGCCCACCACTTGCCTGCTCCTTCCAACGCAGCAATGACGACCCAACAAGTTACTACTGTTCGGTATTGGCACCCTTCAATGGTGCCACTTCACTTTCAAGCCGCAGTGTTTGCTCATTCATCTCGTCTTCGTCATCATTGACGGTAGCCAGCAGTCACAGATTGCTCATCGCCATTAGCTTTGGGCCCACCCAGTTCATTTCAAGCCGCCACAAAAAGAGAAAAAAAAAAGGGTGAGAGGAGAAGAAGAAGGGAATCCCTTCTCTTTCTTCGTACGCTTTCTTGTGTGCTCCATCCATTCCACTCCGACCATCGGAATATAGCTGCAATCATTGTCCCTCTAGCTAAGGTAGATTGATGGCAGCTCCTCCATCATCACGTCTATTATTATTCTCTGAACGCTTCTCTTTTCTGTGTGTTTTCAGATTCTCTGAACTCCTCGCGAAAGATGACCACATGTAGAAAGGAGAGAGAGCAAAAGGTGGAACAGACATGAGACAAAGCCTACTACGTACATGCCGCCCAGGGGTACAGTGGGTAGCTGGGCTAAGATGGAAGGCCCAGTGTATGTACAACAGGCCCCCAACAACCACTGCATGGCCCGGGGCGCGTCGTCCTTCTCGCTTCTTTGGATCCTTGTCACGTGCACAGCAGCAGGGGAGGGAGACCGGAAGTGGAGCACTTGCCTAGATCCGGGTCTGACAGCGAGAACATGCAGGACAAGCTGAGAAGCCCGCGCATCACATCACATGACGACCTGATCGATTCTTTGGATCCTAAGCAAGGTTTCGTCACGACTCAACGCTACACGACTCGTTACAGAATAAATAATCCGTAGCAAAACAAAACCAACTCTGCAACAAGGGCTTGCACACATAATCCAGTTTTTTTTCCCCCTTTCTGGCTCGTCCATCTCCTCGTCGCCCGGTACGCGGGGCCCGCGTGGCAGTGGCACACGCACCGGAAACTACTGAGTCGTGGCCACGGATTGAGGAGGCCCTTTTCTTCTGTCACTCCAGCTTCGCCTACCCCACCACCCGGCATTACCTGTATAGCCGTGTCCTGCCCCACCTGTCAGTCAGCAGCAGGACGCCCCTCCGATGACCGGGGACCACAAGCCACCCTCGAGGAAGGAAAGATTACCACACATCCCACGTGACACGGGCTGCCACTGCAGGTGGGTCCCGTACAGCCCGGTCCACCTGTCCGTCGCGGGTGGCGCCAGTTGCGAGCAGCCGAGTAGAAATAAGGCACATCCACACCGCGCAGCCTGCCTCCAGTTCCATTGCCTTGTTCAGTCGCGCTTCGTCTTCCTCCCCCCTCACCTCGCGCAGATCGGAGCGCAGCGCGAGCGGGCCACCCAGGGGGGAAGGAGGAGGGAGGGAGGCCACGAACCAGGCAAGCAGGATGCAGTACAAGAACCTGGGCCGGTCGGGGCTGCGCGTCAGCCAGCTCTCGTACGGGGCCTGGGTCACCTTCGGCAACCAGCTGGACGTCAAGGAGGCCAAGGCGCTGCTGCAGGCGTGCCGCGACGCCGGCGTCAACTTCTTCGACAACGCCGAGGTCTACGCCAACGGCCGCGCCGAGGAGATCATGGGCCAGGCCATCCGCGACCTCGGCTGGCGCCGCTCCGACGTCGTCATCTCCACCAAGCTCTTCTGGGGCGGCCAGGGGCCCAACGACAAGGGCCTCTCACGGAAGCACATCGTCGAGGGCCTCAAGGGCTCGCTCAAGCGCCTCGACATGGACTACGTCGACGTCGTCTACTGCCACCGCCCCGACGCCTCCACGCCCATCGAGGAGACCGTGCGCGCCCTGAACTGGGTCATCGACCAGGGATGGGCCTTCTACTGGGGCACATCCGAGTGGTCCGCGCAGCAGATCACCGAGGCCTGGGCGGTCGCCAACCGCCTCGACCTCGTCGGACCCATCGTCGAGCAGCCAGAGTACAACCTCTTCTCGCGACACAAGGTCAGTCAAATCTTCTAATCCATTCCCTCGAAAACTCGATTCCATTAATAATGCGGATTTCACGCCATGGATTTCGTACAATCCCAAGGTGGATTTCACGCCTTGGATTGGTACTTGTCGCGCGCTGTTCAGCCGTACTTGCGGATTCGTCGGGGATGGGGATCCTAAATAATAACTTCCTCCAATTCAATGGATAGTATAGTATTCAGTTAACCGCACTCACTGACGCTGGATCTTTGACTTGGGAGCTGCAGTACTCTCCTCTGGAGTGGTTTTTTTTTTTCATGTCCCGGAACACAGGACTGTTGAAATGGGAAGGGGATATTTGGTTGATTTAATTGGAATTCAGTACAATTGCTGCTGCTGTGGGTAGGATACTTGGATTAGGTAACGGTTCTTCTTGGCATTTATTCGCTCTTTGATGAGGCAAAGTAGATAGTTGGACAGGAATGGCCTCTGCTATAGATTCTGTTTTGTAGGCACGCATGGTCACGAGTAGTACCGTTCTCTCCATCAGCAAGCTACCTGGTTTGCTCGTGAGAGCATTGGTTTGTTGAGATGAAGATGACAGATCCCCTTCTTCACCCACCAGGTAGGCAGATAGTATGATAATTATCAATCTGCCTGGCTGCCTCCAGGAGGGTGACTCCTAAAAATATAATCTTTCTTGATGTAACCCACAGCTCTGCACAGCTCTAGGAATGCTGTAGCTACCAAACTAGACAGCGATGCCAACCATGCATTGTCGTGTATGCTTTTGCGCCATGTACGATGCCAGGCATAAGACAGCTCAATGCTGATAATGAAATGAAAGCTTTTGTGTAACAACATGCCACGTGGTATGGACAATTTAGAGCTAGACAAAAAGGAATATGTTTTATGCTAGCAACGGATACTCAGTTTGATGCTTAGTTTTAGTCGAGCGGTCAATTTAGTTTTAGTCAAGGAGTCCATTAGTATTTGGTTTAAACTCACTATCAAACAGAAGAAGCCACCAACCTTTCCCTGTCAATGTTGCATTTAAATTAGCTGGCAGTGATTACTCATTCCAGGTTCGGTGCTAATTAAACAAAATTATATGATTCATGAAAATTGCCTGTGCAAGTTGTAGGTTCGATTTTAAATTCTTGCTATACTTAAGTGCTGCAGCTGGGATGTAGATGTGTCATAGAGTTCAGGAGCAGACCTTGGTTCAGGTTACAGCAACAAGAACATAATTACATAACCAAAAATTTATGTTTTGTCAATGGGGTATGGTTGTAACCAGAGATTAAAAAAAGAGGAACTATACTCAGCTCATTTGTTATTCTTTCAAAAATGGAACTGGGGGACTCAGAAGCTACTAGGAACCTTTTACTGCAAGGATCTTTCATGGTTGATACCAGAACAATTGTGGAAACCTGGGATGTTAACTGCATTACCTACCGTTGTTCCAAATGAAACAGCATTTTTTTTACTGAAACTGAAACAGCAAGTTATGCAGTCTACCTTTTAGAGGAACTTCTAATCTGCATCTTGAGACTCTAGGGTACATGTTATTTAGACACATCTGACTAGTGATACGTCTGATACTTCTCATCAACTCATCCTTCAGTTACATTATTTTGAAACTTTGCTAGGATTTCTCATTTCCATGTCCATTTTACATCAACAATTCAGTGAGCATAATAAAAAAAAGTGTTAGTTTCAGATAGTAACAGGTTTGTCATCCAGTGAAAGATATTTTTTCATTTTTAGTCTATGTAGTGGATCAGATACAATTTTTTGCATGCCTATTAGAGTATTGTTCATTTTTAATCTATGTAGTGAATCAGATACAGTTTGTTGCATGCCTAATCATGCTGGTTTGGCCGATCAATTTTTTTTTTTCTCGAACACGCAGGAGAGTTGTGTATCATTGTATTAATAGAAGAGAAGGAGTCTTACATAGACCCAAACACACACACACCCACTAAACCTGCAAGAACTTAATCACCTATGCTTGTCAAGAAAGACCTGACCACAAAACCCACTAAGCTACAACAGCACTGGCTGTGTTGCAAGGACAGACCCTTAGCAATGAAACTTTCTGATACGGAATTGCCATTCTGCACTATTAGAATCATCCATGTCTATTTGTGTCTCTGATATTCGCTCTCCTTTTTGTGGACATATCTATTTGAGATTCCATGGTTCAATAATAAACACCATTTACTCTTGAATGATTTCAAGAATTTTTTGTTTGAAACAGATCAGCCTATGCATGCAGTTTGTCTTACAAGAACACTGCTTTTCTGCAGGTTGAGTCTGAGTTTTTACCTCTTTACAGCACCTATGGTATTGGTTTAACTACTTGGAGTCCTCTAGCTTCAGGAGTACTAACTGGAAAATATGGCAAAGGGAACATACCCGCTGATAGCAGGTTTGCCCTAGACAATTACAAGGTAATTATTTTACATCAGGCCAGTACTCTTGTTCTTAACTTCTAGTGATTTAGAATACCAATTACCAAAACTTAAGGTTTACTTCCCCAGCCTCATGTCATTATCTCTATGAGTACATTACATTGCTACTATAGTGCTAGCGATTAAAATAGCTAACTACTAGTTTCCGCTGACCAACATTGTTCAACTACACCGCTATTTAATCATGGCATAGAACTCACAATTGCTGTATAGTTATGCTAATCATTAGATGTTAGCTTATGGTTGCTCGATGTCACACTGCAGAATCAATGTATAAGAAGAATGTGACACAACTTTGTAGGAACTATCCTTTTTGTTAGCAGCTACTAGCTTTTATCTTTAAGTTAAGTTTATTAATATGTATTCAGTAATCTGTTGTTATGCCTTCTGAGTATTTTATAGTTGATTTGTTTCGTGTACCTTGGGTTTCCAGAACTTGGCAAACAGATCTCTGGTCGACGAGACGCTCCGGAAAGTGAATGGGCTAAAACCTATTGCCGCTGAACTTGGTGTTTCATTAGCTCAACTTTCAATTGCTTGGTGTGCATCAAACCCCAATGTCTCATCTGTGATCACAGGAGCCACTAAAGAAAGCCAGGTACATTTTGCTCTGCCGAGAATTTTTGCTTTGTTAAACTGGTAATGTTAACCTCCGCTCCATTTGCCAACTGCATGAACAGATTGTGGAGAACATGAAGGCTCTTGATGTCATTCCTCTGCTGACTCCGGAGGTTATCGACAGGATTGAGGCGGTAGTCCAAAGCAGGCCGAAACGCACTGAGTCATACAGGTGAAGTGGTACAGCGTGCAGAATGAGTGCCAGGGAGAGATTCGGCTTTCATCTGATCGAGTTTAGGCCATGCTACCTCACCAGCGTTTGATATCATGGAACTATATGCATGCTTTTGTGTATTCTGGGTGTCCAGTCGTGGTGCTGTGTTCCAAACATTTCCCATGTGGACCGCTTGGTGGTCACGAACAGTAGTTTGTCCTTGTGTGTATTCTGCATTTCCCGATGGCATCTATTCAGCTTCCTGGTATTCCATGCTCAGATTGGACCATTCCTGCCTGCATTGTTGTTGCTTGCGAGCTGCGAAATTTATCGAGGATCCGTCTTTCAACAAGAAGAATTGTTGAGAATTTCTGCTGCAAGATTTCTGGAGTGTGATCCTCTGCTGTGTCAGCTATGTTCTGTTGGTTGTAGGAATTTCAAGTCCAGACTTTCTGAACAGAGAAACCGATTTGTGCTGATCACACCATCGGCATGCTCCATGGCTGCACTGCAAAGGCAACGTAGCTTTCGGGCTCCTGTTCAAACGCGCCATCGCATTTGTCCATTCGCAAGGTAGGTTCAGAGGCACGATTGGGCACAGGGATCCGCCATGAACAACCAGCAAAGTGAGCTATCAGCAGCAGCCACGGAGCAGCTTTCAACGGGCGTGCAAATGGCGCTTTCCACTTGACATTTTGTCTCCGGTGGTTGGCATCACAGACCACAACAATTTGCACATCCATTCAGATATGAACATGAATATGAAACAAGTAGAACAGGTACCATTGCCACAGCACAAAAGGGGAAAAAATCGACACTTTGCGCGACCATGCCTCACAGACAAAAACATTGTGGACAGAAGAGACGGGGAGGATGCTCGTAGCCATCAGAAGAGAGCTCAAAGAGGGCACCGAAGGGCAAGAAAAAAGAATAGAATAGAACACGGTGGTGTGGCTCCTTCACAGCGCTTCTACTATTTCCACTAGACACAAGTAATCTCACAACTATGCCAAAGATACGGACTGCTGTTGTGTGATATCAAACACATTTCAAGCTTCACCAGCGGTATAGCTCTCTAGACCGAACGCCGTAGGCGCTTCTCAAGTTCTACCTCGTGCGGAAGCTGCAGCTCTGTGAACCCCTTGGAATCGCGGACCTGCAGTACAACCAAAATGCATAAGTGTTCGCTAATTACAGTGCTATAAAGCCAGCTACTCAGTAAATAACCAGCATGCAGTAAACCTCCAAATGTTTTACTATGCCTGGGTTGAAGAAGAGAGAGCGAGGAATCTAACCGAGACCATTAGCATCTGATGTCCTCATGATCTTGAGCTTCTTCACTGAACCTACAAACATCCTGAAGAGAAGGACAATAAGCCATCTGAAATAGATATTCCAAGATACTTCGAAAACAGTCAACAATAAGATCTATTGTTCAGCTTCCAATTGCTAACATAGTGTAGGCGACTTACTCCCATGGAACATCTCCGACAAGCATCCAGTCCCCATCCCTGTCCTCATAGGTGAGCTGATATTCCGATGAGCTGTCCAATAGATTCAGAGACTTCGCACTACCTGATAATGTCATGATCAATACAAATCAGGTTCAGGGATAAGTGCAGAAAAAGCATTCTGAGAAGCTTACGAAACTATATTCAGAATAGCATCGTCTCTTAAGTATATTTTCGAGTATACAGCCCCACTGCCACAACTATGGCACCATAGACCCTGATGCATGTGTGCATCCCGCTACAGAGGTCGGAACTGTATTTCAAGACTTTGTATCAACTCGAAGCAATGCTCTTGAAATTTAATAAAGCTTCCTTATTGGAAAAAAAGATAGGCTCAGTAGATCACTGAATTGTTCAATCAAATGAATGATCCATAGCATTTCCGACCCATTGCAACATTACCATTAGCAGCAATACTACACTTTGGAGTGACAGTTGTGAGAAAAAGAAAAGAGCTATACGCCTCTACACCATATAGTTTGGCATGATCAGAATATGCACTACGCTACACTAGTTAAAGTAAAGGATCGGAGTATGACTTACTAGAAGTGCAAAGACTGATGGATGGTTTCATGAACATTAGCTCAAGTGCTGAGGCTAGGGTCTTATACGAACGATGGGCGTTAAGATCGACCTTCCTTCCAATGATATCTCCGTCCATGTTCACCTTCACCCAACCGACAACCCGTCCTTTCTTTTCGCTCTCCTCCTTGTCTTTCTGCATGTCAGATTCATCAGCGGCCTTCTTGGTGCCAGCCTCTGAAGCATTGTCTTTGGCCTGGTTGAATAGGCTGTTCATCCTGAAAGTTCTTATGGGTGGCCATCCCACCACTCCAAAGCTGCTACCAAACCGGAAAATGCCATTGAGATTAGTTGAAGTTGATTTGCGTAGCTCGTCAAGCAAGGAAATGATGGGGTTTTTTAACTAAGGAAATGATGCCATATTCAGTATTTCAGACATAATATCAGGATACTGTTTTCTTGTCAAGAAAATATTGGAGATTGCAGATCTGAAGGGCAATGCAACCAACAAAAGTCTCATTTTTATTCTCTCTCCGAGTTTTGCAGGATGCTCATGGTAAAAAAAGAACTTACAATATAGAACGAAGGCTTTGGGCCTTTGGCAGAAAATAATTAGCCTTGGGAGTTGTGTGCATAAACAAGAAAGAAGGCTTAATTTTTCGGAACAAATTATGTGTAAATGCACGGTAACCCATCATCCTACGATCCTAACAACAAGCAGAACAAGTAGGCACTTATAGAGATTCAAACTTTTTTCCTTGAAAAATAAAGTGCATGCTTGCAGATGCGTAGATTTAGAAGAAGCGTGCACATAGTTGTTCTTGCTGCTCACCTCTGTGGGTGGCCAGAAGCGACCGTCCCCGGCGAGGTGGTGGCGTTGGGCGCTGTATCCGCCTTGGCCCTCTTGCTGGCCGCCGCTGCCCCTGCCGCGGGGGAGGAGGAGGACACGGAGGAGTCCGGAGACAGGGCCCCCGGCTGCAGGTCCCTGGCCGTCAGGATCCGGCACGGCGCTGGCGACGGGGGCTGCTGCTGCTGCTTCTTGGAGCCTAGGCAGAGCCCCAGCTCCAGCTCGTCGTCCTCCTGCTCCTCCTCCTCGCCGCCAGAGTTCTCCTCCACCTCCTCCTCCGCCGCCGCATCCGGAGGCGGGTCGCCGGCGATGAACGCCGCCGGGGGCCCCGCTCCTCCTCTCATCGCGCTGCTCTTGTTCTTGGCTCAGTGACTGCGGCGAGGGGGTGTGTTTTGGGAGAGACACCTCGAGAGGGAGGAAAGGAGCTGTTACTATTATCTGAGCTGAGCTGAGTTCTGGGTGTGCGTGCAGGACAGTATAGGAAGCTTTCGCCTCCTGCAATCCTGACGTGTGGGCCATGCGGTGCCGTGATAGCACCTAATTGCTAGGGGCACCGGCCACTTTCTATATTCTAGGGTAAAGACTCTCGTATTGATAATAATGTTTCTTGACTAATAAACTGCCCGCATATGTGTATGGTTCTAGGCTTCTAGCTAAGCTTGAAATCATAGACCTCGTTTTTCTTATGGAAGCATACTATCTATATAACAAAAATGCAACCATATTAATGGTTTTATTCTTGGAGGTTACATGCATTCTCTTTTATCTTATGGAAATCTTGATAATGGGTAGGGAAAGACAATATGATCGAAGCAAAAGGATGTCGGGATTCAAGAGGAATTATCAACAAGCATGTAGAAAGCCATTTCCTACTAATGTTGCTGAAAATTGTTGCATATGTTGGTGGAGAAAGTAATAGAGAGACTGTAAGGATCTACTACAATAGCTCATGAATTGACGCACCACGTGGATTGAAAAGGCCATGCACTTATTTAGATAAAGATGACAAGTCATATGACGTTGAATGGTTGCATGGTACCACATATTAATTGATGAGCCATTCTTTTTTTTCTTAAGGAGAAAACGATCTATAGCATATTGCAGCGTGATTTCTGAGTCTAAATTTGGACAATAACGTGCACGTTAGCAACTTTAATCTACAAAACCAACTAAAGATAGTACAATGCATGCATAGGGGAGGAGGAGGAGGAAGGGGGTATGCAAAGCATTTTGGCCTTCTCCTTTGATCCTTGCCCGTTGGGTGGTGGGCCCCAGGGTAGCTTTTGTAGGGTTTACAGAATGCAAAAGACGAAGGAGAGAAAAGGCTAAACACCGTGGAAATGGGAGGGGATGGACAAAAGGCCGGGAAAGGTCCATCACGTGAGCCCCCTCATCTCACGTGTCCATCCGGACCAGTACTAGTATTTGGACAGCTGTAAGCCTACGGCAAGCATTGTTGAAGCTTGATGCCTCCCTAATTCGGGAAGAGATTAAGTTGGTGTGCAAGTGCAAGCTAAATGCTGCGGGAACTACATAAAAATCTGGAAGGAGTAGTATTCATTTACTGGAATCACAAATAAAGACCTTTCATTAGCTTTAATTTTTTCCCCTTTTTAACCGAATGATTTATTTTAATCTTTTTAGAAGCATTGCCCCAATCTAGATTACTCTATATATAACAATGACAAATAATGTTTGTTATGTACTCCTATAATATTCGATGATCGGTAAAAGGCGTATAAATTGAACATGTCAATCATTCCAAGGCCACCCACCCCAGCCGGTTAACCTGACACTAGAAGCAAGCAGCGGCCCTCTTCTTTTATTTTTTCAGTCTTTGATAGGCAACGAAACCCAAGCCGCCTTGAGGGTTTCCAAATAATTAAAGAGCGTTTCAACATGCATTTTGACTTTAGATGATTTATTAAGAATACTAGGACATAAAAATACTAGGACATGCTTGAGATGCTTTATTTTTGGACCCAAGGCTGGGACACGTCTGGGTACAAAATCTACTATAGTTTTTGTTGCAACAGCCACCCACAAAATCTACACGTCTGGGTACAGTCTTGTGTTGTGCCTGGGGTGTGCGTGTAGCGGAAGCGGGGGAGGGAGGAGGGAGAGGAACCCAAAACCAAAAGCAAAGCAAGCGAGGCCCCGACAAGCCGACAAGGGTGGGCGCGGCAACTGTTGACCCCGTGCCCGGCCCGACAGGCGACGACAGCCTTCTTACCCCTCTCTCCTACTCTCTCTCTCTCTCTGCTGTCGAGTCTGTCCCCACCACCACACCCATCTTATTCATTCCATTCCATTTCTCTCTCTGTAGGTAATGTAATTAACTCCTCTGCCTGCCCTTAATGTAATGTAATTGTAATCACTAGTACTCCATCAATCAATCAGTTACTGAAAAAATGATTGATATCTTTTGAAAGAAAAGAAAGAAGGAGAAAGGCCTCAGTCAACTTTGAACGATAGGTGGTCTGGCGATGCTAAATTCAACCGAATTTGGTCGGCGGGTCAAAATTCAACAAAATTCACGCCCCACGCGGGCTACAGTTACTGAAAAATCAGGGTTTGAGATGGGAATTCCCTCATGCTCTATAGCTCTAGACAAGCGTGCAAGCAGCAGCCGGTGCGTGCGGGCCGGACGGTGTCTCGCTGCAAGGGAGCAGGCCCACCAACCATACTCAGCCGGGCCCAGCTGCCAGCGCCCGAGATCCTCCTGCCTGCATCAGGGCCATCATTTCATGCCTTGGCTAATCATCTCCCTCTCTGTAATTTGTTTATGCACCCCGACGAAAAGGTCCCCTGTATCATTCGTTCATGTCTCTGCTCTGCATACCACTAGTCAGTGCGTCTCCTTTTGACCAGCAGAGAGCAGAGCTAGCAGCCACCACTAGTTTACTTCACTGCCAATCTTTTATAGCTCCTCCCTCAGTTGTAGATGGCCCATAACAGTAAGCACAGCACCAATCCAACCATCACAAAATGGTCTAAAACTTCATCAACATTCAAAAACCCATGTTTGCATAGCAGACTTGCAGAGGCAGTTGACAAGCTTCATGATCCAGCTCAATCCCTCGGGACTGGCAGGAACACTTGAGTTGGTTGGTTGGTTGGGTACTGAAACGGAAACACAATTTCCAAAAACACTGAAGCATTCTGGTTGAGCTCAACCCGAATCTGATACCAGCACAGGAAAGGATACAGTATCCCGGAAGCTGCAAGTAGGTGGCCAGAAAAAAGGAAGAAGCATCTCGTATTGTTGGAATAACTGTGTGTGTATCAGCCTATCAGGTACAAAGAGGAAAGAGAATTTCATATGCCTCAAGCTACCAAAGTGGCAAACAATACAATGGCTACTATTCTTCTTCGATTTCCATCACAGATCTCGATTCCTCAGTAAAATATACAAATCGGAGCAATACAACCAATAGCATGTGCTTGACAAAAATAGACCCAAAAGCGCTAGCACGGCGATATATAACAACTCCAAGGCAGGCCGTTGCTTCTTACAGGCACGGAACACGTTCCTAGCTGGCAAGGTGGCTGGGAGAGCTTTTGAACATCGTGTGCCACATGTAAGCCCTGGAGAGGACCATCTCAAGCTCGTGGTGCGCCCAGGTCCTTGTGGGAACGTGCTGAAGGAACATCACCATTTCCTGAAAATCCAGTTTCTGCAGCTTGTCCGACCACTGATGGGGGAGACGGTTTCAAACTATCAGGAACTTGAGATGCTATCGGTGTAATAAAAGCACATTAACATATTGCAAACGGGACTTACAGTTAACAAAAAACTAGCCGAGATGTACACAAGAAAATCTGGCAGATAATCTCCTTCAGCAAGATATGTATCCCACAGGCGTGTGACAAGATGAAAAGGTATCTACATGGATATGAGACAGGTTGGCAACTCTTTTACGTGTACATGAAATATATAATCAAGTCATCAAGTGTAACAGGGCAAACCTCCCGTATCAGAAGGCAGTTGAACCAACGGAAGGCAAATTGAAGAAACTCTAGTCCTTCTTCTTCAATGTGCTTGGATACAGGTTCTGCATATAACCCAAAAATATGAGGTAATCCAGTATAAGGGGAAAAAAAGGCCCTACTAAATTACAAGCAGATCATGTCACAAACAATCAATGGGTAGGCACATCATAATTGATGGTTCTACAAGTATATATACTAGTTATCTCCACAGAAGGGTCCTATAAATCCTTAAAGTTCCGCCATGCCACCACAATTATCTTAATTTAATCGGAAGGGCTATTATATATGAGAGTTGACAAATGGAGAAAAAATTGCTAGAAAGTCGAACAAGAAGTGGCAATATATATGAGAATCAGTGGAACATTACCATCTATACGACGAACTAGTTCCTTCAATCTAAAAACAAGACGCTGAATTCCTGGTTGTGCAAAGGTGTAATGATCCTGCATTCCATCAAGAAACTTCGAGAGACACCAATAGCAGTCTGCTTCTATGTTAGAAATGTCATGTGCCGAAAGATTGTCCATAGACCAACTGTCCATGTTGCCCTCTAGGTGCTCAGATAAGAACACGACCAAGAATGGCGTGACAAGGTCATTTATTCCTTGGACGTAGCCGCTTGCTGGGTGACGAATAGCCCTGAAATCCCCACATCAGAACAATGGAGAAAGGCAAATAAATACAACCCCAGTCATATTAAATACAAATAACAACGCCAAAGGTCAAAAAATATTAGTAAAAGTCATGTTTGCACCAACAGAACGGGTCTGCATGTGGATGATAATTTGGCTACAAGAACCATGTTACTGCAAACAAACTTAAAATTAAAAATAATGCATATAAGTGTTAGGAGAAAGTGCACTAAATATGGGAGATGTACTAGCACAGGGACCAAATACGAAAGTACGAAAAGATGGAGAAGTCACCGGTCCTGACAGAATCGGTCTACATCTGGGTGAGGTGAGACCGAATCTATTTCAAAGGAAACAAATAATCATGCTAGTGCAAGAGGAAGGAAAGCGTTCAGCATTAAGATCCATACAGATGTCAAGATAAAGAAGACTCAATCCATGCCAAATAGACTAAAGGAGTTAATACAAGAGCAAGTTTAGTGCAAAATCCACCCACTTAACCAAGTTTTCCCACATAAGACATTGACTTGCAATGTATAAAGAAGAACTTCACAAATGTAGTATTATCCACACCGGAAACAAGCATATTTGCATACGGCAGGCTGACATCAGGAGGAAAATAGTGAATCAAAATTAGAAAAGAGATATATTTTTCAGTTAATGAACCCACTACCACCACCAAAAAAGAAAGAAAACAAGCCACCCAAGTTCACACCTTACCATGTATATAAAATGCGCTCGAGAGATTTCTGAATTTGAGGATTCTGAAAAAAGGTAACATCAGGTACAGTTCTTGGGCAATCAACTGCGATCTGCAGGCCAACAGGTGACTGTAAGATGATTGAGTTCGAGAAAATAGGGTGAGGGAATGAGTCAAGAAGTTATAGGCCCAAAATGTTACCTGGCGAAGCATAGTAATTTCTTCATCCGAGCGTTCACTATCCGGGATATCGTAGTATTGAGAAACACATTCCACATACTCTAGTCTTTTTCTTGTTAGAACACCTTCTCGTCTATCTTTATTAGGTGGTGCATATCCCTGTAGCCAGCTATATTAAATTCAAAAATTGGAAAACAATATTCAAAAGAAGTTCCGCGATCTTTACACTAAGCGTCTCTACTCACCAAAAGAAGCCTCCATACATTAGGTCGCATATATGGCGGCACACCGCTCCAAGATAATTCACGCAAATTGTCTACATAATGGACGATAGATTGCAGATGTCAACTGAATTCTACATAATCTTGAAGAACCAAAATATATTAAAAGTTAAAGTTTTTTAAAAGGAAAAAAAAGCTCAAAAGGGCTTTCATTTATATGCACGAGTTCTTGATTTACGATTTATCAGCTCTGACCTGAGGTAGAAATTGATATTTACTAATAAAAAACAATGGCCACATCATGACTTCATGGTTTGTGGGTATAAGAAGAATCAGATACTCTGAGATGCTAGTTTCCCTCGTATTTGAAGTAACTTTATATCATCAAAAAAAGCAAGCTTAATTGATAAACTGAAGCGAAAAATATAGCTTCCATATAATACATCGAATAACAACTCATCAGATTATCACTGTAAATAAATTGTAATACTTGTGATGTTTGCCCTCCTGACCAAAACAATGCAAAAGCATCCGAATAGAAAAATTAGAGATGACCAGTCATGCCTAATATAAGAATGTTACTGCAATGATTACTCTGAGATCAAACTACTTCACGCAAAATTGATGATGAATTCAAAATAATATAGTACAAAGAATAGTCTGCATACCTAATATAACAGCTGGTCTAGAGAGTTCTTTTGTGAATTTATCAATTCTTGCAGAATCTGTAGCTCTAGCCCCAGAAACTAGCCCTTGGGCATCTGGTAATGAATTTGAGCTACTTGTTGACAGAATATTTGATTTCTTTGCACTTGCATTGTCAAATGAGTTTCCAGGTGCTTGGCCTTCTCCCTGCACAATGTCAACTCCGTCAGTTACTTACAATACATCTCCTTTACATGTCAAAAGCAATCAAGCTAATAGCACATTACCTCCTGTGAACCTTCCTTGCGCTCATCTTCATCATGCTCACTCTCAAATCTTGGAGAATAATCAGGAGGGGAAAGAGGCTCAGATCGCCGGGTTAGCAAAACCTTTCCGGGAAAGCTGCGTCCTTTGAGCATGCTGGCAAACAGTTTGGACAATAACAGCCAAAGATCATTTTAAGGTTACAAGCAGATAGGGTACATGTTGTCTAGGAACTGCACTAGTGTACTGACACTAAGCAAAGCTACAGCCGTCTCATTTGGACGCCCTCAGATCGAAGATGGGGAAAGGCTCGGGCGAGGGAGGAAAGATCGGCTTACCCTTGCACGTTGCGGAGAGTCTGGTTGAAGCGCCACTCCGTGTTGTTGGGGCTCCCGCCGGCACCGCCGCCGACTCCTCCACCGCTGCCGCTCATGGCCGCCGGTCCGCGCTGCCTGGCTCAGGCAACCGAGCTCAGGCCCAGGCGCAGGGAATCGGACGCCTCAGCTCGTTTGCGCACGCCCTTCACGCAAGCCCGCAAAGCATCGCCGAGATCCACGGCGTTGCTCCCCGTGCACTCGCCGCCGCCGCGCCTGTGCGCCTGCCGCCTGGCTGCCCCACGTCCGCTCGATCCTGCTGCTCAGCAAGCAGTTCTGTCACCGATCTATGTTGTGGAGGAGCAGAAGGAATTGGGGATCCATGGGAATGCAACTGAAAGCGCCTTGCCCGGAATCTTCACATCGCAGCGACGAAAGCGTACTTCATGGTTTACGCTTCTCTCGTTCGTAGTGTGGTTAGCTTTGGGGCCTACATCCAGAATTTTGTTATCTTTGGGCACGGAGTATTTTGGTAACAATATACCCTTTCCGTTCTAAAATATAATTATGTTAGATTTATCCCAAACTAAATATTTTCTACTTTGATCTTGAATAACAAAAAAATATAAACATTTACAATTCTAGCAAGTTTATTGTGAAACCAGCCTCCGTTCCAAATTATAGGTCGTTTTGACATTTCTAGACGCATGCTTCTAGATATAATAGATTCCTTTTTATACAACAAGCTTGCCCTGGGCTACCACATGTATATCTAGATGCATGCACTTAGAAAGCCAAAATGACCTATAATTTGGAACGGAGGGAGTATCATTTAATTTTCTCTATTTGAAATAAACTATTTCTAGAGTTAATGTTGGTCAAGAATAAAACTGTATCCCCGGAATGTATCCTCATTATGGTAATTTGTTACGGAGCAACCTATGTCAAGATATTGGATAAAACTCTACTAACATTTTTAGGCCACAAAAAAAAAGAGTGCTTTGTCTGCTAACTGCTAAAGTACTACCGGTAGTAGAGGTGAAGAAGATAGATGACGTCAGGTCGCAATCTTGCGGCAGGCTTCAAATTCTTGCTCACAACTCACAAGGCGATGCCATTGACGCATCAGAATTTACGGTTAACGATGAGACCATTTCAGGCATGGTCGCTAACCGGAAATGGCCCCATCGGAAAAGCTGTATCCCCGGAACCCGGTACCAGTTCATCCAGCTTCCAGCCCAATGAACAAGAGGTAACTAACAGCAAAGCATCACAGTGGCGACAAGCATGCATCTCAACAGATCTGCAATTCCTAATCATCGCGGTGAACAAAGGTGCTCTTGTTCGTCGAAAAAAAACAAAGGTGCTCTTTTTATCCTCAAGGTCCAAGTACATAAAGCGATAAGGTGGAATTCAATTCTCTTCAGTTCCGGAAACAAACCAACAAGAGAACAGGCTCAGAACATTGAGCTGTTTGGTTACAACACCCTTTTCTTTTTCTCAAGGGTGGCTACAACAAGAAACCATATGATGCCCTTTATTCCTCGTATAGTTTCTGTGAAAAAATATATGGTTTTCCGCATTGCTAACATAGAAGGCTTATGCTTTAGGATGATACTGTGAGCGATGCCTTGAGATAGATAATAATGTTTCTGCAATTCTACTTTGCATCCCTAGATAGAAAATTGTGTGACTAGATGTCCCGCACGTTGGAGAGTTCATCCACTGTGTCTCCCCGCTCAAACACAGCTGCTGCACCCATCCCAGATCCTGCAATCACCACAATGCAACATTGTCAGATTGCCTTTACTCATTACACATTCTTTGCCTTTGTAATTATACAAATGTGAGTATCTAATGACGAGCATGATGGAGATAATAGATCTAACCGATGCACATGGTTACAACACCAAATCTGCAGTCTCTTCCTCGGCGCTTCATTTCGTTCAGAAGAGTAGCCACACACCGCGCACCTGAATAAAAAAAAATGGAATCACCAGCTTAGATGACTTTGCTCAGACGATCTGGTAACAGGTACCAATGGCAGTCCATTTCCTGTCAATCTCGCATACAAGTAGTTGTTCAGTTACCTGTTGCACCCAGAGGGTGTCCAAGGGCAATCGCGCCTCCATTCACATTTACTTTGGATCGGTCTAGTCCCAGCTTGTTGCAGCAGAAGACAAATTGAGAGGCAAATGCCTGCAAGCGGATAATTCGGCAATCAGATATTGTTAATAGATGAGAGAAAAGGTGTTGATTATGAGAGATAGACAGACCTCATTCAATTCAAAGAGATCAATGTCTTCAATCTGAAGGCCAGCAGACTGCACTGCAGCAGGAATGGCTACAGCAGGACCAACACCCATAACAGCTGGATCCACTCCAACAGCAGCAAAACTCCTAATAGATTATGTCAAGAAACATTTTAGTGTAACTATGAATTGAGGAAAAATAGGTCAAAACAATGATGATAAACACAATTTGAACTAATGATGCATATATGGAAAGGCGTATGAGGTACCTGAAAACACCAAGAATAGGAAGTCCTTTCTTCAGAGCTACAGATCTCTTCATGAGGAGAACAGCTCCAGCACCGTCACTCACTTGACTAGAATTGCCTACACAGTTTGAATGATTTATCAGAAGATGTTTCAGCAGAGGATGAAAAAACTCTGGATGCAAAAGGAGTGACAACAAAAGTTGTTCTCTTCTGCAATACCTGCAGTTGTAGTCCCATCCTTTTTGAAAACTGGTTTAAGCTTCGCCAATCCAGATGCTGTGGTCCCTGGCCTAATTCCATCGTCAACAGATATCACAACTTTCTTCTCCTCTCCAGTTTTAGGATCAACGATCTGCACAATATGGAAAGCGTAACGATCATTAAAACAGTTTCTGTTTTCCTAGATAAGTAGACTGAAAAATTGGTCCGACAACAAGCATATTAGTTACTGCTAAGTTAACACAGTTAAAAAACTAGATTAACTGTTGCTAGTGTCTACTTGAAAGGAGTTGAGGGCTAGGAAACGAAATTTCAACGCCTCTTACCTTCGTTGGCACAGGGACAATCTCATCCTTGAATTTTCCAGAAGCCGTGGCTGCAGCAGCTCTTCTATGCGACTCGGCCTGATAAAACGTGAAGCTTTAATTACCATCTTAATCGAAAGAAAGAAATGATTAAATTGAAACAGTTCGTTCCTAAGGAACTCACAGCAGCCTGATCTTGCTCTTGCCTGGTGACACCATATCGATAAGCAACATTTTCAGAAGTAATTCCCATGGGCAGAAGACAATCCTGTGCTTTCTGGAATGCACTTATCTGTAGAGAAAAATGTGTTATAGAAATAACAAAAACATCCATATCAATATACAATGTGATTTATAATCCTTACTTTTGGGTTCACTTGTCCTTCCCAAGCAACGGAATTTATCGACATGGATTCCAAACCAGCACCAATCCCTGTTTGGAGGGAAAGCAGTAATTCAGCACCCAAACTAAAGTACATAAGCAAAACTAGCATGGTATTCAGCATGCTGCAATTACCTATGTCATAGAAACCAGCCTTTATAGCGGCGGCAACATCAGCTACTGCCTGTAACCCAGATGAGCATTGTCGGTTGACAGTTCTCACAGGAACAGTTTCTACAACAACAAAATGGGATAGTGAAAATTTTGCCCAGAAGGTAGAATCCTCTTCTTCATACGAGGGTGCCATGGTTGCAAACATGATAGGGATTTACCAGGGAATCCAGCGTAGAAAGCAGCCATTCTGCACTCATTTGCACGCTGCGAACCTGGACCTAGCACCGTCCCAACCACAATGTCACCAATGTCACTTGGATTGATTTTAGTGTTGTCCAGAACAGCCTACAGGTGGGAAACAAAAGTAACAGAACATGGACAATGAGCACGTGAAAACTTCTGTTTAAGCACAGTCAACCAACTGTAATGAAAACTCTTATGTTTAAGCATGGCCAACCAGTTCCTGTTGTAGCAAAAACTAGTAGAGAAACAAGATAACAAAATCAAACCTTGAGAACAACAGTAAGGAGGTCCTCTGGGTACGTGTCCTTGAAACCTCCTCGCTTGGCCTTGCATATCGGCGTCCGGTATGCACTGCAGTGAGACAACACAGAAGGGAGCGGTATAGTATCCGTCAACGGATACACATATGCAGCATAATAGTTGATACTGAAAGGGCCAAAGCAGCAAAGCCTTGCAATCGAGGTTGCTAAGTGTTCTGCTTTGAACATTTTGATCAATTGAGTTCGTCTGTCTGTGCGTAGCGTTATCGTTATCTGTACTTATTCCTGTAAATTAGTTGACTAGATTACGCATTCTCGTTGCTAAATAGCAGGACAAGGTTAGTGGTCTGAATTGCTGAGATGGGTTCTCCTCATGACTAACTGAAGTCAATCGATGCGATCCGATGGGGCGCGGTAATAATTTCAGTGTGTAACTTTTCATCAGTCAGCACGTCGAAGAGTTAGTTGTCCTAAACAGATACTGAAATAGGAGTACTCCCTAAGAAAGAGGGGGGATGAGGGGGGGAAAACTGTAGGAAGAAGGCTTACGCGACGACGACGACATCGTCTCCGAAGGAGGAGGTCCTCTGGTACGCGGCGCTGTCCCCGGCCGCGCACGCCGACGCCTGAACAGCGAGCACCCGCCGGCACCGTCAGAGAGACGAATCAAAACCAAAACCAAGCAGCAGATCAGGGGAGGAGCTCACCTCCAGCTGCGGCTGCGAGGACGACGAGGAGGGGAGGAGGTGGGCGAGGAGGACCCGCTGCCGGTCGATCGCCTTCTCCATGGCTGGCTGGCTCGCTCGGTGCAGTGCCGCCCGCGCGCGCGCGTTGGGGTTATCGAAGGGGAGGGAGGCGGAGGGGAGGTGGAAGCGAGGTGGGTGGTTGCGGAGGAGAATTGAATTGATTGCTTGCAGTTGCTCTTATGGCGCGGCGCCGGCACGTTGCGGCAGGAAAAGCAGGCGGCGCAAGCAAGCAAGCGACCGGTGTTTATCCGACGTACGGCAACGGCAACGGCAACGGCATGGCGGGGATTGGGATGAGGAAATCAGGATCACACCGGGCCATGCCGACCAGAAGATATACTACTTGCGTAGCGACCCTCTAGAAGCTTTTGCTTGCGCGTTTAAGATATCTCTTGCCATCGTTTTCTTTTTTCTGGTCAACTGCATACATTTTGCGCCAAACAATTTTCATTTCCTGAATGCAGCTTTTGTATCTCCTGTGACTGATCGTTGCCACTGAAGACAGAAATTGCGTTCTGTCCTTAAGCCTGATTCTTACTGATCTATCTGCGCTCCTTTTTTTTTCCCGGTCACTGCTAAGTAACATCCTAATAATACATTTAGTTAGTGTAACTCTGGCCATAATTTAGTTAGGCAAGCGGAACATACACACATTGTGAAATGGAGGAAATATAGTATATAGTTATGAAAGAAAGTTACAGTTAGGTACCGTTTCATGTCCTGCAGTCTTCTTTTGTTTTCCTCCTCTTCTTTTAAACGGCAGAAGCCGAGTTCTTTTGTGTCTACTTGAAACATTGTTAAAAGAAATAAAAGGCAGCGCCATGGCATAAGCCAACATCTTTTAATTTTGTAGGAATAGAAACAATATTTATCTCTACATGGAAATAGCCGTATGCCCCATGAAATATGGCCCCCCTGTTCATCTGTGGAGGATATGTATGGATGGATACACCACTAATCTCCACATGGAACGGAACGTGCCATGACTCGTGAATTTGTCGGGCTCCACGCGGCTGGCGTCACCGGTGACGCAGCAGCAGGGTCTGGCTGCCTTTGGTTGCTCAGGACAGGTGCCCGTAACGGTGTTGGTTGTTGCTTCTAACAGTGATGCACGTTGGGCTCCGTAGCGGCCCACTACCGCCCGATCCCAACATAATGCTGCAGTGGGCTGCTGCTGCGGAGCTTCTAACATGATGCATCACGTTGCGCTTCTAACAGCGATGCGCGTTGGGCTCCGTGACGGCCTGCCAAGCCTGGTCGAGTGTTCCACGGCCCACGACCAGACGCAACAACGAGCAAGCTATCTCAACGGCCTAGGCTGTAGTCTGTAGGCTGTAGCAAGTAGCTCGATCGCGTCCCCCCCCCCCCCCCCCCCCCCCCCCAAAAAAAAAAAGAGGAGAAAAAGCAGCTCGATCGCAGTCAGCCAAGAAGGTCCAACGAAGCACTACGCGTGCAACAAAAGCAGGTAATTCGTATCTTTGCACTCAATCCCGACGCGCTTTTTAAAAAATATCTTTCCACGGACAGCAAAAGCACTACAAAACACTAGGACAGGAAGGAAGGGCAGCTAATCACTGGCATTACCAATTGCTTGCACCAAAACCAGAGGATACCGTGAGCTCGCCGGAGCAACTAGAGCAAGTGCAGCGCTAGTACCCAAAACAGAGGCCAACCATACATACCGGACAAATGCACAGGCCATCCATCGACCACGGAACTAGAGGAAAAACTGCAACTTCATTCAGACTCATCACAGGCACTCACTCGGTCACCTTATCCACTGCCACGTGAAAGGGGCCCACGGAAATCTCGGCGACCAGTCACCGCTAGCCACGTGGGCCGTCCCCGTCCCTGTACAAGACCCCCATCATTGCAGGGGAAGCCCAATTTCCAGCAGGCGGCCCGTCCAAATTCCACGTCAATCCATCCATATCCGAAACGGGGCCAGATTCAGAGCGACGACACTTCGCTGAATGCAGCAGCATATGGTGTCGCCCTCAGAGTTGGGCACATATCCAGATCCAACACTTACTTGTCCCAGGGTAAATACAAATGCGCACTATCATCACACAGACACCTCGAGTAATTCTTCGTCGATTTAGCTAACTGCAACCACAGCTACTCAGGCTGCGGCAGAACAGTCACCGTTGGTTACACTAAGTATCAACCTGTGCAGTGAGCAGTCCAACTCTTAACCTTCTCAGCAGATGGTAATCCTACATGAGAATGAGATGCAGGGCCATCAAGTCAAAGTCCATCACTAGTACCTTGTCAGCAGTACCAGCCATTGGTGGGCCAAGCCTTCCACGCATTCCTATCCACCTCAGCTCCCTGACAGTCGATTTATAAACGCCACTCCCCTGCAGAAGAACACACGGAAACCAGTGAGCCACCCAACAATAGTTTCCTTCCATCCATGGCATGCATCAACACCTTCCAGAGTTGCTCCATTGCCAGAGGGGCAAAGTTCAACACAAGAGCTAGGGGCAGTGCTGGAAAGGGATCACCAACCTTTCAGTGCAGGGCGTCGACTTTCGTTGACGCCAGCCTCCGTCTTGAGCTCGACGAGAACCCTGAGGCGATCATCTCAGGCGAGTGGCCTGAGAACTTCTCCCTTCTCAGCTACGATGATCTCCGTGCCTACCTTCAGTCACAGGAGACTGTCCAAGAAGGAGATCAGGTACTTGAACTGGGATTCTTGATATTTTTATTGTTAGCTCTCCTGATCTCCTTCAGCTCTAGCTGAACTCTGAACGTTTTTTTTTTCTTTTTTGCGAATACAGCACGTAGCTCTCTTGAGTGAAACCATGTCAACACCTGTGCTAGTGGCCACAGCAGAGCAGACGCTGGAGGAGGTCGAATGCCACTTTGAGGCCGTCTCAGGGCTTCCGGTCGTAGACAGCAGCCTCAGATGTGTTGGGGTGGTCGTCAAGAATGACAGGGCCAAAGCTTCTCATGGGGTCAGCTCTCCCTTCCCCTCTTTCTCACTCTCTGTCTCTCTCTCACACACACACAACTTGTGTGCAAGCGTGCACATAACAAGTTGCTAGTTTCTTTCAAGGGTAAAGGAGAACATCAATTTTGTTTACTGATCTACTGCTGCTTATAACAGCCAAAAACAAAGGTTGAAGAAGTAATGACCTCTCCAGCCATCACACTATCATCAGATAAAACAGTGATGGGTAATCGTTGTTTCCATCTCACCTTTTTCTTTTCATCTATGCTTTTAGTGAGTTAAATCTAAGAGTACATGTGTAATGTCTACAGATGCTGCAGTTCTGATGCTCAAGAAGAAGATCCACAGACTACCAATTGTAAATCAGGATAAACAAGTGATAGGTGGGTATCAGAATGGCAAACAGTTAAGAGACAAAAGGACTGCACGTATATATACTTGATTTAAATTATTTAACATTGATGAGTTTGCAAGCTTAATAGGGTTCTAAACACTATCAACAGGTATAGTTACCCGTGCTGATGTTCTTCGCGAGTTGGAAGGAGTGCTGAAGATTTAGAAGGGCAGCATTCCATGCTAGGAAGTCAGAACTTCTTGTAAATATTTCCATGGTGCTTTTGAGTGGCAACAAGCAGATCTATAATCTGTAGGTGTGCGCTGTAGAATCAGCGGAAATAAGCCAGGAAGAGTTTGAGATCTTATCCTTGTAACAGTAGCACGCCAGGAAACTTCTTCTCTGTGTTGTACTGCTTGCGCAACCAAATGTTGTAACAAGTCAAATATTTACAGAGAAATATAAATAGATATGCCTAAATAATCTTTCAGAAGAAATATGCCAAAGAATGGAAGAAACATGAGAAAACGTGAGCAAATGCACATGCCGAATCAAAATAATTTAGAGAAATAAGTAACCGAATTATAACTCTGATGAGAATTCAAAGAACATACTCATTCTGTATGTCTGTGCAACTTGAAACTGCTAAATCAGGAGAGTTCCCTTTGATCTTCTCCCGAAGCAACAGTAGCAGCACTAACAACCATTGATGGGGTAGAACGTGTGGGTTCTTGCGAATCAGAAACAACTTTCATCTCCAGGTTTGGAATTACTGGTGGCTTTGTCCTCCGAGTAACAGTCATTTTCAACCCCGCAGTTGTGTGAATTGTTGCTCCAGTTGTCATGTCAACCTATCATATTGCTTATAAATAACGGGTATGGTTATTAACTACAAAAACCAGAAACTGGTAGAAGCATACCGGAGGTGCTCCTGGAGCCATCTGAAAGTCAAATCGCTTGACAAGCATTGCTGTTGCCACCACAGTCTGCAATGACCCAGTATGCCTATGTTTATTTTGGGTTCGAAATCGTGCATACTCAGCTGTGATAATTTTGTTGCTAATGTAGTGAAATGAGATGTTGGGCTTGTAAAAGCTTGAAATAAAAAAAAACAGGTATAAAAATCTAAAAAAGTTACCTCAAAAGTGGCAAACATGTCACCAACACATTTCCTTGGTCCACCACCAAATGGTAAGTAACTGAAAATCCAAGAGATTGTGTGAATCCCACTGTGATTAAATAATTCTTCAGGCATTAATCAACATGGTGGTAGGCAACAAGTATAATAAGCCACTACCTTGATGGCAACCTTTATTTTGTTGTTTAGGGGATGTTTGGTTTGGAGGGGCTTATTATGAGCCCAAAGTGGTGTTTGGTTGTAGCGGCTTATAAAAAGCCCCTGTAGTTGGTAATGACCTTTCTACCCCTCATTAATGCCCCTGTAGGTGAGGGAGACAAGGGTAGTGGGAGGGAAGAGGGGAAGTTTTGGTGAGGCCCACAGAAAATAAGCCCCATAAGCGTCCCTTGGAGGGGCTTATGGGCTTATGGGCATAAGCCTCACCTATAAGCCTTCATGTTTGGATAAAAAGAGGCTTATTAGAGGCTTATTGGTGGGGCTTATAATAAGCCCCTCCAAACCAAACACCCCCTTATTTGAAATATATGCTCTTAAAAGGAAATCTAAGTATTCCCACCTTGTTCCCCAAGCTAATAAAATAGTGAGACCAGAATCTCAATCACCAGACTCGGTTAAGCCCATATACTCTGCTGCATCATTAAAAGCCTTATGTTCTATCTAAGAACTCAGAACTAGTACCAGAAAATTGCTTATGAAAAGTTCAATACATGCAAAAAAAGTTGAAAATAGTACTTAGTTGTGAGGTGATGACCAAATCACTTTGGAACTCAGTGTCCAAAAGAATCAAAATTTCTTCAGAGAACAAGCAGAGGATAAGCACATCAAATATGGATAACTAGACTAAAAAAAACAGCGTACCAGAAGCCAACACTATTATAAGTGCATTTCAGTACAGTGATAGAGAGGGGACCTGAAATTTTGGTTTATCTCATTTGGATTTGGTCCATCCAAAGCCCATCTTTCTGGGTTAAAAACTTCTGCATCATCCCAGTGCTTCGGGCAGTGGTGAAGATTCCAGACAGAAATAAAAATATCTTCTCCACTAAAACAAAAAAGAAACAAAAACATTTCAAATGGTAACACTAAAGGAATGAGCGGTATCATATATCCATATATCCTCGAGAAGCTATCAAATCAAGTTACTTTGACAGCAATGGTATTTTGAAAGCAGAAAATAAAATATGTTGCTATAAACAGACGGCACAAATTGGGAAGAAGTAGTAGGCTTGAATGTTTTACATACTTCTTTAAATTAATATTGCTACCAAGTGTGTACCTCTTATACCACCAATGGAATTTGAAAAATATAGCAAATAAACCCCAGAAAAATAGAAGAAACCTAGTGTTATTAATTTACTTCTATAGTGTTGATTAGTCCTCACAATTGTCTTAAAACTAAAACTACCTTCTTTATATAACTTCGACAACAGCAGGAATTGCCTAAACTTAAGGATACCTACTAGAGCTATAACAGAATATTTGCAGGCATTAGTGGCTTAAATGTTTTCTAAATTCTGCTAGAAAAAACATACCGGCCAATTGGGTACCCTCCCAGCATATCATCCTCAAGCGATCGACGAATTAAAACCGGTGGTTGCGGATATAGTCTCAATGACTGCAGCAAAAATGATTTGGTGACATTCTTATTCAATGATCAATCATATTCCATGAGATAGCACTGTTAGTTTCTTACCTCATTAATCACTCGAGTGGTGTATTTTAGTTTCTTCACATCCTCAATTGTTGGCAAACCTTCGCCTATAACACTATCAACCTGTGGCATTGAGTGATACTAGTCGTGAAATTTTGGAAGGAGTGGAAAAACATCTTAAAAGTAAAACGTAAAACGTGAGCCTACCTCATCTTGGAGCTTGGCCATTACTTTTGGATACTGCAGGGTACCAATAAGATAAAAAGAAAGGTAAGTAGCTTAATATTGGTTTCTTAATACAAAATGAGCTATGAAGACAATCAAATAAACACCAATGCATTTGATATATCTATGTAAATAAAGCATTGAGTTTTCAGCAGCGTACCTTAGATAGAAGATAAAATGTCCATGTCAAGACCGCTGCAGAGGTCTCATGACCAGCTATGAGCATTGTCATTAGATCATCGCGGAGTTGCTTACTGGAGACCTACGGTAGATGGATTGAAGCTATGTGAAGATGAGGAAGTTGAAGTATATAGAAAAATTCACATTTTGCATCGTACATCATCTCCAGATGCCAAGAGAAAGTGAAGAATACTAGGATCTTGCTCATTCATGTATTCCTCATGAAACTGAAGATCTTCTTGCTCTACCAGTCTCTGCATTAGTAACAATAGGCAATATTGCTGTTATGAACTCATGATTTTCTATAAATCCAAACATGTAAGGCAGTAAGATCCAAGTACTAAAAAGATGTACCTTGCATATGGCAATTAGTTCATCGAGAGTAGTATTTATCAACTTGAGAGCTTCATTGACCTTCTTCTGCCGTGGGGAGATGTCCTTCCATATGGGTATTTCCCAGGTTGGTATAGGAGAAGTGCTACGCATTTCCGCTTCCCTTAGTGTTACATACACTGCCTGATCACCATCCCACAATAAAAAAAGGGTAAATGTTTCAGACAAGAAGCATAGATAAATGGAAACAAAAATAGAGCAAAATCCAAATAATAACCTCGACAATTCCATTATCGTAAGATAGTGAGTCAAAGTCATAATTGAATACTGCCTTCCCAATGACATCCAACGTTAGTCGAGAGAACAAAGATTCCATCTCCACATCCTCCCCATCAGATGCTGCCTTGTCCAATTTCTGGCAGAGCCGATCCGAAGCTTCTCCAAAGAGACCTATCATTGCAGTCACATACTGCAGAATAAAATTCAGGTGAGTAAACAACGAAATTGATACACTAAACCTTACTAATAACTAGATAGCTAGTACCTTCTGATGCAATGCGGGAACAATAGCACGCCTCCGAACCCGCCAAATCTCCCCATCGGCTGGGATCAAACCTGTACCCATCACAAACTCCAATATTTCCGCAAGAATTCCCTGCATCAGCCACAATCAAATCGCATGCTCAACTCAGGGAATGAACATCTTCCCGACTGATGGAAAGAAGCTTAGATAGCCACAATCGAATTGTATGCAACCAGATTGATACCAAACCTTGGAATAAGCTTTGGAGTTGTCTCTCAGGATGTGCTTAGCTATACCTGGATCAGAGACTATAAGAAATGACTGGAAGAACACAAGACTCAAATCGTCAGCAACGCGGTAACGCCCCCAACTGGGTTTCGGAAGCAAATTCTAGTAAATTGCGCGTCACCTTAGGCCCAAAGTTGAGGCGGAAGATGCCGCCGTAGGTGAGGAAGAGGTCGTACAGGGGAACGAAGAACGCCTGGCCCACGACCGCGTTGATCGATCCCACCGCCTGCGGAATCTCCGGCCCGCCGCGGGCCGCACCAGCGCCGGCCAGCCTCGTGAGGAGCGCGGCGGCGAGCTCCCCCGGCGGCCCCAGCTTGGACAGCCTCCCCACGAGAGGAGCAATCCATCTGAAACCCCCAAATTTGAAACCAAATTACTCCTGGAGCAGCACAAATAAACGCGTGGAAAATGATGGAGGAGGAACAGGGGGCGCTGACCCAGGGCCTTGGACGGTGAACTCGCCGGACGCAATGCGCGCGGCCAGCTCGGCCTGACGCCGCCTCTGCTCCTCGAGGGCCGGGTCGGACCCGGAGCCGCCGCCGCCGCCATCGCCGCCACCAGAGGCGGCGCAGCGGAGTAGCGAACGACGACGGCAGGCAGCAGCAGGAGGGACTCGGAGCTGGGCCGGGCCGGAGCCGGAGCAGGAGCCGAGGAGGCGGAACGGTGGAGCGGACGAGAGGCCGGCGCTGCCCGTGGTGGCGGCCATGGCGGGCGTCGTGGTGGCGGCGGAGCAGTGGTGCAGTGACATGGAAAGTGCGGGAACAAGCGGAGGAGGGAGGAGGAGAGGAGTGGGGGATGAGGGTGGAGGAGGCGGGGGGGAGGATGTGGGGTTGGGTGCTCCGTTTGTTGTTGCGTTGCTGCCTCCTAGTGCGAGCAGGACGGCCGGCCCTGCCACTGGCATGGCATCTTCCGCGCGCCGGGAGAGGGATGTCCGGCGTTTGGCTTCTCTGACGGAATCTGTTGGCCCCCAGGCAACGGTATCTTGTGACGTCAGACCCCAAGCCCCTCCCGGCCCAAAGTCTTAACAAAAATTGTAAAAATCACCTTATATCTCGTCTGGGATTGTCGCAAATGTCCCCTAAAACTTTTGATTAAGTGCATGCATGCTTTAACTGATTCAGCTTGATTTCAAATTAATTTGGAGCCGTTAATGTAGTCTTCATAATTCGATACTATTTTTTGGACATTTCTCTAAAACGAGGTGCTACATTGTCACAGCAAGTTCTGCTCTTTGCAAAAGCTTTTTATTGCAACATGATGTCATGATGGATAAGCCGAATCAAATACTTGTACAAGTCCTTGCCTTAGCTAGCTTGGACACTTGGCCTTTCATGGCTCCACAATATAGTGGAGAAATGACGAAATCAACTGAGATTGTGCGTGTTCGAGTGGGTTTTGCAACAGAATAGAGTAGTGGAGTAGATATTTACAAAAATACGACTTATGAAAAGGATCTCAAATTTCAAGTGCAAAACCAACAAAATGCAACTGCAATCTCGCCGCCCAACCGAAAAGCAGTCGAATAAAATCGAAGGTCCAAAGGTGTACGTGTGGGTGGTGGCAGCACGGCTCCAGAACCCAGATAACGTGATCGTCCTCTTCAACCTTGTGGAGGGAACAGTGCGTTCTCTACTTCTCTACACGTGTATGGATACGTGTTCGGTGCTCTGTGGACCTTTGTGTTTTAGGGCAACGTGGAAGGACTGTTAAGAGGCTTCAGCACTAATAGTTGTAATGGAACCGGCCGGATAGAGGTTAACGAAGATGGAGTACCTATGTGTATGAAGATAGCGCAGGCATCGTCATGTTACTCTTGATTTGGCAGCCAAATCCTCATCAGTCTCCAGTCACTATGGTCGTGGACATTTTTCAACTTGGCAACGGGCGGAAATGTCCATGTCCTCACTGAAATACAGCCAGGACAAAAAAAAAATAGAATAAGGTATTGTCGTTCAATCCCTTTTTGCATTGTTCCTGCAAAAACGAAGCGCAGAGGGTGGATTTTATCCTGAAGGCGAAAACCTGTCATGGACAAAACAAAGCTTTCCGTCTTACCTTGGTTTTTCACTTGTCACCTTGTTTTTTCCTACATGGTAGATAAGACTTGTTCCTCCCACCGGTGCAAGAGACGTAGGATAAGAGATAGATGTCGGCCTCTTTTGCATAGCTAAATTTACACATAGTCACATGAAAGCTTGCGTGGTCAGAAACGAGGCGAAGCTTGTATCCTTTGTCAGAACGAATAATATGAATTTATTTAACTTGACCCCTATGCATTTACAGGAACCACAGACACTGAAGCGCCTCCAGGCCAGGCAAGAACAAAGCATCCCACAGGGTAGAAGGGCAGAGATCACAGGACACTGAAGCGAGTGACAACACAGGGTCAGGTGTCAAGGGCAGCAAAATCTGCAGAGCACGATGCGCCCAACTAGGCATTCAGCAACCTGCGCTTGTTGCACATCGAAAAATGCAGGCAAGCTCGCCTGATCGCCTACCACGCAACTCAACGGGGAGGCACGCTCAAAGCAAGGAGGGGATTTACAACGCAGTCAGATCGAGCTCGCAACGAAAGCACGCGGTGAAATCAGCGAGCATTTTACATACCCTTGAAACGATCGCAACAGATGCTAGACAGATGCGACGAGAGAGATGGAAGTATACCTCCAACTTGAGGATTCGTCGGAGGAGGAGATCGATCGGTCGATGTGGGCGTCCTGCCTGCAGGAGCGCCCCCGTTGCTCTGCAGCCGCGTGCTCCAGGTGGGACTAGGGCTTCACTGGCGGCGATCGCCATGGGAGAGACGAGCCCTTGCGCTCGCGGATTTGAAATTTGGGGGAGGTCTCGATCTGGGATCGAGCGGGAAGAACCGCCGAACGGGAACTGAAGAAGCGCGTGGCTTGTGAGAGAGAGAGAGAGAGAGAGAGAGAGAGAGAGAGAGAGAGAGAGAGCGGGGTTGGGCCTAATTTCTGTAGAGTAAAATATGGTCGGCCCACATGTGAGGAAGAAGCAGCAGAAACTCTATTTGTGCCAGAAAGGTTAATCAACTGTTTTCCATGAGGATATATGAATAATACCTATTGATGATGGAATAAGTGCTAAAAATCTATAGTGTGCCATGTCCGGTAACAACAATGTGGCAACGTCCAAGCTAAATGATCAAGGACAATATCAGAGAGCTGCAGAGTTCTCCTCATTTGAAATGAGAACATATAAAGGAAAAACAAATCAACGTGCTCCAAGGAGAAAGTACAAGTATACAACACCCGCTATCCTATTAATACAAGGTAAAGAAACAACATCATCTGCGCAAGAATTCACATTACAATTTCACATCCTTAAGAAGCCTTGCAGCCATAGCGCCGCATCTTCTGATTTCCCAATCATCAAGACTAGCTTCTTGTGAGCCACAACAAGGTTCACTCTTCACTCCAGGATCTTCATCTTCCCCTGGATTCGAAACATCCTCTTCCTCCTCATTGCCATTATCGCTAGCGCCAGCCTCAGTCAAAAATGGGGCTTTGGGGTCCATCATGTAGAGATGTATGCTAGGATGTTGATATTTTGCATCCATCTGTCTCAGAACACACACGATAAGCATCTGTACAACTGGTGTGATCATGAATAGAAGATATAACGGTTAGCTGATTGGCTAAGTTCAGAGATCCATACCTTTGACTTTGAGATAGTTTTCACAACGAAATTGCTTTTCCACATTTCCATCATCTTTTCATGGACTGTCGTCGAACGGATCTCGTATCCTAGCTGGATAGCAAGCAACAGTTCAGTACTTCTCAAGCCACTGTTTTGCAAAAACAACTTCTGAAGGAGGACAGGAGCTACCAATATTTTTGTTTTAGGACCAGATAATGCAGTAATTGTCTCCATTAGAGGTTGCAGCAGATGCTCTGAATAAACCTTGAATATGCAGAAATGAAGGGTCGAGTAAGTCATTTCGTCATCACTGAATCATCGATCCTGCTAGAATCAACCACAAGCTATTCTACTAAACATCTGTTCCTTGGATTTAAATTTCAAATTGTTTGGTATACATCTAATTTATGAAATCTTGAAAGCATAATGGTTTGCTGCTTTGTCTGCTGTGTAATAAAGATGACAAGATTATAATTGAATCTGAAGAGTGTGAAAAAATGGCAATAGTAAAATTAAATTTGAAATAAAATGAAACGTTTGAGAGCAAGGTTTGTGTGTGCAATTATATATTTGCAGTGACAGTAAACTCTCACTGAACCATGTATCCAAGGATCACAGAAATATGAAGTGGCGTGTCGCATGAAAGCTTGAATCATTAGAAAGTAGGATCTGCTGTTTGAGAGGCGGAGTTCAGAAGATTCAAATACACTGCATAAACTTACAACGTCAGTTCCAATGATGTAGTCAAATGGAGGTTCAACGGCCTTAATATGTTCTTTGTTTCCCCAGTCCAATTCTGCAACTGTAATTGAGCCGATGGGACCTGTTTGCCACTGTATCTTTGTCAGAATTGAATGAAACTTTACTAAATATGACCTCTGTACATTTACATGCACCATTCGAATAATTAAATCTTGATTATTTCCAAAATTACAACACCATCTGACTATATCCAAAACTACAACTATGAGTAGCACGGTAGATGGTTCTCTTAACAAAACCTGAGTCAGAGTTCGATTGTGAAATCCAAGATCTGTTACGTTCAACATTTCTCATAAGCAGTGGGAGCACCTCGACTTGGTCAGTTGTTGTAACATCACAACCCAACAAGGCCATTCCTAAAGGAGAAGCAAACAATTTTAAAAGAGAGAACCACTAGGACTAGCATCTAGATATACATCTGATGGGCAGCTGAATCCAGCTTACCAAACCCAGCTAGACCACAGCCAGCTCCTAATTCAATCACCCTTTTTCCTTTCATCTTGGATGGACAAAACCGACCTTTTCTGCTATTCTTTTCCTGTATAGAGCGGTAGTCAGACCATAAAATGTCAAACATTATGATGGCCATAAAATTTAGCTGACATTTTCGTGAAAGCAAATCCTAGTATTGACATCTGGTGCAGCAAATAAGCTTTGAAAAGGGGCGCAGAAAGCCCAAAGAATATGTGTAGTGGATGTGCTTTGTCAAAGTTTTTTAAAAAAGAACAAAACGAAAACTATTTCTGTTCACATGACTATGTTTTCCCACATCAACTTGTGAAGGAGGGCCTAGAACTCAAAGAAATTACCAAGAATTTGACAAACACCATTGATGCATCCCAGACTGTGGTCCCAAGGTGCTTGGAGTTTGGATCCTGTCAATAAGATAAAGAATCAAAAGAAAATTCTGATTACCTACCATTCAGTATCATCACTACAGCTTGGACAATGCCCAATTTTTAAAAAATCTTTAGTCACATCATAAAGCGAGATTTATCTGCTGCTTCTCCTGTTCTCCTCACCTGTGAAATATGTAGCCGGTGACCCATCACTTCCAGTGAAATCGCCGATGTGCTCGGCGAATTCAACCTGTAATCAGCACGAACCGTACATGAAACTAAAATAAACAAGAAAATCTTGCAATTACTACAACCATCATGCACGCCACCAATGTACCAATTCACCATGCAATTCTCTCTTTGGCGCTAACTCTTTCAGCCTAAACTATGCTGGAAGAATACGAGGTGGAGAGGTGATGCTGGACGAAACGGCGTCCGCGCCCTTACCTGTCGTGGTCCATGGCCTCTGAAGGACAGCGTCACCGGAGCTCCGGCGGGCGGCGGCGGCGAGGGTTCTCGGAGGAGCGCGACGACGAGGCGTGGTGGTGTTGGTGTCGGCCGCGGAGCCCATCTGTTGCTCGATGGGCCGGGCCTTGTCCTATCTCCTCAATCAAGGTGAACAGATACGTATTTCTCCATTACGTCTCCTCTTCACATTTACGACTCCGATTCAAACGCCGGAAGGTAACTGCGCTGCCGTCCTCTCCAACTCCAGCCCGCCACTGCGCGTCTGCACACCGCCATCGCAAGGCCTCCCGTCAACTGCCATGCGCCGCCGCCCCGGCCGCACCATCGCCGCCGCGCCCGGTGGCTTTCTCCACCTTTCCCTCCTCTCCTCCCTCCGCCGCCGCCCTTCCCTCCAGGCGCACGCGCAGCTCCTCCTCCTCGGCCTCCCGCTCCCGCCCACCGCCGCCTCCAGCCTCCTCCGCCCGCACCTCCGCGCCGGCCACCCGCTCGCCTCCCTCCGCCTATTCCTCCGCATGCTCCGCGACCATCAGCCCTCCGCAACCAGCGCCACCGCCTCCCAGGAGCAGGAGACCGTCCCCAACTCCCACTCCCTCTCGGCAGCACTCGCGGCCTGCTCCCGCCACGAGTCCCCTTCCCCCGGCTTCTGCATCCACGCCTTCCTCCTCAAATCGGGATTCGCCTCCGACATCTTCGCCACGAACTCGCTCCTCCATTTCTACGCCTCATTCGGTCTCCACTCCCTTGCGCGCAAGCTGTTTGACGAAATGCCGGCGAGGGACACCGTGTCGTTCAACACTCTGATCGATTCGTACGTGCAGTCTGGACGTATTGACGGCGCGTTTGGGGTGTTCAGGAATATGGTGCAGGGAGGGTTCCGGCTGGATGGATGGACCATCACAGCGTTGCTGGGCGCATGTGCTGAGTTACGCGATTTGATGGTGGCAAAAGCTGTGCATGGGGTTGCCAGGAGAGCACTGAGGCTGAAATTGTTCAACTCTGGAGAGGTGGTAATTGGGTTAGTGGACATGTATGTGAAGTGTGGGGCAGTGCAGCTCGCCAGGAAGGTGTTTGATTTGTCCGAGGAGAAAGCAAAGGGTGTGAGGATTTGGAGTGTAATGTTGTCAGGGTATGCGAGGGCTGGGGAGATCGACGTGGCTCAAAGGTTATTTGATGAGATGTCCAATAAGGATTTGGTTGCATGGACAGTTTTGATTGGTGGATATGTGCAGACAGGTAGATGCAATGAGGCACTTCGGTTGTTCGAGGAGATGGAAGCGACAGGACTTGAGGCTGATGAGGTGACAGTTGTCACAGTACTTTCAGCTTGTGTCCAGCATGGTGCGATTGGTCTGGCAAAAAGGCTTCATCGTCATATGAACCAGAATGGATTGATTAGCAGAAATGCAAGAGTCGCCACCAGTTTCGTGCACATATATGCAAAGCATGGGTGCATACAGACAGCTATGGATGTGTTTCGAGGAGTTGTTGATGAATTCAAGACCGTCGAGTTGTTTAATGCTATGATACATGGACTTGCTCACCATGGTTATGGCGAGAAAGCTATTTCACTTTTTGATGAAATGGAATCACTGGGGCTCCATCCTGATGAGACCACATTTGTGGGTGTCTTGTGTGCATGCAGTCGCAGTTGCTTGGTCATGCAAGGGCGTGAGATGTTCAATTCAATGTTGGACAAGTACGGTGTCAAACCAAATGCCAAGCATTATGCTTGCATGGTTGATCTCCTTGGAAGAGCTGGACAGCTTGACGATGCTTACAGCTTTATCCAAAATATGCCTTGTGAAGCAAATCATGTGATATGGTCATCTCTTCTGACAGCTTGCAAGATCCATGGAAATAACAAGATTAGAAAGCTTGCAGAGAAGCAACTTCTCAAGTTAGATACTACCTACAAGCCTGAAAAGCTAACTTTATCTGGTTTATTTTCTGATGAGAAGAGGAAAGAGGTAGCTGCAAGGGTGAGAAAGGTTATAAGGCGCAAATCTGAGCACAGGCAAACCCGCTAAAAGTGGCGTGGAATGGTAATGTTCATCTGATTGCAATTACCGATACTTCCCAGATCCAATCTCAGGCAAAGGTGATTCATTATTGTAATCCTTGCAATTACCAATCCCTTTGTATGTGTAGATATAGATTAGGTTTGAAGACCCAGGACCCTAAGGTCGGTGTTCCCCAGGAAGAAGGCATAACTGTTCTCAAAGAATAACTTGAGTAGGTACGAGATCAGAGGACACATTGAAAAAACTGTTCTTCATGTTGACCTTACCGAAGTTAGTTAATCAAAACCTGTAGCGTACTGTTGAGTGATACTGACAGAAAACCTAACTCCTTTCAGAAACTCAGAGTAATATCTGAACAGTATGGAGTCAACGTTCCGTTAAACAACATGCAGAAAAATAAAAGCAGAAACAAGCTTAAAGTTGGTAATTGCATTGGCGAACTCCTTCCTTTTCTTTATTGATTGCATTTATAAATAATACATCAGAAACAAACCCATATGATCAAAGTAGCTACAAAAATTCAAACCTAATTGGGTGCAACAGTTGTCATACTTCTTTGTTCCTATATGCATAAAGCTTTTTGGGTACTGTTGGCCATCCAAGTAAGATTACACATGATTTGTGCTGATTTTTAATTGAAAGCTTTCCATTCATCCGTACAGGCTTTCAAAGAAGGTGATGGCCAACCACAGGGAAAGCTAACACTTTTGCTTATTTCTTCACATCTTGCTCTCAGTATAACTTATGATCACAGCCTTCCTGGAACGTGAACTATCAGGGCCAACTCAAGGTAGGGAATAAGTGATCATGGGAAAGGTATTCTCTCTTCAAGCATCTGATTATTTTGTGCAGTGCAATTATTTCTTCATATATTTGCTGAGTTGTTCTTCTTATTCTGTAGCAGGAACAGTGCAAGGTTGATTGTTCAAAGACTTATGTTTTGAAGTTTGACATGCACTGCCAATGCAATGGTTGTATCAAGAAGATCAATGATGGGGTAAAGGAAATTAGCCTTTCAGAAGGTACGCAAATTCTTCTTTCCTTTTTTATCTGACCTACTTGGCTGCCAAAAAAAATGTTTGCCCTTTTGATTCCTTACTTAATATGTAGTTCAGGCTGAACGTAAAATCTGCTGTATTTTCATCAAAATGAATAAAACAACAACAACAACATGGTGCATGTCTTTTGTAGGACTGGATGTTAAGTTACTTGAATTTATCCCTTCATTTAACCCTGTGCTGTAGGGGTGGAGAGGGCTGATCTTTTAATAGAGACAGGAGAGGTGAAAGTGTCTGGGAGAATGGACCCGGAGAAGCTCCGTTCTCTGTTGCATGCAGTAACAAAGAAGTGTGTGGAAATAGTTACTCAAAGCACCCTGTCTGAAGGACACACTGCACCATCTCAGCAAAACAAGAACGTATATGGTCAGGTACGAAGGAAGTTACTGTCACTTGTAATTTGGGTCGGATAACCTTGTTTTTTGTTGGCAAAGATGGTAATAGATCATCCGATGCAACTAATTAGTGGTGACAGTGGATACTATAGGTATATCTGATGTTAATAAAGTGCTGGTACTGTTGCGTTGCACTTGTTCCTTCATTTTATCTTTTATTTGATTGTTGTTCACAAGAAAATTGAATAGGCCATTCATTCATGCTTCTAAATTAGGCTGAAAAACTGGATTAGTTAGATATTAGCTGCCAATGGCTCTGGTTTGTTTAATGAATGGTGTGGTAAATAAAACGACATATCCAGGTTGCTTTATAACTTGTCTCATTGTCTGCAAGAGAAGTGGTAGGTTAGTAGGCCACCTGCTACTGTATCCATCTAAGAAGCATGAGCTGAATGAATTTCCCAACTGAGCTGATGAATAGAATAGATCTTTCAGGCGCCTCCTGACCGGTTCGCCTTCTTCGTAACCCCGAGCGCCCCGCCGTTGCCCGAGGAAGCATGGAGCGAGACGGTGCCTTCGGAACGATGCTGGTACCGCTGGTCGGCGCCCTTGAGCTCGTTGGGCGTGTGGGCTGCATCGGACATCACCGGGACGCTGGCCATGTACGAGCTCTGACATGCATATCCGCACCCACAGATGCCGTTGATGGACCAGTTGCTTGCTTGCTTGCTCCTAGACGACAATCAGCCAGCTCCAGCCCTTTAGATGATGGGTTTGTAACTTTGAAAGATGTGGGATGGTTCTGTTTTGCTTCGTCGCAGCATCTGTAACTACTCTATAATCTAAGTATATCTTTAAGGATGAGTGAGGCTCACTAGTCTAATCGTTGAGCAACATGCCTTTTTGCCTTGGATTGAGATGCAGTGGCTGGAACTGGGCGACGCTAGGAAGCAAGTGCTGTGAAATGACAAGGAAGCCGGGTCTGGCGCGTCAACCACGCAAAGGCAAGGTCTGTCTAGTTTGTAGTCTTTGACAGTACACTGGCGATGATCTGATTGCATTGTTGGTGGTGGTGCAGCAGCTGGTGCTGGTCCAGTCCCGTCCTCTTGGCCTGTCGTTGGCTGGACACGCTGAATGAAGCTGTTTTAAAACAGTGGTTGGTTGGAACTTGGAACATGCAGCTGGATCGCCACCTCGCCCCCCCAATTGGCCTGGCCGCCCCAACAATGCTGTACTGTCTACTGTATGTTTGCGACGACCGACGATCGAGCACGCGGTGCCATTGCCAACGGCAGTATGAAATGTTCTGCTTTGGGTTGGGCCTGCAGGCTCCGTGTAATTTCCCCACATGCTTGCGATGGAGAGCGGCGGCATGTGCGTGCCCTCCTTCCCTGCTGCAAGGGCTGCCTGGCAGGCATCTGAATTCGCACTCTTCTCTCTCTTCTTTTTTATGCGTGTGTGTGTTTTTTGAAATTTCACCGGGGACGAAATGTCCCTACCTGAATTTCATTAAACCACAGATGCCGGACTAGCCGGTGATGATTTTGGTTTAAAACACCTTACAAGAGTTGGACTGCTAGAAGTACAATGGAGAAAAGGGAGAGAAACACAGCTGGCAAATAAATTCTTTTCCCCTGGATGGAAATGGAATAGCTAGCTAGCTGAACGACCAACGGAAGAGAGAATCTTGGCAAACACGGACGTCCGCGACGGGAGGAGGGACTCGAGTGAGCGTAGCAGCAGAAGCGCCGTACGCAGCGTACGGAGCGTGCAGCAGGGAGGAGCACAAAGTGGTAGCGTGGGTTCTTCCTTGTATGGCAAGATAGCCAGGTCTCGCCCGAACGGTCTCCTCCTCCGTTCGAGTCCATCGCCATCACGTCAATCAGATCTAATCTAACCCGAGTGAAAGCGAGTCCGCGTCGCCGTCGCCGCCCTCCTCTGCTGCCCGTGGCCGGGTCCCCCGTCGTTACGGCCACCCCGTGTGTGCGCCGTTGACTGACCAAGACCAAAGACTCTGGGAGCATTCGACGGGCTCGGCTCGGCTCCGACGCGGCCGCTCCTGCATGCGCCAACGAATCTTCCCGGAAGCCGGCCACGTGGCCCACTCGCCATCCAGCTCCCCGCCCGCTCGTCCTGCTCCGCCGCTTCCGCTCTATAAAATCAGTCCATCCCCATCGCTATCCCGCAGCAAAGCTCTCCTCTGTCACCTCACCACTGAAGTTAAAGCGCAGCAGCTCGCACAAGCTCAGCTCGATCTCCCACTCCCCTCCTGTCCCTGGTAGTAGCTAGCCACCACCCACGGCGATCATGGGCAAGAAGAGCGGCCGCAACGGCGGGGACAAGGACGGCGGCGCCAAGGCCACGGCCTTCGTGCTCAGGGTGCCCATGCACTGCCGCTGCAAAGGCTGCGACGACAAGATCCGCGCCGGCGTCAAGGACCTCACCCTCCACCACGGTACGTCGCAAAGATCTCTCTTTTCCTGCCTGGATCGCCCGACCGTCCTCCTGATGATATGCCTAACCCCTCGCAATCCCCTGTTTCCTCTCCTTGTGCTCAGGCATCGAGGCGCTGGACCAGTCGGCGCTGTGGACCAAGGGCGAGCTGCGGGTGGTGTCCGCGGCGGACCCCGAGAAGCTCCTCCGCCGCCTGCAAAAGGCCACCGGCAAGAAGGTCGACCTCGCCATCCCCAAGCAGCAGGCCGCCGGCAAGAAGGCCGGTGCCGAGAAGGAGGCCGCCATGGAGGAGCTGCTCCGCCGCAGCCTGCAGCAGCAGCAGCAGGTACAGTACGGGCGCGGCCAGGCCGCCTGGGCCGACCAGGTGCTGCCCGGCGCCGCCGCCTGGGGCGCGCTCCAGCAGCCAGGGGGCTACGGCTACGGGGCCGCCGCGGCGCAGGCGTACCCGTGGGCCGTGCAGGTGCCGCAGCCGGAGGCCTACCCGTCCTACCACTACCCGGCCACCGGCGGCGCCTGGGGCGCGTACGCGTACCCCTCTGTGGCGGCACAGGGAGCCTACGGCGGCGGATGGCACGGCCATGGCGCCTACTGATCGGCAGAGCAGCTGAGCCCACGCAGAGTGCTGAGATGAACCGGCTATGGTGCTAGCTACAGTAGTACTTGTGTGTTTGTAATGTACTCGTTGCTACTACTAGCGTAGATTGGATCGACCTACCAGTTGTGCTGGATCCGTAAGAGCAGTAGAGAGGTCTGCTACTGCTTGTGGTTGTGTGTTTTGTTGGGTGATCAGTACTGTACGCTGGGCTTTCAAGACAAGTCATGCTGCTCTGTAATATTTTGCACTTGAGTGGTGAAGGAAAGTAAAGTAGGAGTTTGTTTGAACATGTTCCTCATTGTATTATTGCAGAGAAGAAACAAATCAAATGGTTTGAGAACAAGTCGGGTAACCAGCAGCGGGTTCCCCTCGGCTGCGTTGTTGTTGGCTTGCGACCAGCCTCGATGTGCAGTTTAGGAGTATCTATCTGCTCGAGTATATAGCAAGTGGCGTACGATCGAGTCGAGGAGCAGCAAGTAGGGATGAATCGACGACAGCAGATGGAAGCGAGCTAACGACGGACGAAATGATCATCAGAATTCAGACCCCGGCCCTGCTGGTTCGGTGCTCAGATTCCAATCAGTCAGTCCATTGGTCTGGTCGTTCAAACCACAACCAGAGAGAGAAGAGAAGAGAAGAGAAGAGATGGGGACGCTGCTGCTGCTAAAGCTGTGCTGCAGTGCAGAGGCCAGAGGCAGCGACCTGCCAGGACAATGCATCGCTTTGTTCTGCTTTTTGCTTGCTTGAGCCCTCTACGCCGCCTGTGCCTTCCTGTCGCAAAATCGCACTCCCTAGCTGCAGCACGCGTAAGCAGAACGGGGTTTCCAGTCTGGGATAGCCAGCCTCCTCCCCGTCCACAGTGCAGGTGCAGCTCTGCGATTGACCGGTCTTGGGGTCGGCTTTACCTGGCAGTTCCTCCTTGCATTGGCTTCCTCCTGCCCCGGCCGGCCGATGATTTTCCTCACCTCTCCTCCACGATCATCCTCCTGCATTTGCATTTGGCCGCGCCCTGGGTGGCTGGGTGGGTCGTCGCCAGCAGCAGGGAGGGCTGGGAGGCACGCCGGCGGATGGAAGCCTTCGCCTTGTACACTAGTAGCTAGTCCTCCGCTCTGCGCTGCATGATGCATCGTCCTCGTTCGCATTCGGAGGTGTACGCGCTGCAGAACAGGCACAGCTGATCCTCCTATCCTGCAGCGGCGGCGGCGGCGGGAGGGGAGGAGGCATGCACAAGAGCAGCACTCTGGGCATCTCCCGTCCTCCCTCTTTGCAGCTGCAGACCAGTGCAAAGGCTGAAAGGCTGCTGCGATCTTTCTCACCCAGCTTGGGCTGCTTCAAATCACAGCTCGTTTTCCAGCTCTCTTTGTTTTTCTTCTGGGTAGCCGTGGGTGGCAGAGCGTCTTGAATTTTAGCATGTATAATCTAAGGGGTCGGGTCTAATCTTATTCAGTTTTGAGCGGATCAAGTTAGATCATGAAGAGAGCGTTATAATCTCGATTCCTACGTGATGTGACTATGTATGGATCTTGTTCCAAGAAGATAATAACATATCCACATCTACTTAGAACATGCCATCATAAAAACTGCAAAATAACCCTTTCCTCACGGAAGAGGTTGGCGCATGCTCCCTCTTCATGCTCCTTTACACTACTGTACTAGTAGAGGGAGGATACATACAATGAAGTACTAGTTCTGTTCATGGACTGCTCGACCCGACAAATCCGCCCCCACACTGGTTCCGTTGTGGGCTCAAACAGAGATTTTCAGCTCGCCGCGATCATCAGGTTGGGCTCCCGGGCTCCAAAAATTTGATACCAACGCGACCCAACTTGACAAATCAGCCGGATGCGAACCAGGTGTTTGATCAGGACGGCTCTAACTGGGCATTGGACGGCTAAGATCTCCTGCTTCCGTGCCGCGCCCGTCGTGGGATGATGGGTTGGGGCATCATACACATACACATGTGTGTGCGCAGCTCGCTAAGCCCACGCAAGCTACGTGCGTCGTGGGCCCGAGGCGGATGCACACCGTCGCTGCTTCTTCTTTCTCGAGTAAAATACATGTAACGTCCTCGAATTTGTCTTCAGGTATCATCTAGGTCCCTACACTCTTAAAATACAATTTTAGATCCCTAAATTTATCTGGAGGTGTCATTCGGATCCCTAAACTCTCAAGATGTATCTCCAGATCCTCCAAACTTGTCTCAAGATGAATTTTTGTATCTCTGAAAATTGCCTGAAAATTACCACTAATTAATTATATTCAAGATTGATTGTTTATTAAACTATTTTTTCAGCCGATTCATTTAGAAATCTTACCACTAATACTATTTTAATTCTGAATTAGCTGCTTATGAATCATACGTCCTAGGTTAATCTAGATCATTTAATATTAATGATGGATATTATAGTTTTCTCGTTTAGCATGGAGATATCGATACTAATTCTGAATATTTCCTACTAACTATTTATATTTTGCATGTGTTTTGTATACATTTATTAAGATAATTTGTTCATATTCTCAATAAAAATCAAAATAGTAATTTTATTAAATTTAAAGTAGCAAAAGAATTTTTATTAATTTAAAGTAGTAAAACAACATTTATATTAAATTAAAAATAGCATTTGAGAGTTTAGGGATCTGGATGACATCATGAGACAAGTTTATGAACCTAAAAATGCATTTTGAAAGATTAAGGATCCATATAACGTATTGGAATAAATTCAGGGATCCAAAAGTACATTTTAAAAATTTAGGAATCTACGTGACACACTGGGACAAGAAGTTTAGTAACCGCCAGCGTACTCTACTCTTCTTTCCTTTTGCAACGCCCAAAAGCAAAACCCACCCCGGCCCAGCGGGCCCGTGTGCTCGCGCTCCTAAAACCCTCCTCCCTCTACACGCTGCCTCCTCTCTCCACTCAGATCAGTAGTAGATCATCACTCCCGCACACGCAGGCACAACGCAGGGGTGCAGCGATCCCCTTGAGCGAGCGAGCCCTCGTCCAGGACCCAGCCGCCGCCATGGCCAAGGTCAGCCGCCGCCGCTGCGCGCGCATCCCCACGCCAGCCCCGACGATCCATCTATCCGCGATCGGCGTTCCTGTTAATAATATTCTCATGATTTGTTAACCACTTCCCCGTGATGTATTGCTGTTGATTGCAGAAAAAGAAGCGCAGTGGAGGAGGCGGTGGCGGCGGCGAAGGCGGCGGAGGTGGTGGCGGCGGCCAGCAGCAGAAGCCAGCGGCGGAGGCCTCGGGGACTGCGGAGGAGGGCGAGGAGCAGGCCGTCGCGGCCAACAACGACGCGTCCGACGAGGCGGCGGCGGAGGACAACAAGAACAAGGATCACAACAAGGACAAGGGGAAGGACCAGGAGAACAAGGACAGCAAGGACAAGGGGAAGAAGCCGCCGCCGCCGCTCCCCGTGGTGACGGCGGTGCTCAAGGTCGACATGCACTGCGACGGCTGCGCCAAGCGCATCCGCGGCTCCGTCCACCGCTACCCAGGCAAGGCTGAAGCCGCGCCCTTTCCTCTCCCTCCGTCTCTCGTCTCTCTCTTTCCGAACCAGGTGATGCTGATCATCGGTGCCGCCTGCCAGGTGTGGAGGGCGTGGCGATGGAGGTGGACAAGGGCACCATGACGGTGGTAGGCCGCTTCGACGCCAAGAAGCTGCGGGACCGCGTCGCCAAGAAGACCAGGAAGAAGGTCGACCTCGTCGGCAACAACAATGCCGGCAACAAGGGCGGCGGCGGGAACAACAAAGGAGGAGGAGGCGGCGGCAGCAACCAGCAGAAGGGCGCCAGCGAAGAGGACGGCAAGCCGGAGAAAGAGCACGACGGCGAGAAGGAAGACAAGGGGAAGGGCAAGGATGATCACCAGGAGGAGGACAAGGGGAAGGACAACAAGGGCGGCGGCGGCGGTGGCAATGGTGGGGGAGGGAAGGGAAAGGGCGGCGGCAAGGACAACAAGAAGCCCACGGTGGTGAGTACTAATACTAGTAACACGACTTCTCTGCTTTCATTCTCCGAATTCTGTGATTGGGATGAACCGAACCACACGGTTTTCTCATGAAATTGAACTTGACGGACTAGCACACTTTGCATGATTGGCGATGTTGGTAGCATGCCATCGATCAAATCAGTGAATTTTCTGTTGTGATCAGGTTCCTGCTTTGACGCACGCGCAGTAGTACCGCTGCAGCACTTGTGTTTCACAGAGACAAAAATGAAATGGGTGCTGTGTTATGCCTCATGAATCATGATCATATCATGTTCTGGGGAATGAATTTTGTGTGTTCTACTTATGGGTTCTTCGATTATTTTACTCATCCAACAACTGCTGCCATGCATGAGAATGCGGATGCCGTACTAGCATTCATTGTTCAGTATTAGTAGTAGAAGCAGCATTTTTTTCCCCCGACTGAAGCTGTGCTGATCGAGTTTGGGGTTGAATGGACTGCACGATGACGATGCAGCCGGTGGTCGGGACGGTGGTACTCAAGATCGGCTCCACGGGGCTCCACTGCGAAGGCTGCATGAACCGCATCCGCAGCAAGCTCTTCAAGATCAGAGGTACTGTACATTACATGCAGTCGCCAGGTTGTTTATCTATCCAAGTCTGATGCATCCTGAAATCATGGTGGATCGCTGCTGCATTGAGACAATCGCGAACCGTATGTGATGTGCATTAACCGTTTGCACTCGATGGTGTGTAGGCGTGGAGCAGGTGAAGATGGACATGGCCAAGAATCAGGTGACGGTGACGGGGACCATGGACGCCAAGGCCCTGCCGGAGAAGCTCCGCAAGAAGCTGCGGCGCCCCGTGGACGTGGTGCCGGCCAAGGACGGCAAGCAGCAGGACGGCGGCGGCGGCAAGGACAAGGACGGGAAGGAGAAGGACGGCGGCAAGGACGCGGCGACCAAGAAGCTGACGGCGGAGCTGGAGGCGTGGAAGGCCGCCTTCTACGACCAGCAGTCCCTGACCAACGTCGAGTTCATGCTCAGCGACGAGAACCCCAACGCCTGCGCCGTCATGTGATTGCGATCCGTCCTCCGTTCGTTTTGGTTGCTGTGTTCGATTGATCCGATGGACTCTGTAGGTCGTAGCTAGGGGGATTGGAGAACTGAGCCGGACTGACGGTCTCAGTCACAGGTTGGTGAAATCACGGTAGGGAGGCTGAGGAACTAGTGATAGATAGTTACACAGACAGAACAGATGCAGAGTGCAAGTTGCAAACTTGTAGACTAGTAGTTGTTTCAGCTGAAGTTGGAGCTGGTCACTGCTCTTCTGGGGACTGATGCAAGTAGTGCTCTTGGAAGATCCTGGTAGTGATTTGTGATGGACAAGGAAAGAAAACTTTGTAGCCTGAACAAATCAGAGTTTTGACATGATGATCTCGAGACATTTTGCATTGAATCTGTCTGTATTGCGCACACCAATGCTGCATTGAAAGTGCCAGGGTAACTCCGGTTTGAAGAGGTGGTGTTGCTTCTGCAAAGGAGGTTGTAGCTGTGGGTTGTGACAGAGGTGAGGTGCAGCAGCTGCTAGTCTGCAGCAAAGCACCGAGGGCTCGTGTTCTTTTGGTCAGGGCACTGTTTGGTGCACATGAGTTTGCACAGTGTGGTGTTGCTAATGAGCCAGAGAAAGAAGGAAGAGTAGAAAAGCAGCAGCTCTTTTGGGCAGGGCACTGTTTGGTTTGGTCTGTCCTTCACAATCACAGTTCACAGCAAAGGGAGAAGCAGCCAAGCTGAAAAAGAGAGAGGCCAGAGGGCAGAGCTGCTGCCGCTGCTGGAAAATTAGAATCATGCAGGCGTAGCAGCAGCAGCAGCCCAGACGAGATAGAGAGAGACCAAGGCTCTGGCCGTTTCCAAAGAGATTTGACTGAGAAAAAAAAGACTTTGAATTCTGGAACGAAGCTAGCCGTCCTGTTGTCTTGTGCTGCCCTACTACTAGTCGTCACTCAGCTGACCTCGCACATAGATAACCATTACTTCATCAGCTGTGTGTTTTCATGAAACGACCGGCCGGCCTTTTGTTTTCATGAGAGGAAGGCATACTATTTGTTAGCATGAACTGCTACTACTGCTACTACTACCACCACCACCTGGAGGTGGAGTAGACAAAAAGGAGTTGAGTAAAACTGGCTGTCCTTCACATTTTTGTCTTCCATTCCATGAAAAACAGCCACTCTCTTGGGTTCACAACTTGCAGTGGTAGCTTGCACCGGGGGATGGATGAGTTTTTTTGTTTAGGCCTTTGCTTACCAAAACAGTCGAAGAAGATGAATGGGCCAGGCCCTTGTGGTGTAGGCTCCTCTTTTATTATTTTGCATCATCGATCTTGCTGTAGTCCAATGGGCTGGGTTGCGGACAGCCCGCTTATGGGCCTCGCTCCTATGTTCTGACGCTTTTCCGGCCTGTTACTGCGCGGATCGTATGCAGTTGTGTTTGTCAACATTTGGCATTTCCTTTATGGAAAAAAAAAGATGAGTTTGATGGGAACTATAAATTGTCGATATAGTAAGATCTACACTATGAAAGCTAAGGTACTTTTAAAATTGGTATTTAGACATGCCCTTTAAAATACCATGTCCTCATAGGAACCGGTGGTCTGTCAAAGTTTTACCTTTGCTGACCATGCATGTCAGTGTGCTAGACCTAGACGGCATGTATATTGTTTGAATCGGTTGCGGTTACATTAATGAAATGAAGCGGATCGAATTGCTGCTACATTATTGGATTCGAGCTGAGAATGAGTGGCAGCAGTCGAGCCGTACAGTAGCTTCGATCATGGGTCGGTAGGCCGGCGGTGGAACTGCACTGCAGCATCACGTGCACCCATCCACTATCTATATTCCATTCCATCATAGCGCAGCCAGCAGCCAACGAAAAACTACCCCGTGCCCTGCACGACAGCTTTTCTTTTCTTTTTCCTCTTCTTTTACACGCACGCACGCACAGGCAACGCAGAACGCACTAGTATTTGTCAGGAAGGAGTACATAATTAATTACCACGACCGCAAAAACACCTGCCCAAGCCAATTGAAGACTGGTAATAAAGGCTCTAAAACATATATAGAAGACTGATCATAAAGTGGAATATATGGACAAATACTACAAGAAATTTTTTTTCAACGGTTTCCTTAATTTATAAATGGCCAATGATTTCTACGATAACAACCTACCATAACTATGGAAAATAAGTTTGTTGGGAATTATATTATCAAGGATTTCATAAAAATGTAGGAAAACAAATGAAAATTACACTAGAAAAAAAAACCCATTGTCCACTCTAGAGAAAATAGTAAGAGACTAAAATTGTTGACCCCTCATCATTAAAAACTTTCAGGCAAGATGGCATGTCTTCTAATGAAATAACAAAATCGGAGGGTGCTGAACCGATGGATGAGATTGAGAAAATAGAAAATCAGAGGTTTTAGAAGGCTCATTCGAGTGCATGTTTCATCATTGGCTTGATTATTTTGAGTACCCTAGAGCTGGCTTAGAAAACCAAATATCTATATTTTCTTTCAATAAGATAAAACTGCGTGCCATGTCACCAAAAAAAAAAAGAAACCTATATATGTGGTGCTTATTCAATGTGCACGATCCATATGCAGTGGACTAGCCTGTACGTGGTGAGACTTAATTTGGGTATTCTTTCATTAATAAGCATATTCCTTAGTTTGGTTTGACGTAATCCTTTTTTTTTTTGTTCGGACTAACACATATGTGCAGGCCTTGAGAGGTGCCGCAGAACTATATATATACCTAGTAGAGAGGTAGCACTTCATGCAAGGACGAGATGGATCAGGGACAGCCGCCGTAAAAGCAACCATGCATGCATTGGGACAAGGTAATAATAACTTGAAAATTAAAGATGATCAATCACGTATATAGTAGAGCGAGCGAGCGAGCGGACAAGATCATCGATGCATGCATGATATGATCCATGGAGCCTAGCTGCCTGTGCCCAGTGGCATGCATGCATGCAGAGTGGTTGAATGAGGATGCGTGGATGGATGCTTAATTGTGCTCAAGACACGGGAGATGGATGGTAGTTAACTGTGCATGATGAGCACGTATGTACAGGCAGGCAGCGAGCTAATTAATTGAGGAGCAACAAGCTACGGATCAAGTGGGAGGCCGGGGGAGATGGCACCATCGTCGCCGGTGGCGGAGCGTGATAGGAAATCAAGAGAACCAGTTGGCAAAGCATTTCACGTATTCCATGAGCTGAGTTAATTTCTACATCTCGGTGTGAGATATGTATGCAGACACGCAAAATTAACATGTATACAACACATATGTGCTAAACTTTTCAGAAATTTATGATTGGCAGGGGGGTCGGAGCCCAGCATGGCGCCAACTGGCCTCTCCGCTGTGCTGTGCTAGCTGGTGTATGCAGTAGTGCCCGCGCGCCTCACTACGGCAATCGATCGATCGATCAAATGCGTGATATATGCAGCTGCTTGTGTGCATATTCGACCGACCGGTCGATGATCCACCGCCTATCTATGCGTGCATGTGCCGCCGCCGCTTCTCGTTCATCCATGCAAGCTCCCAAACTTGGAGTAAAAACCAACTTAGTAATATACATATATATATATATGCATGGATAATTAATCGCATTTCGGTATATTCACTGCACGCGATTATACATGGTCGATCGATCACGCAACATCTATGATATATATGCGTATGCACGTACGTGGCTGATGGTATATATGTAACCTGAAGAAATCATAATAAAGTTAGTTTCCATCAGATGGGATGGCTAGCTAGAGACAGCGTCAGAAACAGATATATAGCAGCAGCATCAGTATGTATAGTATTCATCATCAGTACGCAATCTGATCGATCATCCATCCGTGCCTGAGGAAACGATAATGCAAATAATAATAATAATCCATGTCTGATGAAACATTGCAGACCTGCGTGCTGCTCATATTCACGCGCACAAACCCGGGTAGCTAGGTAGATGCTGCATGGTACACTGGCCGGCCGGTACGGTACTACTGAAACAATTCCATTGTTGCATGCAGCAGTAAAACCCAACTCCTAGCTCCCCACAGTTTATAGTGCAGCACGCTACTATATATATCTACACTGTAATCCTACTTAGCTTATTAATTCTCTCAAGTATAGTACTCTATATACTGTATGCACTAACAGTATGTAAACTAGACTAATAAGGTCACAGCATTAGCCTATGTACTAACAGTATGTACTATATATATGCTCATCATCAGGTAAGTATGTGGCAATCCAATATAATTTAATTTGCAGGCTTTACAGATATATACAGATCGATCATGGATGCAGTGTGAACTGAAACTATTAAAGATCTATAAGTAAAGGCTGCGAGAACAGAAATACACACAAAGACCTGCAGCCTGCAGAAAGGCAAAAGTAATACATAGGTAAGGTGAGTTGAAAATTTTCACCTTTATTATTAACTGCATGCGGCATTGTCGTTGGGCCGGCCAGTAAGCTGAGCAGTAGTACGTTGCACCACCACCACCACCACCACCACCACCACCACCAGAGTCTGCAAGGCTTGTCCCTCACCTGCTTGCAGCTCTGCTCTGGTGTGTGCATTATGTGTGTATTGGTCCCCTTCCTTTGGCACAATAATAGCAATGTACTAGCTGCGTACGTACCACCCCCTGCATCTGCATGCCTGCCTCTCTCTGCATCCCGTCCATATGATCGATCCATGTATGCAATGCAGTGCAATGGTCCACACTCCAACAAGTTGAAGCGCAGCAGCATATGCATCTCTACTCATCTTCACCATATCATCAACTGCCACTGCTCTTGCTGAATCGATCATATATATGCCCCTTCTTGCATTGCTTCCCGGTATTGTGTTATTCTCTTCTCTCTTCCTCATGATATCATGGCTGCTGCAGCTTGGTAGCCGCAGTGGCCCACCTTGAAATTTTACAGACGACCAAGCACTGCATGATGAACTCATGAACAGCACATATATTCATATTATCAGAAGAGATACCCTTCCATCTTACATATCACACACAAATCTTGGAGAAACTTATTGGTCAGTCTCATTTTTTTAAAGAACATTATTATATACTCATATATACCATCTATTACCAGGAACGATTAAGCTAGCTTATGATGACTACAGTACATATTAAGAAAAAATAAAGTAGGCTCTGGTGAGGGAGATAAGATGCCTGCACTTTGCATCTGGTTGTGTGTAGGAGGAAACGCACACAGGCATCAGGAACAAATTAATAGGCAAGCATATGCTGTCTATACATACATATATATAACTAGCCACTCAAACAAATAAAGAGTACGTATGCCTGTCTTTCTTGGATGGCACCCGGCTTTATATAGGAAATGGATAGGAGTGCGTACAATATAATGTCTGAGCGAGGTAGCAGCAGAGAGTACTGCAGATACAACTAGAGAATATATGCAGTTAGCTAGGGTGACACAACATCTCAGCTAATGATGATTGGGAATATTTTGTAGATCAGCATATCTGTACGTCAATCGTCAGGTGATGATGCCGACGCGAGTGCAGCAGTGTTGGGTTTGCATTATATTGGGACAAGAAGAAATAAAGTATATACATTACATATAGATGACAGAGAATGATTAAGGAAACAGAACTCTTTGCATACATATAGTAATTAATTAATTAATAATAATTAATGTTTGATGACTGTGTTTATTTGTCCCTCCGATCCCTAGCTAGCTCGAATAGGATGATGCTAGCTCTGCATGTGTGCTGTGGTCAATCTTACATACCAGTAGTACTGGATTAATCTTAATTGAGGGAGGATATAGACCAAAGATGTATCACTTCAAAACGGGGGCCGGGAAAACACCAGAACCTTCAAGCTCGGCGTAAGCTTAATGATGTCCAGCAGCCACTTCGATCTTCCAAAGGAAATTATCCTCAAAATCAGCAAATGTGCACGACACAATGATGTGCCAAGCAAAGGGAATTGGTGAGCTCTTCCTTCCGCTTTCTGCCGTGCAAATCAAAGCAGCAGGGAATGAATGAACCTGCAATCAATAATAATCTCATAATATATAATACACCATAAAATCATGGTGCCCCGGCCTGGCCTCATTAATCATCAAGCATATAGCTTGGTTCTCCCGCCTGGAAATAAAACCAAGCAAGATCAGACTCGCCACACCTTCCACTGCAGCCTACCTTGAGAATATGAGGGTTTGACGATGCATGCCACTTGAAATGGAGTGAGTGAGGAAAGGGCAAATCACAACACATCTGCTGAATGCTGCTTCTTTCTGGGCCCAGAATCAGGCAAAATATAAACACTTCGGATTTATCTTCAGTTTGGCTTGCATGCAAGATGAAAACAAATGAGCAAAAAGAGAGAGGAATAACTCAACTCAAGTGAAAACATATCAATAAGCAAGATATATAACAGCAGAAAGAAAGAAGGAAATACTCGTTCGTTCCCAATTGCTGCACCGGATGGATCCTCTCACCCTTATTAGCTTCAAGGTGATGAGTGAGTGTCTGCTGATGCAGCATCATCAAGATTCTCATCTCAACAGGTATGCAGTGCGAACCAGCGCATAACTGAAGATTAGTTTGATGTGAATCTTGATGGTGCTGCACCTGCAAGCACCGACTGTTTGCTTCATAATTACCCGTGTAGCTTCTTCCATGGTGATCCGGCAGGAAGCTAATTAAGGTTCACAGATGGAGAGATCTGCAGTACATGCTTCTGATGACTAATATCTGAATCCCGACCGTCAAGAGGGGAAGAAAGACCCCACATCTATACATATGTTTGGATCGATATACACGAATGAAAGAGGAGCTTATTTGAATCAAGAAGAAGAGGAACTTAACGCATCAAATTAGACACCATGAGGAAGGATAGATCAAAAAGGGAAGATATATACAGAGAAGCGAAGAATCAAGAACCGGACTGCACGCACGATCTGCTTATCTTTCCACGCGCCACACGTGTAGTACACCACAGTAGCCGCCGCCACCGCCGCCGCCGCCGGACAAAGAAGGGGATGGACGGAGATGCGTGAGTCGAGGATCGATTGATCCATCTACACTCGCGTATATCGAGAGAGAAAGTAGTATATAGCAGGCGAATTGAACAAGGTAAGGTGAAGATTGCCGGGGCACAAGCTAATAAGGGATCGGAGGTGATGAGACCTGGGAAGGGGCCGGCCGGGCTATAGCTGGCTGGCTACATGGATCGATCTAGGCAAGCAAGAGAGCTAGGTATATATAAGGCCGGCCGGGCCGGGGCGGCCCTGGCCTGGCCGGTTAGAATGAAGAAGAAGAAGCGGATCGATAGATGACTGGGCCGGCCGGGGATCGAGTCAGCCAGAGCAAAACCCTAGATAGGATGACAGTATGAGTGGGAGGAGGAGTACTGGATCTTGCTTGCTTGCTGCTGGTTCCTTGCTTGTTGTAGGCGCCAGCTAGGAAAGCTCCATACATGGAGCTGCTGAGGAGCGAGGTGAAGGACGGACGGACTAATGGAGAAGAGCTAGGAGAGAGAGAGAGTAATGATAAGGTTTAGAGTCACTGAAAGGCCGGTGGATCGACTACTAGTACTAGTACTAGTACTCGCATCGCATTACTCTCTCCCCTCCCAGTAGATTAAAGAAGCGGCGGCGATGGCGGAGCAGTTGCTGATTGCTCTCTCCATCTCCATCTCCCTCTCCCTCTCATTAAAAAAAAAAGACGAAAATAAATAAACAAAACTGAAGAAAAAAAGTTGCTGGTAGAGGTGAGACCAAACAATGCAAGCAAGCGTTGGATTGCTGACATGTATGCGGCCCCGAGCTTTTGCGTCCGATTGGCCGGTTGTTTTCGCAGGGCAGGGCTGCAGGGGGGCTCTACACTGCAGCCTGCACCCCCGCCCCCACCCCCCACATGTATCCATGACAGCGAGCGCCACCAACAATGCAACCTTAATTATGCTCTCGAAGAACTTTCTGAGACCACCAATGGCATATCGCCATCTACGGGCCGGGCACACACCAACCATAAACTACCTAGCTAGTGTTTCCCTCCCTCTTCAATATATACATATATAGTATAGTATTTCTCACCAGCCAATGCTGCTCATGCGCGTGGCCTACACACACCACAGCTGTGTCTCTCATCAGAATAATAGCGAGTCTATCTATTAGGATATGTAGTTTCTAATCTAATGCGACTAACAATATCTATAAAAATGCATTATCTTATTGAAAAAAAAGTTATGTAATATGAATACATCTCATATATATATATATGTATTTTTTTTCACAATAACTGAGAACGTAGACACATTATCTTATCTGATGCATGTACCATGCAGCTTGTTGTGTGCTTGGATTAAAGTTGAGTGGAAATGCATGCATACTTGGGACCGGCCGGGAACTGCAGCAGGAGGCCGGTTGGCGGCCAGGCAACAATTCCGCCAGCAGTACTACTAGTGCCACGTGCGGGTCAGTCCATGTCTAAAGTTAAGGTCCACACCACAAATTAATTAAAACTTGTCACTGACGTGATCCGTGGTGTGACAAGGATACTGTAGGTGTGTGTGGGCCGGTGTCTCACCTAGCTATATGCATATATAGCACAGCACCATGAATTTTAGATGCATAGGTACGTACTTGAGGAGCTAGCAGCTATATATATATATATATATATATATATATATATATATATATAGGTCTTGTGATCAGTTAAATTGTCAAAATTCATGCATTTATTAGTTACATCGCCACCTTAATCAGTTTCCTTGCTCAACACAGTGCCGGTGTGTATTATTGGTCCAGAGAGATGCAAAACCAGAAAGAAAAAATACAGAGAGATCGAGAAGGTAATAAGTGAAGCAGAAGAAGAAGGGGAAAAATAAAAGAGGATAGATGGGAACGACGACTTCCCTGAGCAGAGCCAGTGAGCAGCAGCACACAGCATCGCATCCACCATTGGTGCGTTGCTGCTGCAGTCTGAGCTGTTTGTTCGGTGGCACTGTACTGCGTGCTGCCATGGCCACCATCCATGGTCCCCCGCCCCGCGAGAACATGCCGGCCGGCCGATCGACCTCTCTTCTGATCTGCTCTACCACACCATTGCGATTGCTGCTGACTAGTAACTAGCAGCAGCTTCTCTCAATAATAATATAACCTGGCCTATCACATTATTACCTCCAGCCAGCAGAGAACGAAGCAGAGCTAATGTGTCCAAATTAAATAAACCACTCTTAAATCCAAATTTCTATCTAAGTAAACCATGCATGCATGCATTGTCAGACAGTGGTGATCGATCAGATTATTATTATTATTCAGAAATTAGAGCAGCATACATATATGCATGATGCATCATTAATTATTCTGAATTCACCGGCCCGGCCGATCTGAAACCCCGGCCGGTCATCTCCTGTCGGCAGTACGCACGTATGGATCGGCGATCAGGGGCCGCCGGCCGGCTCGCATCTCGAAGCACGCGGCACAGGCTGTCACATTACGTGCGTGATGATTGATTACTAGTCAGTAGTAGTTAACCAGGATACTTACACTTAGCAGGATTACTTAATACTACTACTGATCGATCGCCTGCGTGCGGATGTGAGGTTTAACTGTGGTAATTAAGCAGCTGCTGGTTTTGATTTGATGTCGACATCTCCACACTCCCTAAGTCAACTAACTACTAAGCTGCTTACTCATCTGTCAGTCAGTAAGCTAAGTATGTACTTACTTGAGATTCGTTCGTCAGATCCAATTAATAATTATTCCATGCACACGCCTAGCTAGTGCCAATAACATATATAGTATCAGCAACTGATACTGCTAGCATAGCAGCCCAGATTATTGAAAATATTGCTTGCGAATGGAATCGAATATACTGCTTGCCCGCCCCCCCTCCAATCCATTATCAGCGATAAATGTTGATGAGTACCCCTCTTATCACGCATGCAAATTAAATCTCCTCCTGCTGCGCTTAGTACTAGCTAGCTAGCTGGTGTTCCGAGCCTTTCCGAATCATATATATGTACGATGTTTTGGCATTTCTAGGTGCATAATTTTTACTATGTATCTAGAAAAATCAAAACAACCTGTAATTTGGAACGGAGGGAGTACGAGCGAGGCAGCTATCACTACCGGCGGTGATTAATTCACTAGATTCACCTCTGTATACTAACTCATATATCATCTAGGAAACATTTCCTTCGGGAATTATTGATCGACAATGAAAATCTTAATGTGGAGAATATATAGGATGCATGGTTGTTTATGAAAAAAATTATTAATGAACATTAAACTATTAAGATTGAAGCAATAATCAAGTGTCCTCACCATGCATTTATCATCAGCTCAAGATGCATGCGAAGGTTTTCCCCCCTCAAAGGCAAAGCTGCCTTTATTTTACTCTTGGCTAGCACGTATCTCAAATCAATCGGTGTCATCACATATAAGGCAACAAATGGCAAGAAATGGACTGACACAGAATATAATTTGAATGCAAATATATAGATGTACGGAGTGTTAGTTCCTCAGCTCCCTAATCTGTGCCGAACGAATATGGCTTGATTCCTTTGCCGGGCTGATAAATCATGGCGTTCCTTCGATCACTGCTGATTGATGATTAGTTTAGTTTGTTAACGATCCCATGAAAATTAAATACAGTATGATTTAAGTATACACGAGCATCTAGCCTGCCTCCCCTCCCGAAAGATTCCTCGTCTCGATCTCAGGCAGGTCCCTTCTGAATATTGTACAATTTATTCGCCTTTAATTTTATTTTTATTTTTTTGGGGTTGGGGTGGGGGGGGGGGGGGGGGGCGCTTCTAATAATTTTCAGTTCCTGTAGAATACTCCTATATATACATGTAGTACTGGCCCAGGTAAACTAAAATGCGTGTTCCATTTCTTTAGTTTTAGATTTTGGTGTGTTCCATGCACGCACACACACACGCACACACACATATATATATACATATATAAGATTTTTTAAATGTTCGCAGCGGCTTATTAGTTTACGACCAGTAAACTAATAAAGCATTGTTAATGCAGCTGCGGCAGGTCCATATATTGGTTTCTTCTAGCTAGTCGACCGTCACCAGCAATATTCTATCGATCCGTGACGGCCCTTCCTTGCAATCGAAAGGTTAAACACCTACGAAACAACCAATGGGGTACTTGGAGCGTTGCGTATGCATGACGTGTGTCAAGTTGTTTGGTTTATCTCTAAGCTTACCTTTTTTTTCATAATTGTAACATCCCTCACTCTAATTCAGAATAAATTCCATTCGGAACGGAATTGCCGTTCGACTCAAAGTGCATTTGATCACGAGTTAGAGGGAGAGGGATGCTATAATTAAGGAAAAACGACATTTATTTGATGTCGTTGTGATGTGACCTTGATACTTAAATAACTTAAACTGCATGGCCGAGATAGTAATTTGATTGGCTTAATTGCATTTCATCTTATAATTATTGCATTTCATCCCACGAACTGGAATCACCATACTCCGCAGTGTTTTGTTTATTGCAACAAAGCAAAGGACAGTACGAGGAGTGAAGATGAGTTGTTGTATGGAAAGCTTTCGCTGCTGATTGAACCATGGCGTGGTTGAGTACAGATGCATGATTGCATATATTGCGTCTTCACTCCTCTCTAGCTAGCTGCCTACTCTACCCACAAAGGGTAAAAACTAGGAGAGCATTTCAGCGTAGGACTGCCTATATCTGGGACGAGCTCCTCCCACACAGGATGAGTGGCTAATTAATCAAGAGATGGTTTTATTTCCATCTTTTATGCATTTTAATGTGGAATGGCATAATTAAGGGACTAGAATATGGACATTTCTTTAATAAAAGGGTAAAATAAAAGGACTAAATTTCTAGGTCAAGGTACAAAGATAATAACTGACAATCGCCCATGGGATCTGCTAACTGATGCTACAAAGGCTGGGCTCAGGATAATGACTCCGAACATGGACACGTCATCGAATGAGGTGTTTACTAGTTGGATTGTTGATGCCCGTGAGTTAACGTCCGTACAAAGATATTAACTGACAATCGTCCACGGGATGTACTGACCACTATAAATACTGGGGTCAGGGTTCTCTGACTTTGAACATGAACGCACAGGATGAGGTGTTTATTAGTTGGATCGTGATTTGTGAGTTAGTGGTCGTACAAAGATATTAATCGATAATCGCCCACAGGATGTACTGGCCGCTACAAATACTGGGGTCAGGGTTATATAACTTTTAATATATACACGTAGGATGATGTGTTGCCAGTCAGGTTGCTGATGACCGACCCATGAGTTAGCAGATAAAGTTGTTATGTCCTATTTAGCAGTGTGAATGACACGGCTATTACTAGGACAGCGTGAACGGTCTGTCAGAGAGGATTGTTTCTTTAAGAAGGCTAGGATGGGATCATAAGATGCCATTCTCTATGTAAAAAAAGATCAACGATGCACAAGCTCCTATAAACAGAGAATGCTGCTGTCAAGTGATCCTCCTCTCCATTACTCCATATACATACAAAGCAGCGGCAATCGAAGTTCTAGTCATGAAATGATTTTGAAGCGGGGAGAGGGGCGAAAGGATGAAGAAAAAACCAACGAACGGGGGCAAGAAAGGGAAGTTGGATGCGGTGGTGGCGGGCCCGGGAGCCTGTGATGTGGGCAACAACCTAGTACCGCCCCCATTGAGCCCAATGCAGGGGGCCCCAGCAGCTCAAACTTTCACGAGTCACCACCACTCGTTTTCGCTGCAGCGTGGGCCCACCTCCTCCTCCCCTCAAGTACTGAGCCAATGAGACCGTGGCTTTCCCGGTCCACCATTTTCTCTTTCCTACTGGCTAAATTAAAGCGTACTGCTATGGCCCCCTCCACTCTCTTTCATCTACTCCTTCCATCCCTAGATAAGCGAGCGTCATTTATTTAGGTATGAAGGGAGTAGTCTTTTTAAAAGTAAAAATAATATTATTTTTCTTTTGTGGCAATTTCTCCTCCCTAGCTAATACCGTTTTTCATTCTCAGCTTGCTTGTCACTCAGGCCATTTTAACAAAAAAAAATCAGCAGAACAATAATCCATGAGTATTTTATAATTTCCAACTATATATATAATTCATGTATAACCTCCAGACTCCACTGTACCACTACCATGTTGTTCTTGCTTGATGTATGTACTTTCTTCACAAATTCTTACAATAATATTTTTTCAAGTATTTAGAAAGAAGGGAGGGAGCAGTAGTACCAGCCTCAGAGTAATTTGTGATGACACTCCTGAACCGTGATGGGGCCGGGCTATATGCATGGACTATAGCTAGCGCGTACGAATGTGTCTCCTGCATCTCGTGTAGTACACTCCTGTTGAGCCTGTCATCCTTGTCCATGGACCATAGCATGCATGGTGAGTACTGACAGTGATCTGATGTAATTAATATAACAGTGACATGATATATATATATATATATATGTAATTGTACATGGACCTGGCCCTATTTTTGGTGCGGGTTATGGAAAAGCACTGTTCACCCACGTCGATCAACACACAATACACTCCCTGGGTTTTTTTCCCCGATTACACATTGGCAATGCATGCATACTTACACCTATGAACGTACCACTACTACAGATACCCTCATTCTTCTTTTACATTTGTCCCGACCGGGTTTGGACCCGGGACTAATAAAGACATTAGTTCCGGGTCCAACTGCTGCAGGCCGGAGGGGAGTAGGGTGCAAATCGAAACTAAAGGTCCACTATTAATTCCGGGTGGAGCCACAACCCGGGACTAAAAGGCATATTCCCTTTTAGTTCCGGGTGGTATCTCCATCTGGGACTAATAGGGAAGCTTTAGTTCTGGTGGAAACCACGCATCGGGATTAAAATGTTTCCTCGGTTCGGGTGATTTTTTCTAAGTCTCGAGAAGCCCTCCCTCTCTCTTATATCCTCTGGTCACTCACCACCGATGCCTTATCCAATCCTCTTCTCTCTTGTCTCTTCCCTCAACCTCTCTCTCTCATCTCAACACCTCTCTCAGGCCGAGAGCAGGAGAAGCGATCGGGGATCGGCGCGGGCGGAGGAGGCCGGGGGCCGGCGGCGCGGGCAGAGCGGGCCGGGCGCCGCCACCGGCCACCGCGCGTCAAGGCCGCGCGCGGGCGGGAGCGGCTCGGCCGGCGAGCGGGCGGCCTGGGGTGAGACCGGCGTGCATCGGCTTGACCACGAGCGCATGGGCCGCTTGATGATTTTTTTATGATTGGAGGTGGAGATCGATAGTTTTTTATTTATTTTTCTGTTGATGGAATGTTCTGAGCTACCGTTGTTTGGAGGAATTTATGGAAGATTAAATATGGCTAATTTGAGGATTGATGCTGGATTAATTGTTGTAGTTGAATGGGAAATTTGCTAGCGCTGTGATTGACTGGGGTTTGAGAAAGGAGGCTCGTTGTGTAGGATGAGGACGAGATAGAAGGAGAGGGCACCGGCTGGCCAAGCCGGCGAGTGGTCGGGGTCCCATGTTTTTTTTTATTTTCAAAAATTTTATCGGTTCCAGTCGGTACCCTGATCCGGGACTAAAACACTCTTTGGTTCCGGTTGCCTGATTCGGGACTAAAGGCCGGGACAACAGGGGGTTTATTGAGCTATTATGTAGTAGTGTACGTACGTAAACTCTACCCATATGAGCATCTTTGAAGACTGAGTTGGCAAATCCTTAAGATTGACAAAGTCACATGCGCCTCGCTGTCTAGGGAAAAGTCGCCTACCACTAAAAGCTAGCACAACGTCATTAAATCCTAGAAAATTCGCTCCGACGAGAAATCGAATCCATGTGCTAACCACTAGGCTACAGGACCTCTGTTGATGAGTTCCTAGCCTAGTGATCACGATGATCTCCTTAATCAGCTACCTAGCTAGTCCTCCAATCATTTGTGCTGCTGCTTGCCTAGCCACCAGGTACGTTTTGTTAGCTGCGGTGCCGTGAGTGGCATGGCTGTAGTATGGCACACGTACACGTACTAGTAGTCGGTTAGTTAACTCGCAGCCATGGACACTGCGTACGTGTGCTACCTATGGGGACACAGAGACTGGCAGGGGGTACCATGTACCATGTACTAGCATACATGGATCCTCACATGATTGGGGATGTATATATCATATATGTAAATATATATCATCGACCCACCCCACTCTGCATTGTTTCTGTGAAGCAGCTAGCACAACTCAGGTTCAAGCTTGAAGATGAACAAGTGGTCATGTCATGCCTGAAAATATTGCATTGGTAGCATTATTTATCACAGTTGAACAAAGAAGATCGAAGTGGCGAAGAGTGCAGCCAGCAAGCAGTAGTGCTGTATAATCTGTCTAGCTTGCAAAGGGGGCCTTAATAAAGTAGGTTCCAAACGAAGCTAATCCATAGTTTAGTCCGGTCTACATCTAGTATCTTGTTTTAAGGACACCCGGCCGGCCTGGCTCTCTGTATGCATTGTATATATACAAACAAGTAGCAAGCTGACACCTAGATGATGACCTAGTCGGCTGCTAAGAGAGAGAGCACTAGTGTGTGTGTGTGTATATATATATATATATATATATATATATATATATGGTAAAATAGGCATTTTAGTCTCTCAACTTTATCCTGAGGGTCAAGTTCGACCCTCAACTTTTAAATTGGCCAATATAGTTCCATAACTTTTATTCGTCCTTGTACTGGTATTACACTCTATAATAACATGATATAAATGCAAAAAGTCTTTTTTACCCTTAGTTTTTTTCCTTCTCAATTTTCATTGTTTTGTGTTACTATTTCGCTCAACTTTCTGCAATATTTTATATGGTGGTACATAGTTATGCAATAAGTAGCTTTAATTTTACTCTCCATGCGTCCGCAATATAATACGATGCATGGGTAAATAAAATTCTATGTTCCAAATTAAATATTTATAATGTTCAGCTCTTAAATGAATTCAGAAAGGAATGAGCTAAGGATAAAGAGGATTTTTTTTATAAATCTTATATTATTATGGAGTATAATATCATTATAAGGATGAATTTGATAAAAAATAAAAGTTGAGGGACTATATTAGCCAATCTAAAAGTTAAGAGATGAATTTGACCCCTCTCAAAATTGAATGACTAAAACCACTATTTTGCCTGCATATTACCCGATCTAGGACCACTGCTGGATGATCATTTGCAACACTACTCAAGACTAGCTTTTGCTCTTTCCAATACACGCTAACTGCTAACAGAATCTAAGCGCGACTAGGTTTTCGAGCTGGATGGCGTCTAAGCAAATGATTTCATCTTTCTTTTTCTCTCTTTCTTTTGAACGGATAAAATAGTTTAACCTGCTTCAGCTTGCACAATGGCACAAAGTCTCCTAGTACAACAGCATTCCTGAATTTTGGATTCTAAATAAGTACCTTCTTATCCTGGAAGAAAAAGGAGGCACGGGAGTCACCCTGCCGTTTCAACATATTAGCTGCTGCCATGTGTCGCAACACTATTTTTTTACCGTCCTCTGGCGCTGACGTGCTTGTTCTTTTGCTGCTGTTATGGGCCGTTTTGCAGACTGCTTTAGTGTTGGACCGTCCGACGATTGAACTAAGCCCAATAGATTATCATGTGCGACGTCAGTGTCTCCTCACCATTTTATACTGCTGGCGTTCGCTTGTGCAGCACAAGGCCTGCGGTAAGTAAGAGAGCCAGACAGGATGGTAGAAGATCTTCTGCACCGCTATCGTAGTATTGATTTGTCTTTGAAGCCGTACCAGTGTTTAGTTTTATTGTACAACTATCGAGATTGAGAATTTGGTAACCGAGCTGGTGAAACTCCTCTCTCATCTCATAAAATTCTCCCTTCTCTCTTTTTATAATGACCGTATTATGTCAGCGAATTTGCAGATGTGGCATAAAATTTAATACCTATGGAACCCCTTGTGAAACTTTCACTAAAACTAGTCTAAACATCGTATAATAACCACTTTGTTTATTGTCCCTATGAGCTATGATGCCTTGCTATTATTTCTCACCCCCGAGGTCATCCTTTCAAGTGGGAGACCAATCATTCCTATTATTGTGTTTGCACCATTTTTCAAGTTGAACAGCACGAAGATTGACATGAAAATATAATGCATTAATTTCAATTATGTATGCAATTACAAATAGGGAGCCTTCTATTTATTTTAACCTTGTATTTTCCTGCTAAGAAGCATTATATGATACTAACCATGGTCCAAGTACCCATAAATGGATCTTCGGACATAGAAAAACAGTATAAGTTATTTTTTGTTTAAAATAAATTATATGTATACTCTATAGTTTTAGCTGAATTTATATGTATGCTTTGGGCTACGATCCCACACACATCTTAGGTTAGGCCGGTTCTATTTCATTTGTCACCGCAGCTTAAATCTGATTGTGCTTGATACATGCTTCGCGTCTTCACGGGCGCGGCAAGCCTATTATAATCAGTGTGCGTGCAATTCATGGGTCTTAGCCTACCAACGGCAAAGGCCCATAAGAAACGCCAACATTTAGCCCGCGTATTAGGGCCGAAGGGCACGAGCCCCATTACATTACTACACACTCGAGGCCCAATTTGGAATTCCCAAAGGTTTTGGGAGGAGGGCCTGTAGGAACCCCAGCCCATATAATTGTACGTGCATTAGCCATTACAGCCCAGCTCCTCCAAAATACACCCTACAGCCCAGGTGGCCCAGGGCAACCTCTAACGGAGGCATCGAGACGAAAGCGAGATCGGGAGGGGGCCTGACAAAGCGAACGGCGAGCCCACCGGCACCGGAGGAGAGATGGCGCGGAGGAGGGGTGGCCCCGCGGCGGCGGCTGCGACGGCGGTCGCCTCGCCGGCCGTTGTCGGGACGCTCGCCCTCATGGCGCTCGTGTACTACTCCACGCTGTTCGTCTTCCTGGACCACTGGCTCGGCCTCGGCACGCCGGCCGGCGCCGCCCACGCGGCCGCCGTTTCGCTCGCCGTCGTCGCGTGCTTCTTCGCCTTTGTGTGCGCCGCGGCTGCTGACCCGGGCTCCGTTCCCGCCTCCTTCGCGCCCGACGCCGAAGCCGCGCAGGGACAGGTCGGACAACCGAGATCTCGGGACTCTCTCTCGGCTTTGCTTACACTCCTTGCTTTCCTTGTCTTGGATTTACGTCTATTTCTTGCCAACCTTGAGGGGCTACAATCACTAGGTTTATTGCTATAAAACTGTGATGAACTGGTGGTTGTTCAATTGGAACACCTGGAAGTGTAAATTGACATAAAATGCACCTTCCACACGAGTTCAGCTTCAGCTGGAATCCATGTCTCATTACATCAGCTGCCAATCACAAGCTTGATCGTTTTCAGAGATGAACCAGTCACCATGAGCTAAATGAGATGGATGTGCATGCACCAGATAATCACACGTTTTTCTTGATTCCTTCATGTCACTTTGCTCGATCAGTACTCCTTAGTGCTTTGTTTTGCATGCTGATTATATATTTGGTTGCAGCGGGGGTTGGAATCAAGGTATTGTGATAAATGTTGCATGTTCAAGCCTCCTCGATCCCACCATTGCAGGGTCTGCAAAAGGTGTGTTCTGAAAATGGTAGGTGCGCACCATCTTTGTGAGTACTGATGCGCTGTTCTGCCATACACTGCTGCAACTAAAAGTCCTGGTAATGCTGTTGATGGCAGGATCATCACTGTGTCTGGATCAACAACTGTGTGGGATATGCTAACTACAAAGCCTTCATCATCTGTGTCCTAAATGCAACTATCGGGTCTCTTTATTCATTTGTAAGTGACTATATGCTGGACCAAAGTTGGTGCATCTTCGTCAATTTCACAATTGTGTCAAAATATTTTGCAGGTGATATTTCTGTGTGATCTCTTTCTGAAAGAGCATGAGTTTGATGTTCTTTATGTGAAGATAGTCTATGTAAGTGCCCTGACCTTTATTCTGTTCTAGGATCTCTCACTATGCTATCAGAAACCTCTCGTGCTAAATATTCAATCAATTATTGGGCCGTCATTCCACTATTCTTCCAGTTTGTACCATTATTCACCAATACTGGGTTTGGTTGCTTGGTTTCCAGAAAGATCAGGTTTTGTGCCTATTTTTATCTTGATAAGCTGGCATGCGGCTTTTGTATGCCCACGCTGATATGATTTGTACAATATTTAGATAGTCATTAAATCCTAGTACTTTCGTTTACACTATCAGAGGATCAACTAGGATATAGGGTATAGCAGACACCAGTAATGTACTCTTTCACATGTTGATATATTTTGACTTGTTAGGATCTGAGGGAAATGATCATGAACAATTATTAACTAGTATATCGCATGACAAAATTGACCCTTTTCTTGTAAAATTCTTGTGAGCTGTCAGCCGTTTGTCATGATTTCAACTCAACTGAGATTGATATAAGTATTAGCTGCAGAGAAGTCAAAAAATGGATTCGGGTAATTTTTTAAGTTGCATAATAGATGGAAACATTCCAATCTTGCAAAGTAATCTTTTAGGTTGTAGAAGTCATTCTCTATTTAGTTTTGTGTCATGTCTTTACTTCTTTTAATATAAGCACCAGACTATGATCAAATTTAAAATTGAATACTGAAAATGCAGATCTTGGCTGGTGTCCTGTTATTCTTCTTAAGCTTGACAATAGGTTCTCTATTATGCTGGCACATCTATCTCTTGTGTCATAACATGACAACCATAGAGGTAAGCTACTATTTGGAATTCCAAACTTCTCGTCCACTACATAGTTCCATTGCACCATATTTTATTATTTTCGGCTCCTTTGCATCAGTACCGGGAGGCAGTAAGAGCGAAGTGGCTTGCAAAGAAGAGCGGGCAGAAATATCGCCACCGGTTCGATCTTGGCATGAGGAAGAACATTCAAATGGTACTTTCACATCAAAAAAATATGTACCACATCCAAAACTAATCCTTACAAGATCAGGATTTCAGTTTTCGGTGTTCCAAGTTTGGTGTTAAAGATCTACATATCAGTTACCCTGTTCTTGTTTAGCACTCCGTTTGACTGAATTGTTGGTTGATTTGATCTGTAACAGATCCTGGGTCCAAACATTCTTTGCTGGCTTTGCCCTACTGCGACGGGGCATTTGAAGGATGGCACCGAGTTCCAAATCACAAACAACTGACGGGATGCACCATCAGCATTGCCAGTGGCCTCGTACTGCCATGTAGATTTACAAGTTAGTTTATTTTGTTACCAAATGGCTCATAGTCCTGTTCCATTGGCTTTGTTGCCAGCCAGGGCATCTGTAGAAATCTTCAGATCTCCCCCAATATTGTAACAGCATGTAAAGTTTCCTCCCCGCCGTCCCATCTCCATGTATCTTTGACTGTTTTTTCAATTTTATTGTGTATGTGTAGAGATGTTTTGAGTTTGATGATCAAATGTACTGAAACATTGGATGTGAAGTTACTCTGAACGTGCTACAATTTTCCCCAAATTGTATGGCATATGAACATAGTGTATGAATAGAGTTGTTTGGGGCTTGAAATACGGTACTGAAACATTGGAGTGATTGGATCATTGGATTGTGAAGTTTTATCTGAATTTTTGTTGCAATTTTTTCCCCCAATTTTATGGCATATGATACGTGCAAGTTTCTGTTGTTTCTGGTAGTACTGGCCCCACATGCAGTCACACGAGTCGGCGAAGGAAAGAAAGGAACTGCAGGTTCTTCGTACTCGTACGATAGCAACAGGTCAAAACGAAACGAAAGATAGAACTCCACGTTTCTTGCTCCCACAGTCCCACGCCGGCAATGGCGACCGCCCCAGCCCACGCAGGCACCGTTGCCGCCGGCGGTGAAGCGTTGATGTCCCACGGTCGAGTTGGGACCAGTCGGATCCCACCTCGTCTTGGCTTCCTCTCCAAACCGTCCTCCCGGTGGGCCGCGATCTCGCTGCCTCCGGGGCCTCGCCACGCGGCTCCGGCGGCAGCCGCGGCCAAGGAGCGGGTCGCGGACGAGGAGGAGGAGGGGACGGCGTGGGTGGAGCTGGATCCCATCGCCAGCGAGCAGCAGCTGGACCGGGCCCTCGCGGAGGCGCAGCAGCTCGACCTCCCCATCGTCCTTCTCTGGTAACCCCACTTTCCTGGATTGGATTGTGTAGGCTGGCGCTGTTATTTTCTCCGATAAAGCGATCGTTTCTGTATGATTGCGGGGTTAGCAGGTCGTGTTTGTCCGATCAGGCGGCCATTGCTGGAGCTCAAATTGAGCATCTTGGGTGAACGGAAAAGAGACCTTTTGTCCATTTGTTCGTATGTTCAGTCACTTGGTGGTAGCCGGGGAATTTATGTATTTGACTTGGTTTGATGTCATTCTGGTTGGATGGCTTATTTGCATCGGCATATCGCAGTGATCAATGGCAGTGGCCTTTTCGTGAATCTACCTTTTGTCTTTTCCTGATTTTCAGTTCCATCTACCTGTGTCTATATTGGCAGTAAAACTGCTATTTATATCGGAGTAGAAACCTAAATGTTGAACCGAACTTCATTTTGTGTCTATTGCGTGCACGTGTTGCAGCCAATGTTATGCTCTCCTGGTTCTGGTGTATGGTTCAGTGATCAACAGGTTGCTTACAGCTTACCTGTATTCTCCTTACCATATGAATAACAGTGCCATTGTTCAATTTCTTTTTTGTCTATTTAACTCATATATGTGATTGCAGGAAAGTACTTCCACTATATAATTTTATGTAGAAAAAATTCCAACTTATCATTTTCTTCATCTATCTCAACCATAGGTTGTTTATGCAATAAAACCTACATCATATGATAAATATGCCACTAATGTCAAATTTATTTTGAGTAGTGTCTGTAGTTGCGTCCGTTGAAACTTCCCAAAGCATCTGTTGGACCATGCCTGAATTTATACTTTTGCGATATGTAGGATGGCAAGTTGGTGCAGAAAATGTATATATTTGAAGCCTAAGCTTGAGAAGTTGGCTGCAGAATACCATCCAAGGTTAGAGAGGTTTCTCCCTAGATTGACAATGAACTACGCTGCTGGTGTTTTTGACAATCGATGATCTTAATATGCAGAATCCGGTTCTACTGTGTTGATGTCAATGCAGTTCCACAAAAGCTTGTGAACCGTGCTGGAGTAACAGTAAGTCTACCCTTTCAGTATTGATATATATATATCTGAAAACATATTTACGTCCAATTATGCTAAGATCAAAGCTTTTTTAATCTTTTTTCTTATTTATGAGAAGCTTCTAGAATCCTTCCACGTGCTTCTTTCCTGTTGTGCTGGAACCTGGCAACCTCTCCTTTATTGGCCCTGGAAACTTTGTTGTCAGTTGCGGAGTTGCCGGCTTTGTGCAACTTGCATCTAAATATTTCCTAGACTTATCCTTTAGCTTTGGTATTAGAGTACAATATCAAATATCCTCCGATGATGCATTTGGCCTCACTATTACCTTGTCTGCAGCAATTACGTATATACACAACTGACAAATTAGATCCCTTGTATATCTGTTAAATTAATACACACGCTATTGCCTGCTTTTGTCCAACTTGTGTGATCTGTACCGCGGAGCTCGAGCAGAAGATGCCTTCTATACAGGTATAACCCGGGCTTGTTGCCTTCTTCATGGTTTCCATCTTGCTATTGTCTATCCTGAGGACGATTCTGTCCTGTGCAGCTGTGGAGTGACTCCCAGAAACAGGACGAGGTGATCGGCGGACACAAATCATGGCTGGTAATCGACGATGTCCGGAGGATGATCGAGCGGGAGGAATGATCCAGCGTGTCTTTTAGCGCAACAGTTGCGTGTCAATGCTCCTCAACAAAAAAAAGTGTGCCAAAGAAGATAATCCAGTATTGCCACTTGCTCAAAGTTTGAGCAATATGTCAGTCCTTGTATCGACATATTAGGATCCCACGGTCAGAGGCGACACGAAACATGGATTCATCGTGCATAAACACTCAGGGCAGCACTCTCTGGTGTTGGAACCGGAAGAATGATGGAATTCAGCTACCAGGAGTGGCCTGATGTTCCTGTGATGCCCTTGATGTATCCATGTGTGGGTATTAACTGGAACTTGCTGTATCAACAATAATTCAATACGGAAAGACTTATTGCCTATGTACTGACTGTCCTTGATATTAGCCATTGAGTCAAGGACTTCTCGGCAACACATGTTGAAGTGGTGTACTGGTGTGGTTCCAGTGCCTGCTGTCTACTCTAAACTATTCATCAATTGTGACAGACTTGAATACAGATGCAGCACAATGAGTACAATATTTTTTTTCAGGCTTTCCCAAAATATGCTAATCCTGCTCACAAATACTAGTATATAGCTAGTATGCATGTTGGTCTTGCATTATCAGAAGACAAGTTTGATACGAGCTTATTTAATTGGGAAGTGGCAGCAGGTTCCCCTGTTTGCTTGATTACTATTTTTAATACCATATGAGTGCCCGAGATGAGGATATACCTTTTTCTCAACCATAAACAATACCCCAATGCCTTTCTTGCGCCATGTTTTCTTAGCACGATCGCAACCTCGCCACTTTCTTGTGTCTAGCATTAGGTTTTTCGTTTTTTTTGCATATTTCTATTAATTAACAACACCAATAGGCAGCCACTTCCTCTCTTCATTGTCAAGCTGCTCCTGGTATGTATGATGGATGATATTATCCTCGTTTGACTTGCCCGTCAGTCGGAGTAGCTTGTGCGCTCTGCCCTGGCCCCACAGCCGCAGAGTGTGGGCCCACTTGTCAGCCGCAGATCGAGAGAAGAAATAATCAACGCAACAACTTTCCATCTGCAAACATGGTATGGTACCCTAGAACTATCGTTCTGTATTCACTCCTGAAAAGCAAGGAACACATGAGCAAGAGGAGATATAATCCTTTTCCTTTATATTAAGAAGAAAGATTGAAAAGAAAGATAAATCTGTTTCAAATCAAACAAAGTGAAAGACAGATACGGCGTGGTTTGTTATGATCTGTACATGGCCTCATCGATTTCAATCTCTCCCTGGATTGGATTGTTTGTTGGTCTTCCAGATTTGTACTGCCACGTCATATCTCAACTGATCGAGATCCGCGCTGGCCCTGATCGGACGGCTGTGGAGGACCCGAGAGGCGGCCTACCGGTCTCCAGGAAGAAAAGGCCAGACGTCGCTTTCTGTTTCCGCCTCCGCTGGCCTCCTTTCCCATTCGTCTCGTCCTGCGCCGCGCCTCTCTCTCTCTCTCTCTCTCTCTCTCTCTCCCTCTCCCCCCGGCGCAGCAGCCGCCTTCCACAAATTCCCCAATCCCCAAACCCTAAATAAATCCCCTCCCGTCAGGGCAATCGCCGCCCGAAATCCTCGGCTGAATCCAGCAGCCACCGTCTTCTTTCGCGTTGGCCCGTTGGATGGGGCGGCGGCCGGCGCTTTCGGTTCCGTAGTGGATTGAAGGCGCTTCCGGGGGTCGACCGCCTGCCTGTTTGATGCTGCTGCCGCGGCCCTTCTAGAGGTGAGATTCTGATCGGGTTCGCGTAGGTTCTCGATCGATCGATTGCCCGGGTGCGACAGTGGGGGATGCTGTGCGATGTTTTATCTTCTTTTTTGGTGTTGTTTGCCTGTCTTAGTTGGGCTAGGGAATGTTTCATTGTTTTCATCCCGCGGATTAGGATATTTCCCCCTCAAGGTTTCATCGGGATGTCGTCTGATAGTTAGGTTTTCAGTGACTTCTAGTGTCTGTTTCTTTCTTCTGATTCAACTTGATGCGCCAGCTTCCTACTTCACTTAAAGGTCTGTTTTTTCTTGATAGAAATAACGGCAAAGACCTACGATTGATGAAGCGATTTCTTTTGTTCTATAATCCACTCTGCTCTTGAAAGATGCATCCAATTGTACTTGCAATTGAACCCAACTGTCTGTATACAAGCTTAGGCACAACAGTACTGATCATTGCCTGTTTGCTGGTTTTAGGTTTTTCACTGAAGGAAGCAGAAGGAACAACAAAGGCAGGCGCTGCGGCGATGGCTCCGTCTCCAGCGGCAGCGGCTGGCCCCACCTTCGAAGACCTTGAACGTGACTTGCAGGCAGTTCTGATGGACCAGAACCATACATCATCTGCCGACGACCTCAGCATATTCCGCAGTGGCAGCGCTCCCCCCACTGTCGAGGGCTCTCGCACTGCCATTGGTGCGCTCTTCTCTGGTCCACCACTAAATGTCAACAATCTTGGTGGCGGCAGTAGTAGCGGTGCTGGTGTTGACATGCTCACTGAGGAAGAGATACGTTCACACCCAGCATATCTGTCGTACTACTATTCTAATGAGCACCTCAACCCAAGGCTTCCACCACCAATGGTGTCTAAAGAGGACTGGCGTGCGGCACAGCGGTTCCAGGCTGTGTCTGGAGGTGTTGGGGATAGAAGGAGGAGGCCCTCAGAGGTTGGGGGTGGAAACTCGCTGTTCTCAGTGCAGCCAGGGGCACGTGAGGGCGGTGGAGAGAAGGTGCTGCTGAATGATAGAATGGGGAGAGGTGAAAGGAATGGGCTTGCACGACAGCAGTCATCGGAGTGGCTCGGGAGGGGCACTGATGGGCTCATTGGCTTGTCAGATGTCAATGGCCTTGGGTCTCGGCGCAAGAGCTTTGCTGATGCATTGCAGGTTTGGAAGATATTTCATCATTGATTTTTTTTTGTTGCTGTATGTCTATGTACATCTTCAGTAGAAGCAAACATTCGTAGTGAATGGAATTATAGAACTCAGATTCGGTATAAGCAAACATTTTTTTTGGTCTACTGACTACTTAATGCATCTCTTTTGATCTATTGGTGGAATGCTAGATGAAATTAGCAGATTATTTTTATTGCCTTCAAATCATACCTCTAATAACGTTAAAATCAACCAGAGTTACATTTACTGGTGAACTTGGTGGATGCCATATGAAACTTCTTGCACAGATACTGATAGGCTGCTACTACAATGCGTCACCACTATATTTATTAGTGGAGTTTATTAGTGTGTATGACATTATGTTTCTCTTTTTTGTTTTCCAATTCTCATCTGCAATTGTTTCAATGACAGGAAAATATTAGCCGTCCTGCTGCTACGGCTGGTCATCTTTCACGGTCCAATAGCCGCAATGCTCTTGAGAGCCCAAATCCAATCAGGTCATCTGATTCACCTAAACCACAACTGCAGAACAGATCAGAATCCATGAATGGCCTGCGATCTGGAACCACTTCACCCAGTCTGGTCAGGGTCCAAAGTCTTGGTTCGTCAATGTCTCGTACCTTTGCTTCTGCAGTAGGCTCTGTCTCAAGAAGCACCACCCCGGACCCCCAGCTGATCCGGAGAACTCCTAGCCCTTGCCTTCCTCCAGTTGGAGTTCGGATGGGGAGTTCTGATAAAAAGGTTGAAGCTATAGCAGCTGCTTCACTTAATCATGATGGTGCTGACATTGCGGCAACTCTGTCTAGCTTAAGCCTATCTGGAAATAAGATGTCAAGTGTGGAAACTGAAGCTCAGAATCATGTTTACCAGAACTTTGGTGATCAGACAGATGTACTGTTCAATGTACCAAAGGAACATAGGCAATTTTCACAGCAAAGTTTAGCTCAAAATACTGATGAAGACTCGCTTAATGCCCCTGAATATTCAGTTTTTCCAAATGGGGGGAGTAACTTCAGTAATTTGCATGTTAGTAAGCTGGCGTCTCATAGCAATAGCAAGTTCTCTATGCAACCACACAGTAATGCCAACAAGAAAGGATCTTTGATGAGCTCAGCTGGATCAATTTCTCACTACCAGAACCTGAATGGTGATAGCCGTGGCATTGATATATCTGGACAGCATATGAAGACTCATGCAGGCGGTTTTACTTCATCCATGCTAAGCAATCAACTGACTCCTGGTACACTTAATCCCCTTCCGCATCTCTTCCTCTATGCATGTCTCTGTCATGTCTTTCATTCACTCACCTTTTGGACTGTTTTTTCATGTCCAGATGCGGACTATGGCAACGTTCTTTCGAACCATGGGGGATCCAGTTTTCAGGGCCAACCGACGGAGACAATGTATGCCCAATATTTGCAGGCTAACCCTGATTCCCCCCTTGGTGCAACTGCAAGCATGAGTCCTTTCCAAGGGAGGGGTTTTACTAGTACAGGTCACCTGGATAGTCCTGGATACCAAAAAGCATACCTTGGGTCATTATTTGCCCAGCAAAAGCTTCAGTATGGAATGCCATACCTGACCAAATCTGGTGCTCTTAATCCAAATATTTATGGCAATGATCCTGCATTTGGCATGGGAATGACTTATCTAACAAGTCCTCCATCTAGTCCGTATATCTCATCTCATCAAGGTCATGCCAGGCAAGGAGAGCGACTAACCCGAATTCCATCTGTGGTGAGGAACACTGCTGGAGGATCCATAGGATCATGGAATTCGGAAAATGGTCTGATGGATAATGGTTATGGGTCCTCCCTGCTGGAGGAATTCAAAACCAACAAAACCAGATCTTTTGAGCTGTTAGATATTGTAGGCCATGTGGTCGAATTCAGGTAATATTCCTTGGAATTCCAACAGATTTCAAGTTGCTTTGTTTTTCATGAAGCTTATATGGTTCTGTCTCTCTCAATCTCTCTCATCCTTCAGTTCGGATCAGTATGGGAGTCGCTTTATACAGCAGAAACTGGAAACTGCTTCTATTGAAGAGAAGAACCTGATTTTCCCTGAGATCCTTTCCCAGGCACGTACTTTGATGACTGATGTTTTTGGAAATTATGTCATACAGAAGGTAAGCAAACCTCATTTGCAACAGAACAAGTTTGATTTGATTTTTTTTAATTTGCAAATTTGCGGTAAAATTGAGATCTTAGTTTTGAATTGGTAACTGCTTGAACTTGGCAGTTCTTTGAATACGGAACTGAAACACAAACGAAGCAACTGGCAAGCCTACTCAAGGGTTATGTGTTACAGCTGAGTCTTCAAATGTATGGCTGCCGAGTGATTCAGAAGGTTTGTATATTTCTACAAGCACATTGTTTTCTCCGTATTTGTTTAAATCACACTCATGTAGTGATCCAGAATTTCTATGGATGCTTAGTAGTGTACTATTTTTGTAGGCTTTGGAAGTTGTTGAAGTGGAACAACAAACACAAATGGCTTTGGAGCTTGATGGATCTATCATGAGATGTGTTCGTGATCAGAATGGCAACCATGTTATCCAAAAATGTATAGAATGCATCCCTCAGGAGAGGATACGCTTTATTATTTCAGCCTTCTATGGACATGTGGTGGAGCTTTCCATGCATCCCTATGGTTGCCGTGTTATTCAGGTTACATCGACCTTCCTCTGGTTTTACCATCTTTTTTTTAAAAAAAGATTTTGCTAAATGTATTCTTGGATATCACCAGAGAGTCTTGGAGCACTGTGATGATGAAAGCACACAAAATGCCATGATGGAAGAGATTATGCAGTCTGTGGTTACTTTAACAGAGGACCAGTATGGCAATTATGTAATCCAGGTAACTTTCTAATCATTTCCTTGTCTTCTTCTGATGTACTGAGTTATGACTTCAATTTCACCTTTACAAAAAGTGATGCACACTATTACCGAATCATTCTTCTGTCAATCAATCATCCATTGTAGCTACATCTCTTGTGCATGTAAGATTTACTACCCACAGCAAGTGGTTTTTAGGACTTGTCTATTGTGACCAACAGACCTGCTCTGTCTCTACTTTTGCTTCATTACCATGAGCCAATTTTTCTGGCATGGTGTTGAGGTGATGTTCAGCTTTATCATCCCAAAATATGATATTTTGAAAAGGCTTTGTTGTTGTTTAATGTATGATATTTGACTTTCAATATATTTCCTTTTTATTTAAAATGTTGTATTATGTTGTGGTTTCTGTATTGACCTGCCATTGCCTTCGGGTTATGTTTATTCATCCCATTTTCAGAAATAGCTTTCTTTTTTTTTCTCGAACGGCGCAGGAGAACTGCGCATTATTTCATTTAAGAAGAAATAGCTTTCTATAATCCTGTTCCTGGTTTCGCAGCATGTTCTGCAGCATGGGAAACCAGAAGAGCGATCTACTATAATTACACAACTTGCTGGGCAGATAGTGAAGATGAGCCAGCAGAAGTTTGCTTCCAATGTTGTTGAGAAATGTCTTACTTTTGGTACTCCCGAGCAACGCCAGATTCTGATCAATGAGATGCTTGGCACAACTGATGAAAATGTGCCATTACAGGTTTGTTTTCAATAATCTGTTTGAGCTTGTTAGTTCTTTAGTGCAAAGCACTTTTGGTATGGCAAAGGTAGAAGATCGATAGCAAAATGTTTGGTAATAATTTTGAACTCCTGATGCGGTTTAGATGCTGAATTGTGATAGCATATAAGTAGCGGAAGGCAATTCTTATTTTCTTTTTGCTGAGCAACTTAATTTCTGCGGCAGTACCATGGTCTGCTGTTGCAGGGTTGAATTTCTTGTATTCTCACAACACTTGTCATGTGAACTTATGCTTCCCAGGCAATGATGAAAGATCAGTTTGGAAACTATGTGGTGCAGAAGGTTCTAGAGATCTGTGATGACCAGAACCGTGAATTGATTCTTTCCCGTATCAAGGTACACTTGAATGCACTGAAAAGGTATACCTATGGAAAGCATATTGTTGTGCGTGTTGAGAAGCTCATTGCTGCAGGAGGTAAATAGATCCGAGACCAAAAGCTATATTATACTGATGAAATTATCATCCTTTTTGTTTGATCTTTCCTGGTCAGTTACTAAAGCATTTGCATATTGCTTGTGTTTTTATCATCGTTTAGAACGGCGTGTTGGCGCTACATCATCTTGCTGAGATGGCAATGGTTAGTTGACAGAATAACACCTGTACAGACAGACAGACAGATAGCGAGGCCTAGCTTTTTACCATTACCCCAGTAGTCAGTCATGTTGAGCGAGTACAACCGGAGAAGTTACAAAGGCTCCCAAAGCCTTTGCTGTAAATAAAGGAGAGCCTCTGGAAATAAATAAGAAATCAGAAGAAGAGATTTTGCTTGTCCTTGAGAAATCAAGCTGTATATTTGTATGGTTTATTTTCCCCTCTGGAAGCAGCAGGATAAAGAAGTGCAAAATACTGTGGAAGAAGCAAAGCAATTAGCAGAAAGAAAAAGGTTTAGGATGATAGATGATGGGAATCAAGGACAGCTGTAGAATATCCTTTTTTTTTCCTTGGGTTTCACCAGTCAGTGTATAAGTAAGGTTCATGGTGATGTTTAAATCTCTGTAAAGCCTGCCTTTAATTTACTGACATTTTGCTGAAATCAAATGCATATGTTTCTCTCTGCCAAATGCCTGCACCTGAGCAACCCTGGAAAGATCAGCTTTTTTCTTCTTCTTTTTCTTTTCTTTTTCTTTTTCTCAACGTTTGCATAATACTTATCAAATGTTGTAGTTAACTTTTGTAGACGATGCATATAATGGCGTAATCTTCTTGCTAAAAATTCTAAGCTCAGTCTAGTCCATCTTGTAATTTAGAGGCTAATTAGGGCTAATATTGGTCACGCTCAAAACTCAAGACAGCGATTCTAGGCCAAGGGGTGAACTTTATTAACAGCCGGGACGTTATTTCTTCCAGGGATACATGCCTGCTGCCCGAAATATTATTCCCAAAGATACATACTCCCTCCATCCCAAACTCCCTCCATCCAAAAAATAAGTCATCCTAGAATTTTAGGACAAATTAACAAAATAGTAAAATGCACATGCACTTTCTAAATGCACTTTCTAAATAGGGTAAGATATAGGGTAAGATGACTTGTTTTTTGGACAAATTTTGAATCCTAAAATGACTTTTTTTTGGACGGAGGGAGTACATGAGCATGGCTGCCTGGGCAATGCATCAGGTCCTACCTCCTGGTGAGAGCACTTTGGACAGGTCCAAGCTACAGGCCACTAGTCTACACTCTACAGCACACCGCTCGAAGGTCACCCGCCTGTGATCGGTGCGCCGGTGAACGGTGTATTTGGCTTTCCCCTCAACCCAGCTGGACCAGTGGCGCTATGACGCGCACGGCATTCTGGTGCCGGCTACCTCCTTGGACATTTTTAGGAACAGGTCCAGGTTGTGGTGGTACAGGCCTTCCATGCCGTCATCTTCGTCTGTTCCTCTTCCATGGATGATGCCCTCCGGGGCTAGTGAGTTCTTGGTGCTGCTCACCGCTTGCTCGTCATCGGACCAGTCACCATTCTCCATCACATCCCGCATGGCTAGATCCTCATATTCCTCATCTGATTTGGTAGAGTGCTCGTCCACAGAGCCTGCGTCTATCTGCAAGGATTCAGTATACATGAGAGCATTCAGCGCATTTTGACTTCCAAGTGTGTGGTGGGTGAAACAACTAGAAGCAAAACACCAATCAAAATTGTTGACATTGAAAGAGGGGTAGGTATCACTACCTCGTGGTTGTCTCTTTCTTCATCGGTTAGATCTTCATCAGTTTCACCATCGCGAGGGTCATCAGCTTCTTCTTCTTCTTCGCTGCCATAGACCGAGTACTCCTCCATAAGCTAATAAAGTTAAAGTACTGTTAGATTGCGAATACTGCATATGGCATACAAATTTCGCATGCGAACAATCTGAAGTTTTCTCTGAACATATGGCCATATCAAGAGCCCTCCAGGATTTGCACTGGATGCTATAACATTTCAAACATAAAAAAATCTCAAGGTTTGAAATGTTACTCAAATCACAATCCTGGTAGATCAAAACATACCTCCTTAGAGGTGGAATCTAACATCTTCGGCGAACTGCAGCATGATGAAAAATTTCTACCACCATTCTCCATGCAATCAACCCTAAGGTCTTCTACACTTCCAGTATGGCTGGTTCCACCTGTGTCACTCATCCAGGCACTGATCCCAAAAGGACCAAATTGGAGATTGACTGCCTCCGCCTTCCCAATTTGTGAGGGATCCAATATAGTGTTTTCAGCGGACTTCTTGCTGTTTGTAATATTATTGAGATTCCCATTGCCATCACTTGTACCTACATGCCAAGCTTTGGTGACTGAACCGTCAGTGTTCAGGAGAGCCATCAAATTCCTTGAGGACCCCTTCCTTTGGATCAACTGGAACATGCCCTTAGAACCCAAGGTGTTCGCTGCACGCTGATTCCTGTATTCTTCATCCACCACGGCAACAGTGTTTGTGTTGAGGTCATAGAGTTGCTCCCCAGCTTCTCGGCGGCGAAGACAGCTGAAAACTGTGGCATGTATAGCTGCCACACTCTGGTCGACATTGGTGTTGTTAATCTTTGGCACAAGATGCTTGTCAGCTCGGTTGCATAGGTATTCCTGGATAGCTCTGATATTTCGGATGTATTTGATATATCTGTTCTTTGCTGGGTCTAGAGTCATGTACTTTGCACGTACAGCAAATCGTTCCATGTGTTTCTCCTCATTTGTAATATATATCATAAATGGTATTATGGAAGGATGTTTCTTCATTAGCCCCATCTGTTGGATAAAATAAGTAGAACAGCTTAATCAGGGAACATGAGATATAACTAAGTAAGGCGAAGCAGCATAAATGAAAACAGTGTTATGAAATATTCCTTTCATTGTTTCTTGACTAATACGTACCACAAAATTAAGGCTTAGATGGACTCCTTCAACAATCACAGATTCTTTTTGCTCTTCCCAGGATGTAATTAATCTGTCCAGGCTGTCGATCACCATCTCGCTTTGCGCCTTGTAGCCTTCTACTGCCATTTGCTTGTTGCCAATCAATTCAGTTCTAGGTGGTAGCTCTGAGTTTGCATGATGAGATTTGCCATCTGAAGTGACATCTTTGCCTCCACTGATATTAGGATGAGAAACAATTGTTGGTTTATTTGCCTTATGCTTTGCCTTCGCCTGAGCAACCGCAATAGGATCTAAATAGTCGCCTGCATGGTAGGTTGAGGCATAGAGAAGAGGGTTTCGTTTTTCATCTGCAAAGCCTCTCATCATATGTCGTATGGAATCAGTAGAAATTACTGTCGTGATACCCAATCTACTACCCTGGGAAACAAAAACAGCTCATATTAGGCATTCAACATTATCATCGCTCATTTCTTTGAGTTTGATAAAATTTTCTTAAAGCAATTAAACAGTAAGTCAAACTAGAAAGGATTAGATACATCTAAGTTGGTTGTATTATGGACACTTGATACTAAAATGAACAGACTTGTAGCAAATTGCTGGATTGCTGATATGGTTCAATGATTGCTAATCCAGAAATGGACAATTGCTCTAGACGATAAACATACCAGCAAAGATGATAGAGTGGACTTGCCACATCCGCTTGTTCCACACAAGAGTATTGTCACCGATTCCTTTCTCTCTTTAATTCTGATTTGAACAGTGGGAGAAAGGAAAAGAAAGAAATATTATCAATTACTTTTAGGTTGCTTTTGAGTGGCTGTGCTGTGATGAAACGTTGATGGGTAAAATACATCCATCATGTTACGACAAATAATTTTCACTTAAAAGAAAGCATGTCAAACATGAATGGAAATAAATATGATGGACATGTGCATTAAATGGGCAGATAAATATATATAAGTTTATAACTTAAATTCATGTGAACTTAGAAATACAGCGACAATGAAGTTACTTTACCTGCAAGCGAGAAGGAAGTCAGCTTTCTGGTTGGGTCCGACATACTTGTACAAAGAGAGGGCATCGCATACAACACTTACGAACTGCTCCCTTGAAATAACAACGGTTGTCTGGTTCTTGTATAATTCAAATGGTATGCTGCTGCTACTTCTCTCCAGAGTTTTTTGAGTATCTGTACCATCTCCAAGAGCAAGATAATTTTCTTGTTTGGTTACCCCATCTAACTTTGATGCAGCCAAGAATTCACTCTTCATCACATTGAATACTCTCTTGCTAATCTGATGGTGCCAACAAGAATGGAAAAAAGTTTCTTATCAATGCAGGTCTAGTCAATGCTTCACACAATCTGCAGAGCAGTAGGTATCAACAAGTAATTGCTTTTACACATAACCCAATTGGACCGTCAGCGGAACGAAAGGTGTCAGCCAGCCACGACCAAATCAGAGTAAAAATAAGGCACGTCAAGTGGGAACCTGATACCCGTTCAAGTCAATTGCCAGATACTGTCTAGAATCGTGTACCCATCAAACAAGCTAGGGTCCGAAAGCAAAAAGATCATCCATCATGCAAAGGCCAAACAAAACGCGTCTACATCACACAACATGGTGTTGTCTTTATCGATCAAACATAATAATTCCGAGAAAGCAATAGTAATCCACACCAGCTGAACTAAGAGGCAACAGTTGCATGACAGTATATCAGCGACAGCGACCCCAGAAGCAAAGTAGTATCACTTAAGGACAAATTCTGTTTGCAGCAAGAACAAGAACTTGGAAGGAAAGGTGGATTTTTCAGATTCCAAAAATGCAAAATTGGAGCCACTTGAAGCGTTGGGGAGCTCAAGCCTGACAAGGATAGGGCATGAGGGGATGGGGATTTTGGATTGAGCCGAGAACAAATCTGCGCACCAGCAGGAGACTTAAAGATGTCACCTTTTCATGTCAAAATCGCCGGTCATAAACCACAGATACCAGCGCAATAATAGACATGCAACAAGAAGAGGTGATTGACGCCCAAACCCCACAGAAAGTAGCAAGCTTTCGATGCAGGGATCTACCGCAGAAGGCGATTAGCACGCCAAGCAAAGTAAACATAGGAACAAGCAAGCAAGCACCGCAAAGGTTGGGACGAAGATCACACGCAAGAGCAGGGAGGCGTGAATAGAGGGGGAGAGGAAGAGACACCTTGAAGGCATGGCGAGGCTTGCATCCCATGAGATGCAGCGTGCTCTGCAGCACGGGGCGCGTGTACCGGAACGCCCGCCGGCCCCCGCCGTCGGCGACGGCAATGTAGAGCAGCTTCGGCGCCGGCGCCGGCGGTGGCGCCTCCTCCGCCATGCCCCCTACCTGCAACGGAGGGACCGGGAAGCCGGATCAAGAAACGGTGACCGGATCAGGGGAGCGGCACTGGGGAGAGGGCGATACCTGGAGGTGGAGAGGCGCGGAGGTGGGTTTTGAGGCGCATTGCGGCGGCGGGGTCATGGCGGTGCGGTTGGGGGGCGGCGGGCGGCAGGTGTCACGACGTCCACGCCGCGTCCGCGCATGGCGTCCACATGGCCGCCCGCGCGGCGCGCGCCCTTGTTCGCTTCTCCCCCTGGCTTCCTCCCGCTGGCCTTGGCCGCCCGCCTCGGTGTCCCTGTCTCGCAGCCTCGGCCGGCCGGCCGGCCTGCCTGGTTGCCTTGCCTGTCCCTCCCCCCCTCTCTCTGTCTCCTTGCCTTCTTGGGATACGAATTCCCCCCCGGTTTCCTCCTTGTTTCGAGGGTTCTTCGAATTTCTTCCCGCTTCTATGGTGGCTTTGTCACGCCAAATGCTTCGCTCCTCTTGACCCTTATATATACTCTATCGAGTTAGGCAGAATAAGGCATGTGATTGATTAGTTGTTGTTGCTAAACGCAACTGGGATGAGATGAGATGAGATGAGATCCGGTCATACAAAATCCATTTACACTATATTTTAATTAATTTTTAACAATGTTGGACGCGGCGTGCACTAGAATATTTAGATTAGGATGCCTTCGCTATTAGCGACTAAATTACATTACTCGGGAAAGTAGATGTTGTTTAACTTCATGCATACAACAAAGCATCAAGCAAAAGTTAGCTACCAGTTTCTTAGATCTTTCATCTATCTCTGCTCTACTCTATTGATCGAAAAAACTTGTTGGCTCTGGCTAAATTCCCAAGACGCTGCATAGAATTGTTCTCCGAAGTCAACGATCAAGAGCTAGCTTAGTGGTACAGATGGAGCATAGGCTGAGGATGAGGCGACCGCAGCTGCACGTCGTGACGACCACCCTCTTGTAGTCTTGTTTAATGTAAAACGATAGGGACAAGAAAAAGGTCCCTTTTGCTATTGCCAACACGGTTAAGCTAAAAAAAAACTATATGAACACAGTTTTATGTAGTTTATTTAATACTTAGCTGCTAAGCATGCACAAACTAGTACGTTATTAGTAGCATTTTAGGGTATTTCCTGCTTTAAAGGAATACCATCTTAGCAAAACTATTAAAGTTTCAATTTTGCCTACTCATACCATGTACTCCCTCCGTTCCAAATTGTAGATTATTTTAGCAAATCTAGATACATAGATTTTGCTATGCACCTAGATATATAATTGTGTCTAGATATATAATAAAATTTATGTATGTATGTTTGTTAAAATGACTTACAATTTGGAACAGATGGAGGGGTACTAAATATTACCCCGTGGATTGAATCTATCCTTATAAAGAGAGTAGTGTGAATAGTAACCATTTACACATCATGTATTCCTCTCGAACCAATAGACATTTCTGTATACCACCGGCCGATCGAAGCAGTTAACATTTTATAGGTCGTTGCTCTATTCTTCCCTTACTCTTTTTCGCACCTTGTTATATTGCAACTAAATCATGAGAGTTTTGTTGATAGCTTATAAGTAGTAGTACATACTTAATTAAGTTGATCCATCATCATCATCATCAATATATATAGCCTAGGTTTGCATCGAGTAGCGTTCCCTAGCAAACAAGTTAAATAAATGTTCGTCGTAAATAAGTAATAATAAAGGAGGAAACTAAAGAAGGAAAGGGGAGCATGGGGAATATGGGGATGATGGGTGGGACAAGCAACCGACGGCGCGCCAAAAACAACGGTCGCCAGGCGGACACGGCGGACCCAGCCGGTTCATCTGGTGCTTTGCTCACCTCCGACTCCGATCCTCCACCTCCCTTCTCCTCCTCCTCCTCATCTCTCTCCCCATGCCGGTTCACGCCATTATTACTTCCTCCTATTAATCAGAATGCGGCCTTTGAATTTTGCACGCTTGCTGCATCTAGCTCTGCGAGAAAAATTAAGATTATTGTTAAATGAGAGGAATTTGATTTCACTTTCTTTAAAAAAAGAAAAGAAAAGAAAAGCACTACCGCATATGAATCACTCTGGCCTCTGAATTTTGGCGATGGAAGGAATAACACTAGCTAGCAGTATCCCTAAAATAAAGTCAATTGATTGATGCTAGCTATAGCTAGTGCTAAGCCGAAACGCAGCGATCGAGAGCCTTCCATCGTCCAACATTGTGGAAATAAAACCAGAGGAAAGAAAAAGGAAATCAAAAAGAAAAAGAAAAAGAAAGCCAGCAGCAAGCCAATAGCAAAGCATCGATGCGCTTGCAGAGTTGCAGTTGCAGTCACTGCCGGCCGGCTTTCCTTGAGAATTTCGTTCGTTTCATACAGTGTGCAGGCGGTATCATCTCTCATCGGCCATGCATGGTTAATTATTCAAATTTAAAGCAAGCTTATTATTCCCATGGCCATTCATCCTATCAAAGGGAGGAGCGGCGCACGCCCAGGCGTCCTTTGGCCATCCTACTTCTAAATTACAATTCATTTTGGCTTTTTTACATATATATTACATATGTAAAATATATGTATCTAGAAAAGTCAAAATAAATTATAATTTAGATTAGCGCCAGACTGGAGAGAGGAGAAGAGGATCCTAGCTAGCTTTATCTTTCTATCTTTCTTCTGCATTGATTCTTTCTTGCCAGCAGCGATTCTTCTCCTTTCTTGCACGACTAGCACTTGTCGGAATCTGTCCTCCTTTGTTTAATTTCTTCCTACCAAACCAAACATACGCCTCATCCGTTCCTCCCTTCATCCTTCTCCCTAGCTAGTACGAATACTCATGCATTCAACAAGGAGTGTTGTTTGAAATTGTCTTAAGCCATATCAAATTTTGCTTACGAGATTAGTACATTTTAGGTCTCGAGTCTAGACATCATTCAAAAAAGTTATTGGTAGACTTATCACGAAATATACTTCATAAACAAAATATATTTTTCCTATTTTTCTATAAAGTATCTGTAAGAAAAGATACCAATCAAAGTGTATTTTAATGATCGCGCCCAAGGAAGCAGAGAGGATTGACCATATTCATACGAAAATGACAAAATTTGGTGTGAATATGTATGGGAGAACAATGGATTCTAAAGATTAATTTTTATGGCGAAGTATACCGTAATGAACTACCGATGTGCAAAGCTTCAAAATTCTCAAGTGTTCTTTTAAATAATTTTTCACCGTTTCAAATAAGTCAGTGCATTTCGACCGGAGACGCATCATTCATTATCGTATCAATACGGCGACGGACGACGTGTAGTACGACGATCCGATTGATGATAGGATAGTCCGTCTAGAAGGAAGGGAAGGAGCAAGGAAGGTCGGTACACAGCACACGTGCGTACGTGTGGTCGGTGCAGGCTGCTGCTGACCCTGACCGATTCCAAGCTCTAACCAAGTCATCCGCCAATTAACCTGCTGCGTGTACGCATAGGCACGTTTTCTTTGGATGGAGAGAGAGGGAGGGAGAGGGAGGGAGAGAGAGAGAGAGAGAGAGAGAGAGAGAGAGAGGTCGTGGACGAACGAAAAGAAAAAGGGGAAACGGTGAGTGGGCCTTTCAGTTTTGCTAAGTGGGAGCCCATTTGTGAAATGACTCCTCATGGGCCAGCCAGTAGCATTCTGGGCCTATTCTAAGACGTTAGACATATTAGGCCTTAAAGAGAATCCTACTTCATTCAGGGTCCATCAGTCCTTCCTTCCTCCAATCTCTTTGTGCTTTTCTACTCCAGTCCACACTAGGACATGATCAGAGAGCTCAGCCTGCAACTGGGTCATCTCAATTCTTGCCCATTTTATTATCACCATAATTATTACCATAATCGTTTCCCAGTAATTCTAGCCTCATTCCGGCAAAATTTGTAGATACAAACAATAATACAAGAGTTTAGTTGGCATTCACTGGCCTCCACTCCAACTATGTACCAGAGGACAGTCCTCATCTCATGCTTATTTCATCCCATCCCATGTATCTATATCGGGTCTGGTCTGCTCTGCTCTGGATATGATATTAATCATAATGCCGCTCCTTGTATCATTTGGACGACGGCCCCTCCATAGCTCCCAGGACCACCAACTGATCCTCAATGATGACGAGCTCCACCGTGCCAGCATCCATCCCAGTCCCGGAGAGATGAAGATGATGGGGCTGAGAGCCCTCTGCCATCTGCCATCAATGGTGGTGGTGCTGCGAGAACGGCCACCATCTCCTCCTCTTTGTTGTCTGCGACCTCGGTGCATCTGTAGCGTTTACAGACCACAAAGCCCATCTTTAACAACATACAACAGAGCTCGTTTGGGGTTGCGGATGATTATATTATTGTGTTGAGGCAAAAAGACTAGCGCTGACATATGGTTGCATACGTTGGCGACGATGACCTGGCATGCAAATAGCACGGCTACTCACCATTCTGGGGGTATATGGAGTTGTAGTGCACCTCCGCCCAGAAGCTCAACAGTACCACTGCAACCACAGCCAGGGGGTAAATTCAGATGTCTGATATCACAACCAGCCAAACACTGGAAAACGAATCAGTCTTGGTCCGTTGGTCTTTGAGCACTGCAGGGATCAACTGCATACAGCATACCTTTGTTGGACTTCTGAACCTTAGGCTGGATCTCGATGTAGCAGGTATCCTTGAACGACGTCATCACAAAAATTTTTACTCCATACTGCACCCAGATTGTTGTCTTATATTACATTAGGATGACTAAAAGAATAACATTCTTGTCAGATCCTATACGCAACAAGATATGACAGGAACGACAACTGGAAGATCGATTGTATAAAGGCTAACCTTGTCAGCAGCAGCCTGTAATGTCACGTGGTCACCCCATTCACCATTTCTGTTATTTTATGCAGTAAAATGGATGTTAGACAAGCATCCACATGCACTTAATCTGTACTCCAATCTAAAAAATGTTCGGCATGGTGTGTGCAACTGACCGTGCAACTTTCTCCAAGTAATCATCATATGCCATGGGAACGTATCCATCATAGGCGTCACGGTTAGTTTTAAGCTGGAAAGGATGGTTTATCAGAGAACAGATGAAAGAATGTGCTAGCTGCTAAGGATTATGAAGCAAAAATTTATACGGTTAAATACCTGGCTAATTATCTGCTCTCTCACAAACTCGTGGTGATCTGGAGTTTGGTAAAGTTGATCTGATAGTGCTCGGAACTGTGGAATTGGGGGTGTGCAATTAGAATCAATTGATTGTGAACATGATGCATGAAGGTTATAATGGGAATCGCCAATAAATATGTACATATTGGTTAGTTCAATATCTTGCTGAGAAATTTCACTACCAGTCTACCAAGTCCACAATATACAGGATCAGTTTGTGAGGGAAAAGAGAGAAAAGGCAGGAAATGGAAAGATGGATAAGAAAAAAGAGCAGAGATCATTTGAGAAAAGAACGGTAAAAGGTGGAGAAGGAAAGAAAAAACAACAATTCAGGTGAGAATGAATGATACTACCTGACAGTTGCCATCTCCTTTCACCTTGTGTTCAACCAGCTCATACAACTTCAACCTAAAAGATGACAAATGAAAATTTGAACTCCAGCAGGACACAATTTACATGAAAAAGGAATAGAATAAAAAAAATATCATTATATGCAAGTAATCTGGTCCTGAAAATGTGAAGATTGAAAAGCATTTCATGACACTAGCAGGCATACATAATAGTAGTAATTCACTGAACTGAAACTAGAGGACAGACCTTTCTGTCAGCCTTTCATGGTCCATAGTGGCTTCATCGACTGAAGGAATTTCTCCATTAATTTTAGGGACATGCTGGACAAGGCAGAGACAGATTATTGGACCACAGTTGGAAATGGAGTCCGAGATGCAGAAACTATATGTATAAAAGCAGATGCAGCACAGCCACTCACAACAGGTTAATTTCCTTCGTAGCAATGAGGATAATGGGAAAGAAAAGGACAGTTTGCTATACTGTTATCAAGATTATTTGGTAGTGAAACTGAGAGTAGCACTATAAATCATACTAAGAAAAGTCAAAACCTATAGTTTTGTTCACAGAATTCCACCAATAAAAATTGGTTAACACAATATCACATCAGCCTAGGGTAACTTTTCCAGGACACGCATTAAGACCAAAGAACATGCAAAGTTAATTGGCCTTTCAGTTATTTAAAGACTTTTAGAGGAATTTTCTGTCACATCATAATTAAAGTCAATTGGCATTTAAGGTTAGTGGTCCAACCGTGAAAGTGATATTCATGTTCTTTTTTGCCCCCAATGAGATTTTAGCAGTAGAACAAACGAATGCAGGCATTTTTGCTGATGGTCTTGGTAAGCTTCCTTAGAAGCAGAACTTTCATTCTTCTGGTAGTTGAGGAGGCAGATCTATATATTATGCAAATGAAACTATTTCTTAACCTGACTTCAAAGGATCAGTAGACTCACGGGGACTGGGACCATGGGGTAAAACCTCTTCCCTACTTCCTCCTCCATCTCAAAATAACCGTCACTGCCGGGGCCTGGAGAGGAACTAGACGGTTCTATGTATACTGTATCGTGCTCATGATCATCAGCACTACCTGCAACGTACAAAGAACATTAGGGGAAAAAGGGGGCAAATGCAAAAGTGGTGCTTTGGAGGAGAAATTAAAGTCAGATTATGGATATTTTCAGCACCGGGATGGTAGATGCCTACTGATGGGTTGTACAAATCATATGTGAGTTGAGAGGAATGCAACTGAGTCTCATCTGGTTGTGCTGCAGCCAAAAATACACGCATGAGGAATGCTGTCTGCTTCTATGGTTTTTTATATCCACCAAACGAAAATGGAAAAAAAATCTGATGGTATTCCACAATACTGACTACCCCTACCATAATGGAGGTGACAACAGTTACCATCACAGTAACCGGGAGGAGGTCCATAGTACCCGGCAGGAGGAGCAAAAGGATCGCGAAAAAGGTCGTATCCCCAGGGCAAATTCTGATCTTTCTCACACATGCTCATCCGCTTGAGCTCAAGTTGTCCGTGGGAGCGGAGCGCTTCGCTAGCAAAGAGATTCAGGGGGTTCAGTACCATGGCAACAACACAGACAAATAAAAAGGAAAGAATACCGCAGCTAACTTTGTTGGGTTGCATAGTAGCCAGGGGCGGACACAGCTAACTTTTGCAAACGAAATCGAAGTTATTAGGTAACATATTTTTAACCGGATCAGATCCGAATACAAATAGTTTTGTTAGGGATTGGGTTGCTCCGTCTCGTACAGCAGAAGGAAAGAGAAGGGGCGGGCATACCTGGTGGATGCTCGTCGCCGGCAAAGGGCTGGGCGAAGACGTGACGAATGGCGCCGCCGCTCGCCCAGTCGTCGCCGCCAGGGAAGGAAGAACTAGGTCGGAGAGAGTCAGAGAGAAGGGGAAGGGGGGAAGAAACAGAAATGAGGCTGACGCCCTGAGCCTTGAGGGGGGGGAGGGCTGTCAATGAGCCGAGCTCCAGCGAGCCAGCCAACTCAAGCTGGAGTTCGATAGCATCCCGAGCAGAGGTCGATCTGAGCCGGCGGGCGGCGATACTCCGGCGCCGGAATTGGATGGGATCGCGAAGGAATGGGTGAGGAGGAGCCGGAGGAGAAGAGGAAGAGAGGTATATATGGGTTTGTTTTGATTGTGAGGAGGGGGGAGAAGGAGAATTTATTTATTTTTTGTGCTGGCACGCGGCTTGCGTTAACTGTGGGGGTGGCCTTTTTTGAATAGGGTCCTGCAGTTTTTGGATAATTGTGATTATTGTTTGCTGCTTTGAGCATTTCGTGTGGCTTACGTGCACCCTTGGACTTGGAGTGAGCAAGATGATCTTCTCATCTTGTGGCGGCGCGAGGACGCCTCTTCAAATCTTGTTTATTTTATTTTGTGATGTTGTTGACTTTTTATTTGTGTTTGATGAAGAACAGGATCTCCTAGAAACTATGCTAAAGCATGCATGATGAATTGAATTTTTAATAAACTAGTGATCATATTGTTGGATGGATTTGGTTACTCAACCAAAACAAAAGGAGGCATATTTCCATAGACCTCTTGTACGATTAAGGTCGCATTAAAATGAGGAAAAACGTATTGGAGTAATGGTCCTTTTGGTCAAAATGTGTCTTGAGTAGACAAAGAGGACTAAAGAGGGGATGTACATTTCAAGGTTTTACTTGCGTATATTTGACGACACGCCATGAGTTTTTCTTCCTAAATTCAGTTTTTGTATTCATTTAAACTTGAAAAACTACTACATATGAAAGCTATGTAGGCAATAGGATGCGGATACCAAATATATGTTGTAATTTGGATGGAAGTACGGGGAGTGGAACGCAAAAGAAGGCGTCGTCGACCAGTGGAATCGCGTCAGCGGCGGCGGGCCCGGCGGTGTCAGTGGGCGTTGACGTCAGCGGCGGCTGCTCCGAGGGAATCCGGGCGCTCTGCTCGGCATCTGACGGCTGTCAGAGGCGGCGGGCCCCGCGGATCGTACCGGCGCCCGGATGCGTCCAACTGGGCCACCTGCCCACCTTGGCGTTGGCGCGCTCTCTCCCTCCTCGTTCAAGTTTAGGCTCATGGTCCTCTTCAGTTTCAGAGCTCAAATCTAATTGAACGCTTCTTCTTCAGATCAACAACAAAAAGGCCACCACATTCCTCTTCCCTTTGAACCACAACCATATGGTTAACTCTGACGGATAATTATCTTTTAGCCTGTTTGGATTCGTTAGTGATAATAGTTAGCTAGCAGCTAAAGTTAGCGCATGAAGATCCATAACCATATTGTTAACTCTAAAAGATGCTGATAGTAGAAAACCAACTATCCAAGCACATGTTAACAGGTGGGATCCAAACAACCCCAGTTAGCACTAATGGATCCAAACACACTCTAAGACCGCTCTTTGGGTCTTAATAGATGATGATAATATATATGTTTTTTAGGCTGACCCTGAACTGAACAACATCCTTCAATCCAACTAATAATAGAGGAGGCAATACATAACTTGTGGATCTTAACTTTGACTCTGACGAGGTCACGTGCGAGAGGCTCATTGCTGAGTCCATGCATGATCACTGGTAGGATCCTCGTTCCATGATGAAGCAAGACAGACATGTTCATTGACAATGCCCATCTTCTAACACCTGCCAGAAAACAAACTTTAAACAAAATAAAAAAATAAAAGAAAAGGAGGAGAAGACGCCTCCTCTCTTTCAACCAGCAGGGCCGCTGCTCTGCGGAAAAAGCTATGCGATGATGTTTGCGCTGTACGGGCGGCTTGTGTTTTTCACTGTTTCCTGACAGGGATAGCAAGAGGAAGAATTAAACGGATCTTAATCAAGATGACCTGGATCCAACACGAAATCCCGTCAGTGCCTGGTGATGAGACCGAATCCATGGACGACGGATCGTTTCGGCGGCACCTCCAAAAGGTGGCAAGGAGTTGTGCATCGTCAGATTAAAAAAATGGTCTCCGAAGGTAGCCCAGCCAGAGGAATAGAGGATGGAGGAGGCTTTGTTGCAGCTTGACCTGAAGCTTGAGCAGCAGAAGACGACGCACCCATGTTTTCTTGCTTTGGTGACGACTGGATCGAGAACTGACTGAATTGCCCTTTATTTTCCCTTCCCATTTCCACAACATATTTTATTTTACTACTGTATGAAACAAACGGACAAAGCCAATCCGGTTTGGAGCTAACTTTACGCGAGAGAAAAGCGGAAAGAATTGAATGGAAACCAAAGGCGCATGAATGGTGCCGCGATTTTGGCCTGGGTAGGCGACGCCCACGACGCTCCCTCCGACAGAGACCCACCGGCCGGCTACGACGACGCTACTAGCAAGTAGGAAGGGAGTTTTTCTTTTATTTTTTTTCCCGGCCGCGTCTTGTTTACCTGTGATTTTAATGATTTCATTTTTCTTCTTCTTTTTTACAACTTGTGCAGATGTCAAACGGGCTGCTTGCAGTGCAGGAGCTCGAAAAAATCCAGCAAAAATTTGAAATTTGTGGCCAGCTCTTGCAGCAGCAGAGGGAGCGATGGGCGAAGGCAGAGGCGACAACAAAGGCAGGCCATGTGCCCGAGGAACCTCGCCCTCGCCTCATTTCGGTTCAGTTCTTATCGGTCTGGTCAGAGAGCCCTTGCTGGCTTGCTGCTGCCTAACATGCCATGTGTTTGCTGTTCCTCCCTCCCGGCAGCCCGAACAGCACTGTGCAGAAATTCCATTATTCCCCACTGCACTGGATCCCCTTTGGATTACACCAGCAGTCCTTCCTTCCTTCCTTGCTTGCATTGGGTGGGAGGACGGACAGCACAGCAGGTTTGGTTCCCTTCATTCTCTTCTCCTTCTCAACAGATCCTGCCCCTCTTTTTCGCGCAAAGGCAGAAAGCTGGAATCTTTGATGGCTGCCTGCAACTACAAGGGGTGACAGATCAAAGGCTGGTCGCCACACACCATGTGATATTGTGATGTGCAAACAAAACTTGGCTCCTTTTCTTTGCAATCCAACAAGCGCCGAGCCGAGGAAATCTGAATTCTTGCTTGCCACCGGCTGAATGGAAATGAAACAGTACCACTAGTTGCATTTCGAATCAGAATTGTCGTCAACGCTGAAAGGAGCCCTGCAATGGCCTCCCACCACCCCAAATCGGCAGCCAGAAACAACCGCACAAGGTGATGATGCCTCATCCTGAATCCTGATGGAATGACTGGCAAGTGTGCAGAATCCCCTCGCTTCCAGTCACAGCGCTTTCACCCTAATGTACTGTACAGAGTAGTTTTCTGCGGCCACAACTTTGACATCTCTTACCATAACCACCGCACGATTAGTCGGATCATCTCCCGGATAACTGACAGTCATGCATGCCCATCCTGATCCTGTCGACTGAATGAACCTGAACCGGATTCAGCTAGTTCCTGACGACGCCCATCCTCCATCTCCGCCTCCCAGTTGTTCAAAGCGGCGGTCACTTTCCATCCGCCGCAGCTGAGTCTTATCTCACCCAAAAGAATGGTTGGCGTCCACCGCCGGCCATCCTCAGATCAGGTCGTTCTGAAGCTGAGCTCAAGATAAGGCGCCGGTCCTTTCGGATTGGCCGGCCACATATCCATTCAGATTCAGGTCGCATCTCCCCTGAATCGAAACCGTTTCCTGCAACCCTTTTCCTCTCCAGTACATGGGAATTACTAGCACTTTCTTTTCGTCAGTTTTGCAGAAACAATACTTGTGCTGAATCAGAACCCCGACTTCATCATCTGTTCGGGGACGCCACCTACAGATCGCGCCGAAGGGTCAGATAAGGAAGGGCGACGGCGATCCTCCATGGCTTCGTGAACAAATCAAGGGTCTTCGATCGGAGCCGAAGAGTCACAGAGACGAAGACCTTCCGAAGGATCATCGAGCGAAGCTAATATTGCGACCAAGCCGGTGAAGGTGCCAAAAAGTCTGGGGGCAGAAGGCCCGTAGCGTGGGGAACCAGCGAGTTGAGCTGGGCCCGAAGGCCGTGATGAGGTGTAAAGAGGGCTTAGATAGAAAATTACTTTTTATCTTAGAATATTCTTGGAACATGGTTGTTGGGAAGAAAATGTGTAATTATGTTGGAGGGTAGATGAATTGCTCCCTATAAATACCCTTATAACTATAACTGATGGGACGGATTTCTGTTGAATAGATTTTTTCTGTCGTGCCTTCAGGGTTCGTTCCACGGGCTGTTGAGGTGCGTATTCGTCATGAAGGGTACCCTCTAGCAACAGTTTTGGCATCCACCGTGGTTTGGCCCATCACACCGCATGGCACCAAAGAAAAAGAGTTCCAGCGCTTCGACAAGGCAGACAGAGGACACTCAAGCCCTCATCCTTGTACCGGAGCAGAACCAGACAGGCAATGAAGACGTGGAAGTCGAAGATGTGGCGGATGGATAGTTTGAGGTTCAACTCGAGCAAATGGGAGTGCCCACGGAGGACATCGCAGCCTACCGAAGGATCGAGACAAGGCTGGCCGAAGCGAGAACGAGACCGCGTCAAGCTGCTCGAGCGGCACAGCCATCAACATCCCAAATGCAAACAAGATCGAAGCGTACAACACCCGAAGGGGCACAAGACGAAGACATGAATCAGTATCGGCAGCTCCAAGAAGACGAGCTGTGTTGCCAGCTATTGCAATAGCAGATACGAGAGAAGAGAAGGCTGCTAGAGCTATGCTATCCGAAGGATGATGACATAGCACAAGCAGACAACCCACTCCCACCTGAAGGCATCTTCAAGAGCGCGTGCGTTTCGAAGTTGAAAGGCCAAGGTTGAGAACCATTCGCATCGAAGATGATCCTGACGAAGGTTCTGAAGATGAGTATCACAGGGACCGAAGGGGCCTAAGGGAACACCATCGGAGGTCAAGGAGGCGGGAGGAACCATGGACGCCATTGACAGTCGAACTTGAACAGACGTCGTGGCCACCTCGTTTCAACGCGGTGATCCTCCCGCTATATGATGGGAAAACAGATCCGAGGGAGTTCTTACTCAAGTACGAAGCTGCAGTAGAATCCAACGGAGGGAGTTTGGCAATCAAGGCGAAAGCCTTCATCATGGCCGTAAAGGGCTCCGCGCAACACTAGTTCGCCAGCATCCCGAAGGGTCATATATACTCATGGAGCCAGTTGCGGTCCAAGTTGCTGACCAGTTTCCGAGGGCTGAAGACGGAGGAATTGACATCCTGTGACTTCCACAATTGTAAGCAAGGGGAGAGGGATACACTGCAAGAGTACATGCAGCACATCATCAAACTACGGGCCAAAGCTCCGAATGTGGCGGACCTGACCGTCATTGAAGCTGCAACATGTGGGTTGCGAGTAAGGTCCCGCCAAGACTACCTAGACAGGTGCAAACCAAACATTATCGGAGAACTCTTCGACATCATGCAAGAATATTGCAAGTCGGACTGGGGAAGAAGGAGGAGGATCGAAGCCATGAACCAAGAGAAGAAGGCAAGAACAAACCAGTTGTCGCAGCCAAAGCCCTGGCATGCGGACCCACCAAAGCAGCAAGGCCAGAAGCCTATGAGCACAGTCTCTGGAGGCCAACAACAACACGACTTTCAAAGCCCATCGAATAGGGGCGGCCGAGGTGGAAGAGAAGGGCGAGGGGGTCGAGGAGGCCGAGGGCCTCCGGGACCAAAGGTGCCATTTTGCTACTTTCACGGCAGAGACCAGGGTCACTGGACAAATGAATGCCCCTTCGCCAAGGAGAAGAAAGAAGGGCTGGAGAAGAAACCTTCGGAGCCACCGAAGTATGTGAACTACACCTCCGAGGGAGATAGAGCCGGGCTGGTAGCGTCGGCCCCCAGTGGCCAACCAATTATCCACCATTCAATTACCACCCTTTGCCATATGTGCCACAGTACTTGCCATTGTCATCTCCACCCGTGGCACAACATCTACAGACAACCCAGCGTATCATCACGGCTGGGCGCGAAGCGCGTCCACTCAAGGTTACGACCCAGTAAACTATCATCTTCTGCCAGCTCTGAAGGTTGAGTCAGGCCAAGCTCCAAAAATGGCCGGAGGGTCTCTGAAGGTGAACAATTCCGGAGGCTCGATGATGAATGTAATCAATGCAATAACCAGAGGGTCTAATGAGCCAGTGCACGAGACGAAGAGGCAAAGAAAGGACTACCTTCAGGCTATCAATCATGTGTGCGAGGGGAAACATTTCATAACAACTTGGTCTCATATCCCCATAACTTTCACCGAAGCAGACCTGAAGCTGAAGCATTTCCCACACAATGCCCCCCTAGTCATCAGTGCGAACATTGGCAAGAACTCAGTACACTTCTTCGAAAACGACATGGGAAGAATTTTAGTCGACACAGGAAGATCCGTGGATGTCATTACTTGGCAGACTTGAAGAAGGTAGTATACCCCCTCATCGGTTTCGGCGGAAAAAAAATCGAAGCTGTCGGTAAAGCTGACATAAATGTAACCTCCGGCCAAGCCGCAACCATGCGAACCGAAGTCATAACGTTTGATATTGTTGACATCTAGTACCCATACAACGCCATCTTCAGAAGAAACATCATCAACAAATTTGCAGCGGCAATCCATCAGCTGTATCTATGCATGAAAATCTCGACGGCAGGGGGGTCTTATCTGTTTTTGGCAGTCAGGAGGAAGCCCGAAGGTGTGAAGACAACACGTCTCAGGCTTCGAAAAATGTCCATGTCATAGAAGAAAATAAAGAAACTGAAGAGACAACAGTTACCGAGGCCCAAGAGGCAGACTCAGGAGTAAAGCTAGCAGAGCACACAAAAAAGGTTCCTTTGTCCGACGACCTAGATCGCACAGCGATCGTCGGCAACAGCCTCGAGCAGGCCGGAGAAGAACAGTTAATACAGTTCCTCAAAAACAACCAGGATGTTTTTGCCTGGTCTTCAGCAGATCTGAAGGGGGTCAGTAGGGTCGTCATGGAGCATGTACTCAATGTCGACGCAAAGTTCAGGCCAATAAGGCAGCGTCTTCGAATGATGTCAGACGAGAGGAAGAAGGCCACACAGGTCGAAGTCCAAAAGCTGCTAAACGCAGGGGTGATATGGGAAGTACAGTTCTCCGATTGGCTTGCGAATATTGTGATGGTACCGAAGAAAAATAGGAAGTGGAGAATGTGCATAGACTTCACAAACTTGAACAAAGCTTGTTCGAAGGATGATTACCCCCTCCCTCGCATCGACACCCTCGTTGATGCAGCCGCAGGGTCAGAAATGATGAGTATGCTTGATTGCTTCTCCGGATATCATCAGATTTGGATGAGGAGGTGTGACAAAGAGAAGACCAGCTTCACTACACCCTTCGGCACGTATTGCTATGTCAGAATACCGGAGGGGCTCAGAAATACAGGGTGCACTTTCAACAGAACAGTGAGAGCAGTCCTCGGAACGTAGTTGGACCAGAATGTGTCGGCGTATGTGGATGATGTTGTGGTACGAAGGTAGAAAAGGGGTGATCACATTCAAGACCTTCGGGAAACTTTCGCAAACCTTCGGCACACGGCCTAAAATTGAATCCGGAAAAATGTGTCTTTGGGGTGAGGAGAGGAAAATTGCTTGGTTGCATGATATCAGAACGAGGAATTGAGGCAAACCCAGAGAAAATCGAAGCTATCAGGCGCATGAATGCCCCTAGAACTCAAAGAGAGGTCCAGAAGCTAGCAGGCAGACTGGCTTCGCTGAACAGGTTCATATCAAAGTCTGCAGAACGAAGCCTTCCAATTTCTCAAAGCATTAAAAGGCTCCAGTACTTTCCAGTAGGGGCCAGAACAGCAACAAGCATTTGAGCAGATGAAGGTTTATATCGAGAACCTGGCGATCATGTCAAGCCCATCACCGAAGGCTGAGCTGTTATTGTACATTGCTTTGTCAGGAGCAGCAGTCAGCGCAACACTAGTAGAAGAGCACAGAATCGAAGGGATACTAAAACAAATCCCGATATACTTTGTGTCCGAAGCTCTCAGTGGGTCCAAGCTTTTGTATTCTGAGATGGAGAAAATGGCATACACAATAGTTATGGCAGCAAGGAAGCTTCTGTATTATTTTCAGAGCCACAGAATAACAATGCCGACATCGTACCCGCTTCGGGACATGTTCGAGAACAGGGAGGCCTCCGGCAGAATAGGCAAATGGGCAGCTCAGCTAGCGGAACACACAATTAACTTCACATCATGCAGTGCAATCAAGTCCCAAGTATTGGCAGACTTCATCGCAGATTGGACACCTTCCTCCTAGGGGTAGGAGCAGCCAACGACTAAAGTCATATGACACATGGCATGTGATGGAGCTTACTGTGAGAAAGGAGCAGGCGCCTTGGCAGTGTTGGTGGCCTCCTCGGGTGTCAAGTTGAAATATGCAGTCAGAATGTACTTCGGTGGATGCACAAACAACGTGGTAGAGTACGAAGGATTACTTCTAGGCCTTCGGAAAGCAAGAGCACCGGGAGTATGAAGGTTTTCTGTCAAATCTGACTCTGAGTTGATCACAGGGCACGTGGAAAAATCTTACAAGGCACAGCATCCAGAACTAGTCAAGTACTTGGCGGTAGTGAGAGGGATGGAAAAATATTTCTTGGCTTTCAGCGTCAAAAGTTTCCCGAGGGCTCTGAACAAAGAAGCAGACGAATTGGCCAAGGCGGCCGCCCAACAGAACCCACTACCTCCGGATGTATTTTTTGAAACATTGAAACATGCCTCCATTCATAATAACGAAGCCCCGGTCAAGTTTGTGAATGCAATCGCTAGTGAGGATTGCAGGTCAACGTTAATGGCATTTCTCCAGGGACACTTCGTTCCGGAGGATGAAAAGGAAGAAAAGAGAATGGCCCTTCGGGCCAGGAATTATACAATCATTAACGAAGACCTGTACCAAAGAGGGATGTGCGCACCGCTCCTCAAATGCATATCCAGAAATGAAGGCAAGTAACTCCTCAATGAAATTCATTCCGGAATGTGTTCATCTCACATTGGCACAAGAGCCCTTGTAGGCAAAGCATTCAGAGAAGGCTTCTATTGGCCTTCGACAGTAGCAAACGCTCAAGAAGTGGTCAGAACATGCCCCAACTGCCAGAAGCATGCACAGTATGGCAAGTTCCCACCTGAAGTGGCGCATCTCATACCTCCGATGTGGCCTCTTTCCCGATAGGGCATCGACATTGTTGGGCCCCTGCCAACGGCACCTGGCAATTACAGATACGCAGTTGTAGCTGTGGAATACTTCACCAAATGGGTCGAAGCAAAACCCCTTCGGGACATCATAGCCGGAGCTTTACAAAAATTCTTCTGGCAAAACATTGTCTGTTGCTTCGGTGTTCCGAGAGAGGTGACAGTGGACAATGGCAAATGATTCGATTGTGCCACCTTTAGAGCATTTTCAGATGAGCTGGGAACGAAGCTATGTTTCGCTTCAGTGCATCACCCCCAATCCAACGGAGCAGTAGAGAGAGAGCCAACGACATCATATTCACAAGCATCAAGAAGAACATCACAGAACAGCCGAAGGGCGAATGGGTGGATGAACTACCGAGGGTCATTTGGTCACATAACACAACGGAGTCCAGAACCACAAAGTTCTCACCATTCAAGCTTCTTTACAGAGAAGAATGCATGACCCCGGGGGAAATCAAGCTAGGTTCCCGGTGGATGGAGAACAATACGCATGAAGACATGGCAGCAACCGTCGATGTCATAGAGACAGTGCAGCTGCAAGCAGCCAAAAATCTAAACAAGTACCAAGACGAGACCCGAAGATGGAAGAACAAGAAGGTGAAGCCAAGGGAGATAAAAAAAGAAGATCTCGTGTTGAGGCGCATACCGAAGGGGAAGATGAAGGGCAAATTGAACAGTAAATGGGAAGGATCTTTCCTAGTAATAGAGATGTCAAGGCCGGAGGCCTGCGGACTTCGAACACTCGAGGGAGTCGACAACCCATACTCATGCAATAAGGAAATGTTGCAGAAGTACTTGTATAGGAAAATTGTTAAGGGCTACCGGAGGGAAGATAACCGAAGGGCCTCATAGAGCTTTATTTTTTTGTAATCTTTTCTTTTTTACGCATTATGTACCAAGCAGTGTAACCAAGGATCCACACTCTTTTCCTCAAGGGGGAAGCCTTCAGGGCGGCCGTCTTGGTCACCGAAGGTGTGAGGTTTTTAACGAGGCGGGCATCCTGTCTAACCCCTTGTGAAATATAAATAGGATCCCCAAAAAAAAGAAGAGCATCTACCAAAGGTAGAAAAGAACGCCGAAGCAACTACCCTTTCGGATCGAAGAGGGATTGTCATCAGCACGCAGCACAAATGGTTCTAAAAGAATAAGTGAGCACGAGGCGCCAAAGCTACAAAGGCTTGGCGTCTCTTTGCTTTACTTAAGGAAAAAAGAAAGTCGAAGCCCTCTCGTGCTAGATGTCGAAGGCGTTCGCAAAAAATAAAGTCGAAGCCCTCTCGTGCTAGACGTCGAAGGCTTTCACAAAAAAGAAAGACGAAGCCCTCTCGTGCTAGATGCCGAAGGCTTTCGCAAAAAGAAAGTCGAAGCCCTCTGATGCTAGACCGGAGGCATTCACAAAAACAAAAATACGATTGCACCAGTCAAGATACATTTCTCGCCGCATCGACACCACAACCAAGCGGGGGGGGGGGGGGGGCGCTTCGCGTTTACTCATACTTGATCATGGCGTCGAAGCGCCAAACACGACAATTAGCACCAGTCGAAAGTACACGAAGAAGGAATATTTTCATTAAAAATGGAGAAACATCTTCAAAAATTACAGCACAATTCGATTACATAGATAACAAGCTTTGCTCCCAAGACAAGTATCCACACTCAGTTACAAAGTACAAAGGCCTGAAGGCAATACATCAAGCACATACAGGAAAAACTAGGGTTCCTCAGCAATCACACGACGGCTACTTCGTCTAGCACTTGTCGAACCGCAATAGTAACAATATCTTTGGCCATGATGTGAAGTTCGTCTTCAGTAGGCATCCCTACAACCGAAGGCAAGGCAGGGTCAAGAGATGCGATGGCGTCATCTTTCCACTTCACGTAACGTAGGAACACGATACATAAACTCCAAAGGACCGCAATCGTTGATAGGCTCGGATTTGGGTTCTCGAAGCCCTTCGGGCGAAGCAGCCGGCGCGTCGGCGCACCGCTGCGCTCTGCAAGCTTCACGCCGAAGGCGGCGTTCAGCCAAAATCCAGGCCTGGCAAATAGGATCACTTTGGAAATCGGCGAAGAATTTTTTTTCAGCGGCATTGCGTTTTTCGTACAAGCGAAGTTTACTATCCCAGAATTTGCCGAAGTTGACAGACAGAAACATTGCGTTGAACTTCGACTACGATTCACCAGTAATAAAGAAAACCATCACGGTGCATGTTCACAGGCAGAATACCTTCGGTAACCCGCGCAGGTTCTGACGCAGGGTCCTGCGCAGGGCCGATGGCGTCAGCATCCAAAACTATATATATTATAATCAACTGTTTAAGAGCAATGGATCCCCTCACACCTCTCCGCCCCCAGGCACTTCGTCGCAAGCACCGCCTTCTTCGGTTGCGCCAGGAGTCGATGTTGGGTCGATCATGATATTCGAGGGGAGGCCAGACGAGGAACCTTCGAGGGCAGGAGCAGCAGAAACCGAAGCCTGGGAGCCATGAACCATTTCCTTCGCATATAGTTCCGCTTTGAGTTGCAGCTACATTAAGAAAAGAGATTTAGAGCCGAAGCATAAGATCAATAGGAGATGAAGGATGGTTCACATACTTGTTCCTTCACCCGAAGTTTTTCCCACTCCACCAGGGCAACCCCCTTCTCGTTGTGGAAATTTTCAATAAAATTCTTAGCAATGTTCTTCGGCAAAGGTGATAGCTTCTTCGAAAGCACATCTTCTTCCGAAGGCCACGTGAAGGTGTGCTCACGCAGTTGGCGAAGCTGGGTTTTCGTGATACCAACCGAAGAGTTTGAATCGCCGGGTAGAAGACCGCAAAAAGAGGAAGCTAGAGTCCGTGCTGCTACCATGGCGCACAAGGCACCATGGAGACGACTACTATAGCCAGACAAGACCGAAGCCACCGGAAGAATTGCATAATTTTCGCGTCTTTGGGGCCGGGCAGCTCCGGGGCAGTTAAACCGTGCGAAGATAGCAAGCGGGGCACTTCATCTCGAAGATACCCAATGCCGGTGGTCAAAGCCTCTCGTTAACGCCAAAAACTATCTTGCGACCTGTTGAGCTTATTCACAATTCTCACTGCGCGGGCTTCGGCCAAATCCAGATGAACTTGTGTCTTAGCCAAATCATCAGAATATTTATTTTTGAGCTTCGACGCTTCATTGGCTTCGGCAAGGATGGCAGTGAGCTGTGCGTCCTTAGCTTCGCAAGCCTTCTGCAACTCCAGCTTCTCACACTCTAGAATAGCGATTCTCTCTTCCAGGTCACACACGCGGGAGCTGGAGTAAGCTTCGGCTTGAAGCTGGTGAGCCGCGCATCGAGTAGCCACAAAAGATTTTATCGCCAAGTCTTGAGCGCATTGGAGCATGTGGGGTGCGCCAGTTTTCATCAATTCTTTTTCCATCAAAGGAAAGCAGAACGAAGCCCCAGCTTGAAACAAAAACTCGCGCTCCCGATCTTGGCTCTTGAACAGAAGACTGCCAACAACGTTGTCGCCTATCAAATTAGTTCATGAAGCCCTGAGCTCGGCAGCAGCGGCAACAGGGTCTTCGGCGCTGATGAAGTAACCATTGGTCTCGGAGTTAGACGAAGAACTACGGACGGCCTTTGCCCCGTCGCGTACGGATCTCTCTTGGTCATCATCCCCCACCGAAAAAGCCCTTTTTCTACTCTCGCCAGAAGAAGATGATGAGCTCGAAGAACCACCTGAGCTACTTTGAGTTTTGGAGGGGCTCAAGTTTCCTTCAGCAGCGATGAGGTCGTGGGCTTTTGTATCCCCGGACAATGAGCCTAATATGTCAACTTGTTCGTCGCCATCTTCATCGCTTTCAGCTTCTTGATCGCTAACATTCAGGCCAAGGAGCGGGCTAGAGCCGCTGCCAGAGACCTTCGGCTGCAATGGAGGACGCGGCGCAGACGAAAAAGGAGGGGCGGCAAGGGCATCTTCAACATTTTCTTTGGCCGCCAGGGGTGAAGAAGCCACGAAACAAGATGTCCGCAACGCGAGTCCGCTTCGGTGGACCGCCAGTCTTTGCACCAAGTTCTCTTTTTCTGCTCAAGTTGTGTGGTGGCCAGAGTACCCCCAACAACTTTCACCCCTTGGGCCTCCTTTTTCAATTTCCGTTTCTCCTCGGCGGCCTGGTGCCTGATAGCTGCAATGCGAGGAAGGGCTTCGATCCCGAGGGCTCGGAACACGCGATTGGTGTGAGTCCCGCCCAACTTCTAGAGGATGGCTTTGTACTCGCCAATGGACTCAGCCCCCAGAATGTCGTCGGCCCAACTTTCCACAGAATTTGCGTCAATTTCTATACAAAAGCATCGTTAAAACACGAAGCAAAGGTAGAAAATGAAGCATGATACCAAGAATGAAACTTACGATGTTTTTTGAGATTGAACGAGGCACCGAAGTCCGGCACGGGGATTCCTCCGGTCCACTGCGCCTCCGGAAGCCAGGCCCTGATGGACCAACCAGCCTTCAGCGGCACGCAATGTACTCTTCGGTCAGATCACGGATGCCGAACACTTTGGACACCTCCTGAAGCATGGAAACGATGGCCAAACGGTCCTCCGTGTCTTCGACGTCCACCCGAGGAGTTTCACCCAATTTTCGGATCCTATCCGCGATGAGGGGGTGACTCTGCGTGGTTTCGTCCAGGGGAACCCTATGGTAGAACCAATGCGAAGTGAGAGCTTAGACAAGAGATGGAAGCAGCAGGGCTCGGGAGGCGAAAGTGAGAGCTTGGACGAGTTGGGACAAGCGATGGAAGCAATGGGCGTAAGGATGGAGGCGAACGGCACAACGATTATATAGCGCGTCAGCGCAGAGAAGAGAAAAGGTCACTTATGACCCCTGTCACAGTCGACCGTTACCAACGGGTCTCTGTGGTCACTGAGGGGCTGGGCGGTCTTTTTATCATACCTGAATGATAGATTCCCGCCATCTCTCTTTTGTTCTCTTCGGTCTTCGTCATTTTTTCAGTAACACACATTCTCCCATTTCGACGCCGAAGATCCGAGGGGCGGCGCTTCGAGCCATGCTACACGCGACACAATAGTCGAGGCCTCGGGACTTCCGAAGAAGGCCCTCGCCCTTGAGGGGCTACTGTTGGGGGGTGCCACCTTCGGATCGCGCTGAAGGGTCAGATGACGAAGGGCGACGACGATCCTCTAGGGTTTCGTGAACAAATCAAGGGTCTTTGGGAGGAGCCGAAGAGTCACAGAGACGAAGACCTCCCGAAGGATCATCGAGCGAAGCTAACACTGCGACCAAGCCGGCGAAGGTGCCAAGAAGTCTGGGGGCCAAAGGCCCGTAGCGTAGGGAATGAGCGAGTCGAGCTGGGCCCGAAGGTCGTGATGAGCTGTAAAGGGGGCTTAGATAGGAAATTACTGTTTGCCCTTAGAATATTCTTGGAATATAGTTATTGGGGGGTAAAAATGTGTAATTACATTGGAGGGTAGGTGAACTGCCCCTATAAATACCCCTGTAACTATAACTGATGGGACAGATTACTGTTGAATAGAGAATTATTTGGTATCGACCGAAGGCGTCTCTTTCTTTCGTCGTGTCTTCAGGTTTCGTTCCATGGGCTGTTGAGGTACCTCTTTGTTCCGAAGTTACCCTCCACCAACAATTTCGATCTCTTCTCTACATCTAAAAAGAACCAAATGGTAAAAAAAATTCGCTCTTACGTCGCGGTCTCAGCAACCATCGCTTGGAATATGGTTATTGGGGGGGGGCAAAAAGATATAATGAATTACTCCTATAAATACCTCTGTAATTATAATTAATGGAATAAATTTCTATTAAATAGAGAATTATTTGGTATCGATCGAAGGCGTGTGTTTCTTCTATGTGATTCAGAGTTCCTTCCACGGGATGTTGAGGCGCCTCCTCATCCCGAAGGTACCTTCACCAACGATCTCTATCTCTTCTCTACATCTAAAAAGAACCAAATGGCGAAAAAAAATTCGCTTGTACGTCGCGGCCTCAGCAACCATCGTCCCGCCGAAAAAATACAGGGCACCGTCGGATTGCCTCGATCTGCCCTATCCGTTCCCCTCTCAGTCCTTTCCGGCGATTGCCCCGCCGGCGGTTGTGATGGGAGGCCAGGAAGGACGCGCCGCCGCCGGACGCCACCCTTCTCCGTTCCATGGTCATCGCCACCACCGCCGCCGCTCATTCTCCATGTCCGACGCCCCCTCCTTCCTGCTCCCACACCGCTGCGTCCTCCATCCTGCCTCCGCGAATCCCGTCTTCCTCGCCTCGCGGCAACTGCTCCCGTGGTGATAGTCAATGGCAGCGGCGTGCTACTTTTTGTCGACCTCCATGAATAGGGAGGCAGAGGTAGCGGCCCCCGCGAGCAACGGTGAGGCGGCGGTCCGATCTACAGGAATTGACGCCTCGTGTCACTCCGCCGTAAGATCCAAATGCAGGTCGCTACCCACTTCCTCCAGTCTGCATTCTGTACAGCGATCCCTCTCCAATATGCATGGCCTTTCCTCCTTGCCTGCACCTGCCTGGTCAACATTAGTCTACTCTCTGTTGTTGTGCTTTTTGCATAATTTGTGCAGGATTATTTGAGTATCACTGGTACGGGACTGCGAGCCCTGTTTGTCTTAGGTAGTTGTAGAGATTTCCCCTATGGTTACGTGTTGTTTTAACTGCAGGTCTTGTTTAGCTTTTCGGTAGCTGCTGGAGGGACAGACACAATGGTTTCATCCAAGGAGGTCACATCTGGACATGGGAGCTGTCATGGCCTCCTGGCATATGTATGGTCCCTTATGCTGAAACTTTTGATTGATTTGTTTGCTCTGCATATCTGCCATTGAAGCATGAAATAATTTTGGGTGCACCTTTAATTGTCACTAGCACTTCTTAAGTAGCCATAGGATTTGATTTATATTTGGAGCTTATGAGATTGGCCTATTTTCCCTCAAGCGTATTTCTTTCTAAAATCGACTGACTTTGATCTGTACACAACTATCGTCCTGTATTTTTCTCCTGCCATGTTACAATCGGCATTGTTAGAAGTGCTAATTAACCTATGACATTTGGTCTAAATCCTAGATGGCTGGTATGGCACTTTCTGTAGCACTTATAATTTTAGGAAGTATTGATAATGAGAGATAGTAAACGAACATCATTTTTCCCTTTTACTTTTTATTGGCTGTTCTTTCTTCAATTCAGTTGCCATCAGCATATGCTTTCTTTATCAGGATAAAGCTCTGGGTGCATCAGTGATAAGGTAAGCTATTCATAACTAAATACGTTCTATTCAACCAGTCTAGGCACATATATTGCTCAGGATTCAAACTTGCATTCAATTCAAAACTTAAATAGCTTAACAGTTCATGTTTATCATATGCACCTACTGTCTATAGTTTTGCAAACAGGTAGACTAAGGTATTAAAGAGAATCGCAAGTTTCATGAAAATGGGATGGTCAGAGCCTCTCATTATAGATGATGCAGCAAATGACCTTGGGCATATCAAATTTCTCACATCTTGAATTTTCGTCTGTGTGAAAATATAGTCGTAGTTGTGGGTTTTGATCCCTATGTGTTAGCTGCTTACTGTAATTGAGTTTTGCAAAGAAAAACCGTAATTAATTCGTCAATCAATTTCATATATAGAAAACCGTAATTGATTCGTCAATCAATTTCATATATAGAAAAACCGTAATTGATTCGTCAATCAATTTCATATATATTTGCATCATATAGCTTTTGTCCGAGTATAACCATGAAGAAATATTAGAATGAAATTGCATGTTATCTTCTTAAGTACACAATTTCACTGCTTTCAACTGTTCATAAAGTGCCCCTGCATGTTGCCTCCCTCATTCTCATTTGTTCCATGTGGCAATATCTTTAGACTTAGACATTCAGTCATGCCCAACAGTTAGCTCCAAACATTCATTTGCTACATACTTGTCTGAATTCTGAATGACGAAAGAGTTGAGAAGTTTCATTCTTCTGGGTATGTACAGAAGTGGAGGGAAATCACATCAAAAACTACGCCATGGAACTTCTAACCGGTCCTTGTGCATCTTTCTATCTTTGCTAATTGCACAACACATTGTTGGACAGTTAGAAGTTGTCATGCTAAGTACCACAGTACTCAAAGTAGAACATTGTTGGATATTCCTATTTCTTTTAGCAGCAAGTACCCTGTGCAACTAAGGAGTTTCGACATTGGTCTGGGTTCAGTGATAAAAAGGTAAAATAAAAATGGCACTATCAATCTACAGTTGGCCATAGGTCTTTTTTAGCAAGCTAATAACAGATAAATAGGATTCTTTTTATAGTTTTCCTTGAGCAGACAAAATTAAGGGCTTGTGATTTTTTTTATCTAGAAACATGGAGCATGTGACGGACATATATGATGTGTAGGGAAAAGTAGATATACAATTAGGTGCCTCTGCTATGTTTGGGCTTTAAACACCATTTTGGATTTAACAATATACACTTAGGTGCCTCTGCTATGCTCATAGAATCTCCTAAGCAGCTCCTCATATTTGCTCTTTAATTCATCTTATGCTGGATTTGAATTTGAGTTCTGCTTATCGTTTATGACATCCATGGCCAAATGAGACTCAGAATGCCCATCAACAGAGGATCTCTTGTCACCATCAGGTAGAGTAAAAGAAGTGCCATCAGCCATCTTTGACAGCAGTTCTATTTTTTCAACTATATCTCGAGAATGAAATTGCTCTGGCAAATCCAGGTCTTCTGACTTTCTTCGATTCTCTGAAGAACAGAGTCTTTGAGAAGAAATGAGTACCTTAGAGCTGTAGCCTGTAGCTGAATTCCTTATGTACGAGAGCTCTGATTCCAAAGCTTCATTTCAATCTGTTTCTGTACAGGATTTGAGCTTGGCTTCCAACTCTTTCAGCAATGTTTCCTTTAACTGCAGTTCTTATGTGAGCTTCTCGACCTCAACAGAGACTTGCTTGAGGCTGTCACGCTGCACTATAAAACCTTTACCTTTTGCAACAGCAATACTAAGTTTTTCTTGGCAGATGAAAGTTTCTGATCTAACTATTCGAGTTCAGAAACCTTTTTTTGAAGCTCAGTACGTGAAGTTTTAAGAGCGTCATCCAGCTTTTCCATGCCATCCCTGATGACTGGAACTTCAGTTTCCACCTGAATGTTTCGTGCATTGAGCTTGTCGATTCTGTCTAGCTATTAGCTCTCCAGGTGGCTTGCCGAGCTTGCCCTGAGGCACATCTCGTGGTTGCTATGGTGAGTTCGTGCCGCAAGCCATTACTGCTTAGCCATCCATCATATTTTCTGCTCAATCAGTCATTTGTTATGAAGCATTTGTCATATTGCTCATGTAGAAAATTCGTTACACCCGTAGCACCGGACGGGCACATACCTAGTAACAGAAAAAAGAAAGGCCAGGAATTACACTGCAGACACGAAGCAGTTCCTAAGTGGGAAACACTGGGCACTGCACTGAAAACACAAGGGGGCCTGCCTATCGATCACCATCTTGCAGCTCACGCACTGTGTTGTTCAGGACCAGGTGAATCACACAGGTTTCAACTCACCCGAACGGGAAACACACAGAGGAACAGCCCTCAATCCCTATGCACAGCTATACTTACAGCAAGAGCCTACGGTCGTCTCAGAAGGTCTTTACGATCTCAGGCTTCCAGCCCCGCCACACGATAGTCCGGCAACCGACTTTGAACTCCTGGAGCCTTCTCTTCAGCGATCCTTTCTTGGTCCGCTTCGCGCCTGGCTCTGAGACCGAGCCATGGTAGTGCAGAGGCGGCTGCGGTGGGCCGGTCTCGATGCTGTCGACGATCTTCTGGACCATCTCGTACACCTCGCTCATCTTCGGCCGGGACTTTGGCATCCGGACCAGGCAGCGGTTCGCGACGCTGGCCAGCTTTGTCATGGACTTGAGGTTGTAGCGCCCCTCCAGCCTCGGGTCGATGATGATGGGGAATCGCTTCTTGTCCGCGATGTATGGCTTCACCCAATCCAGGAGCTTCTGCTCGCTCTTTGGCCGGTTCCGGTCAATGGGTCGGCGGCCGGTGATGAGCTCGTACAGGAGAACGCCGTAGCTCCATATATCACTCTTTGCAGTGAGGCGTCCAGTTTGCATGTACTCAGGCGCTGCATAGCCTAGAGTTCCAACTACCTGTTAAAATTGGACCACAAGAACATAAGATGATAGTTCAGATGGATCTTAAGTCCAGGATGTTTGTTGTTGGAACTAATTAGATGGCAAGAACAAGACAGAACCATCAACCAGGGTGAACCCTGAAAGTCCTCTATTGAACTGTTTGTTATGGTAGCTGGCAACTTCACAAACACGGTTTAAACCAAAGCTCCCGTACTTCTTTTTTTTCCCTCCAAAATGACGGCAAAACTCTTGCCGTGAAATTTTATTATAAGGAAAGCAGGATAACAAAAGGAAAAAAATACAAGAGGCGATCGAAATAACCGACTTGCCCACGCAGGAGCACGACCATAAACCAACCACAGGGTGCACACACGGACTGATAGCACCAACCCACACAAAAATAGGCAACTTTTTTCTTGCCCTTGTAATTTGGCTACAATATGCTAGATTCTGAAGCTGCTTGAGAAATGAAATTACTACTTCTTAATGTTTTGATGAAGCCACACCATTCTATTACTTGAGTTCCCGTTCTCAAAAGTTTTGGCTCTGTTCTTCATGTCTGCTTCAGAAACTAGATATATGCATTAAGAGGTTACTAGTTCAAGTGTTAGCGTAATAGAGCAAAAACAAAGCCTTTTAGTACCACACAAGTTGGGGTAGGCTAGAGTGTTCCCTTACTAATGCAAGTAGTGAGCAAAAATAATTCAGTCGCTGGAGGTGGAGCAACAGTATTCAAATTCATTGGTATAAAAGGATGAAGAATACTGTAAAAGTACAAGTAAAAGAGCTTACTAGTTTCCTATTCTTCAGCATCATAACTCTATTCTATTCAAGTCATAACGCATTTTGCCAGTTGAATACTGTCAGAAGAATACTAGTACCTACTTACCAAAATGATACTGAACATTATGCAATCAAAAAATATTAATGTAAAAAATAACTTTTGGCTTATAAAGGTGCATACCGCTGTGGAGACATGGGTCAGACCTTCCGTTGGTCCATGCCTAGCCAAACCAAAGTCTGACAATTTGGCGTTCCAGTTCTCATCCAACAGAATGTTAGATGTTTTCAGATCTCGAAAAATGACCTGCATTGCATATCCTAAAATTAGGAGGACAGATATAACTTACTGAAACAGCTAAAACATACTGCAGCGTTTGACATTTCATTGATCCCTTCTGCAAGATGCAGATTAGGAGGGATGCAAATGTTTCAGATCATACAAGTGTTATGGGCTCCGATAAACAGAAAGCAGATGAGTTACCTGGAATTCCATTTCTTCATGCAGATACTTCAGTCCCCGGGCAGAATCAAGAGCTACTTTTAGTCTCATAGGCCATGATAGAGTTGAAGTTGACCTACTCGACAATTGATCGTCCACACTTCCATTAGGCATATATTCATACACTAGAAGGCGTTGTACTCCCCGCTCATCATCATCAGCACAGTAGCCTATTAATTTAACTAGGTTTGCATGGTCAACAATTCCAAGCACATTCATCTCTGTTAACCACTCCTTCTGCCCCTGAAGGAAGATCATACTTTATCAGAATCAATACAGCTAGCTAGATCTAGATTCCAGCGTACGTGACTTCAAAATGACTCATCAAGCAAGTGGGATTGAAGGATTTCAAGCTATGCTTGGCTTGTATATCAAGTCTACTAGTGTTTTTTATATGACGGAACTAGTTATCACCAATTCACCATACCTAGGACAGTATGTGCATTCCCTGATGCCGGTCAACCTACTGAACAGTTTCTTTTCTGGAGAAATGATGGCTCTGAAATTTTTAGTTTATTTTCTCTGTGCCGAGTTTGACAATTCAGAACTAAATCCAATAAGACTGCTCTTAGACTTTCTACAGACTGGCGACAACAACAACATTTGTATGTTGCTAACATTTAGTAGGTTTAGTAGCGTTCCCCAGCAACCAGACTAGCATCCTAATGTTAAATAGTAGAGACTCACGAGCTAGTGAGAAAACTTGCCTGAAGCCCTTTACGATTCAACTGCTTAACAGCAATCTCAATTCGTTCACTAGGTTTGTCAGATGTCTTGATGATGCCCCTGTACACACAGCCAAAGCCACCCTCGCCAACCATAAGTGACCGGCTGAAGTTGCGTGTGGCACTCTTCAATTCAGAGAAGGAGAACACCCTCAGGTTAGATGGCCGGTCAGTGAAGCTGGGGTACTGTGTCCTCCTTATTGACTCGGCGCTCATGTCGGATACATTCAAGGAGGTGAAGTCTGAACTGGAGCGGACATCACGCTCCGTTGATGTTGTGCTGATGGACCGTACAGATGCAGACATGGTGACAGGATCCTCCCCTTTGACCTCTCCATGCAACAAAGGCAGGCACCTCATTGCTGCAATGCAGCAGGACCTAATTAGGGAAACAGTTAGGGAGGAGTTCATGCTTTAACCCACAAAATACAAATACAAATCAAGCAATGGAGTCAGAAAAGCTACTGAGTGCTGAACTGGGATCCTGCGATATAATGTTTTGGCAACCAACCGTTGTGGTCTAAAGATTCTGATTTTTTTTCAGATGGTAAACATTCTATCTTGGAGGAATTTGTTAGGCGCAGCAAGTGGAGGCAAATTCACATGATTAGTAAGTAATTCATAACTGAATGGAAGCTGAAGTGAGGGCGTCACGGGTTCTGAACTCAAGTAGCTAGGGCACAACCATCTCATGAAAAGAATGCTACAGAATTGCCATAACTGGGAATTACTATGAATCCAGATAAAATAGAAGCTTTTTTATCACTGCAAAGCCAAAACAAACCTAAACTTCAGACAAGGCAGGGCTAAAAATCATGTCTTTCAACTGAAATACCAAAATTTCTGTGCAAGAATTCTGCAACTGTAATAGCTAACAAAATAGTATGAGTCATGGAAGTACATGAACCAGCAACAACCTTAATAAACCTGGAAGTATGCATAAAGCAACCTCTGCGTAATACCAACCATAAACTCTATCAAATCTTAGCTTGATTCCAACCTTAACTGTACCAAACCTCTACTTAAGCTTGGTAGAGACCGATGAGAAATAGAAAGGACAGGACGAAGCGTACCTAAGATGCACGCAAGCTTGAGCACAAAGACATGAATTGAAGGCCAGTAGCAACAAACCTCGCCTATCTTGCGGAGGCGGAGCTGATCCGAGGGGAGGCGGCCGGCGATGTCCCGGGGAAGGGAGCTCCGATCCGGGAAGAGACGGGGGAAGAGAAAGCTCGGGGGCTGCGCCTGCGGGGCTATGCAGCGAGCACGGCGGCGGCGGCAGCGGCAGCGGTCAAAGTTGGGAGCTCGGCTGATATTTTTCTCCCCCACTCCTCCTCTGCTGCCTCCCCTCCTCTGCTGGGTCACCAACCAAGAAGCTGCGAAGCAAAGACTGCTTCTTTTAGTACTATTATTATAGACATACAGTAGTATTTGTCTCCGCCCGAATTCTCTTCGCTTGGTCCACGAAACGCTGGTGAGAAGACGAGACGACGAGGGAGGAGGAAGAATTCCTGGTCGTCTCGTCTCACTTGTGTTTGGGAGGGTGGGGGGAAGAGCCGAAGAGGTGGTGACGGGAGGAGCAGAGCAGAGCACGAGGGGAGGGGGAAGAAGATGGATCATCGGAGGGAACACGCGACAATTTATTGCAGGTTCCGCGCGGCACGAGACGGCAGTGTGGTGGTGTCACTCCTTTTCCATTATTATTCTTTTGCCATTTCTTTTTGGCATGTTCCTGCGCGAAGCCTGCCTACCTTTTTTCCGGTTTGGTGAGAAAAGAAAGGAAGAGGCTGCTTCTTTGGGGTCAGGAATTAACCAACTGCCCCCAACTAACGACCTCTTTGCCACGTCCTTCAAAGCCGTGCCGTTTACACGGCACCCACCCATGAGACACAGAGGTGAGCAACTGAGCATATGAAACCAGCAAGACGATATACACAGCAACTGAGCATAATCCAATTAGAAATTCCTGTTAGAATGTATCCAGCTATATGTTGTCATACGGTACTTTATTCGGACCATGATGCAATAGATATATCATAGCTTTTATAAATAAGCAAATATAAAAAGGTGCTAGAAATAAAATCTCTACCTCATCGGTTGTCAAATATTATCTTCTACACTCTCGTTGTGGAACACAAACTACAACAATAAGAACCTCGTATTTATAGTTAATTATTCGTTCAGTCGAGTAAGTGGTATGGCCGTCGAGACAATGCTCACACGGTCATTTAGTAATAGACCAGAGTGTGTAAGTATAGCGTGGTAATGGATCATAGTTCTAGTGATCTCTGATCAGTCCAGCTTGACCATTATATATATTTTAGCTCAAAATTGTATAAGATTAGAGGCTGGTATTTAGATTATCTAGGCTAAATTTTAAATGCTAACTAAGCATTTGCTTTAAAAATTATTTAGATCCTGAGCTAATAAGGCGCAGTCATCTTGCGTTGCTGATGTCAATAGACTTGTTACGGCACGTTGATCGGCATTGTGGGCCTCTTGGCACCCTCCTCCTCTCTCCTACAGTAGTACAGTATTAGCATCCGTCTCCGTCGTGCTGGCATCATATCATTGAAGGAGCGAGCGGGCGGCGTCGCAATATTTGATCGGGCGGGCCGGGCCCACCACGGATTGGTTGGTTGGACGCGGCCGAATGTCAAGACCATAGTGCGGGGTGGGCCCAAACGGAAGACTTGGACCAAGACTTTGACTTGCATGCCTTGCCTTGCCGGTGGTGGCTGCAGGACAAGGTACCACCAGCGACGGGCGGGGCCCACCATCCCTCATTGTACAATGGTAAGCATATTGGGCCACAGCCTGCAGCCCAACTTCCTTTCCGCGCGGCCTGGCCTTCTTCTCCGGGCCAGGAACCCAGGCCCATTCGAGAAGAATAGAATCCACAGCGCCAGACCAGACACACCGCCCACGTGTCGACAAGCCGATCCTGGCCGTTGGATGAGCCCCTCCCGGTGGGCCATGCACCCGCCTTCCCCACCGTCCGCTCCACCTGTTTGTGTTTCTCCTCGCCACCACCACCACCAGCTCCCCACGCCCGCCACCGACCAACCCTCTTCCTCTCGTGCGGCTCCGCGCGCGCATGGCGGAGCACCGCCGTCCCGTCCCGTCCCGTCTGCCCTCCACCGCTCCGACCGACCACGCCGCCGCCACTGACGACGACGACCATGGCCTGGGTCGCGGGGAGCCCCATCGTCGCCGGGGCCATGAACAACCGCCTCAAGGCGCTCACGTCCTCCTTCGCCAGGAGCATCGGCAAGCAGCTCGACTACTGCATCAAGGACACGTACTACTACGCTTCGTTCCAGCTGTTTGTGTTTGATTAATCAATCAATCCCGATGACTCTGACAGACTAGACATGATGATGATGATGAATCTCTTTCTCATGTATGCATGCAAATGCCTAAATGGTTGGTGCGTGCGTGCAGGGAGACGGAGTGGAATAAGGCCTTCGATTTCTCCAAGGACACCAGCTTCCTAACCAATTGCATGAAGGAGACCAAGGGTACGTATACTACTACTACCTACCTGCTTGCTGCTGCTGCATGCATTGTCTCTCAGTCTCTCTGCATTCTGAATTGGCATTATTATCTATGTATTGGCATCTGAATGACGAACTGCAGGAGACCTTCAGCAGCGCATCTGCACGGCCGCTGAGATGAGGTTCTACTTCGAGAGCTTGCTCGACAGCGGCGACAACGGGGAGACCAACTACGTGCGGCCCAACCTCAACTGCAACTTCTCCTCGTGGATCGACGGCTGCGAGCCCGGCTGGGCGTGCAGGGCCGGCGACGACCAGAAGATCGACCTCCAGAACGCAAAGGACATCCCCTACAGGGCCCTCAAGTGCCAGTCCTGCTGCCCTGGGTTCTTTTGCCCCCATGGACTCACCTGCATGATCCGTACGTAAATTCAGATAGCTAGCTGCTTCGATTCTCGCTCGCTCATCAATCCAAAATTCAGCAACGTCAATTCTAGCTGCTTGTCACTGATACATCCGATTCTCGCTCTCTTGTTGCTGCGCGCGCGCAGCTTGCCCTCTGGGTGCCTACTGTCCAAGGTCCGACCTCAACGTTTCGACAGGCATCTGTGACCGTAAGTCGTCGTCCATCAGTACTCAGTAACACTAAGCCCACTTGAAGGGTATCAGTTTTCAGTATGTTATGCTCAGTACTGTGCTTTGACTCTTACAAAAATGCATTGCATTGCATTGTGTTGCAGGTACAACTACCAGCCACCTCCTGGGAACTCCAATCATACCTGCGGTGCCGCTGACATCTGGGCAGACGATGACATCTTCCGCCCGCCTGGATTCTACTGCCCCAGCACCATACAGAAACTCCCTTGTAGTAGTGGGTAATCCTATCTCTCTGCTAATGTTTCCCACCTCTATTAATTAATCCGTTGCATGATATAATCGTCTTACATCTCATTTCTCAAGTGCATTAATTACATTCCATTATATATTTGGCTAAATGACTGAATGCTGAGGGTACGGTGCATTTCTTTTCAGGTACTATTGCAGGAAGGGGTCAACCTCACAGACAAGTAAGCCCAGTCTTGGAGCCCTGATCATCTCAAGTCCGATCCTTTTGTTTCACGCCACGCAAGCCGGTCCTAAAATTCCAGCTGCTCTTACTGCAGGATGCTACAAGAAGAGCTCTTGCCCGCCCAACTCTGCCACCCAGGACATCACAATATTTGGTGCACTGCTTGTGGTAATTAACATGCAGCTGCATCACTATCATGAATCATGATTGATTGATGTCTCTCCTGCAGCTAGTGCTACTAACTATACATCACTACTAACTCATCGATCGTCCATGAATTATGTTGCCTTTTTTATTTGTTGCTGTATGCGCAGGTTGCTTCCTGTTTGGTCCTCCTGATCATCTACAACTTCTCCGGTCAGATCCTGACCAACCGCGAGAAGAAGCAGGCGAAATCCCGAGAGGCCGCTGCAAGGCATGCCAGAGAGACAGCGCAGGCTCGGGAGAGATGGAAATCAGCCAAAGATGTCGCCAAGAAGGCGGGCGTGGGCTTGCAGTCGCAACTGTCCCGCACCTTCTCGCGCAACAAGAAGTCCGGCCAGGCGCAGGCAGGACCGTCCAAGGTGGGAGATGCCGGTGGGAAGAAGAACAACCTCACCGACATGATGCGCTCGCTCGAGGACAACCCGGACAGCGACGAAGGGTTCAACGTGGAAGTGGGAGACAAGGCTCTGAAGAAGCCCACGGGGAAGCAGATGCACACTCGGAGTCAGATCTTCAAGTACGCCTATGGCCAGATCGAGAAGGAGAAGGCCATGCAGCAGGAGAACCACAACATGACCTTCTCGGGTGTGATATCCATGGCCAAAGACCATGACGTCACCGCGAGACCAGCCATCGAGATCGCCTTCAAGGACCTAACTCTGTCGCTGAAGGGCAGCAAGAAGAAGCTCCTGTGGTCAGTGTCGGGAAGGCTCTCGCCTGGCCGTGTAGCTGCCGTCATGGGCCCGTCCGGTGCAGGGAAAACAACATTTCTGAGCGCCATTGCCGGGAAGGCAACTGGGTGCGAAACATCGGGCTTGGTGCTTATAAATGGTAAAATAGAACCGATCCGTGGCTACAAGAGGATCATTGGCTTTGTTCCCCAAGACGATATCGTCCATGGGAACCTAACCGTCGAAGAAAACCTCTGGTTCAACGCAAGATGCAGGTACGTGTCTCTTCAAGAGCTTTCGCATTTCGTTTTTATTTCCAGCTATATATAGTGGTGGTGAATTTACACATGCTAATTAAGCTGATGCATTTATTTCAGGCTGTCAGCAGACATGTCGAAGGCTGATAAGGTCCTGGTCGTGGAGAGGGTGATCGAGTCCCTGGGGTTGCAGGCAATTCGAGATTCTCTGGTTGGGACAGTGGAGCAGCGTGGCATCTCCGGTGGCCAGCGAAAGAGAGTCAATGTCGGCCTGGAGATGGTGATGGAGCCCTCGGTGCTGATCTTGGATGAGCCAACGTCTGGTCTGGACAGCGCCTCCTCCCTGCTTCTGCTCCGCGCACTTCGCCGTGAAGCTCTCGAAGGTGTCAACATCTCCATGGTTGTTCATCAGCCCAGGTTGGTGGATCAGAAAAACTCCAAATCTCAACATGTTGCTGGCCATGCAAACTCATCAGTCGCTGATGTACCAACCAATATAATGGCTGTGCTGTTTCAGTTACACGCTGTACAGAATGTTTGATGATCTGATACTTCTAGCCAAAGGGGGCATGACGGTGTACCACGGGCCGGTGAAGAAGGTGGAGGAGTACTTCGCAGGGCTGGGCATCGTCGTCCCGGAGCGCGTGAACCCGCCGGACTACTACATCGACATCTTGGAGGGCATCGTGAAGCCCAACCTGAACCCAGGAGTCAGTGTGAAGGACCTGCCCATCAGATGGATGGTGCACAACGGGTACGATGTCCCACGGGACATGCTGCAGAGCAATTCAGATTCAGAATCATCGTCCAGAGGAAGCATCGGCCATGCTTCGAGCCACGACGATGCCGGGCCATCCATTGTTTCAGTACTCTTCGGCAATGTCAAAGATATCCTCGTGCAGAAGAAGGATGAGTATGATTACAACAAGACTTCTCAAGACCTGTCGAACTGCAATACTCCTGGCATTCTAAGGCAGTACAGGTACTTCCTGGGAAGGTAAGGCCGGTCTCTTTTTGTCTTGAGAAGAACAGAAGAGCCTTTCTGAACTTGATACTCTCCAGGTGCGGGAAGCAGAGGCTCCGGGAAGCGAGGATCCAAGGAGTGGACTACTTGATACTGTGTCTTGCCGGGATATGCCTGGGAACACTGGCCAAAGTGAGCGACGAGACGTTTGGAGCGCTGGGATACACGTACACTGTCATCGCAGTCTGTAAGTATGCATGCATGCATGGTTTCAATTCTGTCATGAGAATTCTTGCTTGTGTGATTGTGTCTTCGATAATCGATCAGTGAGTCATCAAGTGATGCCAAATGCATGCATGCGGTTGGTTACTTGCAGCCCTGCTGTGCAAGATTGGAGCCCTGCGATCGTTCACGCTTGACAAGATCAACTACTGGAGGGAGCGAGCATCCGGGATGAGCTCCCTGGCCTACTTCATGTCCAAGGACACCATCGACCACTTCAACACCATCGTCAAGCCCATCGTCTACCTCTCCATGTTCTACTTCTTCAACAACCCCAGGTCGTCCATCTGGGAGAACTACGTCGTCCTCCTCGCGCTCGTCTACTGCGTCACCGGCATCGGCTACACCTTCGCCATCTTCTTCCAGCCAAGCTCAGCACAGCTGGTGAGTAGTCAGCCGTCTGCTGCTGGTCGTTCACCTGGAGCTGGACATGTCCTGATGATAATGCATGCATGTATATGTTCTCATTCATTCTGTGCTTGCTTGCAGTGGTCTGCACTGCTCCCAGTTGTCTTGACCCTGATAGCAACGCAGCAGAAGAACACCATCTTCGCCGATTTGTGCTACACAAAGTGGGCTCTGGAAGCGTTTGTCATTGCAAATGCTCAGAAGTAAGCAAGCCAAATCAATCTTGTCACATTATTGTATTATATGACTTGAGATTTCAACTGATGGCCATCTTGCTTGTTCTGTTCGTGGTGGTTGCAGCTATTCCGGGGTGTGGCTAATAACACGGTGTGGCTCGCTGGTCAGGAGCGGCTACAACATCGAGCACGAGCTTCTCTGTATAGGCGTCCTCATCGCTAACGGGATAGTCTTCCGCTGCGTAGCATTCTTCTGCATGGTCACCTTCCAGAAGCACTAACAAGGCAAGGCAAGGGTTCATTTTATCAATTTCAGTGTAATATATAGATTGTATGTAGATTATTATTAGAGTCCCTCTTGGTACAGTCTTACCCAGGTTAATTTAGATGAGGAGAGATTTCTTGAATAGCAAACAGCTGTCAGGTATGCATACCCTAAATTGTAGAGGTGCTTCTCATTTTCAGACTAGCTGAAACATCAGACCTCCATCACTTGTTCACCTCCAATGTAAATTTGATATGAAAATTCAGTGTATGTAAGTACGGCAGATAACTAGGAAACTAGAACATCTGGCGTTGCCGCCCCGTGCTGCGCTCAGCATGTCCCACCATCTGAGCTAACCTGTCCTTAGCACGGACCCAGCTTGAGCTGCCCCAGTGGAGAACTTGAGTGTATATTCATTGTATGATGGAAAAAATCCCATACTGATTCTCCATCAAATTCAAGAGCTCTTCCACTCCATAAAATCCAATGGGGTTTCCTCTGTACGAGACATTTCCATTAGCATGCGGCTACGGCAAGTTAAAATCAATGCATATAAACCTAAAATGATCATAACAATCATCTGTAAGCTCGTGATAAGAGCATATTTGACCCTACCTCCACATTCACAATAAATTCACCCTCACTTATGTGGGCTTAAAACCCCTGGATGAGTTTTCAGTAAAACAGCTACACTGCAATAGATCACAATGACATGTACTCGATGGGCTTGAGAGATACACATGAGAAGCCATGAGGTTGAACAAAACTTGAGGTTCTTCCCAATATTAATGTTGGTTCCACAGGTACTTGCTGGACCAAAAGCTAGCATGTCAGGAAGAAACCTAATTTTGTTCAGAAGACCCCTTGGAACTGACCTGAGACCCAACCAAGTCGTCGAGAGAGAAGTTTAGAGTATCCGTTGAACCTTTCTTCACCTCCTCTCCTTTTGCTGCTAGGAAGTCCTCAATGCTCCCTGGCTCCCCAAACGAGCCCAGCCTATCTGCTATAAGGTGGAGGTTGTTTCAACCACCACAGAGTGCAACCACAACTCCATTCTCGTACAAATCCCGGCTGGCCATCTTCATAGACCTGGTCTCGCAGACCTTGCATGTGAAGATCATGGCAAGGTCATGCCTGGGCGAGATCTTCAGGTTGGAGGTATCTCTGACCTTGAAGCTGGGCTCCGGTGCAGGGACTGAAGCTGGAGGCGTGTCGGTTTTGGAACCCTCTTGGTCTTGGTCCAAAGGATTGTTGTCGGATGCATTGTTGCTTGCTTCGGTGACTGTCAGGAGGGATCTTAGCCCCGCAGATGTGGTTGGAGGAAACGAAAATCCTGCAACGACACGACACGAGCTTTCAGTTCAGCGCTCAACTCGTCTGCATTTCAAAGTTGGAAACAGAGCTATGGTATGGTACACACAAGGATGAAAGGGTAACTCATATTATCTTAAAAAAAGAAAAGGCTGAAACTCAACTGCGAATCGATCATTTGTGCTCACAACCTGGGAGTCGGTAGCACTTAATAGCTCTTTGCACGTTCATTTTAGTGGTGTCAAATAGGAATTTTCTCTAGTAGTAACAATAGGGGCTAGGCTATCGGCACAAGGAGCAGTGGGGTATTCTGTTCATCAGAGCAGCAGTTTGTATTGCCCTGCCCACAGGACTGCATTTCAGGACAGGGGATTTGTGGAAAGCATAAACCGCGGAGTTATGAGCACACAAAACCCAGTCACGAATCCAAACCGAAACCTTAACGGCGCACACAGCCAACCTAAGCATAAACCTGCAGCTAGGGGATGGGGGAGGACGATGGAGCACAAGGCACCCACTAACCCCGCCCGAATAGAAGCACAGCTAAGATACAACACAGCAATCAAGAGAGAGAGATAGATAGATATGGGGTGCGAGGGGTAAAGATCCGTGTACCTCAGGAGGAGGGGGCGGGCGAGTCGGCAATCGTGGCGGAGAGGCGGCGTCTGAGCAGCGGGAGCACGCGGGCGGCGGCCATGGCGGCGGAGGGAAGCCTCTCGAAAATGGAGATAGCGAGCTGCGGTCAGAGGCGTGGCCGGGCCCCGTGTGCTCTGCTCCTGTGCTGGATGGATTGCTGGGGAAGAATGAAAGAAGGAGAGCGGCCCGCGGGTGGCGCTATAAGTGGGCCTAGATTCTATCTGGGCTTTCTGATGGGCCTTGCAGTGGTACAACTATATTGGTACTAGCGAGACATAAGTGATGCGTTGCTAACGAGATGCTTACGAAGCTACTAGTATGGTATTGGGCTCTTGACTTGTTGCCCCCTCCCTTTGTATCGTATTTGCACCAGACGAATGAAGACCAGGTCCTTGATTTGGAGGATCATATCAAAGATGAGAATGAGTAAGGACTAGGAGCTAATGATCGAGCAAGCGCATACTGGTTAATTAATAGCAACGAATGCAACAGTTTTTTAGACCATGGAATAAAATAATCACCGCCTCGGGCTCAAAAAGGCTATGTAACGTTCATTATTTATTACAACCAAATATAGCCACAAGCTGCCACCAGACATTAACAAGCAACACAGGTTATTAACCTGGACTTCCATACTCCAGGTTGCAGCTTTGATTGCTTCCTTCCTTATCTTCTGGGAAGCCAATGCGTTCGACAGGCTATGTAGTGCCCCTTATAAAGGGAGAGAAAAAGGGATGTTGGTGGGGCTACCTTCGGGATGAAGAAGCACCACAAAAGTTCAAACGCCTAAACTGCTTGTAATCGAATACAAAGACATCCTTCGGAACCAAGTAAGAATATTCTATTCCAAAGGGATCAACCGGCCCGTCAACTACAGTTACACGGGTATTTATAGAGGACTATTCAACTACCCCTCGGAACATTACACCTTTTACCTCTCACCTGCTACATTCCGGAATATTCCTGGGGCAGATAGTAATTTTCCTCTCTAACCCTATTTTACAAGTCAGCATGCCACGTGGGCTTCCCAGCTGGTGCCCTTTTCAGCTAGAGGATTCACCCCGACCCTTCGGATCAGGTCCTTTTATTGCACCTCGCTCATCGGGGACCCGCGAAGCCCCGCCGGCTCGCGGGCCGGTCCTCCTCTGGTGCTGACCCTTTGCTTCGCCTTCGGTACTTTGGCGTCCCTTCGGTGGCGACACTTCGCTTCCCCTTCGCGGTCCTTCGCTCGGTTGTGGCCCGTCTCTAGTCGAGGTTGCTCCCGCGCCTCGGAGGGGTCCGAAGGAGGCCTCCCCAACAAGGGACAAGGAAAATTCGTGAGCTTTACATACCTAACAAAGAATAAGAAGGACTAGGCGTTTGAGGTGATCGAGACCAATTAAAATGATTGATATATCAGTAATCAATTCCAAACTAGCGTAATCCTGTTTACTACTTCAGTAGGTAGGATTGTAGGAGTTCTTCAAAACAGTTTCGGCCCTTAGAAATGATGATACTTCATCCATTAAATTAGTAAGCAACTAGCAAGGTTGCCCGTGCAAATAGCGCGGGTAGTTAGTTTTTTTTCATGCTAAACTTTTTACTTTTTACTTCAAAAGAATTTTTTGATTTTTCCATTATCATTGTTTTATTGAAATGGTCCAGACCAAGAGACTGTCATCATACTCTTTGGTGTGAAATATGAATTCATTTTCATGATAAAGGGGGTTAGTTGTGTAGAAATATAGTTTTATGAATTTATTTATTTTTCCTTTAGTAGTATTTTGTCATCATAAAATTTGAAGCTTTCACCAATGCGACCTCCTACTCGTGCTAACCACAAGATTTTTCAAATAGATTGATGGCATTAATTTGTGCCTATTGATTTTTTGTCCTTTTGTTTACATACAAATCATGGTCACTTCTATTTATATTTCAAACAACTATTTGAAAGAGAGTCTTATTTGATTATTTCAATCCCGAATCCATGTAAAAACCAACTGCTAACATTCAATTTTAGTTAATTTAATCTTTTTAATTCTAAAATTGTTTGAAAAAGGTGTTGGGAATGTGTTCTCGAGATGCCACAGTCTCTCTGTTATTGATCATCCCCTTTGCTTTTTTTCCTCTCGGTCTCTCCCTCCCTAACCTATCTTTCCAACTCATAAGTATCATACACTGTTGCCTACTATATTGTGGGTTCACATGCAGCATAAGACCTCTACCTTCTGCTAGGTGATCCAAATTTCAACTCTTCCTTGTTTCTTAATCTGCTCTACGTAATAATCTTTATTCATTCTGCTACCGGGATTTTGGATCTCCTCGCCACCACTCCCTCACTGCATGCAATTGATCATATGAGATACACTCTAGCCTTTATACAATGTGCACTTTAACCTTTAATTTAATGTTTGTCATTTACAGTATTTCTTTAGTCTTTTACATTATTATTTTGGAGCGATCAATTAAAGTAGGTTTATTGTGCATAATATGTCATATCTTCACATTTTTCCTATGTAAAAAATCCTTGCTTTGGTCTTTTGAAAAAGATTAATTCTTACCATTCCTATTCACCCCAACGGCCACTCCAATTATAACATCAAGATCTTTTAATGATTTTTCTTTAAAAAGCATTTGTTGCATTTACTGGATTGCTAGCTCTAGACATGTATCTATTTATTCATCTAAAGTTTGGAATTTTTTTTAATATGAAATTTCTCATAATCAGAATTTATTTGAAAACCGAATCATCTATTTAGAATATGATCCAGCTGCACCATTGCTCTAGTTTGGGTATGACCTTTGACATATTTTGCGTTGATTGGCATGCGCCTGAGTTCATGGGTTTCTTCCGTTGTCTACCGTCGTAGCTGTTCTTCTTTCTATCACTATTTGATAGCTTTGATCGATGTATCGCTCCGGCCTAAGCCTCACGCCCAGCGATGTGCACCATGCTTACTACATCCAACTACCAACAATTGGATTGCCGGATTATCGGCTAACCTCTTGTCTTAAAGCAGTCGATATTCCTTCTCTTCTCATTTTAGTATCCCATCCGATGTTATGACTGTGAAATTTAACATTAAGGCAAAATGGAGATTTTTTCTATGACTCTTGGCTGGTTCATGTGGCAGAACCGCTAAATTAATCTGGTTTAAGTGCGCTAACCATCACCATAAAGGTATTCCGGGCTAACACGTATTTAAAATGGAGTAACCTAACAGTCTGTCGGGAAATCTCCCGATGCAACCACTGGTTTAAGATTGAAAAAAGCATACATACAACCCACTCGAAGGTGAGCCCAGATATTACAACATTCCATAATTTTACATCACAGAGTCCAATATAAATTATTATTAGAATTATTATTACAAACCAAGTTCGAATTCATGAAACAAGTACTCTAGAGTTTAAAGTGCAGCAGAAATAAAACGATGATACTAACGACGATACAAGATGTCATGATGAAGCCCGTACATGACATCATTTAGCGCGATCATCATTGGCCGGGGATGCATCCTATTCCACCGACCAACCGGGAGGAAGAGTACACGGCCAAGTCAAACTAGCAATCATATCCTCAAAACCTTTACCTAAAAATAAAGCCACAAGCAAAGCTGGGTATACTAATACACAGCAAGGCTTAACCGACTATTGGTATATACTTAGCCGACTCCTAAGCATGCAAGGCTTTTTGGCTCGGGGGTTTATTTTTCTGAAAAGCAATAAAGAGTAGGTCCTTATTTTCAGATTTTAGCTCAAGTTCTAGTTTGATTAACCATTCTAAATAAGCAACTATCCAACTTTACATATGGTGGAAATTAATTAATCAACAACATCAATATTAATAATCATCATCCTCATCTCTCTTCTTACTCTACGTGGTAAAAGGATCAAGTCTCAATGGCTACGAGAAACAGACGATTCGAATCGAATTTCTTAACCTTGCAAGGCAGACCTAAACACACACACGGCGACCACGACGAGTGACACGTGCAGCCGTTCCCGTCAATTCCCATTTCGTGGAACAAAGCCCACCCCATTGAGTACACAGCCCAACGGACCTGGAACGACGTCGTGCCGTGGCGACTCTGCACCCACCATGGGGCCCCACGGGAACAACTTTCAAGAGGGTGGGGACAAAGTCCACGCCCCGGTTCAATCAGATACTAACCTTACCAATTACAATATTCTCAGCATGTGATTAGTACGTTCAAAAACATGATTACCACTATCACACATTCCGACCTTAGCCAATTATGCTACACAGATGGGGCATCAATCATCGACATGAATATCACACCAAGCCCCGTCCGTCGACCTAATGATTACAACATAAGTAAACAAGCAACTCATATATCTCGCGAGTGATAGGAAGTCACTCGACTTTTACTGAAACCATATTAGCATGACAATCTAATGACATACACGTACTAGTATTCAAACATAGGTATTGGGATCATGCAACTAAAGTTTCAATAAACTCCTATAAACTTAAATGCACAGATAAATAGAAGTAAAACATTGCATATATCGAAAATAGGGTTCATGCTCCGAGCCTTGCCTTCCTGACCTTCCTAGGCAGAGCTAGCTTTGGGCTCTTCCGAACTTTGGTTCGGGTCTTCAACAACTTCAGTTAGATTAACAATAACTTCGCGCTGCTCACTCTCGGACTCGAAAATCAGCTCGTACGTCCCATCGGCGAGAGTAGTCATGTCTACATGAAATGCATATACATGAGTTGCGATGATAGTAAAAGACAAGCAATATTTCACTATATAAAGTTGTAATCCAATGCATAACTTACTAAAATATCATGGGCAATCATTTATTGAGTACTAAACTGACATAACTTAGTTCATAAAGCAAGTGTTTTGCTGTTTTTCATTTTATCAATGCGCAGAAATTGCATTTTTCTTAATTAACACTAGAATAAACATGTAATAGCCATAACTAGAGTTATACATAGTTTCTGGTGTTGAAATAGAAAGCACATTTCTAAGTGTTGAACTTACTGTAAAAATTTCAGCCCTTTTCATGCAGCAAATTAATTATGAGGGGTAAAGTAAAATTCTATTGCTAGAACATAGTTTCATTTATGTAGGACAAAATAAGCAAGTACTGATACTCAAATTTTTACACAGTGCCTAAAACCACAAAAAGATCCTACTGTGAATTTTTTATATTTTATTATGCAAGTAACAGAGCACACAAAAATAAACAAAAGTGGATCTAACTTGCATTGACTTGCTTGTAACTTTTGTTCTACATGGAATCTGAACTTCAAATTTTACTAGCATGACTAACTTACTCAATTATGTTCTCTGATAAAAATATCATATTTTTCTAAGTACAGAAACTATTTATCATGATTTAGTGCATCTATGCATGAACAAAATCAAAAGAGCATGCTAGACAGTAGAAATGTGCCTCAAACTTTTACCATAGCATTCTTGCAACAAGTAGAATCTACTGTAAAAATTCCATCCTCAGATCGACAGCACAACATCATGAATCAAGTATATCTAGCAATCTAGAGCATGAAACCAAAACTTAATCAAAAACTATATCTAGAGACCTTTGCTAGCCCTGAAAATTTTACACAAGTCTCATGATCTACAAACTAGTATAGCACTGGCCTAGACTAAAACATACAATTAAAAGCTATTTTTACTAATCTTTAAACTAGAGAAATATTGAATTTGAATCTGAGTATGTGCATATAATAAAAGTGTAGTAATTTTCTTGGGGAACAACTTTGTTGTAAGGCACATGTTCAAATTTTCAGTGGAACTCAGTTAAAATTTTGAATCAAAACCGGCCCCTATCCCTCCCTTCTCTCTCCTTGCTCTCTTCTCTCTGACTCTCTCCCTCCCGACCACGAAGCAGAAACTTCATCGCCACGCGCCGCGCGAATCCCTGCCGCCGCGTCCGGCCAAGCCTACCACGGCCGAGCTCGCCCGGCAAACCGCGGCTGCAGCAGCGCCCCCAATCCTACTCGCCCGCGATCTCCCCCTCGCCACGCCACGATCCCGCTCACCCAGTCGTCCGGCGGCCACGCGGCGCCCGATTCCCGGCGCCCGCTCCACGACGCCGCCGCGGCCGCTGCCCTCGCCGGCGCCTCTGTACACCACCCGGCTGCTCCCATGACGTGCGTCCAGGCCACCTCCCACCCTCTCTCCCCTCCTCACGCGCCTATAAAAGGGCCACGCCGGCCCCCTGCCTCGCGCACGAGCTCTGCACGGCGGCCACCGTTGCCGCCCGCACCACCCTCACGCTGAGCTCCCCCACCGAGCTCGCCCCGGCCTCCACAGACCCCCTATATAGCTCCACCTCGACGCCATGAAGCTGCACGGCCCGGCCCCGGCCTCCCTCCCTCGCCGGAGCGCCGCTCACCGTCGCCGCCGCCGGCCACTGCTCCGCCACCGGCTCTCCACAGGCCACCTCGGCCCCAACAGAGTGCACCAAAAGGTATCCCGTGCCCCACTGGTGCTCCTCCCCCTCTTTACCCTCGCCGCCGGCAAGCACAGCCGCCTGAATCCGAGCTCCCCGCCGGCAGCCATGGCAGGGGTCAGTCACATTGCGATCTACATTTTCGTTTTAGGGGCTTGAGTGCAAAAGGGCGAGGGCCTATATGTAAAGTTTAGATTTCAGTTTTGAATGCAAATCTGCAAACCTGTAAAATCCGTATAAAATCACAGAAAAATTAGAAAAATACAACTGTTCTGAGTTGTTTGTAGTGTCAGGTTACTCCATTTTAAGTGCATGTTAGTTCGGATTATCTTTATGGTGATGGTTAGCGTACTTAAATCAGATTAATTTAGACGGTTCTGCCATACCTCTTCACCAAAGTATCGTCTTCTGGTTCCCTTGCTAATTCACTCACTTTCTTGGTTCTCTCGTAAAATCTGCACTTAACAAATGGGTGGTTCTTGTCGCACTATCTTCCTAGTGTTGGAGCACCACTACGCTAGACATCTCGCTAATATTAAGCCCCAACCTGTCTATCTTACCTTTTTCTAGCAAGCATGTATGCCATGTGAGGCTATGCAACATAGCCATCACTGCGATGGGTCTTGTGTCATCATTCCTTGTAGGCTAAGGTCTCAGCTGCTCCTCGTTCGGTCACCCGGCATCCTTGACGTGTCGTCTCCTTACATCTTTCTTCTGCTCTCTTGTTTCGTTGGCATTATATTAACCCATCATCTCTAATATTTCCTTCCGCCAGATGTTATGTGTGTACTCTCGTACTATATTCATGTATTGAAACAATATATCTGATATGCAGATCTTAAATAATCCGAGCTGTTATGTTTGATCTGATATGTTAGATGTATTTTAAATTAGATTTATACTCTCGTAGTTTACCAGTATAAAAATAATCTACTGGGATCAACTATGGAGAAGTCTCTATATATTTTTTTCACCAATAAACATGGTAATTTGTATGTCCTATAGAGTGCGTGAATTCGAATGACACTTAAGTATTAAAATAATTAATACATGCAGGGTCTTTTTAAGAAAACGTTGGATGTTGAGTTTCTAATAACTTAGCCTACACACGACAGCTCTATGTAACAACATCATCCATCAGTTTCCTTTCGTTTGTTCTATTGTAAACTTTTGACTGCATAGCTTTTTGAGCACCATTTGCTTGCCGAATTAGTATTTTAGGGAACATGCCAAATTAGTTCTTCGATACATATAATTAACTAATAGATGATGAATATAGATAGCATATATTAGTGATTATTTGGTCTCAATCCATATCAAAATCATCTTTAGTTTTCTTATTTTTAAATTATGAATTTAAGTATATTTAGTAGTCGTATTTTATATGGATTCTTTATGGTACTCTATTTTAGACCGTTAGATCTTCATAAAATCCGATGTTGTATATGCTTTTCCTTTTACGATTAGGTATATTCAGTAGTCGTATTTAATATGGACTTTTTAGGCTGGTTTAGACCGTTAGATCTTCATAAAATCCGACAGTCTAAATCCTTCTCTTTCTTAGATTATTTTTAGATTAATGTGGAGATTTCTAGACACTCTCGGCGAACATGGTGGCTTCTTTTAACACTCTCTTATTAATATAATAGATAGATTTATACGGTTAGGATAACCCAACTACGTAATATTGGTAAAATTTGAAATTTGTACCATTAAGCGGCCTAACCACAAGAGGAGCCCAAAAATACCCTATCATCAGTTGTATGCATGGTGAAATCAATGGCTCCTCTTATATGGACATGCTGTAAGGACACCATACGGCACTACGACATTAGATATGAGATAGAGGCATATATCATTTTTTTAAAAGTAGGGCAGGAGTGCTGCCAAATCATATTAGGAGGAGAAGAAGTTCAAGTCTTACATAATTGTGATTACATAAAAGGAGAGATACATACTCGTAAAGAAAACAAATTCATAGAAACCTAAGAAACATCAAAGGGCTCCGCAAGCCCTGAACCGAAGATTGGCCTCTTCCTTGATGAGCTGCAGCTATGTTGTAGGCTCTGCTTGCTTTCCTTCAAAGATTCTTCTATTTCGCTCCTTCCACAAGTTCCAAGCAGTGTACATCATCACTGCCGCTTTCGTTCTTCGCTGCGCTGCTGGCAAATGCTGCAAAGACTGAAGCCACCAATCCTCAATGCCTGTACTAGTAGCCGGCTTGGAAATGAAGTTGTGCGTCCATGCTTGGACAAGCTCCCACACCCTCTGTGCAAACGAGCACTGTAAGCAAATATGATATGCTCATTCCAGTGCCACATTGCATAACGGACACAAAGGATTACAAGGCTAGCTCCTTTCTTGCAATTCGTCCGATGTGAGAATCTTCTCCTGTAGCAATAGCCAGGTGAAGAATCGGTGTTTGGGCTTGGCGTGCGCAGACCAAATCCAATTGGGTCTGAAGGTGTAGAAAGATCCTCTAAACTGACCATCATATGCAGATTTAGCTGTGTATTGGCCGTCTGCCGTGAGCTTCCAAGCGATTCGATCCTCCTCTACTGAATTGCACATCTTGCACCATGTCCCAAACTATGACGAACTCCGCCATCTCCTCAACTGATGTCATACGCCACAAGCCCCTTGTCCAGCTATGGTTCACGAGCTGTTCTCTCACCTTCAACTTCTTACGCCATGCCAACGAGCTGTTCTCTCACCTTCAGCTTCTTACGCCATGCCAATTTGTACAACCGTGGAGCAATATCTCTCGGAGCTTTCCCGTCTAACCAACTTGACTCCTAGAACTGAGCCTTGCTGCCATTACCGAGCCGCACCGTGGTGCAGGCCCTAAAAGGCTGCCGATCTACTTCACTGACGGGGATTGCACCCCCTACCCACGGCCTATCCTCATCCACCCAATCAAACCAGAGCCATCTTAGTCTCAGATCTGCTGAAAAGCTCTAGGTCAAGCACACCAAGTACTCCAAGGTGTTTTCGCCTTTTCACCTGAGCCCACTGAACCAGAGAATGGCCGCCATTGGCATCTGCCGACCCTTTCCAAAGAAAGCTGCGCCTAATGCGATCAATTTGCTTAGTTGCCCATTTTTGTAGAGGGAACACCATGAGGAAGTACACTGGAATCGATGAGATCACTGAATTCACCAAAGTTAGTCGACCAGCCCTATTCAGAAACTTTCCTTTCCAAGATGGAACTCAAGCTACAACTTTATCAATCAACGGTTGCACGTCCACTCTCCTTATCTGTCGTGTGTGCAGCTGCAAGCCAAGATAGGTGCACGGGAAGGACTTAATCGGGCATATGAAATCTTCCATGACCTCAACAAGATCAATGCCATCACATGAGATAGGGTACACTGTGCTTTTTGTAGTATTTGTCACCAAACCAGAGACCCGGCCAAACGTTGTCAGGACGTCCAGCACCTTTGCCACTTCTTCCTTGCTTGGCCTCAAGAAAATCGCTGCATCGTCCGCGTACAGGCTAAGGCGAAGTCGTGCTGAGCGAAGTGGTAACTGTTCTAAAGCTCCATCTCTTGATGTCAGCTGGAGCAGGTGCTGTAATGGTTCCATGGCAATGATAAAAAGCATTGGTGATAATGGATCGCCCTGTCGCAGCCCGGTGTGATGCCTGAACCACCGTCCTCTTGAACCATTTAGAAAGACTGACGTTGTTGCAGTAGCAAGTAAGGTTAAAATCCAGCTGCACCATCTTTGGCCGAAACCCAGCACCTGTAAAACCTCTAGGAGATAATCCCATCTCACACTATCAAATGCTTTGGCGATGTCAAGCTTGAGAAACAATGCTGGAATCTTGGCACGATTCAGCTCTTTCATCAAGTTTTGAGTGTATAAGAAGTTGTCGTGGATACTCCTTTTTTTAAAGGCGCTCTGTGATCTTGAGACAAGCATGCTCGAATGTGGTGCCAGCCGGTTTGCGAGCAACTTGGACACCAGCTTTGCAATGCTATGTGAGAGGCTAATGGGTCTGTAATCAGATAGCGTCCTAGCTTCCATCTTTTTTGGGATTAACACCATATGTGCTGAGTTAAGCTGCTTGAAGTGTTGATCGTGTTGACTGTAGAAGTAGTTAACGGCCGCCATGAGATCGTGCTTGACTGTCAGCCAACTCGCCTTAAAGAAAGCCCCGATAAACCCATCAGGTCCCGGCGCCTTATCTGAAGCTAAATCTTGGACCACTGACAGAACCTCTTCTTATGTGAATTCCTCTTCCAATGTCCGAAGATCATGCCGCTGCATTCCAAGTGCCTTCCAGTCAAGAGTGAAATGCCGCTGCTCAGAAGTGCCAAAGTGGTTGCTGAAATGTTGGAAGATGAGGTTCTCCTTCTCTCTATGCCCATAAACGACCCCAGTATCTGTATGCAGCTGCTGGATAAAATTTTTCCTTTTCCTCCCGTTAATACGCATGAAGAATAGTTTGGAATTCGCATTTTCAGCTTTTATCGCTGTCAGCCGTGACTGCTGTTTTGCCCTGATCTTCTCTACTGCCGATAGCCCCGAGACCCTTGCCTTCAAGTCGTCTTAGGTGAAGTTCTTGCACAGTGAGTTGTCTGAATTCCTGCACTACATCAAGAATTCCAATAAGCTGTTTTGCTGCACAAAGAAGTAGCTTGACATGCCCAATTTTGGAGCGAGACCATTTCCTCAGTGCTTTCCTATTCTCTGTAGCTTAGTATGCAATCGTAGGAAAGGATTAATCACAGCTAGCTCCTGGTCCCAAGCTGAATGGACCACCTCATTGTAGCCCTGTACTTTCGGCCAGAAAACCTCAAAACGGAAGCCTGAGAACTTGACGATGTCTCTCGTGCTCACCAGGAGAAGGGGGCAGTGATCCGACTCCGAAGAAGACAAAGGTTGAAGTGTGCAGCCAGGGAGCATCAAATCCCACTCCGAAGTACAAAAGGTTCTATCGATTCTAGTTTGCGTACTGTCATTTGACCAGGTAAACCTTCTCCCTATAAGGCTCAGCTCTTTGAGTTCCAGCTCATTAACCCAGCTCCTGAAAGTCCCCATCATACGCCTATTCAGATTTGAATTACTCTTATCTTGCGCTTGCAAAATTAGGTTGAAATCGCCGATCACTAGCCATCGATCTGATAGAACTTGTTTAAGGTCCCGCAGCTCTTGCAGGAACTGAATTTTTTCCCGGTCTTCTTGAGGGCCGTACACCACGGTTAGCCACCACTCTCCCACACTAGTAGTTGGTTGCAGCTTAGCTGAAACTGAGTGCCCACGCACCTCTGTCTGCAAGATCTTGTAGTAGTCCTCATTAACAGCAAGCAGAGCTCCTCCTCTTGTTCCCAGTGCTGAATTTAGGCCCAGGCTCTCACAGATTGTAGCATCATCGATGATCTGCATTTTGGTCTCCTGCAGACATACAATAGTACACCTGGTATCTGTTGCAAGATCCCTGACCACCTTCCGCCGCGCCATGTTGTTTAACCCACGCACGTTCCAGTTCATAAGCACACACTTTTGATCAATCGCTAAACGAACGAACACTCCACAACCACCCAGACATGGAGACAGAGCCGCCTCCAGCCAGATCCCAACACACACACACACGAAGGGGGATGGGACAAAACAAAAGGTACGCACGACAACACAACACCAACACAGACCCCTCGGAGCACAGTGGAAGAACTAACATGGACACAGACGCGCGCGCGCGCACAGACGCATAGGGTATGACATCAAGCTTCAGCTTGCACTGCCACTGCACTGAGGTTATCAGTGCCGGCACCATTCTCAAGCCCAAAGAACTCACGGTGGCCACCGATGGTCTCGTCCGGCATAGGATCACCAAACTTGCTGCAGAATGTATCGGCTCGCTGCTCACCATCCAACTAGGTGCTGTCCTGGAAAGAGCTCTTCTTGATGAGCAGAGCGGTTGGTTGCTCCTCCATTGTCAGATCGGAGGCTGGTCTATTTGCCAATTTTTTGCTCTTGCGCGAAGCTTGCAGAGACTTTTTCAGCTTGACTTGCGCGAAGCTTGCATATATCATTTTAAGGACACCTTTATTTGTCCTCTTCGAATGGCCAGCCTAACATTGGACTCGAGGGCCGGGGCGTTTGGGCTTTTTCTGATATGGGAATTGGGAATCACGCACCCTCCATAGGTTGTTCATCCTTAAATAGGAGCGAAAGCCCACTAGGATTGGAAGTTCCTAATAGGAAGGGTAATCGAAGTTGTCATCTATCTATCGTGTGGTTAAAACACACACTCCTGATATTCATTGTACTTCAAGTATTAAAGAGGTGACCATAATAATACATACATAGCGCTGGCCATTTAGAAGAGGTCCTGAACATGTATAATAAATAAATCTCTTTTGTACCGGTGATATTCTTCTCCCGCACTATGCCCCATACGAAATACAAGTAGGGACTAAAAACCGATGTCCCTAACGGTACACATAACGGACGTATATATTTTCCTTCTAGTTTGGGATGTTGAATTAAGTAACAACAAGATCGTGCAGGAATTATGCAGTAGTAGTATATATATAATTATATTCTCCCTCAAGGCAAGCAGAGAGCATAGTATATATAATTATGCAGGTAGCCCTCGATCGGTAGAATTAGCGGTATGTAGTACTCCCTCCATTTTTTTACATGTTCGTATTAGGTTTATTCTAAATTAAAGTTAGCTAATTTTAATCAAATCTATAGAAAAATATAGCAACAACTATACTATTCCAATATATGTACTATCAACGTATATTTTATGGTGGATCCAATGAAACAAATTTGTTATTATAAATATTATTTTTTTATAAATTTGATTAAAGTTGGTTAAATTTAAATTAAAAAAAATCTAATATAACATGTAAATAAAAATAAAGGGAGTACTGCAATAAAAACTCTAGTCCTGACAACTTACATCATTAACAGAACAGTATAGCCTCATGCCACCTACCAAAGGCCACAATAGGATATCGCTGATACTCCTAATCACGAGTAATGACAATAATTAGCAGCTAATGCATGTACGACCAAGGACCAGCAGCACGAATGCGACGAGCATCTTTATCTGATTAAACCCATGAGCATATCCGTACCCCGCTACACTGACACTGACGCCTCACCTAAATTGCCTGCTCATTGTAGCTGATAATGCAAGGAATTAAATAGCAAAGGCAAGTACAAATGTACTCCATAAGCGATTCGTATGCAAAATGCAAGAACTCATTTTTTAATAATGAAATCATATTCCGGTCTCTACGTCAAAGCACCTAAACTCATACTATCTCCGTTTTTTAATATATGACATTTCTTTTCGAAACCAGACCTCCGCTTTTTAATATATGACGTTTAGGACAAGAAATTTGGTTTAGTTGAAAACAACTAAACCAACTAAACCAAATTTCTTGTTCTAAAAGTCATATATTTAAAAATAGAGGAGTACATCAAAGCACCCAAACTCATATATATATGTGTGTGTGTGTATATATATATATATATATATATATATATATATATATATATATATATATATATATTGGAAAATCCATTCTACACACGCTTGTAGCTACTCCTACATGTGTATCTCATGATGTAGGGCGTGTCTGATCCAACGAAAGGTATGTACGAGGTGTATGTGGACATACTCAAAGTGATAAATGAGTATGCGGATATACGCACAGTGGTATACCGATGGTGAGAGTAGCTACACGATGGTGATGCATTGCTAACGAGATGCTTACGAAGCTAGTAGTTTGCTATTGGGCTCTTGACTTGCCCACTATGAAGTGAAGACCAGGTCCTTGATTTGGAGGATCAAAGATGAGAATGGAGCAGCTAATGATCGAGCAAGCGCGTACGTAACACTCCCGTGCTGGTTAATTAGTGGTTGCTTCTCCTTACAGACTAGCGGGCTAGCTGACCAATCATCATCAATTCACCATGAGATCGATGATGAGGTTGGTCGATAAAGCAGCAGCAGCAGCAGCAAAGAAGCAGTATCTGCTGATCATGGTTACGAACGATACCGGCCACGGATATCAGAATAACAGATGAGCTAGCAGAGAAGTGAAAATATCTTATACTCCCTCCGTTCTAGTATATAAGACATAACCACCTTTAGAACTAAAGATAAAAAAATTATTTAATTCTCTCTATTGAGTATTACTGCATCGATAGAGCATGGAATTTGAATAAAAGATAGTTACGTCTTATATATTATATATTAGGACGGAGAGAGTACTATATATAACTAGCCACACAGATGATTGTCCTCGCTCATCCTTCGGGGATACTACTTCGGTTCCAAATTATAATTTATTTTGATTTTCTATATGCATTTAGATGTACAATATATCTAGATACATAGAAAAAGCTATTTATTGAAAAATTTAAAATAAATTATAATTTAGGATAGAGAGATGTATGTATAGATATGTATAGCTCGCTGCTGCTGCTACTGTAACAGCATATATCTACTCCATCTGTTAGCAGCCGCCAGCCATGCTTGCATGATGTCGCGTGCATATATAATATTTCTATGGTAAATCAATCAATCATTCGGATACTAATAAGTACAGCACACAGAGCGCATGTGGGGGTCCTCAGTTAACTTGCATTGTTTGCTTGCATAGCATACGATCAATGGATGGAGTGGCCAGCGCAGGCGCAGTGCATCTCTCAGCTAGCAGCTTCGTCAGCGATGTCCAATATTATTGGCTGCTTCAATTCGTTCTCTCCAGTATGCAAGCCATATGCAAGCAAGATGGTTTTAATTTGCAGTACTTGCAGATACTTCCTTCGTTTCAAAATATAGATCGTTTTGGTATTTTAGATTCATAGTATTTATGATGTATCTGGATATAATGTATATCTAGGTGCATAGCAAAATTTATAAACCTAGAAAACGACTTATATTTTGGAACAGAGGAAGTACGATGGTAAATATTGAACGGATGTCGCAGTCACATCGCCTCACACTCAACCATACAATTCGTTCTCTTCCTAGCTTTTAGTCCATCTATTTGATTTGTTTATTTAGGCACCGGGGTTTAATTACTACTCGTGTGAAGTCAACCCTACTGACTAGTTTTATTTTAGAGTATTTCCCAAATTAAAGGAATGCATGGCAATTGACAAACTCATCAAGAGATGGAACGAATTAATACGATGTCAAACCGTAGATACAAACCGTGAACCATTCATGAATCCATTTCTTAGGCTCATCATAAACAAATAACTGAGTGGACTTAACAACCTAATAAAAAAAACTTCTGCTTTCCACACGAGCACCATACTGCAATGTAAAAAGACGATGTCTTGATACCAACAAACAGATGAGAAAAGAGTTCGCCTGTATTTTATGACCCGATCATCGATCCATCACCAAGCAACTCTAGACCAGCTCCATTCCTCCATCTAGAAGAACAGAGTTGCCCTGCAAAGCCGTATTCAGCCAGCGCAACACAAGTACATCGGGCTAAATTACACACAAATCATGTATTAACAATGGATACCCTACCGTCAGTGAAAGCTGTGCAATGGTCAAACACTCACATAATACAAGTGTCTTTGCATTTGCAAGAACAAAAGCTGAAAAAAATCAAGTTGTGTTGTTAGTATTAGCCTATGGAGTGGGGTGTTTGACCTGCCTTTGACCATCCATCCAGCCAGCCAGCCTCTTGTGTCCTCTCCGACTCTCCGTTCCCCTTCCTCCCGACCTTCTCCATCCGTTGCAGAGAAAAAAGGACCAAGCTTTATCGCATCACCGCCCCTCTAATCGCGAGATCGAGATCGACACAACAACACAGCACCATCAGGGGGAGCGAGAGGTGGTTGGTGGCCGCGTCGATCGGCCGCTCGCTCCCCATGGTCGGCCCCAAGCCCAACCGGATGTGCAAATCCAAGAGCGCCATCGCCACCACCGCCTCCACCACGGCCGCCGCCGCCTCCACCCCGCGAAACCACCGCTCGCCGCGCTCGACCGCAACCAGCTCCTACCCGGCTGCCTACTCCTATTCCACCTCCTCCTCCTCCGCGGCCTCCCTCGCCGCGCTCCGCGACTCCCTCCCGGAGCTGCCGCTCCTCTTCACCTTCCACGACCTCGCCGCCGCCACCGCTAACTTCTCCTCCAAGCACCGCCTCCTCCCCGCCGCGCCCTCCTCCTCCAACTCCTTCCGCTGCTCCCTCCGGGGCCACCCCGCCGCGGTCTTCCGCCGCCCGCTCCGCCGCGACGCGCGCGAGGTCACCGCGCGCCTCGCCGTCCTCGGCCACTGCCACCACGCCGCCATCGCGCGCCTCCTCGGCGCCGCCGCGTCGCCCGACCGCACAACGCTCTTCCTCGCCTACGAGCTCGTCCCCGACGCCGCCCCGCTCTCCGCGCTGCTCCGGAACCCCAAGAACCCGTCCTTCACCCCGCTCGCCACCTGGCACTCGCGCCTCCAGCTCGCCGCCGACGTCTGCGACGCGCTCTACTACGTCCACCTCCAGGCGGACACCATCCACAACCGCCTCTCCGCGTCCTCCGTCCTCGTCTGCGGCGATGGGCCCCTCCCCCGCGCTAAGATCGCCCATTTCGGCGCCGCCGACCTCGCCGGCGAGCTCCCGGTCGAACAGAAAGACGACACCGAAGAGTCCAGGGGCAGCTCCGGGGGGCACCGCCGCAGCAGCAGCCGCGGGAGGCGCATCGAGGGCACGCGCGGGTACATGGCGCCGGAGCTCGTGTCGGGCGGCCCGCCGTCCCGGCGCTCCGACGTGTTCGCGCTGGGCGTGGTGCTGCTGGAGCTGGTGTCCGGGCAGGAGCCGGTGCGGTACGAGATGGTGAACCGGGGCACGGGCGAGTACGAGAGGACGTCGCTGATCGAGACCGCGGAGGCCGCGGCGGCGGAGGGCGGCGGGGAGGGGATGCGCCGGTGGGTGGACCGCAGGCTGAGGGACTCGTTCCCCGTGGACGCGGCGGAGTCGCTCACCGCGCTGGCGCTGCGGTGCGTGGCCAAGGACCCCCTGGCGCGGCCGGACATGTCGTGGGTGGCCGCCAAGGTGTCCAAGCTGTTCCTGGAGGCGCAGGAGTGGGCTGCCAAGTTCCGTGTCCCCACCGACATCTCCATCTCCATCGCCCCCAGGTGAGGTGAGGTGGTGGTTCCCGATGCTGGCGCCATTGCTGCTCCACGCCGGCGACGGCAGCCAAGGAAGGGATTTTGCCTCTAATAGGAGTTGCTGATCTTGCCATGATTAGCGAGTGCTAGAGTTGAGATACTGATAGCAGTGTAGAGGTGTTCCGACCACCACTGAGCAAGCACATAGCTTGCCTTGCACTCGAATTGATTGATTGTTAATTTGGGAGGAGTTTAGGGTTCACATACTACTAGATTCTAGTGCTTACCCTTGTTTTTTTCCTCTTGTTCTTATTGTTGATGTACACAGGAGTGACATACAGTAAGTATCTGCACATACTAGTACGTGGTATACAGACATTCAGCAGCTTTGGCTGGCAAAAATCTTCTGCAATTAGGCAGGCTATGATTAGGCAGATGTACACTTGCTTGTTACAGATGGAAGAAGAAATCCTTCCGGGAAAAGGTAGAACTTTGTCAATGCTGTGTGTATGCACCAAGTTAATTGGTTTGGGCATCTCTTCCTGCCGATTGTGGCAGAAAAAATGCTGCCGCTTATAACAATTTCTTCTTCCATTTGATGTGGATGTGTCTGGTGGTCAATTCAACGGAGAGAAACTCATCTTCCAGGCAGCGTCAGCATCCAATCCTCGGTCGCCTAGTGAGTCCGGCGGCATGTCGTAGACGTCGGGGAAGAAAGGAATCGGATGCTGTTGCCTGTTGCTTTGGGAGATTGGGATTTCTCCTCCCCCAGCGCAGCCACGTCCACGGTTCATGTTGCAACGACGACCATTTTGATTTTCGACGCCAGAGAACCTGATTCCCATGCTTCGGAGAGGAAGAACAAAATCGAATTCTACAAGTAGCTAGGCTACCAGTCTGTTCACAACACACGTCTTTGACGGAATGCAACAGCACAGAGCTTCTCCTGAAAAGAAAACAGAAACCTTCTGGGATTGATGTCTTCAATTCCTTTGCAGGCAGCTTACGTGCTTAGGCATGCAGCGCGTCTTCAATTCAGAACACCACAGAACAGAAAAAAAAACCCTCTGAATATGCTGCTTTGCATCATGGATGACCTTGCATATTCCTGCCAGAGGCTCAAATCATGCAGAACCCAAATCAAACAGCTCAACCACCAAAAGATAGAAGAGAGAGGGAGGGAGAGAAATCAACAATATCTGAGGTGTAGATTCAGAAATAGGAAGGAATGGTGCTGACTAGTGTGATCACCCCATGCCAAGTGGATGGACATTCGGTCCAAAGGCACCCAAAAGGCTCAAGCAATCTTATTGGCGTATGCCTGCCTGAATCTTTCCAATTTAGGACGCAAAGGAAACAACAGTCTTCATTCACATCCTCTCATATCATAGGAGATCCGCACAGTAAAAGCCAACAATACATTACAAGAGTGTTAATCCAACATGGAAGATGTACAGTTCCTTTGCAAGGAGAATTGTACACATCTGCTATGCTCTTTCAGGCCCTGAGGTTTCGGTGAAAATGCCTGTTAATTGCAGCCGCTGTAAGATCAGACCCTGAACATCGCAGCTTGCTCACCATCGGACCATAGTCACCATCCTCTTAATGACTGTCAAATAAGAGCAAGAAAAAAAATTAGTTGCATGGTCACAAAGTTAACCTAAGTGTCCAGATGATTTTGAATGATTTTTTCCATAGTGCCTGACAAAGTTTCAATTCCATGCTAACCATCTCAATTATGATATTGTAGCAGAGGGCCGGAGCTAGGTGAGTTCCTCATTTCTATTTGAGTAAATTTGAAAATCCAATCCCAATGTGCATGGACGATTGGAAGGTTCATCCAACTAGTTAAGGATATTATACTATTTCCTTACATCATCATAGCTGATGTAGTCATGTGGGGTTAGCAAATAAGACCTCTACATCACCTAACCATCTGTCATATTCTTGTTCTGCCATACTCAGTGGGGAACAAAACAAGATAGGTCAACTTGAAATACAGGTTACACTGTTACGTAACCTTCAGTATGAGTTGAACTGTAGGAAAGGTCACTGTCAAAACCAACTATTCCCTCAGTGATAATGACATGCACTTCCACAGCATAAAAAATATAAATGACGTGGTGGGAGAAACCGAAACCTGCCGAAATGTATTCTAAAGCAATCTGATAGACCATGCAACTATGCACATATTTTCATGACCAAAAAAAAAGCCAGAGCAAACATGAAAGATTAATTTCAATAGTGCAGGCGTTGGTATTCCTATACCAACATAATAATAAGTTGCAGCTGTCTGTTGATAACTTGATATAACAGGTAGCTGCAAAGAGATCATTTTAACTAATATCTATAAATCACCATAACATCTAGTTGACACAGCTTGGAAGTGCCATTAAGCAATTGAAGTTCTATTATGAGAACTTGTACAGAGACACACAAAAACAAAATATAAAATAACAGTGCTGAGATTTGCAGGCTAGACACTAGTAATGATACAATCTCATATATACAATAAAGAAAACTCATCAGGTGCAGGTGTTGGTGAATGGTTTGATGCTCAGACTAAAAAATGATTTGAATAATCATACAACCAAAATTTAAATGGCTACAGTATTAGTTAATGGTAATACTAGCATGCCACAATGAGTTTGTAATGTTTTCGACAATCATAAACCATAGAAAGAATGAACAAACTATTTCATAGGGTGATGATAGTGTACTTAGCAGAAGGTGCGTATGAACTGTTTCCATGTTAATCATGCCTACCTTGAAGCCAGATTTGTTATTAGTTGAACCAGCCAACATCTTCCTTGCAGGCTTCAGTATTTGGAAGGAGCACATCAATGTCTCATCTACACTCATCATGGCACCAGCATTATCGAATTCTCCACAGTAGTTAGGGGCCGAGAATATTGTTACAAGTTGGCGGTTAGCGAAAAACTCATATCCATCTTCGACAACCTGAATTCCGACAAGGTAACCATTAGTTAACAATCAATTTGCTTGGTAAGGGTGTAAGTAGGTCACATTCTTTCAGAGTACAGCAAACCTGATGAGCTCTGCAGATGAGGTCCAAATCATGCTTCTCAAGGAATTCAGCGACTTTATCGGGCCCAAATGTATATGAAACACCTCGATCATTCATGGCCCAGCCTTGTGCTTCATTGGAAGGATCAGACCAAAGAAGATCACAGAGCAGTCCAGTATCAGGCACATCCGTGGGACGATTCAGATTGAGTATTTGATCCAGCTTGTTCAACTCGGGGGAAAGACCACCATGCATACAAAGTATCTTCTCATCTATCAGTGCTGACACTGGTAAGCAGTTAAAACAGTCTGTGAATGTTTTCCAGAGTTTCACACTGAATCTGCGCTTGCACTCATCATAAAAACCATAGATGCGATTTACTGACGCGCATTCATGGTTGCCCCTTAGAAGGAAAAAGTTCTCTGGGTACTTGACCTTGTAAGCCAAAAGAAGACATATTGTTTCCAGGCTTTGCTTTCCGCGGTCCACATAATCACCCAAGAAAAGGTAGTTGGCCTGAGGCGGATAGCCACCATAATCAAATAGCCTCAGTAGATCAGAATACTGACCATGGACATCACCTGATCAGAAGAAAATACACAAGATCAGCAATTGTTATGAAGCTTTGTTAAAGATGTTTGAGGCTAACTTATACTCAAATCAACAAAATCACTATAGATATCATTACAAATAGTGTTGAGATTCAATTTAGCTGATAAGATACCGCTAGAACTTGAAGGGTTTGCTGTTATCTACCACAAAAGACAGTATATAAACCTAGAAGGAGGGGGGCAAACGGGTTATAAAATGGTTGTGCTTTATCAGCGATCAAGCACATGTTAACTGTCAGTGTGATTAAACACATATTAGCGGTCACTGTCAGTGAATTATCTTACCATGCAATCTTGTCAATACAAATGAACTATTACATACTCAAGATTTCAGTACAATACAACAATGCTAGCATCGAGTTTACAAATCGTTTGCTTTTATTCAGTTGCTTTTATTCAGTTTACGAATCCTTTGCTTTAGTGAACTTTATTTAAGTGCACAGCTTTAATCTCCCATGGGATGTTACTTAAATTTCCGCATGGTTATAGACATCTATGTTGTTCTCTTCAAAAGTTTTCTCGTTATAATATCCAGAACAGATTCATCGTGTAAAGCATTAGAATCCTTTAGCAAGTAACAGAAGCTCACTTAAAGATTGAGGGCATGCTGCATTTTTTGGAACATCTGAAGTGTGATCTTGAAATCGCCATTTAATCATATAAACTCCATAATGACTCAACAGTCACCCAATGCATAGATTCCTTTAAGATTTAGCGTTACTAGTTGAAGATACGTGCAAAATCTGTAATAGAACCATCAAATAGATGGTAAAAAAAAGTAGCAGCCTTTTTTTCCAGCAGATACAACCAGAGTTTCTATTCCAAGTATGCCTAATCACTACGAATAGCTAAGCGCTACCAGCATATATGCACCTCTACTTCAATCCTCGATCGATTCTTCAATCCATGAAAAAACTAAGCAGGATTGGATTGGATTGGAAATGATTAGTTTTAATTAGAAGATTAGGCATACGTGGAAAATAAATGGGTTTAGTACACCAGCGAGACCCAAAAACGCACATACCTAACAGCGGGATACCCCGTTGACCAAACAAATCAATCCCCAAAGTGACATCTCGGGTGCTACCGGCATGAAGCAATTGTTCAGGCGCCACAGGGTAAGGGAAATTACCGCAGATTTTGATGGGGGCCTCGAGCTCCAGAAGGTTAGGCTGCTGCAGGAAGATCTCCTTGGCGGCAGCGCAGAGCTGCTTAATCTCCGACTCTGACAGCTGCGCGTTCTTCCCCGGCTTCAGATTCTTCACCTCCAGCAGCCGCCGTATGATGTCATCCAGCAAGGCCGGATCCATCTCCTTCCTTCTCCGAGCTCTTCAACCCTCCCACCACTCTTCTCGAAACTTCTCAACAACTCAAGACTAGTAACAGTAAAGAAAAACGAATTTTTTACAAGAAAATCTCGAGATACGGATCGAAGAAATCTAGTTTGCTCTGCTCGCGGGATGGATTGGAAGAGGAGGGATTCAGTTTTGTGATCGGGGTGTATCTGGGGCACAAAGATGCTAGTACCTTTTTTTCTTGGTCTTTCTGGGCTTCTTTTTTTCCTAGGATGCTCTCTTGTTCTTGTTCTTGCAGATAAGGGAGGCTGTTTGGTGGGTTTTTGGAGGGGATTCGGATTGGATTCGCGACTGTCCTCTCTGATTTCTTGTTCTTGGCATTGGTAATGGGTCTCCCTCTTTCTCTCTCTCTAGCCCTGTGTGCCTGTCTCTCTCCTCCCCCTGTGCCAATTCCCCAAAGACTTGTATTGGACTTTGGAATAAAAGCTGACCCATTTTATGGTTAAGCCCTCCAGTTACTTGATCCGTCATGTTTGCGTCCTTGGTTGGAGATTACAAGAACATTATTGGATGATTGCCTTTTCTTTTTTTCCCCCAGTCCTCCCCCACAGCTCCCTTTCATCTGACAGTTCGTTGTTTGGGTCTGCCTGATTTAGGTTCTTGGCATACCAGTACTCAAGTAGGGGCCTTTTGGATGGAGGAAGCCATAACCGAGAAGAGAAGAGTCAGTCAGTGCCAACCAACACTGATGTTTGTAGAAAAATGGCTACAAGAACTTATGGCTTCGAGAGACTTATTCTTCCCTGTACTGTTTTTGTCCTCACAACCGTCTCTCTCTATTTTTTTGTCAGTTCTTTTTTTTTCTTTCTGAGTACTAGTACCACAGCCGTTAGTCATCGGCATCTGACAAACAGAAAGGGCGCCAATGGTTGCAGTGAGCACACGAGTTTCGTATAGTAGGAGTCAATTTAACTGTCTTATAAATCTGAACAAATTCAAACGCTCAAGATGACACTTGTAATGTGTGAAGTGTTGAGACCGAGATATATTTTTGAGTCGTCATGGTGTTGACTTGTAAACTATTCCAGGGCATGCTAGGCCATTACAGTGGTCTGCGGTTGCTTCTTCTCTTGGAAACTTTTCAATTTTACATTGGTTTATAGAAATAACTTCAAGATACGCACAGGCTGCGAGAAAGAGGAAACTGATCCTTTTCCTGCAAAAGCAAAAGGGATGGGAAAACTCCACTTCATCATCACTTCTAAATTTTGCAAGAGATGGGAAAACTTGCATTGTTCCCTGGCCTTAAACAGGGACAGCCATTTTGCAACCACTGCCACTAGCAGAAAGGTAGCGAGTGTACGTATTGTTCAGAGTAGTCTATTCCTAGGATTGCATCAGTAGTAGTTGTGGCGAACTACCCTTGATCGCTGATGCAAGCCTGGAGTATGTTTCTGAATGGGATATTGGACCCTTCTCCTTTTGTTTTTTTTTCTGTCTCTCAATGGGAGAGAGGTTGGTGTGCTTTCTCAGTTCTCATGTGTGATCATAGACACGCTCTGGACAAAACAAACTGGATGGTGATGACTGGAGACTGATGAGTGGTTTCATACCTGCATGTTTTTCTTTTTGTCTCCCTGCCTTTGGAATCTTTGAACACGAGGATCCATGCCATGGAAACTTCTTCCAAAGGAGACTACTAATCATCGGTGACCACACAACCAAAAAAATATCACTCCTGTTTTCTTTTGTTAAAAAGATATCTACAGGATTAAAAAAATTCTCTGCGCGGAGTATGCATACATTTCATTCTGTCATCAGGCTATTGACGCCTTTGTGTCATGAAAACTGGGCAACAAGAGCATCTCAGAAGAGGAACTAGGTAAGGAGCGACTAGATAGCTGTCATTTCATTCTATCTCAAAATTTCAAAAAGATGGAAGCTCGGCGTGCTAAAAACTTCAGGCATCCGCACAAGTAGTAGCTAGCTGATCATGAAGAGGCTAGGGTTCGTGCTGGTATGCATTCTCCAGCAGGATCTGCGTGCCTCCCTCCCAGATTGCTGCTGGCACCTTGTTGGTCACCACCACCTAGCTATTGTGCGCACATGGTCACCAGATCATTATGAAGGTGGAGCATGGAACACTGGTGGATCATGCACAGGAAAGGTCAAGCCCTTGGATGAGGTGGTGAGGAACGGGTTTACTGATGCGATGTATGGTAAGCAGGTTGAAGGCTTCAGGAAGGCAGTGAAGAATGCAGGGCAACATGGCTCTAGGTTGAAATTGATGGACATCACTGAACCCTTTGCCTTCAGGGCTGATGGGCATCCTGGCCCATATAGAAGTCCAGACCCAAACAAGAAAACACAGAGAGGGCCAGATGGCAAGCCTCCACCTCAGGATTGCTTGCATTGGTGCATGCCAGGGCCAGTAGATACATGGAATGAGATGTTGCTAGAGACCATACGAAGAGAGTTCGAGAGAGATAGAAGCTGAAGATAGAACTTGCTGTCTACTTCGCCATCACATGATACGCTGTGCGCTGCAAAACACCTTGGCGTGTATCGCGGCACTTATGCAATTTTTCGTGATGCTCTTAGGATCCTTAAGACCTTTACTCTTTCCAGATTTTTTCCTCGCAGAATATAACAAAAAGACATGATCGTGGTAGGAACTAATCGCTCAAATAAATTAACCCCCCACGAACCTGTTCAAATGTATTTAAATTCAGTGTTAGTTGAAGCGAAGCGAGGCACATAAACAATCCCCCCAATCTGATGAAAACTTTTGCTGCCATCAGCGTCCAGCATCAGGCTGAAAAAGATCTCTTTTATTTTTCTTTTGATGATATGAAGAATATGAAAAAGTCTAAAACAAATCAGCGTCCGTCCAGTACTATTTGTTTTGCTTCCAATACCATCAAGCCGGCCAAACAAACAAGTACTGACACTGATTTTTTCTTAAGAAAAGTCAACTTGTGCGGATCGAGTAGTCTGCGGTCTCGTGTATTGTACCCATACCACGACAAAATGGTTCGTTCCCAGTTGTGGTCAGAAGCCCTGAATCCGAAGATGCTTTTGTTCATCGTTGCATAAAAGGTGCAGGGACGTAGAGGGGTAGAGGCGTACATCTCTGAAGCAACGCGAGAAATCCAACGACTTCCGATGGCAGCAGAGCCCCTCTCCAATGGCGCTGCCTACCAGTCAGTGCCTGAATCCTACGTGCTCCCGGCGGACAAGAGACCGGGGAGCTCACCGTCTAATGCAGCAGCGATACCTGTAGTTGACCTCGGCGGCGATGACCCTGACAGGATTGTGAAGCAGATCATGGGTGCCGGGAGAGAGTTCGGTTTCTTTCAGGTGAATTTGTGTCTGAATTTCTTCTTCAGTTGCCTGTCAGTCTTAGCAACTGTCTGATCTGAAGGGAAGATGCGACATTTACCTAACAACCCGTTGTCGTGCAGCTTGATGTGGCAGATTACTAATTGGCAGTAGTAGATCTTAAATTCCTCCTGAACATCTCAAAAAAAGTCCATGGAAAATCTTTCAGTTTCTGACATTCTAGCCTGTCGTGAAAGCATGACATGTTTGGGGGTCCACACAGACACTGTGACATGCAGGTGATCAACCATGGCGTGCCGGGGCAGGTGATGGGCGAGATGATGAGCAGTGCGGAGGAGTTCTTCGGGCTCCCCACGGAGGAGAAGATGGTGCTCTACTCCACCGACAGCAAGAAGCTTCCACGGTTCCACACGAGCATCGGCAACGACCAGGAGAAGCTTCTCTACTGGAGGGACTGCCTCAAGCTTGGCTGCTACCCCTTCGAGCAATTCAGGCACCAGTGGCCTCAAAAGCCAGCCAGGCTCAGGTAACTTTGCCTTTGCCGCTTGAGATGTTTGACATCCTGCGCTCGTGTCGTGGCAAAGTGGCAATTGGTAAGAAATTTTGACTCATGCAGGGCGGCGTTGGAGGCGTACACGACGGCGGTGAGGGCGGTGGCGCTGCGCCTGCTGCGGCTCACCGCGGCGGGGCTGGGGCTCGACGAGGGCCACTTCGAGGGGGAGCTGACCGCCGGGCCGGTGATCATGAACGTGAACCACTACGTGCCGTGCCCGGAGCCGAGCCTGACGATGGGCCTGGCGCCGCACTGCGACCCCAACGTCGTCACCGTCCTCGCGGACAACGGCGTCCGCGGCCTGCAGGCGCGGCAGCGGCTGGGTCGACGTCGAGCCACTCCCGGGCGCGCTCGTCGTCAACTTCGGGCACCAGATGGAGGTGGTCAGCAACGGCGCCCTGCGGGGCGGCGAGCACCGCGTGGTGACGAACGCGCGCGCCGCATTCCCGAGAGCCAGTATTGGCAGGTCTGAGTTCTAAAGATGTCACTAACGGTTGATCGGAGGACATCAGCATCGATCTCAGCGACCGATCGAGCCATCCGCGGAGAGGAATCTGCGATGGGCACGCCAGAGAGCCGCTACCGCGGACCTGCATCAGTTGTTCTCACGGGCAGAGGTCGCCGGCGACGACTCGGCGGAGGCCTGGTGGCGCGCGCGGGGGTCAGCTATACAGATGCGAGCGAGGGAGACGCTGGAGGACGCAATCGCAGCCGCACGTTTCTGATCGAACGGCTCGGGCATAGCCAAGGGGTGGACGGTATTTGGCCCTGGCGGTCGCCGTGCGCGCTTCAAGCCACCGCCGCATCTCGGCTCACTGCCGCATGAAACGGAGCCGTCCTGGAGAGTCCTCTTGGCATGGATGCGGCCACCCGCGTCGTCGTCGTCGTCGTCTGCTGTCGCGGGCAGCAGGCTGCTGCCTGATTCCGAACCTCTGCGGCATGTTTAACAGGTCAGGCAGGGGGCGAGCATGACGATGGTGAGGGAGCCGGAGCTCTAGCCGCGCTTGTTCTACTCCTGATGGGAGGAGATGGATAGGCATGGCTATACTGCCGTGCTGTGAGCCTGTGACGTCCGACCAAGCTGATAATTGTCTGCTTATTACAATATTGATCATCAAACTAATAATGTGTACTAGTCTGATGGTTGAAACAGCAGTCAACAAGCGACTTCCAGTTGCAGCCCGAGGAACGGCCTGACGCCGCCGGCGGCGATCGACCGATCAAGCAATTTGCTGGCCGCAGAACGCTGGCCCAGACGAGAGGAGCCTCTGCCCCTCCGCGTCCAATGCGATGCGAGGACCGCCGGCGGCTCTCGGGCTCTGCAAGCCTGCTGCACGCGTTTTTTTATTTTTTGTGGCTTTCAGCTGACAAAGGTGGCTAGCAGCATCGGGTCATGTCGTGGTGCAAGAAGGCAGGCAGGCAGGCATGCAGGACGAGGGACAGCAACAGCTTCATGCATGCTGCCAAGGAGAGGAATGACCACGCATTATCCGACTCCATCATTCTACTAAAATCTTTCTGCGTCCCATCCTATCGTACGGATTGGTTCATTCATCGTAAGCAAGCAAGCACTATGATTGTTGATTACGATCTGCTTACATAGAGAAACGGCGATGCATGTAATCCGAGAACTACTGCACTTTCTCAGGCTCTCTAGCTCGTAGCCTAAACCCACAACGAACTGCCAAAGGCCATCATCTCCTGCCCTGAATTGCACTGCAAAGCATACACATTAATCATGGGAATTTACTTCATTTACCGTTCTTACTTAGCAGCATCGCTGCATCAGTAGCACTGTAACAAACAAATAATTGGTGTGCAGGGACCCAAAAAGACCGACCAAAAGCAAATGGAGTCGTGCCCAATTTCATTTTATTTTTACCCCGCCGCTCCCTCCAGGCTCCACGTTTACAAGTAGCAGAGAAGAAACGAACGGAACCATCCAACGCAACGCCTTAAGCAGCAGCAGCAGCTGTGAAGCCGCAGGAGGGTTGGCGTGTGAGCCCTGCCCGGCGACGGGGGCGAAAGTCTCGCCGGGAACACCGCCGTCGCACGTACGTCGACGGAGAAGAAAAATGCTCCAGCGCCGCGTCGTCTTCTTGTCTCACTCGCTCGACCGCATCAGCTTCGTCAGCACACAGAGTGTCCCTGCCTCTCCTCTACTCCCGCTCCACCGTCTCCTTCCTTCCTCTTCCGCTCTCCATCCCATATAACGCACACGCCAGCGCCGCTGCACACCCACATCAAAGCTTCACAGGGGCCCCCCACCTTTCTTTGATCGCTACCTTTTTGCACTGCTTTTCCTTCTTTTTTTCAAAGATACCTTTTTGCACTGTTGCTCGCCTCACCTCCTTCTAGACCGAGTACTGCACGCACTAGGCGTTTCTCCATCTGCTTCAATTCATGCCTTTCGTCTCCTCTCTTCCATACCTCAATCACCGCGTTTTTCCAACCTCACCATCCATTCTTCCCTCCTACCTTCCGAGCCAGGCACACTACATATGCATCACCGTCAACAGCCCCTGCAATTCCCTTCTTGCTCACCTCTAGCCTGCAGGACTGCAGGTTGTAGAATCCACCCATCGCTTGTTGCCGCCGATTCTGCAGCCTCATCGTTGAATCCATGGATGCAGGCCGGGGCAGCACCATCTTCCCGATGGCGCAGATTCCAGCGATGCTTTTCCCACCACCGCCGCCGCCCTCATTGCCATCCTCCTACTCCTTTTCCTCTTCCACCTCGGCCCACCACGCGCGATCCATCACCAGCTTTCCCATCCTCGTGCTCACCGTGCTCGGCATCCTCACCGCCTCCGTGCTCCTCCTCGCCTACTACGTCTTCATCATCCGGTGCTGCCTCAAGTGGCACCGCAGCTCCCCCTCCGACGCCGGCGGCCACATTGCCCGCCGCAGACGGCGCCAGCCTGCCACCTCCGGCACCAGCGGCCTCCCAGTCTCCGGCGCACCACCCGCAGAGGCGCGCGGGCTCGAGGAAGCCGTCATCCAGGCATTGCCGGCCTTCAGGTACAGGAAGGCCATCAAGAATGCCGCCGCCGCCGCCGATTCTACCCCCATGAGCGAGTGTGCGGTGTGTCTCGGTGAATTTGAGGACGAGGAGAGGGTCAGGATGCTGCCTGCCTGCCTCCACGTCTTCCACGTCGACTGCATTGACACTTGGCTCCAGGGCAACGCCAACTGCCCGCTCTGCAGAGCAGCCATCACCGGCCACTGCCTGCTTCCGCCACTGGATCAGCTCCCGCGGCTCGACGAGGTGGCCATCCAGGTCACCCCCACCACTGAGGAAGACGAAGAACCCACGCGGGCACAGCAGCAGCAAGCCAGCACGGCTATGGCGTCTTGTCAATCTGCAGGAGACACCGCTACAGATCAACAGGCCAGCAGTGACAAGAGGAAGAGCAGCAATGCTTGGCGTGATATCGATATCAGCAGTAAGGCAGATGAGTGCATTACGGAGAGGCGGGACAGAGATGTTATTCCCTTGAGGAGGTCCTTCTCCATGGGCGAAATGGCTGGTGGGGAGGTTCACCTGCAGATTCACAACATTTTGCAGAGGAATACTCACTTCCATGGTGATGATGGTGACAGCAGCTCAATGTAGTGTATAGGGCTTTTAGTTTGCTCCATATTCTTTGCTGAGGAATGTGATACCTTGGGGCACCGTGTCTTCCATCATCTGTTCAACTGTTTAGCAATATCCAAGATATATGGTTATAAAGGACGGTTTTGAAATGTTTCATGGTTCAACTCAAGATGTGCATTTTTGTACTAGAACATTCATCACAGAAACATGAATGTCTTCCAGCCTGCACGAGTCCATGAAAAAAAAAATGCGCGGCCAGTTCGTTTGGCTGAAAGTTGCCTTCAAGTTGCAGACACGTGGGACACAGAATGGTCACACGATTATAATGAGGGCTCACCGGCTAGATAAGAAAATGATTACCATAATTTCAACTTTCAGATCTCACAGGTATGTCTAAGAAAGAGAATAGGACAGCAAAGTACATAACAAAAAGTAAATCATCTAATGATGAAACTATGAAAGGGCAGCGTAAGTCTTACCATAGAAGCTGAAACATTAATTTTTCTTAAAGGACAAAGAAAAACATAAAACCGGAATGACAGAAAGATAAACATTTTGAATTTACACCTATATTTATCTAAACATCAGACCTAAAAGTCCCACCAAAAAACTTCTTGAATGGCAGACTGTGTGGAAATTTCTGTCATAAATACATCATAGCTTGACTGATCAGGGGTCTTCCTTGCTGCAGGGAACTGGCAGTTCACCAAACATTGATTTCTGGAATACAAATATCTGTACTACTACATGTAACAACTAACAAGAAAACTCAAATTCTTCAACCAATATTTGCATCGCATCAAGTACCTATTCTTTATGAAGTGGAAAAAGGCACATTTTGATCACTTTAGATAAGACTGTCAAGTCTTCTAGATGGTACAGAACTTCTCTTAATGGAAATAGCTAGATATTCAGGAAAGATTAATTCTACCACGAACTGGACACCAATATGTTATAATAATAGAAAATATATTGCCTCAAGACTGAACTTAGAGGTTACTGTTGCACAGCTTTGGCGGAATCAGAATCTGTTTCCTGTTCCTGAGGCTCGGGCAATGCATTTGCTGGACCTCCGGGTGATAGGGATGTGAGGGCCTTTGTCTTAATCTGGTTGTACAGTCGAATAGCTTCCTTGAGCTCATCCCTAGCATCAGGGCCATGGCTTCGCCATGAATCAACCACTCTCTTTTGGAACTCCATAGCCAGGGCATAACTGTAGTCAGAAACATGAGGAATATTAAAGTTGGAAACAAAGCAGCTTGCGTTCCTAAAAAAATAAAACAGTAACAGAACTTAACATCTTACAGCCAGTAATCTTGATCTAAATCTTGAGGGGGCCAATACCAAATGATTGGATTATAAGGTCTAGAGATGGCTTTTTTTTAGTACAGTATGCTATTTTGAAGGTTGCATAGGCATGCCACATGTTGGCCTGTACACAGCTCCTCCCCTGCTTACATCATGTCTGAACCAGCCACTATGCTGCCGACCAAGTTTGTGTATACAAGACAACAAGGCACCAATATCTACCTTGTAATTCCAGTATCTTAACATCCAACAGTAGAAATGGAGTGTACTTGAGCGTAAGCTGTATTTAGTATATGCTAAGTTACTAACCCATTCAAACTATCTTAAGAACACAAATATGCACAATGGCATGTGAATTATCTTAGAATATCTAATTTTGTGTCTGGTTATATTTGAGTAGCTAACAAATAAAATCATGCTAAAGATTGTTTTGAGAGAGAAACGAAAGAAAATTATATTGTAATGCATTTGTGAAATAGTACCTTCCCATAGCATTGTATGAGTTAGCAAGGCTCTGGCAGGCCTCAATGGTATCTGAATGATGAGGCCCTAAGGAAACATCCATGACTTCTTTGGCGAGTGCAAACATCTGTGCAGCAGACTGCGGTCGGTCCATCTCCATGTACGCAGCACCCAAGTTGTTATACACATACCCTACTCCATAATGCTTTGGACCAAAACTGTCCTTCATCCTCTCCACTGCATCCTCCAAATACGGGATAGCTTCCGAGACCTTGCCAGTCAAGAGCAACAGCCACCCAATCCTCGCTGCTACATTGCCCTCCAAGTGCTGTGCCTGAGGGATCCTCTCAAGCATCGCCAGGCTCCTCTTCAGCAAAGATATCGCCTTGTCAAACTCGTTCACCATCTCATACAGTGAGGATACCTCTATATACGCCTCTGCCACCTTGTCGGGTGTGGTCAATTCCTTCTTCTCCAGTATGTCACAAGCAATCTCCAAGCACCTCTTTGTATCCCCAGCCTTCTCCTGATTAGCAAGGGCCTTCGCCATTGATATGAACACTAGAGCTCGCATCTCACTGTCCTTCTCCACCTGCTTAGCGACGTTCTTCAACACACTGATAGCCTCATCAAACTTTCCCAATGCAATTTTGATGTTTGCCGCATCAATCTCGGCGTGCAGGAGCTCAGGGCCAGCTGCACCCCAGCTCTTCATCACCTTCTGCGAAATCTCATTCTGCTCAAGCGCCTGCTCATGCTGCTCCAGCCCAGTGTATATTACCCCAAGCAGACGCCTGTCCTGCGCAACCTCCATAGAGTTCTTGCCGAGCGTCGATTCATGCAGCTCCAACGCCTTCTGGCACAACGGCAGAGCCTGCTTGAAGTCGAGCAGGGTGGCGTACGCCTCCGCGAGGTCTCGGTACGCTGCTCCCAGCTCCCTGCTGCCCGGCGGCAGGATGGACTCCTTGAGGTCGAGGCAGGCGCGCATGTCGGCGAGCGCCTCCTCCCGCCTCCCCAGCGCCGTCTTCACGTTAGCTAGCTGCAGACGCACCGCGTGCGCCACGGGCCTCACGTCGAACCCTTCCGGTTCTTCCCCAACCCCAAATGCGACGCTTCTATCGGGGATGAGCGGTGTGAGGAGGCGTAGCGAGCGGGCGAGGAAGGAGAGCGCGTCGTGGAAGCGGGAGAGTTCGCAGGAGGCGGAGCCGGCGAGGTGGAGTGCCATGGCGAGCGAGACAGCGTCGGAGGCGGAGACGGAGGTCGAGGCGTTGGGGCTCGCCTCGAGGATTCCCAGGCATCGGAGCGCGAGGGAGAGGACCCGGGACGGGTCGGCGGAGCCCGATGCCTCGAGGTGCTGGCCGAGCTTGAGGCAGGCGAGGGCGAGGCGCTTGTCGTTAGCGGGCACGGTGGCCTCGAAGCGCGAGAAGGCAGCGAGCATGTCTTTCGTGGTCCTCGCCGTCTCGAACGCCTCCTCAGCGGCCTCCGCAACGGCGGCGGCGGCTGCGGAGGAGGCGGGGACGGGAGGCGGCGGTAGCGGCGAGAAGTGGCGGCGTGGCGGCGCGGGAAGGGGGTTTAGGGTTTTGCGCGCGGGGGTCGGGACGGGGCCTCGCAGGTGGGACCTGAGGAGGAGCGAGGCGGCTCGGCGCAGCGCCATGGCGATCGGGCGGTTGGTGAGGGCGGCGGCCGGCGGTGAGGGCGAAAGAGAGGGGAGGAATTTGGGCGGTGGGCTGGGCTTCCTGGTTTTAGCATTAGCTCATTAGATATGCACACTGGGCTGGGCCGAGAAACACATGATATCTACCAAGACCATAATAAGGCCCAAATCCAACAAACAACTGTAAGCGAAATTGAAATCCCATCATTCCAGAGGAATTGAAATCTACTTAATAAACTATTTAATAAACTAAACTATTTGGCTTATAATTTCACATCCCATCATTTTCCAACCACCTTTCAAAGTTTATATCCTAAATTCACAGGATGGAAGATGAAAATTGATTCTATACACTACTAAGATATGTTTCTATTCCGTAACTTATATACCACGCTCTTTAGCTCACTCATCTATAGTAAAAATATATAGTAAAAATATAGCACATAAGTATTCCCTCGCATAAGTATTCCCTCGCATGGTCAATAATTGTATACAAATATATTACGTATATAATCATATTAGCTAATAAATTTATATCTAAATTATAATTATTAGAATTGAATTCAATTCCAAAGTTCCAAACGGGTCTGAACTAAGTTTTCATTTCTCAACTTTTGTACGCTGCTAATCTTTTTTTTTAATAGAATTCCAGGGGAACATGTGCTCTACGTCTCCACAGACGAAGGGTCAACAACCACCGAAAAAGGGGATTTTGCCAAGAAGAAACAGCGTAGTTGATGTAGCACTATTGCGGTTGCTTAGCTGGCCGCACCAGCAACAGCCCAAGAAAGCTCATGCCATGATGCAGACACCTAACGAAACGAACGAGCCAGAAATCTTGGACAAGAACACCTCTGCATTTTGCCGTGGCCTGACATGAAAAGGACCTGACCTGACCTCTGCAGAGCAACCTTCCTCTGAATTTGATCCGACGAGGTCAATGCCCGGAGAACACGCGAGACCTAAAATTTGGCTGGAAGACGAATAACAGCAGACGCGTCTCACCTACCCGTTGTTTTCATCGGCGAATCCGTCGAAAGGACAAGATGGTATACAAAGATTCTCACATACCTGTGTGTGAGAGATTACCAAGATATATGTATACATCTCTTGCTCAAATATACACTTCTTTCGATTATCTATATTACTACTACCCCTTAACCACCAAATTATGCCACCAGCAATTGCAATTTGCATGCGGATAAACAACTTCTCAAGCAGCACCAAACCATAGCTGACCACCTGCAAGCCAAGGCGTGCCGTGCTCACAGCTGCTCCAATCCGTCGGAGAAGCAGGAGCTGAAGCGCGCCATCTCGGCCTCCGGCAGCACCACGCCGATCTCGATCCCGGCCTGCGCGTCGCGCCCCTCCGCCAGCGACACCGTGCCGGGCGTCTTGTCGATGGACACCAGCTCCACCTTCTTCGGCAGGCCGAGCCCCAAGTCGGTCTCGTACACGCCGTACCGCGGCGACCCGCCCACCGACATCGGCCGCTCCGGGACCAGCGACAGGATCTTGTGGAACCACCCGCCGGCGCCGGCCAGCACGCCGTCGTCCAGCGCCCTGATGGACGCGCCGATCGCCGCGGCCGCGGCCACCACGCCGTCGCCGCCCAGCAGCTCGCCCAGGCCCACCTCCACGAAGCAAGGGCGCAGGCAGTTGCCGAGGTACTCCTGCGGGATCGGCGGCGCCAGGCGCCGGCGGCATTCCACCGAGAACAGCAGGTGCGCGCGCCGCTCCGCGTCCGCGCACCCGCCGTCCACCCGCGCCAGGCAGGCCCACGCGAACGCGCACGCCACCGTGAACGCCGAGCAGTGGAAGCGCCCGCCGCCCTCGGCGACGACGCGCTGCTTCAGCTTATCGATGCGGTCGCGGGTGAGCGCGAACGACGCGATGACCAGCTTCGGCGGCGGCCCCGTCCGTGGCGGCGGAGGAGGAGGCGGGGCGTTGGCTGCCAGTTGACGCATTTCGTCGAGCGTCCTGGCGGCAAGTCCCTCGGGATCGGCGACCACGCCACGGTCCAGGAACGGCGGCGGTGGCAGCGCGCCTTCGGCGGACTCCTCGCCGGCGGCCACCCGGCACTGGCCAGCCCAGGTCTTCACGAAGTGCATGTAGCTGGAATCGTCACAGGCCACGTGGTGGATGGACACGCCGACGGCGATCCCCCGGCCGGCGAACACCGTGACCTGCGCCGCCGCGAGAGCGAAGGTCCCGTCTTCCGTCCGGGGAAGCTGCGGCACCAGCGCGTACAGCCGGGCAACGTCCCTCGGGGCGCCGCCGGACACCTCGTCGAAGTCGTCGGAGCTCTCGGCGACGGTGAGCTCGACGCCCTCGCCCGCATCCCCACCCGCGGAGAAGAACTCGTACCCGCCGCCCCCGTCCGGGCACGGGCGGACGCGGCCGAGCAGCGGGTAGAACCAGTGCAGCGCGGCGGAGAGGGAGGACATGAGGGGCGGCAGGAGGCGGGCGGTGAATTGCTCCGCCGTGTGCGGGTAGGGGTAGAAGAAGACGCGCTCCACGGGGCCGGTGAAGAGCCACGGGACGTCGAAGAAGGTGAGCGGGAGCACGCCGCCGGGCGCCGGAGGCGAGGCCGCCACCGTGAGCCTGTCAAGAACCTTGGTGGCCATGGGGAATTGGAGACGCCCCTCCTCTGCTTCGGTGCCCGGAGCCGCAGCAGGGGGAGGAGAAGGGGAGAGAGGGCAGATCAGAGGAAGGGTGGTGATTCAGATCCACCAAACACAAGCACTAGAAGAAGAGGCTTTTTGGTGCATGCTGGTGGTTGGAAATGTGACCAAAATCCGCCTCGTCTCCTCCCCTGCTGCTGCCTCCTGATTGTCTGTCTCCATTCTTAATTGCTGCGTGTGCATCTGTAATCTCTTCTCCCGCGGATTTCTCTCTGAAACATGTCAGCAGGTTCTCCTTATCCAAGAGCACAAAAACATTGTCTGTGACAGACTGACGATCTGTGCTGCAGTAAGCCAGTAACGGTAACGACACTCCCGGTCAGAGAATAAACTGACAATCACAGGCACGGAGAAGACGAAGCTCCAGCAAGTGAAATGTTCACTGAATTTCTAGTGTAGTTACAACAGTACAAAGCAAAGCTTAACCAGATGTTCACTGAATTTCTGTCCTGAGAGTAACCTGATGACAGGCTCGGACAGCACCAGGGGCCAACGCCATGGTTTAGCTGTTCAGTGGAAGCGAAAAACGACAGTAACTGAAAATTCTAGTGCAGGCGTGCAGCTACAACATTAGAATCAGAGCATGAACGTGCAGTACAGCAATACTGAGAGAAATGCCAAATCAACCCGGTATCTCCTTATCAAAGAAAATAGAAATAACAACCTGGTATCTGCACACTCAGGTAACGAGGCAGTGTTTGATCCCATGATCAGGGGTGGTGTCGCCCATGTGTCTCTGTCAAACAGGCATCCAATGACATCATTGTCAAAATTTCTGTTAAGCATCTCTGTTCTCCAGCTTATGATTTTGAACCCACATGTCCTTTCAGGCATCCAATTGATTATATCAAGGGTTGCAGACTTGCAGTGCTACGCATCCGTGCTCCAGTAAGGCCCTCGGAATCTACAGAAGAGGAGGCGATTTTGGGAAGAGTCAGCTTTCTGATTGAAAAGGGTTGTCAATATGTGTCGGCGCCATGTGCTTACCCTCATGGAAGATGTCTTTACCTTCAGAGGACTTCACTTTGATTCGCTTATCTGGACCATGTTCTTGATCTCATTTTTATATAAAACAAGAGAGATGCAGAGCTTTATCCTGATAATTACATACTAATTTAACAGAAGGTTAGACCTTTGAAATAGATCCTAAACTCGAATGCACAAAGAAATCGTGTAAGTAAAGACCTCCCAAGCCATAAGATATTCAGGAACGACGTTGCGGTTGGAGCAATTGCAAAGAGGAAAACTTTGCACCAAACGTAGTAGCTGGTGTGGCCTTGAGAAATGTTGGTCACTTAACAGTACCAGAACATGTTAGCAGTCTTGGTTGTGGCCAACAACAAAGGAAGTTGCTTTGATGACAAGGCATGAACTAACAAGCAGACCTACAACAACCTAACTTAATGGAGCCTCTCCAGTATCAACTAAAAGGTCAAAAGTACAACAACCTAACTGAATGGAGCCTCGTATAAATTATGAGCTTTCAGGTTCATCGAAAGCCAAGAACTGATCCTCGAGAGCAAAGAGGGAAATGGTGAAATTATTATTTTCTTTAGTTGAAGGAGCTTGTACTCCAAGTTTGAGGTGAATGGGAAAAAACACTTGAAGTGCTTCTGAAATCAAAGGCATATCTCAAAAAGAAATGATGCAGTGGTTGATCACCGATCCCTCGATGGAAAAATTATTCCGACTTTCATGGTCATAAATAATCAGTATCGAAAGATTTATATATAAAAAGGTGCAGCATCAGGATGGCTGAAAATCGACACTTGACATAGCACGTAGATAACTCAAGTGTCATTCTTGATGTTGGACATACAAGTGACAGGAACATGAGCCATATTTGAGACATAAGATCCCAAATTACCATTTACCAAGATGCAAATCACTAAACCATAGCAGAGATATGTTATCTCTTACACTGCCCAGAGACTAAATCGCAGTACCAATGTGATCCAATTTCACTGAAAACAGGAATATCTGCAGCACAAAAACAGTTGTTAATGCCATAAAATAGTTTCTTTTGGCATATTATCTCATTCCACTAACCAGCTTTTTTAACAAAGAAAATAGAGATAACGACAATGGTCAATTATTAAATATTGATCCATGACATAAATAGACATCTTTAGATTGAGAAAAAGAAGGTTCTGTCTTTCCTGACTGGAAATGAACCACAACTAGAAGCACAACAATTTAGAAAGATTAGCTCCAAGACTAGATTGGCATAAGTCCAAATTTCTCCCATCACAACAAAATCAAAAAAACAGTGGACCCCAACAAAAGGCACTGAAATTAAGAAAGGTTATTACCTAGTCTGAAATAAACCTGACCTACTTTCATATTTCTCCATCGCTGCAAAAACAAAAACATCTATGCACTGACATCTAACTGAGATCAGAATATTCAGAAGTTGAAGAACAATGCAAAGGGTTAAAAGGGAAAATATGATAGTTAGCTACAATGAACCGAATAGGTAGTGTACCTGCTGGAGGTAGGGAAAACATCTATGTAGTGTATGATGGGAGTAACTCTGAAGTATGAGAGAAGAGACTGATTACACAATGCAGATGGACAGGGGGTTGTTGTATCGACATAGAAGCAAAACTATGATGATTTCTCTCCTTCTATTACAATGTCAATTTTTGCATCGTCTGAAACTGGATCACGGAGCCAAATCAAAGCATACCGTACATAAAATCACGCTGGATCACCAAGCCGAAATGGCCAAAGAGCGCAAATCAAATCAGAGTTCTACTCGAGTTTCGTCGCACCAAATCAGAGGCTTCAGAATCCAGAATTCCAGATACCTGAAGGGCAACAGATCGAACAGAGCAGGAGCGACGGATGATGCATTCCGGTGTGGTTGTGAGTTTGTGACTCCGCCTACGCCTCCTGTTCAGTAATCAGTAAGACGACGGCGACGCCGGAGATGAGGAGCGGAGCCGAGCTCTAGCTACCTGTAAAGAAGAACAGAGATTGCCTGCCGCCATGCCATTCTGCTCTTCAATGGTAAAGAACCTAGGGACAGGAGGACACCATCCCACTGCACCGCCGTCCGCGCGCGGGCGCCGACTCTAGCCACTATTTCGCCGCGCCGGTGCTGCCGCGGCCGCATCTCGAGGGCCGATAGGGCCGCGAGTGGCGCACGGGAGCTGCAGATGGAATATGGTTGCGTGAACCTGAGGGAGGATCTCACGGGATGCATCGCAGCGGGCCAGAGAGGGTCGCCGGAGGCCGCGCCGCCTCACAGTCACGGGTCACCGGTGGCAATTTCGCCGGCCAAACATTTTACAAATTACCCCCAGATGAACTAGGGGGGTTTATGAAAATACCCTGGTTTCTATTTACAATAAACCCCCTGATTCGGATCGCGATTATTAATCTCGATCCAATTTAGGGGGTTTTATGAAAATTACTTTTCATCTATACCCTTGGCGGCCCAGTATTTTCGCAAAATCCCCTGGTATCGATTGGACGGCCGGCTCATTTGGCAGCCTCTTCTCCGTCACCGGCTTGGCCTCCCGCCCGTCCGTCCATTGCCGCCGCCGGCCCGCCGCCGCCATATTTTGGCCTACATGTCACCTCTCGGGAATCTAGCGGCAGCATCCAGCAGCAGCTCGTCGCTCTTCTGCTCCTGTAGCAAGGATGACCATCCGGAAGCGCTCAATTCGCCGGCACATCCTAGCAGCCACGCTCTTGAGCCATGATGCCATTGACTTGCCGTGCCATATGAGCTGCTGCCCTGCAACTCTGTCTTTGGTCTATCGGTGTGGCTGGTGGATTTGTCTACTTGTCCTCAAGTTTGTTGGACCGGAAAAACTTTGTCAGTGACAATTTGTGCAAAAAGACAGTGTCAGAGACTGATAATTTGTACAGTAACAAAAGTCCTGCCCGAAGAATAAACTGAATGGCACAGGCATAAAGCTCTAGCAAGTGAAATGGTTACTGTCGTACTGAATTTATAGTATACTTGCAACAGCGCAATGCAGAGGATAAGCTGATGATAGTAGGTACGCTTGGGTTCAGAGAATAAGCTGATGACAAGCACCTGACAGTCGGCGTCAGTTGCCCAGTGAAAGTGAAAAAATTACTCAGTTAATGATTCAGAGCATGAACGTAGAATACCAAGAGACATGTCAAATCAGTCTGGTATTTGCACACTCAGGTAATGAGCCAGCTGCAGTGTTGATCCCATCACAAGGACCTTGTGTCTCTGTCAAACAGGCATCCAATGACACCATTTTCAAAATTTCTGCTAAGCATTTCTGTTCTCTGGCCTAAGATTTCGAACCTGCATATCCTTTCAGGCATCCACTTAGTTATATTAAGCTTCAGTACTACCCATCCGTGCTCCAATGCCGGAATCTACAGAAAAGTGCAATGAAATTTTTGGAAGAGTTACTCTGATTGATAAAAGATTCAAAGGTTTTAAATGTGTGTCGGCGCCATGTGCTAACCATCGTATGGTTGGAGAGAAAATTTGCAACAAATGTACCTGCTGTGGCCTTCAGAAACAGAAGCCTAGACGAGCACAAACCCAACTGAATGGTGCCTCTCCAGAATCAAATAAGAAACAACAAAAAGCATCTAAATCTGTCAGGAAATTATGATTCTTCAGGTTCATTGAGAGCCAAGTAGTAATCTTCGAGAGCAAAGAGTAATCTTCGAATGGGAAGAAACACCTTATCACTTGTGACTTGTCCTTGATGAGGTTCATCAAGCATTGGAAGTGCTACTGAAATTAGATTGCATATCTCAAAAGGAAAATATGAAATGTTGATAATTGATCACTCAATGAAAACTTATTCAGACATTAATCATGGTCATAAACCATTGTCACCAGAACCTCTGAAAATTGTTTAGTAGCATCAGAAGGGCACAATGGCTGACAGTTGGAACAATGAGCAGATAACATTGTTTCAGCACTCCTGTGTTTCAGTACTTTAGGCCCAGGCCCGTTACGATTTGGGCATAAACCACACTAAATTCCTCCAAATACCTTTCTCTCAAGCAAAATATAACCTGCATCCTCTAAAACAAAGTAGCATTTTTTGGAAATAGAATATGCAGCAGTATCTCTCTTTTTATTTTTCTTAATAAAAAACAGCCGCCCGGCCAAGCCAAACACGCTCTTCGTTTGGAGAAGAACAAAACACACAAAGCTCTTGAACTGAAATGATGGAGAGGTGCAAATTCCGAGGCATCTGTTCATCATCCGGTACCAAAATGCATCCCCTAGCTTGTGTTCTTTGCTTTTCAAGCTTTATCCTGTTTGGAACAAGTGTTATTATGGTGATCACACTTGGTATTGGAGGCCAAAGTTTTGCATAGTTTGACTCCTCCATTACAAACCATGTAGCAAAGAGCCAAAGACATCACCTTCTTTTGTTCTAAAGCAGCTGCATGCACAAAACAAAAACACCAGTTTTGCTTTCCATTACGTGCTTTTATGCATGGGGATCAGTGCTAAATTATGTTGGTTGATTAGTTAATCACTCTCAAGTGCCATAATAAGCCTGCCATTCATTTGTGTGCTCAGCTTTGTTTGACCGATGACCGGCAGCTTCTTGACCAGCTCAATCCAACTGAACACTTGTGGATATAAAACTTACAAGACGCAAAGGGCCAAAGCGCACAAAAAACAATGAAGGTGCATTCAGCTTTATGAGACAGCCCCATCTAAACTTGTGGGGTCTGTTTCTCAGGTCATTTGATCTGCAATAGTAAACCTTATTGCAAATTAAAGAAGGATGCACAACACAAACTTTTCAGGAGAGATAGTACATTACACAAGCTTGTGAAGTATGGATGGATGAGTATGTAGCTTGTTATCTTGAGACAGTGATAAGAACAAACTTGACACGCTGTTAGGGCCGCCTAATGACTGTCTAGCATCCTAGGCTACCTAACCATGTGTAGATGCTGCTATACTAATCCACATTAATCACGCGTTAAATCTACGGCTTTGCATCGATCGATAAAGAGGGCGGATCACAAAAGTCACTGACCTATCCTTGTTGTTAAATCAGCTACGCATTCGTCGTGTTCAAACAGATATATAGCTCAGGATTTAATTTGAGGCTCTAGCTTGCTTGCTTAATTTGCATGCAGCAGCTTTAGAACATCTGAACAGCTAGTTGTTCTTCTTCGGCGTCACGAGCCTTGTCTATTATATATAATAGCTTTAAAAAAAATGATTCAGTAGATGTTAGTATATATAGCTTCAGATAAACACATTATTAGCCTTCCCTTTTGTAATGGATTCAGTGAGAACACGCATGTCTGAATGAAATTTTAGAGTTCCAAGATACTAACCCTATAAACCTACTGCAGTGGTAAGTAAGTACTGTCCCTGTCCTTATCTGATGGCTAATCTGAAGTAAAGAAACGCCGTTGTATTTGGCTTGTCTACCTCAATTATCTCAATGTGTGATTAACATTGGGTTATGAAACCTTCTCACGGCTAGTTTGTTCATCAGTTTGGTAGAAGAAAATATCTACCCAGTCTTTTGGAGTTCCAGAGCCTTTTTCTTTCTCTGCAACACCCACTATCTAGTATAACTTGAGGAATAAATTACTGCTTACTGGTTACCAGTAGTAACTTGGTCACTCGTCCAATCACAGTCAACCCTGCCAAGAAATTAACCATTGGGATCAGTGACCTATCTAGCCTCACCGTGTTTCTGTTTCTGTGCATACGTGCTTATTACTAGCTAGGTTTAAAAGGTCAACGATTATGCACGTACGTAAAACATACTCCTCCGGTTGTACTGTTGTAGGAAGCAAAAGTAAACGGTGCTTGCGGCTCAGGAGTTCAGACTTGTCCTTGATCAAGGGGACAGTCACTCTGCAGGGCATGGAAAATTAGGATTAGCAGCAGCAGCAGCAGCCTATGAATGCATACAAGTCATTTTAGGGTCTCTAGAGAGCAAGAACTTGGTGCCAACTCAAAGCTGTGTGCAATAACTCTTGCTTCCACTTCTTTGTTTTGAAAAATATTGCTTCGACTTTTGATGCTGAAGCTTCTAGTGGCAGTTTAGTACTCCCCGGTATCCAGTATCCACTAAAGAACGACTTCTGATGAGTTCTGACAGTATTATTTCTTGATGGCTTGCATGGGAGCATCGAATCAGTGCCTTTTGTGCATCAATCAGCGAGGAAAACATTAGTTCCATGTCTCACGCATGAAGACACGAATGAATGTTGGCACAAAACTTGGAGGCGAGGCTGTTTTTCAGGACCAGAGCAGTACTATCTAGTAGCACTGAAGTTCAGAGTAGTACAGTTTGACTGCATCATCTGCTGACTAACGGCTCAACTCAACACAAGAGTACTACTGTAATAAATTAAGTTTCTTATTTAGACAAAAGACTATTACTGCTACTAGTAATCATCAAAAGCATGCAGGCTCTCCCACTATAGTAGTATATGATATGATTTCTACCAGTACTCACTAATAAGATCAGAACACTGACAATAATTTAAAAGAAAAGGAGTTCACTAGGAGTACAACAAGTTAATTTCCTTTCTTTTCCCCCGAATTCTAGCTCTCGCATCACTTGCATTAGCAAAGTGTGAGATCGATGGCAGCATGTCTCCAAAATGATATGCATGGTCTTATTCTACGCTTCTACAGGGAGTAGTTGGGGCTCCTCATCATGGCCTGCGCCAGGTACTGGAGGTCCCCGGCGTCCGCCGCCTTGGCGGCGCAATGCTGCGCGGCGACGACGTCGTCCCTGAAGCCTGCTGAGGCCATGAGCTCCGGCATGAAGCAGTCGCCGAGGGGCTTCCTGGCGCCGCACGCCGTGTCCTGGCGCAGCAGGGCGGTGATGCCGCTGCCGTGGTCCGCCGGCCACTGGTGGTGGCTGACCGGCGAGTGCGCGGCGCCGCCGCATGCGAGCTGCGCCTTGGCCTGCATGAGCTGGGCTTGCAGGATGGCGACCTGCTGCTGGAGCGCGAAGATCTGGGCGACGCAGCCGTAGACGGGGTCGCGGAGCCTGGCCTGCGCCTCGTAGGTGATGGTGACGACGGCCTCGCAGCGGTCGGCGACGGGGAGGTGGGAGAGCAGCTTGGAGGCGTTGCTGGCGCCGAAGACCTTGTGGATGGCGGCGAAGCGCGCGGCGCCCTGGTCGCTGCTGAAGTAGGGCGCGAAGACGCACTCGGGCACGCAGCGGCGGCGCAGGAACTTGCAGGCCCCGCACGGCGACCCGGCCCCCGTGGCAGCGGCGGCGGCTCCTCCACTAGCAGTAGCTCCGGCCATGGCGATCTTCGATCGGTCTCGATCGATCACTCACTAGTCACCACCAGCAGTATCTAGCTAGCTAGGACGCGCAAATTAAACCTGTATGGTAGTGGTGGTGGTGGTGGACTACCGGTGCAACTCGATCGGGAGGAGATGGATTTATAGGAAGAAGAGGAGGGGTAGACATGTAGGGCTGGGTGTCTGGTTCGAAGGGAGCAAACGTGTAAATGCTGTGTGTTAGAAAAGGAGCCCCATTGCTTGGCTTGCTTTGGCTTTGGCTTTCCACCTGCAGGCTGAAGCTCATCAGCTAGATAGTACTATAATGTTTGATTTTTATTTAGTCTTGGGTTCAGAAATTCGATGGTTGGTTGGCATGGTCTTCAAACACGGTGTCTTTTCGGTAAGGTAACAATTCTATACTAATTGGCAACAAATATGAAACATTTTGAACATAGTGTAATGCCGGTGATCAAAACTCAAAAGGTAGGTTAGTTTCTTGCAGTTGCAGTGGTGAAACTGAAAGGCGACGAAACGCAGAGGAGGACGATGATGGTGAGGCACTGTGTCGGGATTGTTACCAATGGATGGATGGACGGGACGGATTGAAGGAATGGCCGGAGGAGATAATGTGACAGTTTTTTTCTCAAAAGAAAAAAGTTGCAGGTGATTGTGCACGTACGACGTCCTACAGTATAGTAGTACGTGCTTGGTGCTGCCAGGCGGCGTAAAGAAATGATTTCGCGCCGAACGGCCGCACTCGTCTCTCTCGTCGATGACTGCTGTGCTTGACTCGTCAGATCGCCCACCTGCCCTGGATTCCTCCTCTCGCACTCCTTGTGCTACTTGCTAGTACTACTACTTAATTACTAGTAATCTGATTAATAATCCGATGGATTGACGAGGCCCATGCCATTGCTCCATTGATTGCTTAATCGTCGCCTTTGACCACTCCATCCTCTTCTTCATTTGGCCTCTTCCTCTACTCCTTGTGTTTCAGTTCAGTCTGCTTGCCTCTGCTCTGCCTCTGCCTCTTGAAAGCAACTTCTCCGGGTTCCCCTCGTCTCGTTTTCTGCATGCTCGTCACTAGTTTCAGTGGTTCTCTTGCCAGGCAGTTACTACTACTACTGTTTCAGTTCAGGGGCACTAGCTGGTCATGAAAACCAACGAATTGCATTACGTGTGGCAACTGAGACTGAAAAACTGCTGGCGCTAGCTCCGGCTGTGACAAAAAACAAGGTCTTCTCCACCGACAGCGCACTGCCGCCTCAGCTGTCACTGCACCATTGGATTCTGGAATCGGAGGAGGGAACAGACACACAGCTTACCAAACCCTGCCTATATTCAAACACAGCACAGCTTACCTTGCCAATACCACACGTTTACAAGCACAAGCACATTTGTCAACAGTCAATCAAGCTTGCAGTTACGAGGAGACGACGCAAAGAATCAAGCGATCCTGCTGCTGAATGCGATCGCAAAGAATCACCCACACGTGCACATGGTTGCCATCAACAACGCAGCTCGTGGGGATGCACCCAGATCAACACAACAGCTTTCACATTCAGTCACAACAGCTCACAAACCAGATGAGAATGAGATCATGGGAATGGACATGTCAACTCATATACGAAAAACAAAGTACAAGGCCGCAAGCTTGTCACTGAAGCAAAGGAACTCTGGCGTCATCCCCGTATTCATTACACACTCTACGCCGAAATCCAACGGATCAGGCGATGGCCGTCCTTGTTGAATTCAATTTAATCAGATAATGTTACAGTTTTCTGCAGGCCAAAGATTGGATTGTGGGTGCCGCTACGCCACAGAGGAGCAGGATCAAAAGGCATCGGCCTGCCGACTTAGCCGAGCCACTGCGTCGCCCGCCGCTCGCCGCCACCGCCAACAGCATGACGGATGCTGATCTTCTCGTGGGAGTACTTCTCCTGGAGGTACTCGAAGGCATTGACGTCAAGTTTCCCGCTCACCGACTTGCCCTGCTTCCGTCGGATCTGCTGCTCTTTGATCGAGTTCCACAGCTTCACGATCGCGTCCCTCTGCTGCAGTGTGAACCGGTTCACGTTGTCGTAAGCATGCTTCGCGAAGATGTCAATGGCAGTTTGTGTCCTGGCAAGCAAGATATGATATAAAACAATATAAAAACAAGCCCTAAGCATATGGATGGTGCAATTTTTTTTCAGATAACTCACCATGGAATTCTGTAACGCCGAGCAGCTATTTCTAGACATTTCAGAAGGGCCTCCCGCTGTGACTTCAGAAATCTCTTTGAATCATCCTCATTTGCTTTACTGTTGAGAGCTGCAACTTCCTTCTCTCGAGCTCTCTCAGACTTCTTTGGCTTGTTTGCAAGGAGATCATCTAAACCAAAAGGATCAGACGATTCTTCCCCTGACCCTGAGGCTGCAGCATATGTGCTATCATCTGGCAGAGAGTTGGAAGCTGCAGTTGGAACACTATCACCTGCTTTATTCTCTGTCGTCGTGTCAGTTTTGCTTGCAGCTGCAAGAGCTGCAGCTTCATCATTGTCATCATCCGCCGTTGCCATTGGCAGAGCTGAGATGGCATCTTTGATCTTTCCAACAGCCTTGGAGAACTATAAAAATAAAAGCAGATAAGTACCCATGGTTGATGCATAGGGCAACGAAATATGTGGCTAGTCTGACTGCATATCTAAAGTAAAGCATCAGCCACATATAACTATAGTACTTAGATTGACAAGATAAGCAACACGTGTGTTCAGAAAAATATACTGACCACAAAACTGTCATCAGTGAAAAGATCATTGGCCACCACTGCATGCAGCACCCATATGTCGAATTGATTTTTCCGCTGTTGGCTGAATAACTGCACATTGATCACAGTTTTGTAAGTGCATCACGTACTGACTTCACATAACTGGACAACTATTTGTTTTAAGGACAGTGGAAACTTCACCTCTGTCACACTCTGAGCAGCACTGAATAGTGTGTGGTAATCTGCTCGTACAGAAGGCTCATTGCATGCTCCTGGGGAAGACATTGCAGCTTCTAAAATGCCAAAGAAGTGGTTGATTGTCCCAGGCTTGACACTTCCAGCTTCAATAAGCTGCAGAGCTAATTTTGATGCCTTGCTGAATTTAGAAGGTTTCCCTATGTGCGAAGTTATCTTCTGCATAGCCTCAAGTATTTGCGTTTCTGAAGCATCAACAGTTGTTCTGAACCGAAGACGTTTCTCGGGAACTGTGAGAAAACATGAAAATGAGTTTGCTTATTTGTTCTTACAACAAGAAATAGTTGAGAAGAGACCATACAGACATTTCATATACCAATACAGGAACAAAGAATGAGTACAAGGAATGCATCACTAATAGGTGTCTTCTTGCAAGTAACAGGGCAAAAACTCAGTGAGCAGAATCTGGTATTGGTAACGACAGAATTCATGCAGGGACCTCTGCTTAAGTTAATCAGAGTGCAAATTCCTACAATTTTCCTGAACATTCTGGCTGAATTAAGTGCATCTGTAACTCTAGCATACTGCATACACCTACAATATTTTTGCTCTAAAAAGCGAGAAGAAGCTGTTATAATCCAAGCGCAAAGCAAAGCTAAGAGGAGGCTATTACGATTTGAGTCTTACATGAGACCTAGGATAGTAGCCAGGACTAAGCAATTCTGCCTGCCTTAGTAACCAATCTCAAGCCACCTACCCAAATATCACCCCCTTCGCCCTCATTGAGCTCATCCTGGGCGATCGGTACTGGGAGTACTCCAATCCCCACCTGAAATCCCATATCCTCTGTGTGGTCAAGCTCGCACATCGACCTAGGAAGCAAGCAATTCAGACCTCCTACAGGCCGGTTGCTGCTCAATCCTAATGTGCTGACTCCAGCTGAGGTCAACTCAAAGGTACCCATATAAACGATTACGGGCGGCTTCCAATTCCAATTGAAAGCGACGGGAGGAGCAGCAAAAGCGGCAGTATGTTCCCGGTTGGAAAGCACAAGAGGTGATGGGGCAGAACTGCAGAGATCTCACCATGGGCTTCGGGCGCGGCAGCCGCGGGGGCGGGAGGGGGGGAGGTAGTAGTGTCGGAGGAGGAGGGCTTGCTCCGCTTGAGAGAGCTCTTCAGCGCGGGCTTCGGCGGCGGCGGCGGCGGCGCGAGGGAGGCCGCACCGCCGGCCGGGGCGGCGGCGGCGGGCGGAGGAAGGCCTTCGAAGAGGTCGTCGGAGGACATGACGGTGGTGGTTTGGTGGGCTTCGGAGGAGCCAGACAAGAAAGAAGGGGAAGAAGAGAAGAGACCAAGCTGCAGCGGTGCAGCCCACGGGCCATCGATAACCGGAATGAAATTGATCGATTGAACACGGCCGGGCCACCAGGTGTAGGTGTTTATGGGCCTGCATTTTTTGCTTCTCTTGATCCATTACTCTTTTATTATTATTATTTCCCTATATTTCCGTTCGAAAGGAAGTTATTCCATCAATTTTGTTTTCTTTTGAATTGAAATTTATTCTAGGTACACGGTTTTTTTTCGGTAATATAAAGTTTTGTCCTAGGTATATGAGATTTCTCTTAAGCTACTATCGTCGGTAATATAAAGTACGTACCAGGAGCTAGTACAAACCATTGTCAGAAAAATGCAAACTGCCCAACTTCATAAGTTTCTCTAGATTACATGGTTTTCGTGTCCTTCTCTCTTCAGCTGCTCAATATTTCAGCCTCCATATCGCGATTGACAAAAAAAAAATCCTATCAGGATAGAGTATCATCAAAGCCCACGGAAATATAACTGGTGCAGTCACGTTAACCAAAGCTCAGTCCCTTCAACGAGTGATCATCCATGAACAGGAGCCTAGCCTAGGCACTTGTAGCTCGAATGAGTAACACCAACAACGGAGGGGGACTCCTACTGTACATGAGGAGTCTGAAGGAAGAGAAACTGCATGGAAAGTGAACATTGGATTAAATTCACATGAAAGATCTTACGTGACAGATAGTTCTTTGTGGCGATCTAGGCATGTACCTCAAAGGACTTGCCCGATCTCTCATACTCGAGCATACTGAGAGCTACTTCACAGCTCTGCGAGACTATGGGCTCAGGATCCTTCGCAAACTCCTCCAAAAGCGCAATGCTTTCTTGATCTAAAACACAACAAACCACAATCTCAGGTAACTATACAATTTCTATGCATGGACTGGAGTTGGTCAAGGCATTCTGCCAAAACTTGCAGTTAATTACCTGCGATTGAACCTAGGGCTTCAGCAGCTTCATGCCTGACCATTGGATGCTCACAGACATCCTTCAGGACTGCAGAAAGTGCATCTGAAGCGGCTTTATTTTGCAGCTGACCTAACACATAAGCAACCTGCAGAATAATACAGAGAAAAAGGCATTACATTGGATAAAACCAAAGGCATTGAAATGCCAAGATAAAAAATTACTTAATTCTTACAAGGAATATGATATTACGACCTCGGTAAATCAGGCAACGTGCACACTAGATCTGAAGCAGTTTCACAACACCAATCCTAGTATCCTACCCTGATATCTTGTTAATATTTTGTTTCTTTCCATAAAAGGGAAACACCAGACTTCCACTCCATTGCTAAATAAATATAGCAGAAAAATTTCATGACGGTCCTAGTGCCAATAAATGGAGAAATTGTAACTGGATGTTGTCATTTTGTCCTTTCTAACGCAACAAGACAGGTGCAACTGACAACCCAATTGACATTATACGTACATAGAAAAACTAAGTTGCAAGGTCTGTCCTCAACTCCATCTCAATTGATTATGCTGATTATGCTAATATTCACATTTTCAAATGTAAATGACAAATAATAAGCCAGACTATCAGAACCTTAAAACGCAAGTCATGGACTAACAAACAAATTCCCTTTAGAATTCAGAAATAGTTTTGAGTAAAAAAATGAAACAATTTATAGGATACTTTCCATGTTGCCTGATTCATGATTGTAGAAAAGAGATGCAAACAAGGATTAGCTAAATTTCAAGGAAACCTCATGCCGTAGAAGAGCACTTTTGACGCCCAGAGCTGCAACAATAGCAGAAACAGCAGCATCTGCACCGTCATTCCTAAGTGCAAAAAGAGCTGCATAACGTTCGTACATGCTTTCTTGCTCATTGAGGAGAAGATCCCTGAAAAATTTCCACCATGTTGACAGTGGAAAGGCTGTGTACATAAAATACAATTGACACATGTAAGAACCCCTTGAAAGTTGAAAAGGAATACCTTAATTGGTCTACTGAAAGTCCATGTTTTGCAGGCAGTGCTGGATCAACTGAGAGATAGGGTGAAGTGGTCGTACTCTCAGCCCCATTAACTTTCTTCTGCTCTTCTATCCGTCTTAGTGCCAGCTCGCAAGTTTCTTGTACCTCCACAGCAGGATCAGCTGTTAAACTTTCCTCCAACAGGGGAATGCTCTTTTCCAGGCCAATAGCTCCAAGAGCTTCAGCAGCCTAATCAATAAACATATACAATTGCTCAACATGGACACCCAATCACCATAAGCAGAATGTAACTTCGAAAATTCAGTGACTACCTCATGGCGTACAATTGGATGTAGAGAAAGATCTTTGAGAACTGACACTAATGCGGGAATAGCCTGAGCATCCTGCATCTGCCCTAGTGCAAATGCAGCCTCATGGGCGAGCAAGTTAGAAGGATCCCTTGCAGCTGAACATTGTAGAAAATATGTCAGGTTCTCTTAACCCCTACCCTTTGATCTCTCAAACACTAAGTTACAAAAATCTGAAACTACACGGCTAATAGTGCAGCAGTGGGTGGATGCAAATCAGGCCCTTAATGTGCTTTTCACTTCTTGGAAGAGCAAAGAAGTGCCATTCGTCTAGTACAGTTTTCTTTTTTCAGTAATTGACTAAGAAAAAATTGATAGACATTAAGATCTAGCAGACATTGTCTATAAATGATCACTGTTGACAGCAGACTAAGTAAACAACAAAATCTCAGTACTATACACATCAATAAGGAAGAAAAACCGTGGGTATCAGAAGTTTCAGGAAATTAAATGTACAACATGGAAATAAGTATTAAATAGCCACACACAATGAAACAAAACCACAATTTGGGATAAGCACTCTACATAACAAATATATCAGATGCCATACTTTTAGCAAGTCCTACAAAGTGCTAGGTGGTAAGTGCTAAATTATTTTACAGAATTTATGGATATATCCCCCAAATCATAGGTGGCAGCTGATAATTTACTCAGTGAAACTCAGCCTAAACCTAAAACTTAGTGTTATATAATATTAGTATTAGACAACTAATGCTAGCACACAGTGAGCTAGTGCAGCCTGTCTAGATCAGTTTGATGGATAATGCAAAGAATCTAACTGAAGATTAAATCTTTGTAGTATCATCAGCTCATCACCTCAGCACTATCAGAGACCGTGAGGCCACTGAAATTTGGAGCTAAACCGGAGAAGTGCCTAGGACCAATAGTGCTGCAATCAAGGCAGCAAATTAGTGAACTACAACGCACCATCCACTGTATCTACTCAATTAGTTCGGGAATGCACTAGGGACTAAAAATCTGTTGCTGAAACTAATCCATAAGCTGATAAAGCCTTCAAACCCTCCTGCAGTGGAGCCTAAAGCCCGCCACTACTCGCCGACAACGACCACTAAGCTTTGAGGAGTAGCAGAGATGAGGCAGTGGAGCGAGGTGAGACCTTGGAGGAGGGCACTGCGCGGGGCGTCCCCGCGGAGGTTGCGGAGGGAGAAGAGCGCCCGGAAGCGCTCGGCGATGGGCTGCTCCGCGTCCAGCAGCCGCTCGCAGAGGAACCGCTCCATCTCCGCGGAAGGCTCGAACGCGGAGGAGACCGCCATCTCACGCCGGCGATTCCGTGCGATTCACGCGGCGAGGTGACCACTGGCGGCGGCGGCGGCAGCTGTAAGAAAATCCGGCGTCGGAAAGAGAGAGAGAGAGAGAGAGAGAGGAGGAGGAGGAGGAGTTGCGTCGAGTCGACGCGGGCCGTCCGATCGAAGCGGCCCCACGTCACCTGCACTCTCGAGATGCTGCCACCTATGCGCACGGCCGACAAGGACCTATCACTACCGGCTCCGGTCACTGGTAGTGGGTCCCTGTGTCTTTGGCCCAGGATTCTGGCCCACATGACAGTTGAAGGCTACTTGTAATCTCACGTCAGCGAAGCGGTGTTCCCCCTAATTCTGCGTCCCCTTCGCGGCTTCGCTTCCGCTTCTCGCAGCGCGGCGAATCCCAAATCCGCGCCGATCCGACCCGAATCAACCGAGAGGTGAGCTCCCTGGATTCCCCCGCGGATCCCCCACAGTCGCACATCCATTTTCCTCTATTTTTTCGTGCTTTTGGGGCACTCTTCGGCGATTCGTTTCTGATGGGTTTGGGGTTTGATTCCTGCAGGCAGGGGACACGATTCGAATCGAGACGAGCGCCATGAACGCGAGAGGGTAAGTTTCTCCGCCTATTTATTGGTTTGAGCTTTGGATTTTGTGAGATGCTATTCGGATTTAGGGTCGACGGGCGCTAGCAATTTGCTAGTAGAACCCAATGTGGCTGTCTCACCGTAGGGATCACTTGCGTTCCGATAAAGTGCTGTAGGGTAGAGCGGCACGTGATTAGTGCGATAAGTACACTGCGTTTGTTAGGGATCGAGATGAGTGATTAGTGCTGTTGTGTAGTTACCTCCCATTTAGATAATTCAGTTATTGTTGTTGTTTCTTAGTTATGGTTGAGGAATTCCCACCAAAGACTAATTGATTCTCATATAGGACAGTTTCATTTCCCCAACTCTGTCGCATTTGTCTGAGTGCTCTGCGCATATCATCAATGACAAGTTATCATCTTAAAGTTATCTGTACAGCTGGTCGAGGTTCATGAATACAGATTTATAAGAAATGGATGTTGGTTTTCACATGATTATTGACTTGCTGTGCTTATCTATCCCAAGACCAATGTATTTGTAACTTGGACTCTAAGACTAATATTCTGAAGCTAATGATCTCTTTGTTTATGCCTGCTGATATTTCTCTGCCATGACAGCTTGAAACTTTGCTACAAGCTTAAGTGTTTGTGGACTGCGGTAGTGTGTGTACTTTGTAGATAGTGATATCCTGTCAGTCTTGTGGGGAAGTACAAATAGTTCAAATCATACATTGTTCTAGAAATGTTTATAAGGTGGTAAAAACACTAGGTGTCATGTTAGACTCTCACTATGTCATGATCGAAACTCTTTCTGTTGGGCTTTCTCTCTGTCCCTCTCTATCTCTATCCCAAGCTTCCTCAGCTTCTTAATTGTGCATAACCCTGCATCTTTACAAATAATCCATGAGAGGAAGGGGATGAAAAGGATCTGTTCGAGCAATATAGCTAAATTGCAATGCTGAAATTTTGGTGTTCGGTTTGTGGCAACTAGCGAGCATTGTTTTTGTTTGATGAGTGCACAGATATATTCATGCTCACATGAGCATCAGTTTCCAGACCATTTAGGAATTTGTTTGTCAACTGACTGCATTGTTACATAGGGCCAATACGAACTTCTTTACGCCATTGCATAGTTCTTATTCTGCTTTCCTTTTCCTCATTTTTTCACTAGTCTATAGTAGTTTTATGTTGTAATAAAACATTTCAGCAGACAATGTTTTGACTTATTTTTTGGTATGGGCCTAGAGAAATGTTGTTTGTTGGTTCATATCAATGTATGCAAGTACCTCGTGTCCGATTTATGGGTCAGATATGTTTTATAACTACATTGTGATATTGATTAATTTTTAGCTGAGCTGACCTTTGTCAAAGTTAGAGATAGAATTCAGAAGTATGGACCCTATGCGGAAGCATATATGTTTCTCTCAGTTTATATGTAACTTATACTTTGAATTATTTCAACATATTTGTTCAGCTACTTCATCAAATGCATAAGCATAAGGCTTTGTTTCCTTATTCCTAGCTTTGATACATGTACCTAGGTGATCATGTGCTCATAATCTTTGAATTTGTGAACTTGAAAACTTAGAAATGTTAGTCCCTTCTTCAACATATTTCTGAATCCTTTCATGCTAGTAATAGTGTGTGATTCCATTTTTATTTGTACATCCTATGTTAAATGTTCCTTTGTGACAAGATGAAAATTCCATTTGGGAATTTTAATTTGCATGTGCTGATGTGCATATTCTGAACCCCTCTTTGACTTTGCAAATAATGTTTGCACCTATGACCGATCAATTCTGTATCGACTCTTATATCACTATTTTCTGCACTTTTCGCAGCTACCGTAGCAACAGAACTTCTCTCTTCGATGGCATTGAGGAGGGTGGAATCCGAGCAACATCCTATTCTTCCCATGAGATAGATGAACAAGAAAATGATCGAGCTATTGATGGACTGCAGGATCGTGTCAGCATTCTTAAGCGGGTACTGTGCCACTTAATCCTAATGTTTTAATTCCTTTGATTTTGTGCGAAGGAACAATCTTTGCAATTCACTTATATTTCATGCACCAGTTCAAGCTGTGTTGCATAGGTAAGATCTTAAAATATGTATGTTAAGACAATTTAGTATTATATTAAATTAGTCCTTTTCTGGACTGAAACTTTGGTAGATAGTAGTGTAGATATGGGACTCATCACTCATGAGTCATGCCGTGTTGTCAACCATGTGCCTCCCTGGACCATTTTGATTTGAAATATTGGAAAGTAGTTCAGCATAACTTTTGTGCATTAGTTTTATACTTAAACTTACAAGAAGGAATCTGGCTAACAGAATGGTCCTTGCAATGACATTGGTGACTGCGTGGTGCTATCTGGATATTTGATTGGCCCTCTGATATTCATAATTGTGATGTAATCATGGTCTTGTCTATCTGAATGTTTCTTATATAATGTCAGAGTAGACATGCCCAACATTTGAAGCTACATATTTCTAATTTCTGGGCTGCTACAAATTAACAAATAGGATGAATAGGAGTGTCTTCGCAGTTTATGGTGCTTTGCTCAAATCTATGAATATTCTAGCATCCCTTCCATTGACTATGTTGAGCTTGCTTTGGTTACTCTTGCTCCGGGAATCTTTTCTGCATTTGTTAATCTGGATAGATCTGTGGACAATTATATTCGTTGGGTACTGAAGTTCATTTACCTGCTTGTAGCTGTCAGGTGATATCCATGAGGAGGTGGAGACTCATAACAGAATGCTAGACCGAATGGTATTTGCATTTACCTTTTTTTTGTTGCTGTAAGATCTGAATCTACTATGCCTACTCCCTTACCATCATGCCTGATTCAGGGGAATGATATGGATACATCAAGGGGTTTTCTCTCTGGAACTGTGGACAAATTCAAGATGGTAAGCGACAAGGGAAACAAATAATATGCTGTACATCCGCCCCTCGTAGTATTATGAGATGATTCATGTCTAAATGAACATGATACAGGTGTTCGAGACCAAATCAAGTCGGAGGATGGGAACCCTGATCGCATCATTCGTTGCGCTTTTTCTGCTGGTTTACTACTTGACCAGGTAGAAGCATCCCCGAGGAAACCTATGTCGGCTGGTGTGCCGGTCTACTTAGGATGCAGTATATACCTTTGTGAACTCACTGTCCTGAATGCAAATTGCAAAGTATGTTGATCCTGGTGTCGCGAATTCTGCACTGTATAACGATCACAGTTGCTCTGTTGCTGTAACTAAAGAAACTGGATTAATCTTTGTTGTCTGTTCCTCTGTCATGCTGTGCGTATGGTATACTAAGCAGTAATGTTTACTTACCAAGATGTATCCAGTTGGTTGCCTTGTTGCTGGACTTGTTTCATAATAATTGTATAGAAGCTTGTTTGAGGACCTGTGAGGTCGACACGTGTTGCCCGGCATCTGGCAAAACAAATCCAGATCGAAGGAATAACAATGCCGTTGCATCATAAGCAACTGGTATAATAATGTGGTTAGGAGTATTATAAAGTTGAGGACTTAAGGTCAGCGTGTGATTAAGCGCAGGAATCACACAACTAACGCAATGATCAAGGACACAATTATTGGGGCAGCAAGATGCTCTGTTCTTCGTGCGAGGAAGGGAACAAGCACCAGACACCTGTAACTAGCTTAGATAATTGCACCAGCCGGTCCTAATCACATGTATGCCTATACACGCCTCGTATTTCTATACTGGTCTTGCTAATTGCACTAGCTCTGACAGGTCGGTTTATTTGAGTCCTAAATATTGGTCGTTTCGTTCTTGTCCTCACGGGCAACATGATGGTCCTCTGGTAGTCTGGTTGGTTATTATTTGGCACATTCTTGTACTCCTGTTTTTGGTTAGCACTCCACATTTTACCATCATCAGTACGTGTGTGCTGGACTACTAGTGCTAGATCACGAAAGCTGTGTGTTTTAGTTGCTGCAACGAGTTCAGTTCGTATTAGGTGTAGTATTCTTCTTCTGTTTAATTTAGTGTATCTATCAATCACTTTGGTTGGGCTAGGTTAGATGTGTCATGCTGCACACCACCCCATCAGTGTTTGACAAAGCTTAGGTTATCCGTCTCTGGGAGATGTGCCACTAACTTAAGTATATCAGTGGGCAATGCTTTATTAAAAAACGGCTTAGTTTAATTGGTTGCAGTTAGCTTTTGTTTGGTTCCTTTAGTGTTCTCCTTTAGAGTGGAGTGCATGACTGGATCATCTTTATTTGCATTGCTGGGTGCCTTTGTTGTACTTCGCAAATGACATGCCATATTTGTTGTCATGGACCACGCAAGATCGAGAGTCACGCACAGGTCCTCTAAACTTCTTTAAGGTTCATGCATGCATAAGCATCTGAACATTATTCTCACGCGGCAAATTCGAGTGATGCGTGTGTTAAGCTGATCTTCGCAGCAAGGATACAAAATTTCGTAAATAAAAGTTATAAATCACTATATTAATTACATTGTGAACTGAAGGATCCTGTATACTTAAATAAGAGTATTACTAGTAAATATCTGCCTAGTTAAGGTTACCAAATGTAGGGCTGCCAAGCTAGGCTTATTTATTATTAGTTAACCTGACGAAAGATGCTAGCTATGTACGGGAATCTTGTGTCACAAAGTTTCTTAATCTTGACACTAAACAACGTACGTATGCTTCAGGTAACAAGACGTGCATCATCCTTTTGTTTTTGTACAGAGATCTAGCATAAAAAGCATACATATAGTTTATTTGTACTTTGTCTAGATTTGTTAAACACAGTGCCTACTCGTAGCTCAGAAATCTTATATATTGTTCTCTTTTGACACGACCTTAAATCGTCTGCTCTTGCGTGAGAACTCTGAAGCAGTCAGGTCTTATTACTAACTGCCTAATTAACTTGTGGCTGCTGCTCCATGTCTGAGTTGTTGAAATATAATGATTGAACAAGTCAATTACACTTGATAGATCGTCATCCTATAGAACAAACCCCCATGTAATATTTAGTTGCCACTAATTAATTTGGGCACCCATGAGGATAGAAGTGACAAGTGATATATTGAAGTCCTTGACAACAATTCTTCATGCATATAGAATTTGCCAAAAAGCAAAAGGGTACATATATATAGATGGTCTTAGATTGTTGCACCAGATATGCCAGTTGATTAATTTATTTCTTTTTTTCTTGTCTAAAATTTTAAAGGCAACTAACAAAGAAGCACATATATAACCAGATGAAGCACAATATATAGGGCAGAAAAGAAAGGATCTTATTCTAATTAGAAACCAGCACACACCAGCAGGAACATGGGCAAGCTAGCAAGCATGGTGCAGTAGCACAAGATATAAAAGTCATGATAATTTCCAATGGATATAAAGTGAATATTCAAATTTTTGTCAGTACTCTATCCGGAGCAAGGAAAACAACTATTTGATCGGTTGCATTCTCGCGTACATACTCTTTTTGGAAGCTAAAAGTAAAATTTGGCATAATATATCTATTGGCTGCAAAATTTGTAGCAAAGGCCAACACAGTGCGTGTGCAGATTATCTTGTAGCTATATATATATATATATATATATATGTTAATTAGCAGATCCGTCAGAAGCTAGCCAGTTAGAGAGCGAGACCATGACTGCATGTGTCCTTTGTTTGCATTGTGGTCATGACAACCTTGCACATATAATGCAAGTGACAAGCAAACGAAACAACAATATTCGCAGTACGGATAGAAGTATCACTACTTAAAAATCAACTTGTCAAGTAGGAAGGTTTCTATCTAGTCCATATATATATGTTCCAATTTTTTTTTGTTCATTTCAAGCCGCATCGACATCATATCATTGCTAATATAATTCAGAAAAGTACATGCTTGGAAAAGAAATGAACATGTACACAAGACACTGGATTTTATTCTCCTTTTCAGAAACAAACATTCTCCATGAGATGATTAGACATTTTCTAATTTTTCAATGACAAGGTTGCAAAAGGCACTTGACACAGTCCATATCTTTTGCTTCATTCCTTGTAATAAAAAAACAATTAAATACAACACTCCACTAAAGATGGAGACACACATATATTCATGTGGAAAACACTACTGGTACGTGGTGCCGGTTATTCAATTATTGGACAGGAAAAGTTAAGAGCAACCAGAGGAGGAACACATTGTGATTTGCCACAGGAAAGCAACACGAAACGAAAGCAAAGGGTTGGTTTTGTTTAGTTGGGATGTCGGGGTTCTCAGAAAAGGACACGCACCCCACCTGCCTTCCGCACACATCCCGACACACAAAAACCCTAATCTGTCCGGCCCGATCCTAATTACCATCTACAACAAAACTAAGCCCACCCAACCTTATCACCTTCCTAATTCAGGACCAACATCACACCAGTTCTAAAGGATTGTGGAGCAGTAGGACATCACATCAAAATGTTTTCCTATCTAGTAGTGAACTGAAAGGAGTCATGTGGGTAAAATGGTCATTTCAGATAAGAATGATGGATCACAAGATTAGATTCTTACCTGTTACCATTTAAACAATGCCCGGTCACTAATTCTCAGCCACGACTACAAAGATAAAGCCTTTAGAGGATTTTTTACGCCTGTCATTAGCATACCAAACAGCGCACCACCAGCTCGGTAGGGGACCAGTCTAAATACGTGCCATCTTAGAGGGAAAGAAAATTCTTTGAAGTTATACGCTAGCCTGTAACTTGCATAGAATATATAGTCTCTTTTGAATTCATATGGCATACGGGGACCAGTAAGCAGTCAAAACAAAACTCAAATAACCCTGCGGAGGAACATGCAGGGGGAAAATGGGGGTGAGAAGAGAGGAGTGCTCCTTGCAGAAAGGCCAAGTAGATGACATATAATATATGGCACCTAAAGTCTCTCTCCTCTCTCTCTCTATCAAGTCTTCCTACTTACATGTCCATCTTTCTTATACCCACTTGTCCCCATGCCCTCCTCAAAGTTCAGACCAAGCTGCTCTTCTTCATCTTCTCCTTGATCTCTCCAGGCCGGCCAAGCTATCTCTCAACCCATACCAAACTTCCACTTCACACCATCTATCAGACCTAGCTACTGGACAGAGAGAGAGAAACCGATCGAGCTAAAGGGAGACTTATGTTGTGAGCTATGCATATGCTTCTCTAGCTCCACACAAATTTACTCGGCAGCAGTTTTCTCATCCAATCCAAGGTATTATCCGACTATATATCTATGAGTTCCTATCTCTGCATCTAGATCTCCATCCTCAGATATACGCACACATGAATCTTTTCTTTTGCTTGGTAGCTTTATTTTTCCTTTCTTGTCTTCTGGCGGTGCTTCAGATACAAACATCACATGCATGTGTATGCAAGTAAGCCTCTGATAATCTCGATCGATCACCTGATTGATCTCTCAGTTTTGCTTGTTGGTTGCATGCGCTATTCGATCAATTCACCAAATTCAGAGCCGTCAAGATGGCGAACCGGTGGTGGACCGGCCACTTGAACCTGCCGGAGCAGCCGTCCGGCTCGTCGGCCCCCAAGACCGAGCCCCCGGCCGTCAAAGACCCGGAGCCCAACCCGGCAGGGGGCGCGCCGGCGGGCCAACACGCCGATGAGACCAATGAGTCCGGTGGCGGCGAGCCGCGCGAGGGCGCCGTGGTCCCGGCGCCCAACCGGCGCCCGCGTGGCCGCCCGCCGGGCTCCAAGAACAAGCCGAAACCGCCCATCTTCGTGACGCGCGACAGCCCCAACGCGCTGCGCAGCCACGTGATGGAGGTGGCGGGCGGCGCCGACGTGGCCGACGCCATCGCGCAGTTCTCGCGCCGCCGCCAGCGCGGCGTCTGCGTGCTCAGCGGCGCCGGGACCGTGGCCAACGTCGCGCTGCGCCAGCCGTCCGCGCCCGGCGCCGTCGTCGCGCTCCACGGGCGCTTCGAGATCCTCTCGCTCACCGGCACCTTCCTCCCGGGCCCCGCGCCGCCGGGGTCCACGGGGCTGACCGTGTACCTGGCCGGCGGGCAGGGGCAGGTGGTTGGTGGCAGCGTCGTGGGCTCGCTCATCGCGGCCGGGCCGGTCATGGTGATCGCGTCCACGTTCGCCAACGCCACCTACGAGCGCCTGCCGCTGGACGAGGAGGAGGAAGGCCCAGCCCCGCCGATGCCCGGCGGGGCCGACCCGCTCTTGGGCGGCGGCCACGGGATCGCCGACCCGTCGGCGCTGCCGATGTTCAACTTGCCGCCGAGCAACGGGCAGCTCGGCGGGGGCGACGGCTTCCCATGGGCGCACCCGCGGCCACCGTACTGATGATCCATCGACGCCGAGCAGGTCAAGCAGTTGCATAGCATGGCGAATGGCGCGGCACCGGCGTGCATGGTCGTTACTGTTCCATTGGAGATGGTGGATCGAGTGGCGCGGCGCCATTATATTAGGTTAGTACATATGATGAAGTGGTACTAGAGTACTAGTGCTGCTAGTACTACTTTAATTTGTTGTCGTGAAATAATCAAATCTCGGAGTGTTTATTTGTACTTAATTTGAGCTAGCTTGCTCATCAGCTTGGATGTGTTTGGTTTTCAGATAATTCTAGAGTGGGTTAATTATCTCTGCTGTCTCCTGCAGTACTCTCTGCAACTTGGGTATTCTTAAATTTCCTGTTTAATCATCACTTTGATTGCATTTGTATTCTGCAACTTGTACGTGTGCTCCTAGCTAGATCTTGACAACTAACAGTCTTTGCATTTCGATCTCCTTTAAGATAGTATGTACATACTTTAGTAACACAGTGTCAGGGGTCCCAAATCGGGTATTCATATATCTATCATCTCCATGCTATCTCCTTAATTAGTTGTCTCCCATATGTCTTGTATAAATAATGGTCGCTTTGGATATCTTCAATTCATCAGGATCTAGTTCAAAATCCAACAAGCTATATATTATATACAGAACAATGCAATAATCCCCCAATGCAATGCAATGGTAGATCTGGTAGAAATATGCCTGCTGGTGTGGCAGTCCTTGTTTGAGTTCAGCAGAAGAGCTAGCTAGACAGAAAGTATATCAGTAGCTGGGAGGATCTACTGCTGCCTAGATACAGTAGTGCCCTTATCTGCACTACATACATATGAACTACTTCCACAAAACTGCACCAGAACATATTTTTATTTGTCAGAAAAAGAAAATATGGTCGAGTAGTCCGTACGTGTATTTCCAAACAAGATTGCTATGATGGGAGTTCAATTCGTGCATATATTTCACCTTAATTATCTTGTCTGTTGACGATGATGTCTGTTCATCTGAACAAAAACGCTTGGTGTGCATGATATGCAGTAGTTATATGCATGCAATATGAGGCCATGCATCATTCAGATTTAAAACTTAATTTGTTTCTGATTGCTGCGTAGTATCCAAAGTTATATTATTGTGCATGCACGTTGTGGGATTCTAGTAACTCTGGTAAAACGGGATCTTTCAACAAAAAAAAACTCAGGTAAAACGGAAGTTGCATTGTGTGTGTTAATTAATTAGCTCAAAAGACATATAATTTGGCGCTTATTTTCACTTTTGGAGCAACCATATATATATCTAGCTAATAGCCATGTACTAGCGTACTGTTTGTTCATCAAGCTACACAATACATTTAGATACATAGTCCGATCCGTTATTAGAATTGCTATTTTTAGAAGTTTTATAGTTATATATAGTGTTTCCGGAAATGGCAGTATGACTTCTTTTGTTATATATACAAACCCTAGCTAATACATATGTTCTCTTTCAGATTGTCCCTTTGAATAATGTTTGATGAGTATCGCCTTAGCTTCCTCTCCCAGTACTGCTGATCATCAGTGCTCACTACGTACATCTATCATGATTTTCTTATAAAGAACTTAATTTATAGATGCGTGATCGAGTGTGTCAACGACATAAGTAGTAGTACGTTATATAAAGCCCTGCATCGATCTATAAAGGAATTTGAATCTTGTTAAGTAAACGCATTCAGTACGTGTGCATGTAGTTGATGAAGCTCGCTAGCTACTAGATCCACACACACAACACACATGTATATATGTTTTGTAAATAGATTATTATTATTATTATTATTATATATATGAACCATACCATGCATGCATATAGTGTATGTGTTAATTATATTATTAGTATCGTTGTTTAATTAGTTATATAATCTCCATATATAGCTAGCAGTGTTAGTTGTGTGTCGAGATTATTAGTCTTTGACCTTGCACATACGACGTGATGTCTACGTACATAGTTGTACTTGTTGCCTAGGTGCCTTGTCTAATTGTTAATTTTCAAGCGAAATTCAATGTGCGAACGTGATTGATATATAAGAAAGGCCGGAGAGGGAAAAGGAGAAGAAAAGATGCGTACACATTATCACAGCGATTGATCGACTGGCCTCTCTCCTGCGCGCATCGATCTGCTGAATTAATAAACATAGTATATACACAAATGCTCACATACACTACGCATACTTATTCAAAGTTTTGTTTTTCATTCTTGGTGAACCTCACTGCTTATTATTTTATAGCTTAAACTATATTATGCTCTGTAACACATTATGTATGTACGTACATCTACATCTTTTTAATTTGTTGAAGTAGTAAATACAGCAACTTCGATCTCCACCAACTAGGGATGCTGCATCAACAACGCATCATGTACGAAACTCCACAGACGCATCCATCTCGAAGATCCACGGCAGCATGCATAGCTGGTGGTACTGGTACGTATGTAACGTGGCCTTAATTCTCCTGATAAACGTAATTAACCTAGTGTTGTTTATAAACGTGCGTACGCCGCAAGGCTGCTAATTAATTGGATCGAGTTAATAACTTGATGACACGTATGTGTGCAATGCAAGAGTACGCGTCAGCTAAATTAATAAAGCTAATATATAGCTGGTGGTGGTATAAGTAATTAAGGTCCAAGGCGATGATGAGGCCGCATGCATTCGGAGGGGGACCATACAATATTTTTAGATGTTCTTGTGTTAGTTGTCACTGCACACACACACACACACACACACACAAAAAAAAAGAAATAATTGTTGCACGCCACTATATATAGCTGCATGCGTGTACCAATGTGGCAAGTGTAAGTGCTACATATGGAGTATATGTCGTATGTAATCTAATCGTGCTGGCGTAGAAAGTTTCAAGTAGTAGCTAGTGATTTGATTTGAAATAAACCAACATGCAGCAATGAATGAACAAAAAGCTACACGGGCGCTAATAGTAACGCTTTGTGCGGTCTGAAGTCAACCATTGCAAAACATCAACTGCTATTTTTATTATAATATATGTTTATAAAGTATTGCCGTTGCAATTTTTTTGTGAATCCATTTTTCTAGACAAATCTATTTGTCTCACTTCATTCTAAACAATTACACTCAATGTACAAAGGTAATTTCAGTTAAATTTTAGATTTGTCCACGATATATATATATATATATAGTTATTACATGTGGCTGCCGATAGGATACAGATTATTTAGCCGGGGAAATTGTTTCGTTTCGTGATGCATGGACCATCATATCGTTAGTTTCACTCATCACCGCCTGACCCCGGGCGGGATAGAGGTCCATCGGCCTGCCCACCCGCAATGGAGGCCCATTCGCACCTCCCTGAAAAACAGGCCCTTCGATCTTTGGTTTCCTTGTTTGTTTGTGCAATAATAATCGAACTAAGCACAAAATGAAAGTAAGTATTTAGATTGTACCACGCTCTAATAATCAATCTAATAATATATACTTAGCCTCCCTCTATAGTGAAGGGGTGTTTGTTAGGTAGGAGTGGACTCTCTCTCCGTTTCCTTGGATTTTATCTGAATTCAGACTTGGTTAGCTTTTTTTTTTGTTTATGAAACCAGAGAATACATGATGCATGAGCATACAGTGTATACCAGGCCAGCACAGCACATGCAGGATCGGATCGGAGGGGATGAATTGAACGGAACCTGGGGCTGGGACAACACCGTACGCCCAGTTGCATCGCATGCACGTATGGTGAAGCTACACTGACAGATGCCCCCCCCACTTGCATTGGCGTCAGAAGACCAGCTGTTCCGTTCCGTTTCATTTCATCCTGCGCTTCGAAACACTAGTGCAGGAGTCTTCAACGGGTGACGACCGACAGACAGGGACAGCTAAGTTAGCTAGCTCTGAATGAAGAAGCAAGGAAGGAGGTCTGGTCTGGACAGCAGCAGAATAGCAGATGGCCCTTTGCTTTGCTTTGCTTTGCTTTGCACGGGCGCCGCAGAAGATCCCAGCGACCGACCGACTACTACCAGTCGTAGTAGTAGCAAGCGGAGGGAGGATGCGATGCGAGCGTCCAGGTTCTCCCCACCCATCACCTCTCACCTGCTTTGGAGCAAATCTTATTAACCAACTTGCTGCCTGCCTTGACAACCCAACCTGCCCAGGTTCAGAGTATGCTGAGAGCCTGAGATGCAGATGCAGCTCTCTCTCCTCTTCTTCTTTTTTGTTTCTTTTTTTCTCCTTTCGATCGATCGATGCTCCTTCTTCCATCGGACAGGACACCTCAGCAAAGCAAAGCAATGCTTCAGCTTCACCAGTAGTTCAGTAGCTCACTTCACTTGCAGTTGCAGGCCAACCAACCAGTGTATGTGTATCTATCTACCTTGCTCGCTCCTCCAACGGAAGTAGTAGGCTTGCTCTCACGGTTTTCCTTGTTGAGAAGAAGAAGATGACCAAAAGACAGCGACCCTTCCTCATTTCTTCCACCTGCTGCGGCACCATTCCTTGTCCTGCATGAAACTTCAGCGAAACAATCCGTGGTCGCCGGGGCTAGATCAGCAGCTAGTTTTTTTTTTTTTTGAAAAGAAGATCAGCAGCTAGTGCTTTTCCCGTAAAGAAAGAAAATCGCTGCTTGTTTTGTCCGCCACGATCGATGATATTCCTCTTCCTCTTTTCTACAGCTCGAGAGAGAGAGAGAGAGAGAGAGAGAGAGAGAGGTGGAGTGGAAACGAAAAAGAGCACGGCAGCGCCCAGCAACAGGCCCGTGTCCAGGTGGTCCGCATGTCACTCTCCGGTCACTGACAACTGGGGCCCTACAACGATCCACTCTCCTTTTTTATTTCCTTCTATTCCATCCAATTGCTAAGCTACCAGGATCCGTTTGGGACAGAGAGTGTGCGCGTGGGTTTCTTGATATTTTTCCTGTCTCCCTTCTTCTCGCCCTTGACTGCTTCTGCAGTTGCATCCCCCCTGGCCCGATGTCCAGATAGGCCAAAATCCTTCATCAGATTAATTAAATCAGTCGCGGATCCCCCCACCGGCTGGCTAATCCCCACTTGCAGGCCCGGCCGCTTCATGCTTCCGTTTCTTCCACGACCAGCAAATGCCTCTCCCAGACCTCCCCTCTTCGCCGCCTAGATCTTCCGCTGCACAGCCGTCTTCCTCCTCCTCCCGCCTCCTCAGACTCCAGGTTGGTGGTGCCACAAGTCCACGACGGCTGCTCTTGATCCGTCGGCTTTAATCTCTTGCCTCTTGCCGGCCACTAATCAGCACAGTCTGCCGCCTACTGTCACCCGCAGATCTGGATGGTGCCCTCCCCTGCGGCCGAGTATCGCAAGGAGCACCACCGTCCCAGCCAAGAACAACCGCTCAGCCCGGCCTTGAGGTATCGTCTTTCTCCACCCCCGTCTTCTCCCCCCTTTCTCACTTGTTCTAAGGAGGGTAGGAATGCGGCAGAGATCGCCCGAATCGTATCTATGTGTCAGTCCCCGTTGATTGATAAACAGCAGCTTTCAATTCGGGACCAATCGATCGATTTTTCCAATCCTATCCCCTGGTGCTTCTGGTTCCTGCGCGCCCCCAATGCTGCAGGCGATGCCCCTGAAGTCTTCATCTTTCCTGCTGAATTCAGAGGAAGGGATTAATCTCCCCCCCTCGCGGCTGTCCCGATTCCTGCAACCATCGGAATGGTTTGTTATTCTGTCAGGACTAATTGCTTTGCTCTGCAGGTGCAGATGATGCGAGTGCTGCAGAGGTCCCCAGGTCTTGGTCTTTTCCTTGGCCGGAATCGCCGCCATTTCGGACTCACCAAAGCTCCGCCTTGCTTTTCCACTTGGACGCCACAATGCCTCCAACATTATAAATTGCGTAATCACATGGTACAATCCGTCTCAGTTTTTACCAAAGTTGCAATCTTTTTTCCACTTCTCCTCGGCAACTTGCCAATTTGGTCACACATTTGTGTCCTTGCAGCGCGGCTGAACTGGACCGGACGATGCTCTGGCCAAGATTCAGATGCCCATCCAGAAGCCATTCTTCCCCCATCGCCATGCGCCGGCTCCTGCTCCTAGTGCTCGCCGCCGCGCCCGCCGCCGCCGCCGCCGCTGGTGGCGAAATGGGGTATACGCATTGCGCCTGCGACGGAGAGGGCGGCGGCGGCGGCTTCTGGAGCCTGGACAACATCTTCAAGTGGCAGAAGGTCAGCGACCTGCTCATCGCCGCGGCCTACTTCTCCATCCCCCTCGAGCTCCTCTACTTCGTCGCCGGCCTCCGCCACCTGCTCCCGTTCCGCTGGGTGCTGGTCCAGTTCGGCGCCTTCATCGTGCTGTGCGGCCTCACCCACCTGCTGGCGGCGTTCACCTACGAGCCCCACCCCTTCATGGTCGTGCTGCTCCTCACCGCCGCCAAGTTCCTCACCGCGCTCGTGTCCTTCCTCACCGCCATCACGCTGCTCACGCTCATCCCGCAGCTGCTGCGCGTAAAGGTCCGCGAGAGCCTGCTCTGGATCAAGGCCCGCGAGCTCGACCGCGAGGTGGTGCTCATGAAGCGGCAGGAGGAGGCGAGCTGGCACGTCCGCATGCTCACCCAGGAGATCCGCCGCTCCCTCGACCGCCACACTGTGCTCTACACCACGCTCATTGAGCTCTCCAGGGTGCTCGCACTCAACAACTGCGCCGTCTGGATGCCCTCAGAGGACAAGTCCGGAATGTGCCTCACCCACGAGCTCCGCCGGGGCGGCGATCGCGAAGCCGTCGTCAGCGCCGACGACAAGGACGTCCTCGAGGTCAAGAGCAGCGACGGCGTCAAGCTGCTGCCGCCGGAGTCGGTCCTTGGGTCAGCCAGCGGTGGTGGCAAGGAGGGGACCGGCACGGTGGCTGCAATTCGGATGCCAATGCTCAAGGTCGCAGACTTCAAGGGTGGAACGCCGGAGGTGATCCAGACAAGCTATGCTGTGCTAGTTTTGGTGCCGCCCAGTGACAGGAACTGGGCACCGCACGAGCTGGAGATCGTCGAGGTGGTCGCTGATCAGGTGGCCGTCGCGCTCTCTCATGCCTCACTGCTTGAGGAGTCGCAAGCAATGCGCGACAGGCTGGCCGAGCAGAACCGTGAGCTGCTGCAGGCAAGGCGGGACACCCTCATGGCGAACGAGGCCAGGGACGCATTCCAGCGCGTCATGAGCCAGGGAATGAGGAGGCCCATCCACTCCATCCTAGGACTGGTGTCCGTAGTGCAGGAGGAGGGCCTGACACCCGAGCAGAAGCTCGTCATCGACACTATGGCGCGGACAGCCACCGTTGTCTCGACGCTCATCAAGGATGTCATGGAGATGTCCGCTGCCAACCAGGAGCGCTTCCCATTGGAGACACGGCCATTCCACCTGCATTCCATGATCAGGGATGCCGCTTGCGTGGCAAGGTGTCTCTGTGACTTCAGGGGGTTTGGTTTCGCTGTGCACATCGAGAATGCGCTGCCAGACCTTGTCATTGGCGACGAGCGGCGGATTTTCCATGTCTTGTTGCACATGGTTGGCAATCTGATTGGTCGGATCGATGCGGGGTATGTCACATTCCGGGTGCGTGCTGATGATGAGACGATGGAGGATCAGAGGTGGGATCCATGGAGGCCAAGCTACTCTGGTGGGCACTCGTCAGTTAAGTTTGTGATTGGGGTGAAGCAGCAGCAGCAGAGTGCTGACACATCAAGCTTGCTTGCACAGTTCTTGCGGAAGCCAAGCACCGAGGGGTTTGATCTCAGGCTCAGCTTCAGCATGTGTAGGAAGCTTGTCCAGGTACTTTGAAACTTGTCTGATTCATCATGATTGATGCCATTCTCATTTTACTTGAATCTGACTAGTACCTTTGAACGAGTAAACATTAATTGCTTCTGTTAAAAAATTATTCGTTTAAAGCATGTTTGCTTATGGTGTCGAAACATAAATTTAGATAATGTCTTGTGAGTAGATTGTAGGAGACTAGAAGTGCATACAGAAATCTGTGTTTCGTTGACTAATTGCTGCCTACCCTTTTTATCCCTATGGCAGATGATGCAAGGAAACATCTGGGCAATTCTTGATGGCCAAGGACTCCCGGAGAGCATGACCCTAGTCCTGAGATTCCAGCTGCAACCATCGTTGTCGGGCTCCAGCCTTGGAGGATCATTTGATCTGCAGTACCCATCGCCATCAAACCAAATCGCAGGCCTGAAGGTTCTGCTCATCGATGATGACGAAATCAACCTAGTCGTGGCTCGAAAGCTCCTGGAGAAGCTAGGCTGCACTGTGTCCTCACTCCCCTCGGGTTCAGGGTTCATGAACTCCGTCGGGCCCACCTCTACCTCGTTCCAGCTCGTCGTTGTCAACCTTGAGATGGCAAGAGTGAATCCCTTGGATGTTGCCTCGAGGATCAGGCAGTACAGGAGCGCGCACTGGCCCTTGGTCATGGCGATGACATCAGAGCAAAACGTGTGGGAGAAGTGCGCTCAGTCAGGGATCAACGGCGTCCTGAAGAAGCCGCTTGTTCTGCAGGAAGTAAAAGATGAGCTGACACGAATCCTTCAGAACACATGATGTTTGCAGGTTTCTTTGTTGCTGCTCGCCAAGCGCTCTGAACTCTGGAGCTGTGAAATCTAGCATTGCCGTGACCCTGACAGCACCACCATCCAGCATAGCACAAGGAAGAATTGGACAGATGTTTGCTCAGACTGACGCCGAGAAGGCATTTGGCTATTGAGGGTTTCTGGTGTTGCACACTTGCTGGAGAATGTATGGCACTGGCAATGTGCCGTGATGAGTCTTTGAGATGGGAAGTACTGGGACCTGAAGAAATAGTTTCTGATACAGTTCTTCATAGAAACTTAGGTGATATGTAACGATGATCAGGCAATAATAAGAGTGAAGTTTTGTAACTTAGCTAGCCTGGCTGTCAGGATGTGATGGAGAGAAGGGGTGAAACGATGCAGAATTGTATCTATTAGGAAATGAATCTAGAATCATTCAAAATGCATTGGTGGGGAGCAGGAACTCTGTGCAAGAGTGATGTATTTATTATCCCTATGATGAACAGGTTACTGATCTCAGCCACTGCCCACAGGTGATGGTTTAGCTAGCAGTGCAGGTGGTTGGTTCCTTGCTCGTGCATCATGTACATAGTTGACTTGGGTGGCATCGGATCAGAGCAGACATGTATCTCGAGCTTTAGAAGTGGCCATGTGGTGAGCTGAGCTTAGCGATACGCGGGGAGGAGGATCGAGGTCCCCATGGTGTGGTGACGACGATGAAGTTGGCAGGAAAGCTGCACGAGGACCGCGTTATCCGATCGATATGCATGATCGAGCTCGCGTCACGTGACCCAGATCTTTCCTTTCCCGAGCTTCAGGTATGTGCATGCTTCACATGGAGGATTGGAGGTACAGGTAGGTAGGTTGAGAGGAAGAGGGTGACTACTGAACGGCAAGCCACGTGGCGCGACCATCATCAGGGTAGCCGCCTTCCCGCTGCCCCCATTCCCCAACGCCGGCCGACTTCTCCTGGCAGCCCGTCATCCGCGTGCCGCGGCCGCTGCCGCTGCGGATCGATCGGAAAGCAGGCCCGCGACACGGCCGGCGCCACGCCGCCCTGAGGGCCTCAGCCAAGGACGGCCACATCCGGGCGAAGAGGAACCTATAGGACGGCCCTGGTCCACGCCTCAGCCAGCCGAGATGCGGCGGCGCTCCGGCCGGCGATGGATTGGAATACCGTCCAGGGGGTGGACGGTCCACCCCTTTGGTCGCTCCCGTCCGTTGGATCCTACACGTGCGGCCGTGATTCGCCCAGTCCAGACTGGACTCCGCTCCACACCTCTCCATCTTCGGACGAAGAACGCATCGCCGTTCGCGGCATCGGCGAGGAGATGGCCGCGCGCTCCCTGCGCGGCTGCGCCGCCGCTGGGAAGCCCCCGCCACAACTCCGCACGGGAAAAAACCCCCTAGAAACCCTGACATTCCGAGTAGATCGCGGATGGAATCGATGGAGCTTCGATCGTACCGACTCCGAGTCCATGGATGCACAGCCGTAAGGGCTCTGCTTTATATATTGCCGGCCTCCTCCGATCCTGCCCTACCCGCAAGCAAGCAAGCGTGCGTCGACTTGCGATGGGCTCCGCCACCGCCGCCTCGGCGCCCTCCGCAGCGCCGGTCCTCCGCATCCGGCTGCCGCCGGCGTGGACGCCCGAGGAGGACGCGCGCCTGGAGCGCCTCGCCAGGGAGCACGGCTTCCGCCACTGGCGGCGCGCATGGTCTCGGGGCGATCGTCGAGGGAGTGCCCGCGACGTGTACCACGGGCCCTTCACCGCCCGCGACGGCGACGACCTCGCGCGCCTCCACGTCCGCCAGGCGGGCGCTGGAGGGAGATGAGCCGGGCCGTCCACGGGCGCACCTCCCGCGTCATGAGGCGCCGCTGGAGGGAGGTCCGCGACAGCGACGCGTTCCTGAGCAAGCTGTGGAGGCCGCGCTCGCCTGTCAGTGCTCCGGCTCATCAGGATGCCGCCGTGACGGAGCCGTCGTCGCAGCAGCAGCCACTCCGAGCTTCTTTCCGCAACCTTTTGATTCCATTCCATTAGCTAGCACTAGTATCAGCTAGGTAGGCCAGGGGTCTTTTAGGTGCTAATTCAATTCCTCGCTCGCCGTGTATGATATGATCCTCTCTTTACAATCCCTAGCTTCTTTCTGGGGGATAAATTGTTGTAGTTGCTGAATGCTGATACATCATTACATCAATGAGATGAGATAATGATGAATGATCAATGTGCACGTAGTGTACTCGAGCATTTCCTTTCTTGAGCAACAAAGTGAAAGATTGTGTGGGTTTTGAAAACTAAAGGAGATCGAGCATGGCGACATCGGCGTCGTCGAACCTCGCCGCCCAGCTGCCCAAGGTGTGCGCCGCCGAGTCCTGGGATCGAGCAGGCAGCCTATCCCATCTCCTCCCATCAAGAGATTAATCAGGAGTAGAACAAGTGCAGCTAGAACTCCGGCTCCTCCACCATCATCATGCTCGCCACCTGCCTGACCTGTTAAACATGCCGCAGAGGTGTCTGGGGCCGCGTGTCGCCGGCCAGGATCGGATTGGGCAGCAGGCGATAGCAGGCGACGACGACGACACTGTCCCTGTGGGCATCGGCCGCGGGTGGCCACGTCCCTGAGAAGAGGACGCTCCAGAACGGCCCCGTTTCATGCGGCGGCGCTCCGGGCGGCGGCGGCTTGAAGCGCGCACGACGACGGCCAGGGCGGTCACCATCCAGGGGTGGACGGTATTTCATTTACCGTCCACCCCTTGGCTATGCACGAGCCGTACGATCTGTTACGTGCGGCGGAGATTGCATGTCTGAAGAGCGCCCTCCGCCTCCCTCGCTCGCATCTGTATAGCTCACCCGCGCGCGCGCCACCAGCGCTCACCGCGCCGGCCGGCCGGCCGGCCTCCGCCGAGTCATCGCCGACGACCTCTGCCCATGAGAGAAACTGCCCGTCGGGGACCATCCCCGGCGCCGCCGCGACGGCGCAGCCCATCGCGGGCATGACGAACGTGGCCAGCGACGTCCCCGCGGCGCGCGCGTTCGTCACCACGCGGTGCTCGCCGCCGCGAAGAGCACCGTCCGCTGACCACCTCCATCTGGTGCCCGAAGTTGACGGACGACGAGCGCGCCCGGAAGCGGCTCGACCCCTCGACGTCGACCCAGCAGGCGCCTCCGCCACCTCGCTGCCGCGCGTGCAGGCCACGGACGCCGTTGTCCGCGAGGACGGTGACGACGTTGGGGTTGCAGTGCGGCGCCAGGCCCATCGTCAGGCTCGGCTCCGGGCACGGCACGTAGTGGTTGTGGTTCACGTTCATGATCACCGGCCCGGCGGTCAGCTAGCTCCCCCTCGAAGTGGCCCTCGTCGAGCCCCAGCCCCGTCGCGGTGAGCCGCAGCAGGCGCAGCGACACCAAATACCGTCCACCCCTTGGCTATGCCCGAGCCGTTCGATCAGAAACGTGCGGCTGAGATTGCGTGTTCTGAAGAGCGCCCTCCGCGGCTCCGCCTCCCCCCTCAGCTCGTTCGCATCTAACAGGTAGCTGCTCCGCGCGCCACCAGAGCTCAGCGTGCCGGCTGGCCGGCCTTCGCCAAGTCGTCGCCGACGACCTCTGCCTATGAGAGCAACTGTTGCAGCCGTGAGAGCATCTCCGTGGTAGCGGCTCTCTGGCGTGCCCATATCGCCTGGCACCTGCAGATTGCTCGATCGGTCGTGTGACGGCGGCACGCATCTGACGAGGGCGCCGCCGCCGGCTTCAGGTGGACGGCGCCATCGTCATCATTGTCGCAGCCAAGCGCCTGAAGAGGAGAGGACACGCCCATGGCCTGGCACGGTGGCATCCCGGCCGTGGACACGACGAACAGCCTGCAGCGCGAGCACGATGGATGTACTCCTTCAGGCTTCAGACGACCGAGCTGCACCGCAAATTGCTTGACCAATCGATCGCCGCCGCCGGCGTCAGGCCGTTCCTTGGGCTGCAACTGGAAGTCGCTTGTTGACTGTTGTTTCAATCATCAGACTAGTACACATTATTAGTTTGATGATCAATATTGTAATAAGCAGACAATTATTAGTTTGTTGACAATTTTCCCCCCAAAAAAGAACCATTTTACTATGATAGATCTAAGGTAATGCACAAGTCATAGTAGCATTGTTTATAGGGTACATGACTGAGCTACAAACATATGGTTCATCATTGATGTCACAAACAAACAACAACTTTTCAACAATGAGGAACAAATCAAGTAGGTTCAACAACCTTTCCAGAGAATTGGTACAACACATCTTGAATGTTTGAAACTAACTTGGCTACTTTATTCATCCACTTGTATGGCCAAAAAGGTTTCTCAAATCCACTAGAATCAGACATATGTCAGCATATAAGGATAGCATATATCTTGACCGAACTACTCAGCTCATGTGTCATAGTCTCTGCGAATGCCGGCTCTTAATGAATTTGAATTGACTGAGTTGATCTAGCTAACAATTTTCACCAGGGATAATATCTGCTGAAACCAACTGCTTTTTATCTATTATTTCTATGGGTTCATGAAAAAATTATAATGCTTTGTAGAAAGGAAGCAGATATAGTTGAATACATTATACATTTAGTCCAGCAACTTATATCAGTTGGCCCAAAAGAACAATTATATCTAACCATGGAGAAAAAATAGAACTTCCAAATTATTTTGCATTGATCTGCTATTGGCACTATGCGATGGTTAGAAGTACAATTTCTGATAAATCATAACTAATCGGACACGGTGGGAGTATTGTTTTCCTTGCTATTGTAACAAATAATACTTTATGTATATCATGAAAAAAAATATATGCTCTGAATTTACCTAGCTCTGTACATTTTTTCTGTTACCACCATATGGGTCAAAATTGGTTTAAAAGTCTGAGTTGTCCTAAATTAATAATATCTGATTGACTGCCGCCAGTAGATTTCATAAACAGTTTCTCTCAAAATGCATGTTTGTCAGTTCGTGCATGTGTGTTTGAGGATTATGCATGTGTTTTCAATGTCTAATAACTAGGTAGCTAGAATGTAGTGCTTATGAACACACATGCATCATTATTGATGAGCACTTAAAAAAGTTAAATAGCAATCCATAGACGAGCGAGCTTCCCTTCGATCACGTTGTCTGACAGGAACGAAATAAATCAGGAAACTACTAGTTGTTAAATTCAAATAATGTTAATGATATGAAGCCATGTCGAGATTAAGCAACCTTTCCAGTTAGTCATGTATGTCTATTTAACAGGAAGGAACTAGGAGAAATTTTCAGATATGCAGAACACTTTTGCTCTGAAACACAAGCAATTCCAAATAAGCAGCAGCCAAAAGAATAAGCAAAAAGGCTTTGTTCAGAAACACTAATTAATCCTCAGTGGAGACCATACATAGCAAAATTGCTTGATAAAATGCTTATCAATCGCATTGCTATTGTAATAAAGCATTCATTCACAAGATCTAGCCAGAAATAAATCTATGATTTTTTTTCTTATAATTTCCTCGCTAGCTGATCGATCTAAAAGCGCTCAACTCTGATAGCAGTAAGCATAGTATCATTATAACCAACTTAGCTTTGGTTAGCGAGAGAGAAATGGCAGTAAGCAGATGCACATGTATGCATATATATACATACATACTCTGAAATCAGCAAGCATGATGGAGTTGATGAAGAAGATTCATGATCCTGCACCGCCAAGCCTGAGCTCCAAGTCCAACTCCTCCGCTCCGCCATGGTCACCACCGTCCCCGTCTTTCGCGTAGCAGCGATCCCGTCGGACGTCTCCGGCGCCACCTTCCTTGCCGCGACCGCCGGCCGCGCAGTCACGGCCGAACAGACGCAGCTCGTACGGCTGCTGATGCCGTTCCGCGTGCAACAAGGCCGCCCCGCCGGCGGCCATGGACGCGACGCTCGCCGGATGCGTTTGGCCGCCGAACGCCACAACGGTCGTCGCCGTCGTGGAGTAGTACGGCTGCTGCTCGTAGCAACCGCTTCTGCCGCTGCTAATTCCTTGCGCCGCTGCCGCGCCGGTGGTGGGTGCTGCTGATGCTGATCTCCCCCTGTGCCTGCGGTGGACGTTCATGTGACCGCCGAGCGCCTGCGCCGTCGGGAACCCCCTCCTGCAGAAGGTGCACTTGTACGGCTGCCTTGTTCCCTCGTCGTCGTCGTCGCCGCCACCGCTGCTGCCGGCGCGCTGCTTCTGCAGCTCCTTGTCGTCTTCGTGAGCCTCACCGCTCGGGGACGCCTCGTCCTTGGTTTCTTGACTCAAATCCATGTGTCAGGGACAGAGAGGGAGAGAGAGAGTCTGGAGCAAGCTAGGGTTTATTAGGCTTCTTAATCTGAGGTTCTCTCGTGGAGGCATTGCTTGGTCCTAAGTCTCCTAGCTAACTTGTAGCCAGTCATCAGATGCAATGGGATATGGTCAAACACGACAAAAGAAACACGTACAAGACGGTGCAGCATATAAATAACTGTTATTTTCTAGCTGCCGTGAGTATGTATATAGTAATCACAAGCCTAGTGTACACTGATGTGCGTGTTAGCTTGTTAATGCATCTTCTCGTCACTCTGCCGGCCTGAAAAGTGTTCTTTTTGGTGATCAAATCAAGCTGTTCGGCTTACTTGGCCTGCAGCTGGACTTCTTCTCCCTCATCTTTGTAAGCTTGCCCTTGGAACTAGTGCTTTCGTCCTCGCATCATATCTATCTATCTATCTATCTATCTATCTATTCTATCTATCTATCTATCTATGCGCATGACTCGTTCGACTTGCAAATGTTAGTTTCACGCCTTTTTAGTATGACCTATGTCAGAAGTTCAGAACTACTTATTTTTTGTTTCCGTTCCGTTTCTCTGCGCCCTGTAACCTCTCTGAATTCAGAATTGAGTTTCTCGCTGCTCTGTAACAAACTGTGTTGGATGGCCTGAAGGCTGAGCACCAGTCCAGGCGAGGCGAGTGACCATGGCTGCTTACAATTAGCTGTTCATTCTTGTTTGATTACCTGTTTCAATTCGTCGGTGGCGAGTCCTCCAATACGCAGTGCTGCATCTAGTTGACTGCCAGGCCAATAGGATTCCATGTGCTATGCGTTGTCAATTCAGAATTGCTACGATCTTCACCGTGCCGGCAATTGTGCACGTATGGTTCACCAGCAACCGGAGAATGGCCCGCGAGCTAGAGGCGTCAATGGCCTCGGCGACATCAGTGACCGGAGGGCCGGAGCAGCTGGCCGGGAATGGCCGCTAGCAACATGCGTCTCCAGACACCAGGTTTTGCTTCACCTCGTTTTCCCTGGAGACATCGGCCGGCGACAGGCGGCGGCCGCATTTGAAGCGGCTCCGGAGCTGCTGCTTTTACCTTTCGTGCGGAGATTGGCGGCAATCCTGTCCACCGAGGGGCGGGAGTCACCGTCGATGTTGGTCGGAATGGCGCCTGGAGCTCGCGACATGGAATTCAATGGCTGCCCCCCTGAGTGTCCCCTCTCCTACCTTCTCCATCTGAGCGCGGAGCCGCCGTGGCCGCACCGCCGCCGGCAGCTTGGGTTGGGGGGCTGTCAGGATTAACTGTGCAGTGTGCTCCATAATTTTACAAAATACCCCCTCATTTGGATCGCGATTAATAATCGCGATCAAATATTTTTCATAAAACCCCCTAGTAGTTTACAAATAATACCCTAAATATTATTTTTCATTCATAATCGCGATCCGAATATTTACACAAACACCCCTAATTATTTACATATAACCAACTCTATTTTTTGATAACAAGGCTTTGGGGATTCTCAGTTTTGGAGGGGGATACAAGCCTACAACAAGTTGGTTTTTGGTACAAGAAAGGGTGTGTTCATGAAGTGTGCTGTGTGCAGAGGGGTAAAACTTAGTTTTGGCATGTTGTTTGGATTTACGAAATGCACATGCACACACAATTCCTAGCCCTTTCAGTTTTAGACATATACAGAAGCTGCAGAAACTGCCTTTTAGAGTCACGGTGTGTAGGATATTCAGTTCAGAAGATCAATTTTTGTGCCTGAAGTTGTCACAAATACAGACCAAGGAAGAGACAAAGTAAGATGGGCCCTAGATAAATCTGGGAGATATGCCACGCAATCCTTGCAGATTCTGGGCTCGTGGGGCTTGAGAGAATATGAAAATGCAGAACTTGTGGAAAGCCAAAATTTGATAAGATTCCGTCTGCCGAGACGGCGGCATGGAGATCTACATTGTCAGTTATGTTATGTGTTACTGCTCAATCATCTGTTGTGTGGTCAGATATCCTCGTCTGGAGTAGAATGCTCTTGTTCAGGGATGTGGAAGACCTGGGACGGCATGGTGTTTGAACCAAAATAGCTGAAAGACCCTAGTTCAGCTACATTTGTTCTTCCTTGCAGCAATGGGGGATAAGGGGTACTTGTGAAGAAGGTTCCAGCAAATGGTACAGCAAGATTCATTGCTTTCTACTACCTCCGTTCCAAATTATAGGTCATACATAGGAAAGACTATCTATCTAGAAAAGCCAAAACGATCTATAATTTGGAATGGAGGGAGTAAAAAGTATGTCTTCTTCCTCTGGAGGAATTGACTGTAGCACTATGTTTCCAAATTTCCATGTAAAGATGCCTTCTCCCTCTCCAAGTCGATGAACTCGACACACCTGTATAACTGTACAATATGCAGATCTTCTAAAGCAGTTCTGAACAAAATTTGTTGTTGCCCAGACAGTACTATGTTGATTGTATTGCAGGCTGTTGTAGCATATATGTCAGGGTACAGATAGCTAGAGGTTTATCGGTGGCCCAAGAATCTTCCCAGAAATGAATTCTGGAACAATTGCCTGGATTAGATTCCTTGGACACCCCCTCAAACATCAAATCTCTTAAATTCAACATACCTCACCAGCTAGGTGAATCAGTGTTTTTTTTCTAAAAAAAAACTGAATATGAAAACAAGACTTCCCTCTCGAGCATTTTGCTTCTACTATATGCCTCCAAATCCATCTACCCTTTACAGCAGAGTTAAACAGACAGTTGCAAAAAAAAAAATGATTCATCAGGCTTAGGCAAACCGGTGACTTGCAGTACATTGCCAATGGCGCCTGCTTTATGAGGAACACCAGCACGATGTGGCCATGCAAGCTGAGCGTCGCTACCGTGCCCTCCAGTCCAGGTAGCACTTCAGAAGTGACATTAGCTAGGTGCACGATAATAGCACGGTATCGATCAGGAGCAACTAGGCTAGTAAAATGTAGTTGATAAGAAGAAATGCAACAACAATTGTTTGTTTGGTATTTACAGCAGAGCAGAGTTAATGTCAAAGTCAAACAAAATCAGTTAGTAGCAATAGTGTAATAAGGTTGTTGCGTTGGATCAGGCATCAGATCCTCCAGAGATCGCCGGTGGGTCGGTCGGAGTGCTGGGGCGTGACGTCGGCGGCGAGCATGTCCCTGTAGGTCTTCCTGATGGTCCAGAGCGCCCTGCAGCAGTCGCTCATGGCGGGCCTGTCCTGCCTGACGGGCCCCATGCACCGGAAGGCGAGCTCCAGCAGCATCTCCAGCGCGCGCTCCGCGGCGGGCGCGCGCGCGAGGTGCGGGTCGAGCACGTCGGCGGCGCTGCCGCCGATGAACCTGGCCATGGCCCAGCGCGCGGTGAGGCGCTCCTTCATCTCGCGCTTGGTCTCGATGGGGCGGCGCGCGGAGGCGAGCTCGACGAGGAGCACGCCGAAGGAGTAGACGTCGCTGCGGTCCGTGAGCTGGCAGGTCTTGAGGTACTCCGGGTCCAGGTACCCCGCCGTGCCCTTGACCTGCGTCGTCACGTGCGTGGTCTCGCCGGCGCCGAGACGGGCGAAGCCGAAGTCGGCGACCTTGGCGCGGAGCGAGTCGGTGAGGAGGATGTTGGAGGACTTGATGTCGCGGTGGATGATGGGGTGGTCGGAGTACATGTGCAGGTAGGTGACGGCGTGGGCGATGTCGATGGCGATGTCCAGGCGCGTCCCGAAGTCGAGGAACCGCCCGTTGCACCCTGCACGTCGAAGCTTGCTTGCTTCATTGCCATTGATTTGCTGGTAGCTGATGGATCCAAGCAGGATCGATGGGTAGCTTACTGTCGAGGTGCTCCCGGAGGGTGCCGTTGGGGACGTACTCGACGACCACGATGCGCTCCTCGCCGCACTCCATGTAGCCGTAGAAGCGCACCAGGCTCTGGTGCTCGATGCGCGCCATGATCTTGACCTCGCTGCGGAACTCCACGTCCACGTGAGGGTTCTGCATCCGCTGCATCATTCCAATTCGTTTCCACCACCAACTATGATGAGTGAGATTACAGGAAGAGATCGACAAGGATCCAATCATCCAATCCATATATGGAGGAGGAGGAGGAGGAGGAGGAAGGAGGAGGAGCACCATCTTGGCGCGCTTGACGGCGACGACGGTGCCGTCGGGGAGGACGCCCTTGTAGACGGCCCCGAAACCGCCCTGTCCGATCTTGAGCGCCGGCGAGAAGTTGGTGGTGGCCCGGAGGATCTCCTCCATGGAGAAGACGGAGCTCTGGAACGACGGGCGCAGCTGCTGCCGGCCGCTGCCGATCCGGTAGCCGCTGCCGCCGTAGAGCCCGCGGGCAGACGGCTTCCCGGCGTGCGCCGGCACTGCGATCGGCCGGTCCATCGGATAATTAATCCATTAATTAATAACCAGCACAAGTTGTTGTTGATCAATCAATGAATCAATCAATCAATGAGGTGCAGCTGCAATTAGCACGACTTGACTTACACGGCGGCTTCTTGATCACGTCAACCGCCGCCGGCGCGGCCTCCTTGATCCGCCGCCTCCTGGCGCCGGACGACGTGCTGGTGGTGGAGAGCGAGGTGAACCAGACCCCGATGGAGCGGAACAGGGACCTGAATGAGGAGGAGGAGGAGGAGCTGCTGCCCCTGCTGGTGGTGCCGCGGTCGGAGAGCGGGCGCGACCACGCGGGGCTCCACGCCCAGCGCTCCTGCTCCGGCGTGCGCCGCCCCGACGACGAGGGAGCCAGCGCCCCGCGGCGGTCGCGCCCGGCCATGCTCCGGCAGACGCGGTCGGTCGCGTGTCGCGGTGAGCTCGGCCGCTGCCTGCTGGCTGCTGCTATATTAATTCGCTCGCGAGCCCGACCGTGTCCACGGCCGGCCAGCTAAGCTGAGCGGTGGGGGCGGGGCCCGCGTGGCAGCGCGACCTGGCAAACGCCGATGACGGAAGGCAGCTGGGAGAGTCGTTCACTTGCCCCGGTTGCCGAGTTGAGATTTGGGTGAGGCGGCCGGAGTCCAGCGACGACCTCTTCCTCCTCGCGCGCGGGCTCTCTGCGTCTCTACCGCCGCCACACCATGTACAGGAGCAGCTGCTCATGGCTGCAGCCTCTGACCAACCATGGCGCGCGAGTCGTTTTCTTGGACAATTCCATCGAGTACCTCTTGTTCCTTTGGAAGCAAGCACACACAACACAAGACGTGTTCAAGCACAAGGCCATACTACACGCAACGCAACAAACGATAAACACTTGTGCATACTGTCCAGGTGGTTCTATTCGATCTGCCATCTAGTCAACGAAAGCAACACCAGCAGCTAAAAAAAAGGCTTCTAAGACCAGACAACACATCTCCAGCGGACCAAACTATGCGCACACCCCGTGTCGCATGTTTCGGCAAGTATACTGTAAAGACACAGAAATCAGGTTCTTATTGTCTCATCTGTCATGTGTCGCTTAAGAGATACTCCCTCTGTTCCAAATTGCAGTTCATTTTAGCAAATTAAGATACATAATTTTGCTACGTACGTAGACACAATGTATATATAAATGCATAGCAAAATCAATCTATGTATCTCGATTTGCCAAAATGATCTACAATTTGGAACGGAAGGGAGGAAGTATGAGCCAAAGGAAAGAAGAACAAATATTCAATGACAAGACAAGAGCTTCCTGTGAATTTTCCACACTGATCAAAATGGATATGAGGAGCTTGGGTTGCTCAAATGAACCATGTACTGGAACCAGTAGTTTTTCCCTGACACCGATTTGGACTACTATACAAAGGAACCTTAAATTAGAACCGGCACTTCCCTACCACCTATCCAATTCCAATGTGTCATGATCTGCACGGCCACCTAAACAGAATAAAAGAAGGATCCAACACACACAAAAAAAAATTCAGAAGAACCAAAGAGAAAACCAGGGAGCAAATTTCAGTGCATTAACTTCCAACTCACTAAAGAACCAGCGCTGGTGGATAGATGTATCTCCATCAGGCACCTCGGCAACCCTCCTGCTGCCTAAACAGCAAGGCTCCGCACAAAAGGTAAACACAACAGAGATGCCTTTAACACATTTCATGTCATTTTCTTCTATAAATTATTTGCCCGATTCATTCATCCAATCAGCGTCTCCACCCATTTCAAGAGCAGAGTACTTGCTCGCCAAAAGAATCCTAGCGTAAAGCCAACTCAACAGGCACGGCCACCAAGAATGGATCCACCTCAGTCAACAGTGCTATTCATACATCTCATCTATCAGAGTTATCTGCAAGATACAGCAGTATATCAAGCTTTTAGATAGGCAGGGGCACCAAAACATTCTTAACAACTAATCCAATCTGCTGTGGCAGCATGTTTCAACTGAAAACCATATACAGGAAAACATCCATGTACTTAATGTACTAGTGAGTTCCATCAGAATTAAATTGTCGTACTAACCTGGTCGCAAACTGGGCACGTATCGCTTCTCTCCATCCATTCAAGTATGCAACAGAGATGAAAATGATGCTCACATTTGGTCATAGAACGGGGATTTTCTTCATCATACTCTGGCAGAAAGACAAACAAAGCTTATCAGTGAGACTTTCTGGTTTGGCAAATTTAGATTTGTATCGTTAGTTGACACATCAATCATTCAATTTGAAATTAGTGAGAATACCATTCACAACAGTCAAGAAAAAGCGCAAGGATGTTTTCAACAGGGAGCAGGTCATTTCCATTGGTGCCATGATGTATATGCATCTACCACTAGTGAACTGCTCAAATCCATCATATATGCAGAAAATCCAAATACATCAAGAAAGGATGCATACAGATTACATCTTCTAACAGACAGAAATTCACACCACCAGCAGATTTGAAGTAATGTATCCCTCTACCGTTAGTTCAGAAATATAGCTGTACTTCACATCTCATCCAACTGAATGCATATACCCAGGTGAGAATTAATAGAAGTTATATTTCAACTGAAAAGATTTCCAAAACTCTCAGCCTGATACAAGAAGACTGCAGGCCCATAGTAAAAATAGCAAAAGCTTGTAAATGAAGTTCCACAGGTCAAAAATCGACCAAGTAAAGACAGTATCTAACAAATAAGTTATTTCATAATCTGGCATGTCAACATAAAGAGTTGTGGTTCCCATGATAGGAAAAACAAACCTTCAAGACAGATTGGACAAACATCCTCCTCATCAGGCTTATCCTCAGGGGTACCTTTTTCGCATGACTCAAATTCACCCACCTTTGGGGACTGCTGCCCTTCAGTTTTGATTTTAGTGTCTGACTTCTCCAAATCTGCACATGAATCTGAAATCAGTACCACGAGAGGTTAATTATTATCAGTCATGCTCACAGCTAGTCAATTTTTACCAGGATTTTCTGCAACTGTCAAGCCAACATCATAAGGCAAAGGTGCAGGTGGAGCTCTGTAAGTGTCAAGGGTGGATGTATCAAGGTTTGTGTCAACTGCAACTATAGCAGAAGTTGGAGGTGCTCCATCAAAGTCTGAAGACAAGGGTTCATGCTCCTCAGGATTTTGTCGATGCTGAATAATGCAAAGCAAAGTTAATTTAACGGATTGAAAGATTAGATGCAAACACAAAGCTAGTGCTGAGTATGATTTAAGCATGTTCTTTTTCTCCCCTTTTTGCATAAAGAAGTGACCATCAGACAAGCTGTACTGCTGAATCACTGAGGACTAAAAACAACAAAAGCGAGATTTATGAGTAAAACAATTCCTCCTGTTGCACCAAAAAGGGCAATGTAGCAGTTAAACTTCTAACACCATGTTATTATTAGCCTATACAAGTGACAGACAAGTATAATCTATGGTCAACTCGAATTAAAACATGTGCAAGACAGTATAAACCAGATTATCATTGGAGTTAATGGCAAGGGCAACAAAAAATACTTGCTGAGGATTGAGCTGGATCCTTGACATGAAAAGCAAGGCATATGTAAGCCAAAGCAGGTCCTACATACATAGATATGAACCGGTGCTCTATCTGATTCAGATGTTCTTGATGAACAGCAACAGCAGCCACCCATTGTATCCTGAATAAAAAGCTTACTCCAAACTATCCTCTAGCTGCTGTTAGAAACAAAAGTTCCGTCGTTCATATCCCTACAAAGAAACAACCCTATGTTGGTGCAAGAAGGATGCAAAATCATGCCATAGATAGAAAATGGTACACTTGTATACAGGATGATACAGATGGTACTAACACACAGCCAAGCTACTGCACAAAGAGCTCTAACATGCAACCGTATTTAAGAGGTACTCACTCAGATATTATTGACGGTTTACTGTAATTGCGATGATTCTTAAGATCAAAAATTAAACTGCAGATCAGTCAACTGATTAATAACTACTAATAGCAATCGGTATTGAAAACTAGGAACCACAATTATCAACGGGAACGCCATTAGGCCCTGTGACGTGAAGCAGGAATTTTTCGCCAGTCCCATGGAATTGAATTATATCCAGTGAGATTCAACAAATTTCGCATGGACAAATTGGAACTAGTGGATGTAAAAAAATAAACCAGATTTGTTGGTTTACACAAAACAGTGTGAAGTCCTAGATTGCTTATTATAACACGATTGGCACCATTACTTGCATAATAATTTTACCCTTCCAGTGTTGATAGAGAAACTGTTTGGAGGTACTCAAAGGCCATCATAGATCGCAACTAAAGAACCAAACTTCCTAGCAGGGTGTTTGTTTCAACACACCAAACCTTCCAAGGCGAGCACTCCACTCAACCAACCCCTAATGGCCTAACCCGCCAACGCGAAAACCACTCCCTAATTGGACTACAAAATATCCAAGCGAAGACAAAATATCTACGCGAGAGCCGAAAGGAGGTCGGACATCATCATGTATTCAAGACAGTCGCCGCTACAAGGAGAAGATTCTATTCAGCGGCGCACTGCAAAACGAAGCAAGCAAGAGATGCTCTGACCCGAACAGCCCCCAAGAGATTAAGAGGGAAAGCACTCGATAATCAGCCCGGAACAGCAGCGAATCGAAGCGGGAGACGGGGATTAGCGGGTACCGAGGAGGAATTACGGAAGGGGAGCAGGAGTGCGGCGCTCCGTCGATCGCCTCGGGAGTCGCGAGCTCTTGGCCTCCCTGCCCTGCTTGCTGCCTGCCCACCTCTCCTCCCTGGAGAGAGAGAGAGAGGACTCGTGCTCGACGATTCCGGGAATTCGGAGGGGGTTTTCTATAAGACTGACCGTCTAAGTGGGGAAGATGGCTAAAGAGCGAGACTTTTTTCCACCAAGTTGGCACTAGCTTCTCCTAGCTATCTGTGGGCCTGGTTGCTTGTGGACCCACGTGTCATCGGCTATTCTCAAGTAGAGGGAATCCGATCCCTCTGTGTACTTGAACTTGGCTTTTTGTTTCTCTCTCCCCGTGAGAAATGGGGTTGAGATGCCACGGGGACAGGACACGTGGATGCAGACAGGTCGCTGACAGTGGGCCCCGCAACTAGGACGGAAGGTTTTGACGAGGCCGTCAACGTCGGGTCGTCCTCCATCTTTTCCGTTGTGCTTCACAAGTTGGTTGGGATTGTTGGCCTGTGTGCGCGATGCCGACGTGGCCTTGACTTTTCTGACTTCACAGTGAAATCATGGGGATGTGGTTGAGGTAGACGAACCTTGGTAACCTCATCACGGTATGTAATCGCATAATATATGTGCTTAGCAGCAAAATATATGTGTAGTATCGATAATGTGAGATTAGCATATAGAGATGGGCCTGGTAAATGTTAAGTTAATTTTATAGTGCTGAATGCATGTGCTGGTTAGCGATGGGGGCGTCCTAATCAAACATCCGTCAATTCTGATGTTGTTGCTGAATCATAATGAGTAGCAGCACGCACGATCGAACCCATGAAAATTGGGAAGTAGTTCCTCAGTGCGGAGGGACTCTCCCTCGATTACGTATGGATCCCACTGCACATATTGTTGGAGTTTGTTGTTCGGACGGTGGTAGGCAGGCATTTGGACTGAAATCTGAATGCGTGCGTGGACCATGCATGCATCACCATCACATCTTCGACTAGCATTAAGCATTCCTTTCACTACTGCAAACAACATTTAGGAACGCCTCGTTTTTTATAGAAGCCGCTCAAAAGAAACTCACTCCTATAAATAGAGCGGGATTACTGTAGCATCCGCACCGTCCCCCGGAATATATTTTTAGAGATGTGTGATGCCATCACCCGCTCTAAAAATGGTCCCACGTAAAAAAAAATTATAACTTTTCCATATGATTCTCGGATGAAGTCAAACTTTATATCAAAATTGTAGAGGTTGACAAGACCTAAAACTTAACTTTGTAGTTGATAACTTTTTCATTTAAAATCATTTCATAGTCAAAAAATTATAATCAGTTCTCTAATTTTAAAATCTGGAAATTTTGAAATTTTTTTCAAACAACCTCGGTTGCAGAGTAGCTTCATATTAAAATTGTTGTGGTAAGATCTAAAATTTTATAGTTTATACATTATCCATTTAGGATCTTTTAGAATCATAAGATTATTTAATAGTTGTACCTTACACATGGCTATGACTATATAGTATCTCATACAATTCAAGTCATACTTTAAGATTTCTACAATCTTAACCTTTATATACACTGAAATATACTTATCATATTTTTTAATATCTATAGTTCACAATAACCATAGTGTTGAAGTTTCACTTTTTTATTTATTTTATTATAGTTAAAGATTTAAATAATTTTTTGGAATAAAATATAAAAATATTTTCATTGGCGGGTGATGACCCGCCCCTGAAAACGGATTTCTAGAGGCGAGTGATGGCTTCATCCGCTCCTACAAATAGATTCCAGAGTTAATACAAAAGAATAACACATCCCCTAGAGTCACAAATGACTGTGTAGCATGGTGGAGAGGAGGGTACGTGCAAGGCTTGAGGTAAGCGGTTCGAATTCTAGTTGATGCAAGTGTGCATATTTTATCAAAAAAGGCTTGCGGCTGGTTAGCTGAGCCGACAACAGTTTGATATGTTAGATTCAAAGGATCACTAACTCTAGCTAGAACACCAAAAACTTGATTGAATTCATAAACACATACCATGTTCGACGAGTTAGCCATAGCGGCTTGCTGAAGTCCCGTGCCTACTTGATGCAAGCAAGAACCCTAGGACAGCCCCTTCCCAAATGCTCCAGCAGCAGCTTGATTGGAAGCTAGTCCTAGAATAGGATGTCTTGAGGCCCAAAGGGTTTCTCCCTTTTATATAGTGCTGCTGTGCATTGGGGGACCCCTTTAGATGTCTTTAGGTGTTTCTACTGCCTCCAATCAAGGCACAAAATCAATTTGCCTTTATCCACTAACAACTAGATATTAGTTGTCATTGTGAAAGTCAAATTAGTTTTTCTTTCTTAAGCACACAATCCATTAAGTGCTTTCACACTTGACATGATCAATCCAACGTTCTCCCCCTTATCATGTGTCTAAATATCATAAGTTCATTTCTCAATAAAACAAAATACCAAGACACAGAGTTACAATAGTTATATAAGCACCATTGAACCCTAGTGACTATAGTATATCGTTCTATTTCAAAATGAAACTTCCATTACTTAGGAGCTCCATAAACCTTTCCATATAAGTCTATTCGTTGTCTTAACTTTATACAGAGACAATCGATTACAATGGTCAATTAAGTACCATTGAGTCAATTGACTACAGTATATTGTTTCATTGTGAAAATACCATATATACTTATGGGGAGATGGAGATATAATGGTCCCACTTATTCCAGAATCAGTATTTGAGATCTCATTCATCCTCAATTATAGGCTTTTATTGGTCTCCAATGCCGGCAATTAATTGAGATAAGCCTTAATGAGGAAACCAACAACCTTAAAACTTTACACTTATTCTGACAGGCGCCTATGTATAAGCTCAACACTTATGAGCTGAACATGAGCTTCATACTTAACATCAATTATTTGATTCTGGAATTTAACTTCCACCTTTTACAATGTCATGTGTTTGGCAGCAACACTTTTGACTTGTCGTTTTGGAAGTAAATTGCACTCGTATAATGCATTCCGGGAAAATTTTAAGAAATATTTCCTTACAATTTAAACTTTATATTTCAAACCAAATTCACACAGCCCCACTGTGAATTTGTTACATACCATGTCTCTCGATAATCTTGCATTATTAATAATCCCATTGGAGCTCTTATATCATTAGTAATGCCATTTAGAAATTGGTTAGAGCCATTCCATAATATGGCTTCTCCCATATGTGAAGATGAACATATTGTAGATATAATTTCATCAACACTCTGTCTGGGTATCCAACAACATAATGATTACCAGACTTCTGTTTTATGAGAGCATGTAATCCTCAACACTCTGTGTACAACATAGAGTTATTCTCAATAAATTTCTAGTGGTCCAGTCCTGGAACAATATCTGCCAAATATCCCGGTTGCACATATTAAGGGCAAGCATAAAATTGAGTGCTCACAATACTCATGACAGTCTTAGCTTCAATAAAAACTCCATTGCCCTTAATAATAGGATTTTGTATCAAACCTTAAGAGATGCTCTATAAGCCAATCTTTTCTTTACCAAACTCCTCCATTATTGGACCTATCTTGGTGATTTTTTTTAACATGAGAGGTGTCACCAAGATAATCTCAAAAGCCCAGATGTATAGAACATATTCTGGATCTTATATTGAATATCCCCATTGTTGATGATCAACACTAGCCTTATTAAAATGTTAAGATCCTTTTGTGTGGGGCTCTACTTTCCTTCCAGTATTAAACTAGAAGTATAACTCATGAGACAAGTCACATTAACCTTTCGAATAATAGGAACATAAATCCAATCATCCTCAAAAATACTTGTCAAAGAGCTCACACTGATCTCAACATCCTTTAGTATTAAAATCCAGTGGAATTTTTTGGACAATAAATAATGGTACCCCTTATATGGATGCAGCTTAAAAACTTAGTATCACAAAGCATAAGGAAGATTTATTTGTGACACTCGCTACCATCCGTTTACAAAACCACTATTTTTCCACAATATATTGCACACATGTGCATACGTACATGTCGGTTTTGAAAATGGCCGGCAGCGAAACCTACTCGAAGTGTGTATCGCGCGTCGTGATCGGATATGACCTACCACACAATAAATCAAGATGTATACTGGTTCAGGCAATCGTGCCCTACGTCCAATCGCGGATCAGTCGGATGTATTACTTGAGCCCAGATGCTCGGGAGAGTTTGGGGAGTTACAAGCTTTTGAGTAAAGGATGTGATGAGTTGTCTCTCTCTTATTTCCTAGGTGGAAGACCCTCCCTTTTATAGTCCGAGGGAAGCTCCATTATAGGGGATCTAAGAGTGTGAGGATGGAAAGAAAAGACTCCCGACCCCGCCTGTCGGGGTCGTCAGCTTCGTTAGTCGGGTCTTCCCATCCTGTCAGTCGGAGTCTTTCGGTGACCATCGTCCAAGTTCTGCATCGTGGGGCAAGCGTCTTGTCTTGTCCCTGCGCGTCATGCTCCATCGGTCAGCGGTTGTGGGGGCGTCGATATGTACGGTATGGCTATCACGTGGCACCTTGCCCGGCCACTCCGTCGTGACGGGGAGGCGTTCAGGCCGTATCATGATGACACTTCGCCCCGTCCTTTCGCGAGAACTGACAAGTAGAATAGTGGCACCCTACTACCACAGCAGAGCGTGCTGTAACCCCCGTGGAGGGAGTGGTTGGTTGTGTACGACAGTCAACCTCGAGGCTCATCCTTATGCTTCGTACCTACTCCTAGGGTCCGCTGGTAAGCCGGGCCTGGCCTCCCGACCAGCCTGCCGAGGTGGGCATGTGTAAGGTGGAGCCTAGTCGGAGCCCCCGGTTGGCGTCTTGGTACGGACCCAGCCTCCGACCATTCCCACAGTCGAGGATATGGACCCTGGTCATCCCGTCCGAGTTGTTAGTCGGGGTTGTGGGCCGAGACGGCCCAAATGAAGTTGTTGCTCAATACGGACGGGTGCTTGTTCCAGGCGCGGCCTTGGACTGGTCAACGAGAGTTGAGCCTGATGGGAACCCCGGGTCCATGGACCCGTCAGTACAGGTCTACTAGTGGTTTAGAGTAAACAATAAAAATGGGAACAAAAAATTAACTCTATGCTATATGAATCAATACAATTAAGTATTACTTTATTATTAATAATAATTATTATTACTACTATATTTTTTAATATATATTAATGAGATAGAATGATACTTTCAATTCCTCCCCCTCGAAATGACAATTTCGATAAACTGTCACTATTCACATTGAGGAATTAAAAAAAAGTGCTTTAAGGGAAGTTATAGAGTTGACAATATTTTCAAGTTCCCATAAACAGTATATGTTTACTCTCATCGGAATAGAAGCGGGAAAAACATAACACTGATGGAAAGTTTCCAACGGCTTCCAACACCTTCTATTCGTCACTTAGAACTTTATTGTCTTGAGATATTGTTGGCAATATAAATGACATATTTCAGAATTTAGCTGAAGTGCTTAATGCACACTATCTCATGAGCACAATTTTGGTTTACTTTTTCTTTTTGGGTAATTTGTTGATTCACTAAGGAAGCAACATCATAATTGTGAAGTAAACTCAAAAAATGGCTCCTTTCATTGTCCTCACCCTTATTGGGTATTCTTATGATCACCACTTCTTCGTTAATGCCAAAATGGCTTTAACTTAATTCATCTCAGGGATTGCTGCCTTTAATAGACATAATTGATCTGGGTGATTGCTCACCTAGATCCTCATGTATATGATCATAAGGGACCCTCTTCTTCTTCTTCTTCTTCTTCTTCTTCTTCTTCTTCTTCTTCTTCTTCTTCTTCTTCTTCTTCTTCTTCTTCTTCTTCTTCTTAAGTTGCTCCCCCTGATGTTGATAACCATAAAGGTTCTTTGTTTGGGAGCAAACTTTCATCCACAAAAATGTGTGCTTAATCTCAAGAGCAACAAGTTACTCAATTCCACATTAGGGTACCAAAAAGCTAGAAACAACCATGAAGATTATGGCTGAATCCATAACAATTATCAATAATAGGGTAACACCATTAATTGTCTCAATATTCATCCACATAATTATGAATGACTTCCTAGCGTGCTATTAGTCCCATGATAATCTGATTAAGAGCACGCTAGAGACTCAATTAATGGCCATATATTCCTTAACCACATAGCCGATGGTATAAATGAAGAAGGACCATCATTAAGACAGTCTACCATGACTGCAACACAACATTAGTCAATATACAGTCGTGGTCCATAACCTTTACTCGTTTGATTATCTCTAGTCAAAACTTCCCGTTGGTTCCATTTTGACCAGAGAAAACCACCTTCTTGATAATTCATGATTACAATCAACGTTGCTCGGAATGTAATCATGGACCACCAGTTGATCTCATCCTCTCTCTAACCAAGACTTCCTGTTGGTTCCATCTAGATTAGAGAGATCTTCATTGTCGTAATCATGATCTCATAATAAATATTTTAGGCAAAATGCCTCTGAATCAAAAGAATTAATTAAACAGCATATGACTATAAAACATGACGATCAAAGTATAGCCATAAGCCACCAATTAATCATAATAGAGACCATCAAGTCTCTGACCAATATACATTGATCGAAAGATAAAATTATCATGATTATAACCATACCGCGCAAGCATTATCATAAGATAAAGCACCACATAATCATATCTTAATGCTCATAAGAACATTATTCTCATCTCAAAGCATTATTGAGACTAAATCTTAGGGGATCATAATAATAAGTTATCAATCAAACCCATCTTTATCTTTTCCTCGAAATTCCTTTCGATTTTATTTATGGCCTAACTCAGAAAATGTTCAAAAGACAGCCTTCTTATGCCCAAAATTGGGCCTATCAATTTTGCAAGGCTTAACACATAATTCTTAACTGTTGGACAATCCTTTAATTGTGATAATTCAATGATCATAAACAACTTTGGTTAGAATACAATCATGAATCATCCTTTATTTAATATCCAACTAACACTCCCGATCTCAATATAAAAATTTCACGTTGGTTGCATTTTGATTGAGACCGATTTTGAATATTTAAGGCCACATCCAGTAGTAAACAGAACATGCATTCCATTTAACAATGCATCATATCTCAATTTCAAGGAAAATTATCATCAAATGTCTTTACCCATTTCTTAGGCCACATTTATTTGATGACTCATCAAACTATTTCCAAAAACAGGGCTTTCTTGATCATGCGATGCTTATGAATAGAATATGCCCACTTTATTATCCTTAGTCATAAGGAATAATCATCAAAATGATCATAGATCATTATTATGGGCATGAAACTTTAAACAATGCACCCCAAAAGTCGAGGTGACTTTAGTTTTTTGCACTGAATAATCACCCCAAAATGTTCGATGATAAGACTCATCGATCATTTCTTATAAACAACCTTCTTTTATTATTCAAATCCATAAACGCGTTGGTTAGATTATGGATGAGAACAATAAAGTTTTGCAACAAAATATTTATCAAACATGTTAGTCAGATTGATAAATATAAGCCACACCCAATTTCATAAAAAATTCCCTTTAAAAATTCTTATGATTAAATCTTCCTGTTGGTTCGGATTTAATCAAAATAATTTTTAGTAATTGCAATTCTTTAATCAAGTTCTCCCGGTTGTTCGAACTTAACTAGAAATTACTCAATTAATTTTGCAGCGGAAACATGCATTAATTTAAGCATACAAATATTAAATACTAGTGGCTCATAATTTTGAAAAAATATACATATTTGCACTAGTCATTAGCCCAAAATTCCATTTAGTTCAAGTTGAACTTGTATGATAAGTTCGAGTTGAACTAGTATGAGAAATTCGAATTGGACTTGTATGCCAAGTCCAATTTGAACTTGTACGGGAAGTTCGAGTTGAACTTGATACCAAATCCAACTTGAATTTGTATGGCAAATCCAAGTTGAACTAGTATGACAAGTTCAAACCGAACATGTGTCCTTCGATTGGTAACCCCTCACTAGAGCACGCGCACAGCGTTGGCTAGTACGTGGCTCCGTCAGCAGCACCTCAATGGTGCCCGAGGCTAGGTGCCGGTGCAAACGCATGGGGCGGCGTCCCGCCGGCGAATGGCAGCAACCTTGCCTCCTATGCACGGCAGCGGTCCATGGCAGCAGCTACGGCGCCGTGAGGGTGCCAGCCTCGGTGGCAGCCGAGTGCAAATGAGGAGCCGGCCAGCACGTGCTTGTGTGGTGGACGACAGATGACAGCGGCGCCGCAGAACGACGACAAGGAACTCGGTTAAGCCCACCACCTTACCTTGATTAGGGTTAGGGTCTGCCTAATTTTGGGGAAGTTCGCAAGGATTTCATGAACTAGGGTTTCCAGTCTTGGGACCTTTGCTCAACTAGAACTTATTCCCCTCCATCTATGATGCATAGCATCATTGAAACCCTTTGTTTCGTTAAAGTTGCAAAAAAAAATCATGAACTCAAGCATGAATAGAGGTATGAACATGAAGAGCAACAAGAAACCTAGAATCTTTACAAGAATAGACATGAACTAGGGCAAAGTCTAGTGCATAAACTTGATGAATTGTGACGGCTCCAGGGACCCAGGGCCCCCAACGGACCTACCTCTTGTTGACCAGTACAAGGCCGCGCATGGAACAAGTACCCATCCATATAGGGCAACAACTTTATATGGACCGTCTCGGCTCACAACCCCGTCTGACAACTCGATCGGGATGACCAAGGCCCATATCCCCGACTGTGAGAACGGTCGGAGGCTAGGTCCGTACCAAGGCTCCGACTGGCTCCGCCTCACGCGTGCCCGCCTCCCTGACCGGCAGGCTGGTCGGGAAGCTAGGCCCGGCTTACTAGCGGGCCCCAGGAGTAGGTACAAAGGATAAGGATGAGCCTCGGGGTCAACCTGTCGTATACGGCTAACTACTCCCTCCACGAGGGTCACAGTCCCCCTGCTGCGGCAGCATGCCACCACTATTCTACCTTCCCATCCCCGCAAAGGGACGGGGCACAACGACATCATGACACGGCGGACATGCCTCCATCACGACGGAGTGGCAAGGCTGGCACCAAGGACGGGGCGTGACTGACGTGCCGTACCTATCGGCACGGGCTCACCCTCCTGACCGACGGAGCATGACACACAGGGACAAGACAAGACGCTTGCCCCACGACGCAGGACTTGGACGGTGGTCACCAGAAGACTCCGACTGACGGGATGGGAAGACCTCGGGGTCTAGACTCCTGTTTTTCTATCCTCACACCCTTAGCTCCCCTGTAATGGAGCCTCCCTTGGACTATAGAAGGGAGGGTCTTCCACCTATAAAAGAAGACATACAAAGAGAGGCAACTCATCACCTCCTCCACTCGAAAGATTGTAACTCCCCAAACTATCCCGAGCACCTGGGCTCAAGTAATACAACCAACTGACCCCCGACTGGAGGTAGGGAATTTTACCCGAACCAGTATAAATCTTGAGTCATTGTGTGCTAGGCCACATCGATCACGACGCGTGATACACACATCGAGTAGGTTTAGCTGCCGGTCATTTCCGGAACCGATAAATTGTATTTACTTTAGGAGGAATACAACATATACATGCACTAGAATTTAGAACAAAGACATATAGTATGAACTTCGACAACATAAGCTTGGGCATGAACTTGAACAAGAACTTCAAGAACAAAAGCAAAATCCCTAGGTGCAGAGGGTCCTAACTAGAGATAGCAAGGCTCTGGTGCCATTGTTAGATTCACAGGATCACTAACTCTAGCTAGAACACCAAAAATTTGATTGAATTCATAGACATGTCGTTCAACGAGTTAGCCATAGCGGCTCGCTGAAGTCCCGTGCCTGCTTGATGCAAGCGAGCTCTAGTCGATGAAAACCTCTAGGACAGCCCCTTCCAAAATGCTCCAGCAGCAACTTGATTGGAAGCTAGTCCTAGAATAGGATGTTAGAATAGGATGTCTTGAGGCCTAAAGGGTTCCTCCCTTTATATAGTGCTGCTGTGCATTGGGGACCCCTTTAGATGTCTTTAGGTGTTTCTACTGCCTCCAATCAAGGCACAAAATCAATTTGCCTTTATCCACTAACAACTAGATATTAGTTGTCATTGTGAAAGTCAAATTAGTTTTTCTCTCTTAAGCACACAATCCAACATGATACCGTCAAACTGCAGACAGGGCGGGCATGCATGGATGGGTCGTCAGTCGGCGGTCACCTCCACACAGCTAGCACAAGACTAGCTAGCAGCATAACATGCTCATCGCACACCACGACGATTCATCGCTAGGGAGAACAGAAATGCACATGCACAAGATCGATGCAATGGCCCGTCCGAGTACGTTCACCGGCCATGCATAACGACAGCATGCAATGCAACAGCACCACAACTCGATCGATCACTAGAGCTACTGTACCTACCAGCTAGTGTCCATGGAATAATCTCTTCTCTCTCTCTGGCGGCCGACATGATCGAATGGCGGCCGTGCGTCGCGACGAGCACCGGAAACCGCGCCCTCACGCCCGCTCCCGTCCTTGCAACTCGCCTTTTGTCCATGTGGCCAGCCGACACGATGCCACCAACCTATATGTACCCCCGCCCGCCTCCGCAAGCAAGAGCTATCAAGCAGCTAGCCGCCGGCGAGAGCTAGCTGCTCGATCACCATCGTCTACCTACCTAGCTCACAGTAATAAGTCGGTCGCCGGCCGGCCGGCCGGACCCCAAGAGCTATATACGAGCTAGCGGGCCATTAAGGTGATGGCGACGATGGAGGCGCCGCTGCTCGTCAAGAGGCCGCGCTCCGACGACGGCGGCGACGCTGCTGCGCCGAGGACCTACGCGGAGGTGCGCGAGGCCTTCCTCCGCGAGGCGGAGCGCCTCTGGGTCATCGCCGCGCCAATCACCCTCAACATCCTCTGCCTCTACGGCGTCAACTCCGCCACGCAGATCTTCGCCGGCCGCCTCGGCAACCTCCAGCTCTCCGCCGCCGCCCTCGGCCTCTCCGTCGTCTCCAACTTCTCCTTCGGCTTCCTCCTCGGCATGGCCAGCGCGCTCGAGACGCTCTGCGGCCAGGCCTACGGCGCCGGCCAGGTGGCCATGCTCGGCGTCTACATGCAGCGCTCCTGCCTCGTCCTCGCCGCCTCCGCGCTCCTGCTCTCGCCGCTCTACACCTTCGCGGGGCCCCTCCTGCGGGCGCTGGGCCAGGACGCCGCCATCGCCGACGCCGCGGGGGACTTCACGCTGCGCATCCTCCCGCAGATGTTCTCGCTCGCCATCGCCTTCCCCACGCAGAAGTTCCTGCAGGCGCAGGCAAAGGTGGCGGCGCTCGCGTGGATCAGCCTCGCCGCGCTCGCCGCGCACGTCGCCATGCTCGCGATCTTCGTCGGCGTCCTCGGCTGGGGCCTGCGCGGGGCCGCCGCGGCGTACGACATCACGTCCTGGGCCATCGCCATCGCGCAGCTGCTGTACGTCACGCGCTGCTGCAGGGGCCACGGCTGGGAGGGCCTGTCGTGGAAGGCGTTCCACCTCCGGGGGCTCTGGGCTTTCGCTAAGCTCTCGCTCGCGTCCGCCGTCATGCTCTGCCTCGAGGTCTGGTACATGATGGTGCTCGTCGTGCTCACCGGACGCCTCGACGATGCGGAGATCACCGTCGGATCCGTATCCATATGGTATGCATGCTAGCTAATTCTTCTTCTTAATTCGTTGTAATGATCATCCTTCGTTCTAATGATGACATGATCATCATCAATCTTCATTCGATTCCAGCATGAACCTGAATGGGTGGGAAGCCATGCTGTTCATCGGCCTGAACGCAGCCATCAGCGTGCGCGTGTCGAACGAGCTGGGGTCCGGGCGTCCGCGCGCGGCCAAGCACGCGGTGGCGTCGGTGATCGCGCAGTCCCTGGCGATGGGTCTGGTGGCCATGGCCGTGATCCTGGCCTACCGCAACAGCTTCGCGGTGCTCTTCACGGGCGACCGGGCCATGCAGGCGGCCGTGGGGAAGGTGGCGTACCTCCTGGCCGTGACCATGGTGCTCAACAGCGTGCAGCCGGTGATCTCCGGGGTGGCCATCGGCGGCGGGTGGCAGGCGCTGGTGGCGTACATCAACCTCGGGTGCTACTACGCGCTGGGGCTCCCGCTGGGGTTCTGCCTGGGGTACCTCCTCCGGCTGGGCGTTGAGGGGATCTGGGCGGGGATGCTCTGCGGCACGGCTCTGCAGACGCTCATCCTGCTCGCCGTCATCTGGAACACAGACTGGGAAGCCGAGGTACGGTATAGTAGTAGGCCAAGCATTCGTTCATTATTCATGGCTGCCAAGTGCGTGTTGCTGCTGTCTTGCTGACGATGACGATGAACTTAACCATGGCAGGCCGCGCAGGCGAACGAACGGATTAGCGCGTGGGGCGGCGGGGAGTGCGGAAGCGAGCAGCTTCAGCACCAGCAGGGGGAAAACGCCGGCGACCTCAAGGAAGCTTTCAGAGTGTGATGTTTCATGCACATTCCTCCGCTTCTCCGCATCGTCATCATCCTCTCGATTATTTGTCAGCCCGAGCAAATTCAAGCGAGTGCAGAGTAACATGGAGAGGAGAGAAAGATAGAGCTCAGCTTGTTAAAAGGCACGAGCATGTCGTGCGCAGCTTCACCCCAAAATACAGGGGGACTTACGAGCACGAGAAGAGTGTGAATCCTTCATTATGCGCCGGAACTAATGACGGCTAAATCAGTTCGGCTCAAAAATGCATGTAACGATCGATCACCGCCGTAGGTGGGCAGATCGAACGACCTTTTCTCATTTCTGAATGGAAATCTCATCTAAAGAGGTTCCTTGTCAGGGGGGTGCGTGTGTGTGTCTGTGTGTAAGCTGACATGAGCTTTTATGGTGCCGCGCGCAACCGCAAGGGTGAAAACTGATCTTGTTCCATGCGATGCGCGGCTAGATCAAGTTTGTTGCAGATCCGTCCACGCATGCGGTTACAGTTGCAAAAAACTAGGATCAGATGCGATGAGATGAGATCAAATGCAGCGGAAGGGAATGCCACGCCACGCCGCCGTGCCGTCCTCTTCCTCAGCTCCCCCGCCATCCAGGCTAAGAAAAGCAAATTCGCCAAGAAAGGCAAACGGAGCCAGGGGGCACAGCACCACCACCGCCACGGGTGGCTACACGGAGCCCCTGCTCTTCACCAGCCGCAGCCCGCGAATCGGCCCCGCCAGCAAGAACATGGTAGTCGCGCTGCACGACGACGAGCACGACGACGGCGACGCGCCGGCGGTGCGGTCGCCGCGCGCCGCCTGGGCGGTGTTCGCCGAGGAGTCGCGCCGGCTCTGGGCCATCGGCGCGCCCATCGCCTTCAACATCATCTGCCTCTACGGCACCAACTCTACGACGCAGATCTTCGCGGGCCACATCGGCAACCGCGAGCTCTCCGCCGTCGCCATCGGCCTCTCCGTCGTCTCCAACTTCTCCTTCGGCTTCCTGCTCGGCATGGGCAGCGCGCTCGAGACGCTCTGCGGCCAGGCGTTCGGGGCCGGGCAGGTGGCCATGCTCGGCGTCTACATGCAGCGCTCCTGGATCATCCTCTCCGCCTCCGCGCTCCTGCTCACGCCGCTCTACCTCTACGCGGCGCCCATCCTGCGGCTGCTGGGGCAGGACGACGACATCGCCGCCGCCGCGGGGAGCTTCACGCTCGGCATCATCCCGCAGATGTTCGCGCTCGCCGTCAACTTCCCCACGCAGAGGTTCCTGCAGGCGCAGAGCAAGGTGGCGGTGCTGGCGTGGGTGGGCTTCGCCGCGCTCGCCGCGCACGTCGGCCTCCTGGCGCTCTTCGTGTCCGTGCTCGGCTGGGGCGTCGCGGGGGCCGCCGCCGCCTACGACGTGTCGTCCTGGCTCACCTCGCTGTCGCAGGTGGCCTACGTGGTGGGCTGGTGCCGGGACGGCTGGACGGGGCTGTCCAGGGCGGCGTTCCAGGAGCTCTGGGCCTTCGTCAAGCTCTCGCTCGCGTCCGCCGTCATGCTCTGCCTCGAGATCTGGTACATGATGGTGCTCGTCGTGCTCACGGGGCACCTCGACGACGCGGAGATCGCCGTCGATTCAATATCCATCTGGTCTGTTGGTTTGTTTGGTTGTCTCGTCCGTCTCATTCATTCATTCATTCAACAGCAGCTGCTGCTGCTGCATATATTAATGGTATTGATAAACTGAATGGACAATTCGATTCAGTATGAACATCAACGGGTGGGAGGGCATGCTGTTCATCGGCCTGAGCGCCGCCATCAGTGTCCGCGTGTCCAACGAGCTCGGGTCCGGGCGCCCCCGGGCCACCAAGTACGCGGTGATGGTGGTGCTGGCGCAGTCACTGGCGTTCGGGCTCCTGGCCATGGTCCTCATCCTGGCCACCCGGACGCAGTTCCCCGTCATCTTCACCGGCGACCGGCACCTGCAGAAGGCCGTCTCCAACATCGCCTACCTGCTGGCCGTGACCATGGTGCTCAACAGCATCCAGCCCGTCATCTCGGGCGTCGCCGTGGGCAGCGGGTGGCAGGCCGTGGTGGCCTACATCAACCTCGGCTGCTACTACGCCTTCGGCCTCCCGCTCGGCCTCATCTTCGGCTACCTCCTCAGGTTCGGCGTGCAGGGCATCTGGGCGGGCATGCTCTGCGGCACCGCGTTGCAGACGGCCATCCTCACATACATGGTCTGGAGAACAGACTGGAAAGCAGAGGTATCAGTATTATTATTTACACATATAAATTATATATATTTGATGGTAACCTTGCTTCTTGATCAACCATGAGTGAGATGCTGAATTTATGTATATGTTTGTTGGTTTCAGGCGTCGCTGGCGTTGGAGAGAGTGAGAATATGGGGTGGGCAGCAGCATCAGAAGCTTCCTACCTCGGATCAGGACGTGGTCATCTAATGCACCGGAGATCATTCCTCTTCGATTCGGCAAAGACGATCCATGCATATTCTTCGACGCTTGTAAATTGTTACCACATCTCCTGCCGATCAGTATAAATAGTTTGCCGGCCGGATTGATCAGAGGAAATTCAGACTGCGAGTGTACGCCAGCCAACAGTGTTAGCACCGGCATTTTAGACAGGACACAGGGGTTTAGCATAGTCACACACCGGCAACTCTATGAGCAAGCATGACATCTATGGCATTCAATATTTGAGCTTGGCACATAACAGCTTGAGCTTTCCATGTCTCAGCATCCATCCATAATACCATGGGAACACAGGTTTCAATTTGATTTTGAATATAAACACAACAACAGTACGCGCTGGACGTTCTACATGCGGTGGAACGAAACATATGACCTGGAGTAAAAAAAAACGAAACTACCCATATGTGTAAACATACATATGAAGGGCTTAAGAAAAATACATACAGTTTCTATCACCAAAAAAAGATAGAAAAAAAACCCTCAGAAAACAAAATAAATTGTCAGAAGTGGGATTTGAACCCACGCCCTCGTTAGAGGACCAGAACTTGAGTCTGGCGCCTTAGACCACTCGGCCATCCTGACCTACGTGAGTTTTTAATGTTTTTAATTTATTTATCGCATGTTTCCACGCTGCGCCATCTGACCGTCCACTCAGAATCTTCCAATCCAACGGTCCTGATAAGACACAAACCCTACTCTTCCTCTATAAAATTCTCTTCTCCACCCATCCCTCCTCAAACCCTAACCCCCTCCAGAACCCTAAACCCTTCTCCCCTGCGGCTGGGCGGCGGCGGCGGCGGCGGCTACAAGCTCCTCGTCGACTTGGAACCATGAGGCCACCAGCACGAGGTAACTAGCCCTAACCCTATCCTTTTCGCTCTGTCGCTTGCTGTAGCATCGCTAATTGTTTCGCTTCATGTAGGACGCGGCGGGAGGGGAGGGAGGTTCGACGGCGGCGGCCGTGGCGGCGGTGGCCGGGGCTTTGGTGGCGGTAGAGGCGGGAGGGGTGACAGGGGTGGCAGAGGTGGAGGCGGTGGCAGGACTCCGAGGGGGGGCCGTGGTGGCAGGGGCGGTCGCGGTGGTGGCATGAAGGGCGGGAGCAAGGCCGTCGTGGTGCCGCACAAGCACGCTGGCATCTTCATCTCCAAGTCCAAGGAGGACGCTCTGTGCACCAAGAACATGGTACCCGGCGAGTCCGTCTATTCAGAGAAGCGCGTCTCCGTCCAGGTTCGTGCTTAGTTTGTTCATGTGTCATTTTTATGCACATCTTGTGATATTGTTGTGGCGTGTACTATGGTTGTTTACTTAGGTTATTAACACAATGTTTGATGTCGTTTTTAATTCTATCTATACAAGGTTTTAATATTCATGCGACCAGTTTGATTTTGTTGATCTATACTGTGTTAGTGATACTTTGTCCATGTTCATCATACCCTGAAAGAAAATAAGCATGGTACTTTCCATTGGTAAACGAATTAGGTGTCACTTATGGTGGTTGGCGTTCTATGCTTTCGTGATAATATTGGGAGCCTGGGCTCAGTAAATGATGAGTATACTCGGATTCCCCTTCAGGACATCTAAATGGATGATGCAAATTCGAGATTCTGATCCACTGTGCCCACTGTCACTTTATAGATTTAGTTTCCCTTCTCTTTTATGATCATCAAGAACTTTTTGCAGTAATCATATTATGATAGTACCTGATTCTGCTTGGCAACTGATTCATTTTGTATCAATTTGTTGTTTGGGCACTACAGAATGAGGATGGGACAAAGGTTGAATACAGGATATGGAACCCCTTCCGTTCCAAGCTGGCTGCTGCTGTGCTTGGTGGTGTCGACAACATCTGGATTGTAAGTTGATTTGCTTAACCAGGATGCACACTATTTATTTTTAACAAGTTCACAGCTTACAATTTGTTCATTATGTAGGCTCCCGGTACTCGTGTGCTGTATCTTGGTGCTGCTTCTGGCACAACTGTGTCTCATGTGTCTGATATTGTTGGACCAGTGAGTTCCTTATCACCTGAATATGCTACTGATCCATGATTTTTTCTAGTATGCTGTCTTAAGAGATATTTGTAACTTTTGCAGGAAGGGTTGGTCTATGCTGTTGAGTTCTCTCACAGGAGTGGTAGGGATCTTGTCAATATGGCAAAGAAGAGAACCAATGTGATCCCCATTATTGAGGATGCTAGGCACCCTGCAAGGTACCGCATGTTGGTTGGCATGGTTGATGTTATCTTCTCTGATGTTGCACAGCCTGACCAGGTATACCTATCTTGTCACTTTTTTATTTGATGTTTGTGTCTATGCTTGTTACTGACCTCTGAATCACCTAGCTATAAAAGATCATACAATTTGAGTGTTTTTTTGTCCTGTGCTTCTATTTTATTTTCTTGGCAATACTGGGTCTAAGCAAGTGATGAGCATACTCGGATTCCCCTTCAGGACATCAAATGGATGATGCAAATTCGAGTTTCTGATGCATCTTCTACCCAATGCCCTAATGCTTGCTTTTGTTGCTTGGTTCTGTGTTTTGTTCTTGATTTTGTCACATGAGCCTGGTGAAGCCTTGCTTTACTTTAACCTTCAATTTGGATGTCAATGTGTCATGGTCCATATGACATTCTTTTTGTTGTGGACAGCACAAGGGTGGACCATTGTTGAGTTTGATTCCTTTGTCATTTGGCTTATCTAATGGGTGCATATTTGTGGTGGTTGACACTAGCCATCTACAATTACTAATTATTCTTTGTATGCATTTGGCATTTGTTTTGAAGCTTTTCTTCCATTTTAAAGGTGTCTTGTATTATTTGTATTTCTAAAAAGTCCATACAACAAATTGGCACTCTGTGAGCCTGTGAATGATGTGTATGGTTTGTCTATGATATATATAGCAGGAAATCATGTGCCAATTCCTAGTCCGGTTTAACTCAAAACATTTGTTGGCTTGGTATAGCGTGCTTTATAAATTCAAGACACAGCAGCACTTTGGTTATGCAACTGTGGTTAGTTAGAACAAACATGATGGGTTGGTAGTGTAGATATGTTTGTTGTTTCAGATACTAAGAGTAATAGTAAATTCTGGGTACGAACCTTAATGGCATTGTGTCCCTCTGGGAAAACTGTGGAATGTGACTGATATGTAGCTTATAACTGTCAATGGATATTCTATTGTGCAGGCTAGGATCTTAGCCCTCAATGCATCATACTTCTTGAAGAATGGTGGCCATTTTGTGATTTCAATCAAGGTACTTTGTGGTTTGAGGATCTGGAACTCTGTTTTGTCAACAGTAATGCTAGAACAGCTTGCTGCCTTGGCCATCTATCACTTGTGGCTTGCGCTGATCTGACATGAAATCTTTGTTCAGGCCAACTGCATCGACTCCACCATGCCTGCTGAAGCTGTGTTTGCTGCTGAGGTGGAGAAGCTGAAGCTTGAGCAGTTCAAGCCATCGGAGCAGGTGACCCTGGAGCCCTTTGAGCGTGACCACGCCTGCGTGGTGGGTGGCTACAGGATGCCCAAGAAGCAAAAGGCTACGTCTTAAAGAGAAGAGATGGTGTTTGACGGATGGCAGTCTTCTTTCTGAGATATATTATGTTGTATCCTGGAGAAAGAACTTTTGTGCAAGTGTTAGGGTTTTGTAGCAGCTATGTTAAACTTGTGCTGGTTTATCAGCTATTTGGTTGAATCAAGATATGGTAGTATTGCCGTTCATTTTCCTCGTATGGGGCGAGTAGTTGGATTTAGGCTGCTGACGTTTTGACTTTTGAGCCAGATGGTATGTTGCCGTGCGCCGTCTGTTGATCATGTCTTGCTTGGAAGAAAGGTATTTATCGTTTCTTTACTGCTGGTTTGGTTCGTGACTAATGAAAACCGCTTGCTTGTTATTGCTACTACTTGTTTTATAAAAAAAATATTGTTAGTACTTGGTAGGCCAGGCCCAGCCCAGCCCGAACGGAAAAACGATGGGCCCATAGCCCCCTCCCCACGTCGCGTCGTGGGATGGAAGTATGGGATGGCGGCGGTCGGTCAGTAGGGAAGAAAAGAAAAGATCTGCGCACCGCACGCCACGCCTCTTTCCCCATCCCCATCCCCATCCCCTTCCCCTTCCCCTCTGCTGCCTGCGATCGCCGCGGCGAAGAAGCAACTCCCCTCCTCGCTGGTACGTAAGGCTGCTGAGCCCTTACCCTCCCGATCCCCTCCCTACGGTGCACCCTTCCCTATGGATGCATCAAGCAACTGTGGCATCGGAATCGGAACTGCGGGGTCGTTTGATTTGTTGCATCAAGTACATGAGAATAGATCATCCGTCCGGGCTTGGCTTTTGATTATCTCGACTAGCCTATGTTGATTCCTTGCTGCATAGTAAGCATATGGATTGGTTGACTGAGTGCGCTTAGCTTGCTTCACTCGTGTCACTAGCTTGTTGTTTTGCCGCCTGCAATACCTACCATTGATCTGTGCCCACGCTTATCCTAGCTCATAAAACCGCCGCCACTCCCAAGTGTCATGATTCGCCCTTTGCTATAGGAACATTGCTAGACTCCAGGAACTAGCACTGCCGGCAGGCAATGAAGACTTCACATTTCCTGGACACCTTATCATGCCTGAATGAACTGCATGTATATATACTCTCTACTGTTAGATAGCAAGCAGCTATTTATTGGGTCAGGAACGAAGAGAGTACCTTCATTGTTTTATTATGACTCCTAACCTTGTTTTGTGATTCTGCAGTTAAACCTTGCTTGGTGCTTTTCTTCCTTTCGAAACATTACAATTACTTCCGCTACTTGCCCATCCTTAATTATACCGAGATCTGCACTGCAAAGGCTGTGCATGTCGCCTTGTCTTACCTACTAAATTTCCTTTCACGTGCTACAGCCTTCTATTAACTGGGTTCTTGGATTTAATCACAGAAAACATGGAGCCTGACCACAGTGGCACGGACCAGACCTCTCCGCGCGGGAATGATTGGGAAGTCGTGCAACTCACTGCATCAGCATACGCAGCTGCACCTGGACCTGCACCAAGGAGACCTGAACCTTCTGAGGAGGCTGAAGCTAAGAAATACAGCACCAAAGGGGATGATTCAGCAGCTGCGCTCTTGATGTCTGGCCATTTCTCTGTGTCTCAGACTGAGGTTGAGAGCCTCCTCATAGGCGCAGACAGCAAAGAACCGCACAAGGAGCTTTGCAGCCAAGATGCAGTTTCTAACGAGGGTGGTGAACAAAAATACCAAGAAACTTGCAAGCATAAATTGGAGGATGACCTCCCCAGTATTCCATCCTTGGACAAAGGGAAAAATGTTATCTTGGGTGATATGGAGTTTGATGATGGCAAAGCATTGCAGGGCATGAGTCTGGTGGGGGAAGAGTCGGTTGGGTTCTCATCACCTATTTACAGCTCAATTGAGGCTGAAAAGGATTTAGGCCGATCAGCTATGGAGAGTAGAAATGAGAAGAAAACTGAGGAGTCGACTCTGCATATTGTGAACCCCAAAACTGGTTCATCAAATGTTGTTTCATCTGATGAACAGAACAAACCTGATGGTTCAGGCCCACGGGATGCATGGTGTAAGAAGCAGCTTTTATCTCTGTACAAGAATGCAAAGGAGAGCAACAATTTCTGGCCTATCGTTGCGGCGGCTGCTGCTGCTGCTGCTCTGGTGGGCCTGGCATATTTTGGGCACCGCTGGCATAAGGGCAAGCTGCAACTTCAGCTGGGCAAACAGCCACCTTCTAGCAACAAGGAGGTAATCGCGAAGCACACCTTTTATTTCTAGCGACAGGAAGCATGTTGACTAAAATTTGTCTAAAAGCACATAAGAAAAAAGACTTGGTTTATCCTCATCTCTGATTGTAGCTACTGTCCTTATAACCAAGTACTTGCAGTGTTCTTGATGTGAACATGCAATTATCAACTTAAATGTCGATACCTGTTTGCAAAACAGGGCCTGCTCATAAGAGCTTAAATGTTTATTTCTGGCAAGGACTAGGTAGCTTTGGAGTAAATCCAATTAACTTTGATGTTCATGGATTATATAGCCATTTTGTAGTTTGCTGTGGTGTGAGGGACTCCTGTTCGTATTGTTGATCTGCCATCTCAGAACTGAGTCAAACCAACCAGCCTGCCAGTAATGAGGAATGCACTAGGCATGAGCATCTTGTATGCTACACCTCCAGATTTTCGAAATATGTTGATTATGTGAAGTCCTATCTATTTTATTTACTAGCATGCTAGTGTTTCTGCTGTGGTAGCTATGTGTTTTTCATGTTTTCTCAATTGCATCAGGCTCCTGAGTGCTAATGAAAGCAGACTCTTGTTTTTATTTCAGAAAATCAATGACGCAGTTGGACCTTTAAACCGTATCAAGGACATTCTTGTTGCTGGCAATCACCCAAGTCCCGGTATCCATGGGCATGCCCGAGCAAGCGGAATGTGATCAATCAGTAAAACCCATCAGCATCCCCAATCCATCAATCAAGACAATGGCCCAAAACTGGAGCAATGGTTCAGGCTTGAGGATGTTTATGCAAGTATGTTTGGTGGCTATGTAAATTCCAAAACCCCTTTTGGATATGTAAATATATGAGTTTAGCGTGGTTGCCCTTTCCATTTGGTCACTTCATCGAACCTCCAGTGGTTTCATTCCGCACTGTCGATCAACTACTGTGTAGTGTGTACCCACCATATATGACTGCCTTGTTTGAGATTGCTCACGCATATGATGGGGATATGGTCTAGTTTTCATATCAGCAAATTTATTTCACCCTTAATTTGGCGTTTCATGAGCAGTGCGGCTGCAACTCTTTTGGCTAGCTGCAGTCGATGTTTGAGAGTGGTGTTGGAGAAATGGAGCAATCACTTGCCTGAGAACTGACAAACATATATATGGATGTTTGCACCAGTTTGTCTTCAAAAGAATATATGTTTAAAAAAAACAGAGGGAGTAGCCAAATGCTGCTGAATTTTTCAATTTTCTGGCCGTCGCTGCAGCAGCCCTTGCTTGCGCAAAAGGTCACCTGGGCAAATGCTGTTGAATATTATTCAGCTCGCAGCGAGCTGAATAGACCGGTCCTCTCTCTTTTATATATACATCGGTATATGTCACTTGTCATGACTAGTCGCCTTGGTCCTGTTTGTTTATATATCTTGCTGCCTGCCAAAGGAAAAAGGACGATGCATAAGAGCAGGGCAAGGCTGGCTGGCCGGTACATAAGTGGCGTGGACTAGTTACTAAACTAATCAGTATTGGAGGATCGATCAGCCAAGTTGCCACTGCTGAAGCGTACTCATATATATCATTAGCAGGGAGCAGTTTGCATGGATCGGAACAGTGATGTAGCTAGCTCACCAGCGTAATATAATACATAATCCTACATATTAGTAGTTTCTAAAAGCAATTTTCTATTAGCTCTGAAGAATTAGAGAATGCTAAATCAATCGAGTCCGCGGCACAAAAATGATGTCTGTTAGATAAGAAGCAAAGTAAGTTCTAGACAATTTCTGCGGCTGAATTGCTGATGCAAAGTAAGAAGCAAAGTATGGGATGAATTGCTGATGCTGCCTATGGATTGGCTACCACCCAAGCACACGTGGGATAGCGACATCAGGCCCTAACCACTAGTTTTATTCAACTTACCAATCTTCTTTCCACCACCTCCCTATTTTCCTTCTCTTGAAGGAACTAGCTTCCTGCTTAACCAACAACTTACTACATTCCTTTTTCTTCTTCTTCTTCTAAATACACGGTGTCTAGAATGACAAGACGGAGCTGGGTTGCTTGAGGGCAAGCAACGACCGAAGAGACGGAAGGACTGAAGCATGCTCACAAGTGTGATGAGAACGTTTTGAAACGCTATTTTCTCGGTCTAATTCGCTAAATTGTCATGCCATATCTACGTGCATTTCACTTGGATTGTTAGCCGATATCGAAAGATGGACCCAACATAATAAGGAGAGCACAATTTAATTGATATATCGTGCTTTACGGAGTTAAGGGCACGGAAATCGTACATGTATGGTATCTTGAACATATACCCAAACCCAAACCCGAGCTTAATGTCCCTACTAGAAAGAAAAATAAATTATTTCTATTTTTCTATCTTCTTCCGAACAAATTAAGAAACAAAATGAAAAATTAAGATAAGACATTAGATTCTCAAAAGAAAACTCATTAAAAAGATGAATCAACCATTTTTGTTATGCAACTATTATATTAAAAAAAGATGGCAGGAGGATGCCGGTAAAGAAAGAAAAGAAAGAACGGCCCGAGCGTGTCGAGGCTAACTGCTGGCCTGCTGGGCGTTCACGACGCTTCACCCCTCCCTCCTCTCCCTCCCCCTCAGGCCGAGGCAGGCAGGCTCGTCCCCCTTTCCCTTCTCTCCCCTCCCTTGGTCTTCCTTTCCTGGCGGCGACGACTGGGCGATCGGCGGCGCGTCTTCGCCCGGCCCTTTGCCGGCGACGAGCATCCACCAGGTATGCTCGCCCCTTCTCCTCTTCTCTTCCCTTCCCTTCCTGCTGCGCGAAACGGAGCACCCCAAACCCTAACACAAGCTATTTTTATTCGGATCTGACCCCTACTAACTTCGATTTTGTTTGCGAAAGCTATCGGTCTCTGAGTTAACACATAAACTTCCAACCCTGCAGGCTGATCTGGTCTTTTGGTTTTGTGGAATTGATCTGGCAGCGCGGGGGCCCATCGGTTAAGCAGTCCGGATCATGCTTCTTTCAGTTTAAAAGCTTGGATCTCGTAGGTGTGATTCATTCCTTGGAGTGCAAAGAATCGATTGCTCCTTGCTGCGACAATCATGCAGAGTGGGGGCGAGATGAGGCCTGTGCACAACAGCGTTGACACAGTGAACGCGGCCGCCGCCGCCATTGTCACAGCGGAGAGCCGTGCAGAACCTCCCGCGGAGCCGGTTTGTGCTTTAACACCTTACTGCATGATTTTTTTTTCTTTTCTTTATCAACGTTATTATGGTGTCCTGCATGGTTTTTGGTTGGATAACTTATGTAGCTTCCCTTAGTGATTGCGTAGCTGCAACAGCTTAGTAGATATGTCGTACTTTAAAACATCTGTGACTGCTTGTTTGTGTGGATTTGTAAACGCGTTGGCACTGCAAGAAAATCGCATCTCATATGTCATGGAGTGTTTCTCGCATGTAATTGTTGTAGACTATTGATTGTACTGTTGCAGTTAATAATGGAAGAATGTCGTTATGCAATCAGACTTTACAAAAATGGTCATCAATATGCTTTCATGATATTTTACACTTATATCAGTTTTGAGTTTTATGCATCAAGTGCAATGAAAATTAGTGGGATGTGGTGTTTTGGGAACCATGACAATTTCTAAAATGGCATTCTTGTGTAACTGGTGCCTTTTCTTTAACCAGAACTTTTTCCATAGAAATTCAGTGTGACACAATTGTTGATAAAATTTGGCTTGGATTTAGTTTGTACATCAAAATCGAAGCGAACGAATAGTACCACAGTTTGCTATTATGTTGTATGTTTCTTTGTGGTTTGCCCTTGGCTGCTGATTTTATGATTCTTCCAACAAAAATGAACGAATAGCACCACAGTTTGCTATCATGTAGTATGTGGGTTCTTGTTTTTATCCTTGGCAAGATAGATGCTGCCCTAGAATGTTTATCCATTTATTTCTACAACTGCTTTTTAGTATCTTCTTTCACTTAGTTGATTTATTGTTACATCTCACGCTGCATGTGTCACGGGGAATAGTTGACACAGTTTAGTTGAATCATTCAGTGGACTAGATGGGACAAGAAGATTCTTTCTTTGCTGGCCATATGCCACCAGCTATTTGTTTATATTTTTTTATGCCCAACCTTAGGTATCCCCTCTTTTTTAAGTGCAGGCTGCTTTCAGTTTTTTATCTTGGTATATTATTACCTTCCGAGCTTGTCCGTTTTTGAAGAATAAGGCTCTTTGATTCAAACCTGTGATTGTTGGTTTTAGGCCTCTTGAACAATACCTTGCATTTGCAGGACCAATGTGGATTCTACATTACATGTGATGAAGTTTCTCTTCTAACCTTACTTTTCTGACAATATCAATTGATGCTTCATGGTGAATACAGGGTTTTAAAACATCTTTTAAAAAAACCTGTGATTTCTATCCCATATATTTTGCCGCAAGTTTAATTCCCTCTTTTTAGTTCTCCATCTACCACGGAGATCTCTTTGTGTAATTTTTTTAGCTGTGGTGATTTTATTTGCTCTTTGACTAAATAGCTCTTGGGCATTTGATTGACTCACCAAGAACTTATTTATCTGAGATGCGTTGGACACATTGTACTCCTCTCTGATTAATGATTGCATATGGGTATTTGGTTCTCCTATTTATACGTGTGGATTTCCATGTTTATTGGTGAACTTTTTTGACGTGAAGCTCAATCATTTCATACCGGATTCTTGGTTTAACAATGTCGCCAGTATTGGCTCTGTCGCGCTAACTGCTTTTGTTTGTTTGCAGCGAAGGAAATGGGCTGATCGGTTGAGTGTATACTTCTGCTTTGGGTCTCAGAAGAATGGTCGGCGCATCAACCATGCTGCACTTGTCCCAGAACCCGCGTCTCAAAGGACAGATGCGCCTACAGCAGAAATTCCAAACCACCCACCACCTCCTGTATTCCCATTTGTGGCACCTCCGTCCTCTCCAGCTTCTTTCCTCCAATCAGAACCCACATCTATTGTACAATCGCCAAGGGTCGGCGCTCCACCATTTTCACCCCTCTCGCCGAATTCCCCATCCCCCACAGGGCCACCGTCCATCTTTGCTATTGGGCCGTATGCACATGAGACACAGCTAGTCTCACCACCAGTATTCTCAGCCTTCACAACTGAACCATCAACTGCTCCTTTCACTCCTCCACCGGAGTCTGTCCATCTGACAACCCCTTCCTCTCCGGAGGTCCCATATGCAAAGCTTCTGACTTCGATCAACAACAGCAAGAATGGTGAAACAGGTGATCTTCAGTCATATCCGAATTACCCAGACAGCCCAATAGGGCGCCTGATATCTCCAAGCTCGGGTTGTTCTGGCACTTCCTCCCCATTCCCTGACCCTGAGATGCTGGCTTCCTCACGCTACGCATTCCCCTCATTCCCAGTTCGTGAGCCACCAAAGATATTGGATGGAGAGGGTGTTGCAACACAGAAGCTGATACCCCGCCATATGCGCAATGGTGGTTCCCTTTTGGACGGCCACATTACAGCAGCTGTTCCAGTTGCAGACTTCTCAGCCCGCCTTCAGCCCAATGATCATGCTATGGACCACCGGGTATCATTTGAGTTGACTGTAGAAGATGTGGCGCGGTGCCTAGAGAAGAAAACTGCTATTTCTGGGGATTCTGCCACGGCATCTTTTCATCTTGCACCACCCACCAGCAGTGGTGATCACAAGAGGGAGTCTAACGACCCCAGGGCGGGGCTATACGTTGACGAGACATACCATGACCTGCCTGAGAAAGCAAGGCGGTCGCTGTCCCTTCGCCTGGCCAAGGAGTTCAACTTCAACAACGTCGATGTTGCTAATGTGGAGCCAAGTGTGGGGTCTGACTGGTGGGCGAATGAGAAGGTTGCTGGGATCACTCCCGAGCCAGAAAAAAGCTGGTCGTTCCACCCAGTGGCACAGCCGGGGGTCAGCTAGTCATCTTACTGGACGAAGGAGTGAGCTTCTGCCTCTTTTGCTGCTGCTTCAGTACTGATTTTCACAGATATTGCCATTAGAGATGCAAAACTATGGTAGACTTTGCAGTTAGTGATGATCCAAGATTAGATAGTGATTCCAAGTGAAGCTAATATCATGGTGAGATACTAAAGGATTCGGGAGTCTCTGGTTATGTCAATGTCTGTTGTATCCTGTCCGTGTACTGACTGACCTGGTGTCCTGATACCTACCGGTGCTGCTGTTGTGTCTGTACATAATAAGCTACTGTATGTAGTTCAAAAGGGTAGAACTCCTTGATTTGGTCAGTGTTGGTGGCAGATGCTGAATTGTATGTATAACCGACAAATTACCCTCCGTGTCGCAGCTCTGCTCTGCTCCGGTGGTAGCGAATTAAAAAACTGTTGGTACTATACTACTAGGCTGCCCTGTGGTTGTCACTGGGACTTTGTCCTGCATGTTTCTGCATTTTGCTTAGGCATATCTTGTTAATCATGCATGAGTAGCTAGCTTGCGTTGCTTGGATCAGTAGCTATTCTGGCTGCAGAGCCGGTCCAGCAGATGACCTGGGCCCACCGGAGATCACGAGGAGGTTGAGTACGTATTTGGCCAAGGCTGACGGGCAAGAAATGATGCTGCAGAGAAATGTCATGAGACGGTTGTGTGCTTTGTCATAATTGCAGTGTAGTAGGAGTTGAGTTCAATTACCTTCCATCCATCGACACAAGCACCCATCTGATTCAGTTATCCACGTCCATTCAGATTTAGACCGGCCCTGATCTGATCAGACGAGCTCAGGAGTGCCATGCCAGGTTTATGATCTTGTGGTCTTTTCTTTTCTTTTCTTTGGGTATAGATAGATAGAAATGCTTATCCATCGACCCTGAGATTAGATAACAGCCATCTGGGCGTAATTAAGGGGCAAGAAATCTGGAGACAAGTATACTAGTCATGAATTGGATAACGTTGATCCGTCACCAAACCCCTCTCGCCTAGGTCTCCGATCGATGCATCAATAATTCATTAAGCTGCTGCTGCTGCCCTCCCTTCCACCGGCGTGGCCTCACCGCCGGTGAGCCTTAGGCCGCCGGCATCAACGTAACTCTCTTCTTCTGCTGTCTCCGTCTCCGTCGACCCTAATTGTCGTCGATTAATCATTGCTTGTGCTAATAAACATGGAATGGGAGGAAGTAAGGAACTTCGAGTGTGTGGCTCAGCTGGCAGCAGTGATCAACTTCCCATCCCATGTCAGATCAGACACCCATCCAATCCATCGGCCGTGCTAGAATAATAATAATGGACTACTCCTCCCTAAATAACACCACAAGGATGGATTATATTGTTAATTTGTCTTTCAATTATTGACCACCTCTGCTAGCTGCCTAGCTACAGGTCGGATACACCACCTATGTTCTGCAAACAAATAAATACAAACTCATATATATTAGAAACCATATAGAGCACCAGGTCCAGGAATGAATGATTTAGGCATCTATCAGCACACATCATGTTCTGCAAATTCATAAATAAATACAAGCTCAGATAGATGATGAGTTCAAGGCTCTGCCAAACTAATTAAGCACAATGCTCATGCAGACACCACCACCATCATATACATAGAAAATGCAAGTCATGTCCTCAGGTAAGAAGAGCACAATTTACCTCTTCAGTTCGTAGATAGAATAAAGAACAAGTCCCTGCAGCATGCTGTGACTAGGATCCAAGGCAACAAGGGATGATCCAAGAAGAAGAGGACCTGTCCACCTCCTCTGCAACTAACAGTGCTTCGTCTTCTTCTCTCTTGATGTAATGTTGTAATCAAATCATGTCCATGTAAAGTGGTGAGCCCACATGTGTACATGTGCCAACCCATTTTTCTTCCTGTCTACTGTCTACCCTCGATTTTTTATATAAAAAAAATCCCCATCCAGTTCCCGTCCATGTCCATCATTGTGTAGAGTGGGGGGGGGGGGGGGGGGGGGGGGGGTGGCGAGGGAGAGAAGGAAACAAAATATCCAGCAGGGAAGGGCCATGTGGAGCCTGCCAAGTGTGCTGTGAGCTCTCTGCTGTGTGTGCTGCCTCTTTGGAGGATCCCGGGCCATGTGTTAATTCCACCATAGACAAATAATTCCTACCTCCTCTCCTCTTGTACCAAAATAATCAGTAGCCGCAGTGTAGGCTTCTTCCTCCTCCCTTTCTTCTTCTTCCCCGTCCGTCTCAGAACAAATTTGTTCCAGTACGATTGTTATTGGTTGTTTCATTCTTGTTACCTCTTGGAGTTGAGGATAGAGGTATGTGTACTCATGTACGCGTGCCTGTCTGCGGCTTACTTGCTTCTAGTAGCTAAGTAGTTGACTAGCAAGCAGGCAGGCAGGCAAGCTCCTGAAGCTGAAAGCTAGTAATCAAGCAATCAGCTGCAGATCGAGGCAATTCATCAGAAATTAAGATAATGGCGATGGAGCCTGCGTTGAAGGTGGCCCTGGGCTCCGCCGCGTTCGCCATCTTCTGGGTGCTGGCCGTGTTCCCCGCGGTGCCCTTCCTCCCGATCGGGCGCACGGCGGGGTCGCTGCTGGGCGCCATGCTGATGGTGCTGCTCGGCGTGATGAGCGCCGACGAGGCGTACGCGGCGGTGGACCTCCCGATCCTGGGCCTGCTGTTCGGCACCATGGTGGTGAGCGTGTACCTGGAGCGCGCCGACATGTTCCGGCACCTGGGGCGGCTGCTGTCGTGGCGGAGCCATGGCGGGTGCGACCTGCTGGTGCGCACCTGCGCCGTGTCGGCGCTGGCGTCGGCGCTCTTCACCAACGACACCTGCTGCGTGGTGCTCACCGAGTTCATCCTCAAGATCGCGCGGCAGAACAACCTGCCGCCCAAGCCCTTCCTCTTGGCGCTGGCCTCCAGCGCCAACATCGGCTCCGCCGCCACGCCCATCGGCAACCCGCAGAACCTGGTGATCGCCGTCCAGAGCGGCATCTCCTTCGGGCAGTTCGTCTTCGGCATCCTCCCGGCCACGCTCGTGGGATCCGTCGTCAACGCCGCCATCCTGCTCTGCCTCTACTGGGGGCAGCTCGACGGAGGGATGAAGCCCGCCGCCGAGGAGGTGGTGGCCGTGCCCACCGAGGTGGTCGAGGAGGAGGACGTGACCTCGCACCGCTTCTCGCCGGCCACCATGTCGCACCTCCGCTCCAAGTCGCACCCGCAGTCGCAGTCGCAGCGCTTGGGGGCCTCGTCCGACGCCGCTGGCGAGGACTACCACGTCAAGCCGCCGGCGGCGGATGCCACCGCCAACGGCAACGGCCACCACGAGTACGACGGCAAGCAGGCTTTGGCCAACAACGGCATCCACCAGAGGCGCGTAGGTGCCACCAACGGGGGGGCGGGCAAGGTCAACGACCACTCCTTCCAGTCGGAGGATAAGGAGGTGGGCATGGACGACGATGAGGAGGAGGCGTGGCAGAGCAGGGTGTGGAAGACGTGCGTGTACGTGATCACCGCCGGCATGCTGGTGGCGCTGCTGCTGGGCCTCAACATGTCGTGGAGCGCCATCACCGCCGCCCTGGCGCTCATCGTGCTCGACTTCAAGGACGCGCGCCCCTGCCTGGAGAAGGTCTCCTACCCTCTGCTGCTCTTCTTCTGCGGGATGTTCATCACCGTGGACGGCTTCAACAAGACGGGCATCCCCAGCACGTTCTGGGAGTTCATGGAGCCCTATGCGCGGATCGACACGCCCACCGGAACCGCCATTCTTGCCCTCGTCATCCTGCTCCTCTCCAATGTGGCCTCCAATGTCCCGACAGGTACGGTACATGCTCTGCTCTGCTCTCCTGCTAATGATAATGCAGGTCTGCTCTCCTGCTAATGATAATAATGATCATGATAAAAATGCAGTTCTCCTGCTGGGCGCCCGGGTTGCTGCCTCGGCCGCCGCCATCTCCCCGGCCGCCCAGACCAACGCGTGGCTCATCCTGGCCTGGACCAGCACGGTGGCCGGCAACCTCTCCCTGCTTGGCTCCGCCGCCAATCTGATCGTGTGCGAGCAGGCGCGCCGCTCCCAGCACTACGGCTACACGCTCTCCTTCTTCAGCCACCTCCAGTTCGGCTTCCCGGCCACGATCATCGTCACCGGCATCGGCCTCCTGCTCATCAGAACCTACTGATGATTGATGATACCGAACCATGTGTCTGTTTGTACTGCTAGTAGCTCTACAAGAAGGTAAGATTATCTTAGTATATTGATTGATTGGTATAAACAAGAAGAAGAAGAAGAAGAAGATTGTACATTTTGGATCGAGTAGCACACAGTACAGATAATGTATATCATGCATGCCAAATGCCATAAGAAAAGGAGGTGTATATCCTATCCTGTCTAGCACTCTGCAAGCCTGTGTAATTGGGATCTCATTCCAACTCGACAAAAGATTAGTTTGCCAGATTACAGCATCTCCGGTCATTTTGCCACATTCTTCAGTAATCATGGTTCCAAATCGACAAAAGGCATCGAATCATCACATCCAATATTTAGTCACAGTCTCAATATTAAGTACATATGTCAGGAGGAGCGGGCCGCACCAAACGGGCTCTCAGTGTAACATGAACTCACAACATTGAGTTGTGATGCACGCCTATTATTCTGAACAAGCTTACTCCAGAGTCAACCCTTTATCCCTGCTTGCTCTTCTCTCTCTCCCTCGTTGACCTTATTTACAATCAAGAAAGAAACGGCCCTAGTTTTGATCCGAAAGCGGCGGCCCCAGCTGGAGAGACATGATGGGCTGCCGATGTAGCTGGGCTTTGCTTTTGGGCCGCACGGTGCACACGAGCCTATCCGAGTCGAGCTTCAAACCGACTTCGAGCTGAGCTGTAGCCGTCGGGATGTGGGGCTCAGATCGACATCGGCTCGAGGTGGCAGGCTCGGCTCATTGACAGCCCACCTGCACCCCTGTTTCTTTCCCCCTTCTCTCTGACTCTCTCCTCCCTTGCTCTTCCTTCCCTGGCGGCGACGACTAGGCGAGCGGCGGCGCCATCCGTCACGTCTTCGCCCAGCCCTTTTTGCCGGCGACGGGCATCCACCAGGTATGCCCGCCCCTTCTCTCTCCTTCTGCTGTGCGAGACGGAGCACCCCAAACCCTAACAAAACTAATCTTGCATTCGGATCTGATCCCGTTACAATATGTTGTTACCTACTAACTTGGGTTTCCTATGCTGGGTCCGCCCCTGGTGACAGGGCCTTGCCTGCAACCAGGAGACTTCAGGGGTTTCGCAACGATGTCCTGGTGCACGATTGAGTCTGACCCTGGTAAGTTCACGCGTTATGTCTCTTGATCAATTCCTATCAGTATTTTTTTCCCTTGTAATTTCCGAGTCGTGGGAGGTGTATGGCGTAGCAGTGCACTTGTAGGATATTCTCTTCTTATTTCCTTTTTTTTTTCCATGACTTCATCATCGTTTTGAGTCATTGAGCATCAACACCTATACACTCGTAGAGTCATACTAGTGTGATGTGAGAAGACCACTTAGTCCACCAGCCTTCGCAGCGCTGACATCTATTATCCATTGATAGTGGTTAGCTCTGTATATTGCTTTCTTCCCTTCTTCCCTGAAACAACAACCGATTGATGATTTGAACAAACTTTTGTTAAACTTACTTTTATTTGTACTTCTACCTTCTCTGTTGTGCTCAGTGTTTTAAACCATTACTTATGTTTTTATTGAGCAGGTGTTTTCACCGAGTTGATTCAGCAAATGCAAGTGAAAGGTGTGCAGGTTAGATTCCGGGGCTCTTTTCTGTTCCTTGCCTGAACATTTAAGACTTATGGAATGGCATGTCTATCAATTATTGTTCATGGTTTTCTCATCCTTTGAACTATTATTGTATCTGCAATGACAATGCGCTCGGCCTGTTCATTCACTAGTGTAAACTCAGCAGTGCAATTTACTCTAGTTCTTCTGAAGATTTGTTTCCTCAAGCTGTGGAAATGACATCACCCTGTCACTCTCGTTTGAAGAACTACCATAATACCGCACTACGACTGCAGGGTATGCACAATAGTATCCGGCATAGCTTAGCTTGTGGTAGAATAGTATGGCAACAAAATTCTGAAGATACACACTTTAATTCAAAGAACAATACCTGATAATTTGATGCCAATTGTTACTCTTTTTTTCACCCATGGAACTGTCAACTCTATTTCAAAATAGGGGAGGGCCTTGACTTGTGTGAAAACTTTGTTCTACGCTTGCTTATTCACTTGCATTTATGGGACCTCTGGTAATATGGTGAGTTGGTGACATGTTAACATAATTTGAGGGTCATGGTTTCATCCTTCAGTTTGATCTTTAGTTTGATAGTGCTGGTACTTCAGTTACCAGAAACCTACAACGGATACACCTTTTTCAAGTTATCCATATAAAAACCCAGACATTTATATATACTTTGGGATGGATCTTTTCAATGCCCCTTATGTGCTTGCTGTGCTGAGCATCTCCAGCAGATTACTCATTCCTTGTGTACTTGTTATGCTGTCTTTAAACAGGTGGAAGAGCTTTACTCTCTCGATGTGGACTCTCTTAGTGAACTGCGGTGAGAATCTTTATTTTAGTATGAATATCTGCTCTCTCAATGTCCTTAACTCAGTCCTCCTCTTCACGTTTCATAGGCCAGTATACGGGCTAATTTTTCTCTTCAAGTGGATATCTGGGGAAAAGGATGAACGGCCTGTTGTCAGAGATCCTAATCCAAACCTTTTCTTTGCTCACCAAGTTAGTTCCACTCTGGTCCTTTAGCTAACTGTGTTTTCTACTTTGTGCTTAGCAGCTGATCTGTTTGCTCATTTTCAGGTCATCAATAATGCATGTGCTACTCAAGCTATTCTCTCAGTTCTCATGAATCGCCCAGAAATTGACATAGGTCCAGAACTATCTCAACTGAAGGAATTCACAGGAGCTTTTACACCTGATCTGAAGGGCTTAGCTATCAGCAACAGTGAATCTATTCGGATAGCTCATAACAGTTTTGCAAGGCCAGAGCCATTCATTTCTGATGAGCAGAGAGCAGCGACCAAGGATGATGATGTGTACCATTTCATAAGTTATTTACCTTTTGAAGGTGTCCTCTATGAGCTGGATGGGCTGAAGGAAGGGCCTGTGAACCTTGGGCAGTGTGATGGTTCTGATGACCTTGATTGGCTACGGATGGTGCAGCCAGTTATTCAAGAAAGGATCGAGCGCTATTCACAGAGTGAGATTAGGTTCAATCTCATGGCGATCATAAAGAATAGGAAAGAGGTGTACAGCGCCGAGCTGGAGGAACTGGAGAAGAGAAGGGAACAAATTTTGCAGGAGATGAACAATACTTCCGCCACAGAATCCTTGAACAACTCGCTTACAGAGGTGATATCAGCAATTGAAACCGTGAGTGAGAAGATCATCATGGAAGAAGAGAAGTTCAAGAAGTGGAAGACGGAGAACATCCGGAGGAAGCACAACTACATCCCGTTCCTGTTCAACCTGTTGAAGATGCTCGCAGAGAAGCAGCAGCTAAAACCTCTGGTCGAGAAGGCCAGGCAGCAAAAGTCGTCAAGCGCTAGCACTAGATGATGGTGAAATGTCATAGGCCGGTAGATTGATGTATCAGGTGCCTAGGGTTGATTGCACCTTCGTCTCTGTGAGCGCGTTATCTGATAGTTGGCAGCTTAGAGAAATCATTGCTAAGGTTATAGACCATCTTGCTGGCTGTGGTGTGTTGTCAACTGCGCCAGTTTTGGTGAGCACGCACGTTGTGGAAGCGGTCAAATTTTTTGTTTATTTTATCAGGTTAATTGTTTTCTTCTGGATTATAAAACGTGTTGAAGGCTGTGGACCGTTTCGGATAATATTTTTTGGGATGACAGCTTGCTAATCTTTATTAGACTAGATACCATGGCTAATGCTGGAGTGTGGTAATGACTAATCAAGTTTCTGTGGCACACTACACGATTATTGCCTCGTCAAAGACGATTATTGCTGTAAACTCTAGTATTTGCTAAAGTTTTTTTTTTAAAAAAAAAATCATACACGTGGAATCAAAACTACCTCGTTGTCGCGGCATTTGAGCAAAGGGAAGGAACATAAATGGAAGCAGATAGGATGGCAAGCTAAGCCCAGAAACAGAAATCGGGTGGTGGATGGATAAAAGCCCAGCTGAGTCCCCGCCGCTTTGGGCACTTGGTTGGAGAGGGGACTCGATGGCGTAGGCCCAGAGCGATCTAGTTTTGCATTGCATTGCATCTCTGTCTGTCTGTCCGTCTGTCTGTCTGTATCAGAGCCTCCGCTCCTCTCCTCTCCGCCCCCACCCCCACCCCCGCCGCCTCCGCCCCACCCCCGCCGCCGCAGGAAGGAAGGAAGGAAGGAAGGATGGAGGCCCCTGGCTCCCCCTACGCCTCCTCGCCGGAATCCGCCCCTAAGCGCGCCCCACGCTCCCCTCCGCAGCAGCAGCAGCCCTCCGAGGAAGGAGGTAACGACGCGCGCGCCTCCCTCTACCTCACACGCACGGGCTCGCTCCCCCGCATCTGTACATGGCCCTCTGAGTGTGGTGTGCCTGGATCCGTGAGATCTGGGACCCCGCCTCCCGCTCTGACGCCGAGATCTGTTGCGGATGTGCTAGTGTCGAGTCACAATTGGCACACGACGACTTGAGCTGTGCGCCGTGTACCCCTTCTACGGACGGGGGTTGCCCTTTTGTTTTGTTTTGTTTTGTTTTGCTGTATATATATCTCTAGTTTAGTTAACGTCACTGCATAGGACGTTCGATTTAGTGCTGGTTGATATATGTATATGCCCCTGTTTTTATTGCCCATGTTGTGGCAATACGTGTACTGGAAGCAGTATCATGGGGGCTATTATGTGGGCTTGCCAGGGTTTAGTTATTATCATGATAGTGTAACTGCTAGATGTGATGGTAGTTTTCCTGTACACACTTAGTAATAATAATACCCAATATTATGGCACTCCTGAGGCTTTGTGTTGTAAATTGTCCATCCTCTCTGCATAAGGACAAGTTTCAGTTACAGAATACAGACACAGTCCTTCTGCCATTAAGTGTAGGTCATTGGATGCAAAGGTGCCAATTTGGTAGTAGCCTACAATGTCTAACAACAATAACTACTCTCACGAAAAGATGGGTTTACCTAATTTTTCAACCAAAGCACTTTGTGCTATAGATACATGTTTGTGAAAACATGCTAATTGTCAATGCTTAAACCCTGGCACTTGGGGTCTGTGTGACTCTCTGGTTGGTACCTGTGCATAGACTAAAAGTGGTTTCTATGAACATTTATAGTCCTCTTGTTGAATGAGCCCTCAGTCCTGTACACTTGATCACATAATCAATCCTATTGGCCACCTATATGAACCCGCTACTCTTCCCAACTATGTGAAGTACTTTGGGTCAGCTTAAAATGCCTTTCTATTCTACTCATTACGTTATTGTGCAGTGTACATTGGTTCTGTGAAATTATATTTGTTACATCTACTTTGAGGGTACATACCTCATAGGGTTCTCATATTTCATCCACTTTTTTATGGGTAATATGGATTTACTTGCTTGCTGTTTTCTACAATTGTGATTTTGTATTTTAAATAACAAATTATCTCAGTTTCTAAAAAAATCATTTGGCTCAGCTGAGATATAAACTCCACATGGTGGTTAACAGTTTCAACTATGCAATATGTATCGTTCCTCACTTCTGTTTTTTTTCTTAAAGTTAAAAGTTAGACGTAATGGCATAGTTATTGAGATTCAAATTACTTCCACATAATTCTGAATTTTCATACGATGTTTCTTCTCAGATGACAAGGAGAAGCCAACACATTTGAGGTTCCTGGTGTCTAATACTGCAGCAGGATGTATTATTGGCAAGGGTGGATCAACCATCAATGACTTTCAGTCCCAGTCTGGGGCTCGTATTCAGTTGTCACGTAGCCATGAGTTCTTCCCTGGTACAAATGACCGTATCATCATGGTTTCTGGAATGTTTGATGAAGTAATGAAGGCCATGGAGCTGATTCTTGAGAAACTTTTGGCTGAGGTAAAACATTTTATTTTGCCAGCGGCTATTTGGTGATTGATGATTGATATTCTCCAGTTACTTTCTCAGGGTGAAGAATTCAATGAAGCTGAAGCTAGACCTAAAGTTAGACTTGTAGTTCCTAACAGCTCTTGTGGTGGGATTATTGGTAAAGGTGGATCAACAATAAAGTATGTCTCTTCTTTAAGCTGTTTTATTTTGTTGTGCTATAAGTTGTTTTGTTCCCATTGTGGTAGTTGATTTTACAAGCTGATGCAGTATAAGGACTCAATAAAGCATATGTGCACAAACTAATCATGCTACGTCCTTTTCCTATTTTTCCTAAGCCTTCTAGTTGTTTGAACGGTAAATTTGTTTTTTTCCATAGTCCTAAATATCTTGTGACTGGTTTATATTTCCATTTTTTATTGCTTTGCTTCTTTTTTTTTTGTTTGTGTTACTCTGGATGCTGAAAGTTGGTGTGTTCTCTTTTCACTTCAGGTCGTTTATTGAAGAATCGCATGCTGGGATCAAAATTTCGCCACAGGATAACAACTATCCTGGTTTGCATGACAGGCTTGTTACTGTCACAGGAACTTTTGATAACCAGATGAATGCAATAGATTTGATATTGAAGAAGTTATCTGAGGATGTTCATTACCCTCCTAATTTGAGTTCCCCATTTCCATATGCAGGTAAAATCCTAGCATTTCTGGCTACTTGATGTTACCACATGCTAACTGGGTTGCTTATTTGAAAATGTCTCATCATGATCTCTTCCTTGCATCTGTCTTTCATGTACTGCATATGCATTTCATGCTGGGTGATACCATGCATTTCTCAAAAAAAAAACATAGTGAGCTTGCTTGCGTATTGACATGTGGGATTTGCAGTACGATTTGCCAGGCAGGGGGACGGATGAAATTTTGATTCTATCATTGAGTCACAACTTTCTGTTTCTGATTTTCTTCTTTCAAAATATTCAGGTCTTACTTTTCCAAGCTACCCTGGTGTTCCTGTTGGTTATATGATTCCACAGGTGCCATATAATAACTCTGTGAACTATGGACCTAATGGATATGGAGGAAGGTACCAAAACAACAAGGTTAGTGTTCTTTCTGGGTTGCTCTGGTTATTGTCGTGCATCTCACTTGTCTTGTGCGGATTTATCCTGTCTGTGACTCTGTGCACTGCAGCATGCATTCAGTCCATCTGAGTTGAAACTGAGCTATTTTATGTTCTTTTGTTGTGCACTAGAAAAGAGCCTGGACGTCTGATACGTATCATGTTAGTCTGTGGAATCATGTTATATTATCTATTCTGAACAAAGTCAATGAAATCTCATGGAGGCAAACTTTGATAGTAGAAGTTGGAGTTCTCATGAGTTAAGGTGATATCATGCTAGATTTGTCATGTAACACTATTGATCTTTTGTGGTCATTACACGGTGCAACCTATTAGAATGATCTTGATTGCAGTTTGATTACCTTGCCTTATAATGTTTTACGCGATAGAGTTATATGCATATATTTATGACTAGGTAAGCCTGCTTGTATGCTGAGATGTTTGACATCCTAATGTTTTCTGTGGATGCTATGTTTAATTTTTGTTTGGTGGTGTTGCCCATGTCTTGAAAAGTGTGGCTTTTGGGTTTTGGTGAAAAGCAGGAAAGAACTTAACCCAATTTTACAATATAATTGTTTCCATATCTTTGACATATCTGCATTCCTGGATTGGTTTGAGTTCTGATGATTTGCTGCTAAAATTCTGCAGCCCAGCACACCTATGCGATCGCCTGCTAATAGTGATGCCCAAGAATCTATCACCATCGGTGTAGCCGATGAACACATAGGTGCTGTTGTAGGTCGTGCTGGAAGGAACATAACAGAAATCATTCAGGTAATTGCACATGACTTGCATTTGGTTTTACTACAGCGGCATGTAAGTGACTAGTTGAACAATCATAAGCTGTATGACCATCTCCCTATATGATAGATATCACCAATTGCTTCTGCCCTCTGAAAATTAGTCGCTTGATAAACGCTTGTGATATGTTCCAAATGCAGGCTAGTGGTGCTAGGATCAAGATATCAGATAGGGGTGACTTCATGCCTGGGACAACTGACAGGTATTTCCTTTCACACCTTTCACCTATAGGACAGTAGGATTTGACAATATGCGAGTAATAAATATTTAAGTTGTGCTGAATTTTACTCACTGGTGCAGGAAAGTGACAATTACCGGAACATCGGAAGCTATCCGCACCGCGGAGTCCATGATCATGCAGAGGGTGTCAGCCAGCTCGGAGAGGTGATGGGCCCCACTTGAAGATGGGGGACACCCATGGGTTGTGGAGAGCCTTCGCACTGCGCATGTTTGATGCAAGTTGGGAGGATGTGGGTATTGTTTTTCTTTTCTTTTTGGGTTCCTAGCAAAGCTCGAGAAGAATCAAGTTATTATTGTTTGTTGCGTCCGACGGATGGTTTTTATTATGTTAGCATAAACTGGTAGTAGAAGATAATTAGGCGCGCCGTTTGGATTGGTTTCGGAATAGAGCGAGTTTATATTTCTTGGGGTCCATAACAAGACGCTGGTTTGCCTAGGGCTGCCTGCCTTGTGTCTGTAGTTGGACAATTCCATTCCGTTGCTCAAGGATAGAAGTATTGATAGAGAAGATATGAGGACTGGCTGGTTTTCTTTGGCTGTTCTGTTTGATGGTACTCCTCCCAAAATCTTGGCCATCCAAAGATATTTGCTGCTGGCGTCAGTGCTAGGACATATGCTTCGTCGCTTCACGTGACGGGAACGTTTTTGGTTGGAGGCTTTCGCGCAAGGATGGGAGCAAAAGCTGCCCTATCACGCGTGGAAAGTCCAACTCCAAAGTAATAAAGGCAGAAAAAAAAAGGAAAGATTCGTCGCGTGTACAGCACCATGGGCAGTTTCCTACTTGTATTTTGATTTTTTACCTTCCTTGCCATGTCTGTCCACCGTATGTATCAAGAAGTATATTTCCTTGCGATTGCGACAGAAATACAGTACCGCGCCGATACGGATATGCCGTGGGCCCCGCCTGAGGATTCTAGAAGACTGGGGGCCATTCCAGGTCAGGCCTCGGGGACGCGGTTGGTTGCACGGCGGGCCTGACTGCTGAGGCGGGCGGGACGAGACAAGCAGCAGCAACCAGGCAACTACGACGCCGCGGCCTCCTCCTCTTCTCTTCGTCTCCCTCACGCCAAAGCCAAAGCCAAAGCCAAAGCCATCCAGCGACTTTAACCTCCACCTCCTTGGGTTCGCCCGGCCGCATCCACCTCCCCTCACGCCACCACCCCCAAACCCTAGCAACCCGATCCAACCCCAACCCAATCCGCCCGCCCAAAAAGTCATGCGAGATCACCCGACATCCTAGCCCCCCAACCCTAGCAGATCCAGATATGAGCAGCAGCCTGTCACCGCTCGACGCCTCGCCGGCGGCGGAGGTCCCCCTCGCCCCGGGCTTCCGCTTTCACCCCACCGACGAGGAGCTCGTCTCCTACTACCTCCGCCGCCGCGTCCGCGGCCGCCGCCTCCGCGTCGACGCCATCGCCGAGGTCGACCTCTACCGCCTCGAGCCCTGGGACCTCCCCTCCCTCTCCCGCATCCGGAGCCGCGACGCCCAGTGGTACTTCTTCGCGCGCCTCGACCGCAAGGTCGCCGGGGCTGGCGCCGGCGGCCGGGGAGGCCCGGGGAACAGGAACAACCGCGCCACGCCGCGGGGATACTGGAAGACCACGGGAAAGGACCGCGAGGTCTACCACCGCGGGAAGGCCGTCGGGATGAAGAAGACGCTCGTCTTCCACGCCGGCAGGGCGCCCAAGGGGGAGAGGAGCAACTGGGTCATGCACGAGTACCGACTCCTTGACGCGGACGGGCCCCAGGTTGTTTTTTCTTCGCAATTCTCATCCCCCAAAACACACGCGATCTAGCTTAATAGTCAATTAGGATCATCTACAAATATATACCTTCACTCAACGAAGGGGAACCTACTGTTTCGCATTCTCCTATCCCATGGTAGGGTTCCATGGAAACCAAATGGTGTTGTAAACTTTCTGTAACCTGATTACCTGAATCAATTAACCAAGCTCTCTGTATGTATACTGAGTGCTATCGCCATGCTCCGCGAGTGTGATGATAAAATTGACAACACAGTACACAACCCCTTTTGTTCTGAAAGACTGAAACTAGGACATCTTTTAATTAATGCCATCTGATGCTTTTGTCAAGCATCCTTATGATGGTATGGTGCTGCAAGTTACCATCTACTAGTAATTCCAGAAATTATGTGACCCTGATCTAAAGAGGAAAGGGGAAAAAAAGGAATCGACTCGAAGGGGGATTTTACTCTTTGTATATGTCCAATTTAGGATGCTGATTTCTAGCATGTTATTTTATGACTTGGACCCCACCTTTGCTTGAAGAAGAGATGCTCTCAATACTGATGTTTCTTTTCTGCTGAGTGTGTAGGATCTGCACGTGGTGTGTAGAATCTTCCAGAAGCATGGTTCTGGACCACAGAATGGAGCGCAGTATGGTGCACCATACATGGAAGAGGAATGGGAAGAAGAAGATGATGCTATTGAGAATGCACCTGCTAGTGGCACATCTGCTGGAATGGCTACAATCACATGTACTGTAGATGAGGAGTCGAATGAGGAGGATGAGAATGGATATTGTAAAACCAATGAGCTTGCTCAGGTAAGTAGCACCATCTTGTTTGCCTTTTGTAAATGTTAATTTGCTCAGATTCAAAGCATGCTATTAGAACTGTACACTCCCAACGCAAACTGAATCACTCAGTATTCCCTGGCATGCAAGCATGGTGGTGAATATTTTCCCTGGATCTCTTGTTTAACACATTGATATTTACCTCCGCTATCGCTTGCCTTTATTCAGGCCCATGGAATGGTCAGCTCACCAGAGATGGCCCCTCTCAAAGATCAAGGTTCCAAAGACACCAGTGAAGGAAGCTGTGCTGATGGTGTTATTTCTCTGGAGGAGATTATACAGGAACCTTTGTCAACTATTAATGCAGAGAATATAGGTAGATCTGAAGGGCAGAATGCCACTGATGATAACTTCAGTGTTGATGACTTATTATCTGCAAGCCCCAGGAAAGATAATGACTATGTAGGTCAGGATGGCACTCTCAATGGGAGTTACCCGGCAGATGGCGATTACAACACACATTGGCCTTTGAGAGCATATAGCAATCAGAACTATGCCAATGGAACTCTTAGTGCTGAGGAGTTCTTTGACACACAGAATGATAGCAATGGGAATACATATTCAGAGTACCAGCAGGCTGATGGCTTTCCAGCACCTCACCAAGTGGATGGCAGTATGGTATTTTACGATGCTCCTTCTGATTACAACTTGGTGGATGGAAACGATGATTTCGTATATTTGAACGACCTCCTCAATGAGCCACTTGGAAATGAATCACTCTTTGACGGAAATGATATGATGGCTTACTTTGATGCCACGGAAAATGATTTCAAGTATGACATTTTGGGTTCTGCTCAGGGTTCAAATTATCAACTTGCCGACATGCCATCAGACTTTGCCCAAAAGGTGCGCCTTTGAACTGCTTTATATTCCCTCCGTTCTTTTTGCATTGTCCTAAGTCAAACTTGTCCAACTTTGACCAAGTTTATAGATGTTAGACTTGCTCAAAGTTGGACAAGTTTGACTTAGGACAAAGCAAATGTGACATGTAAAAAAAATGTGGATGTACATTTCCTTCCCTAGTTCTGTATAACTTAGGTTAAAGAACTAATTGGTGATCGCTAGTTCTGTATAACTATAGGCTGAAGAATTAATTAGTGATGATGAAGCGTGCCTTTCTTTTGTTTCTGGTGATCAACTGTGCTGTTCACTTCTTTACAGGGTGATAACAAGGACAAGTTTGCACTTGATGGGATCTCCAAGTCTTCGGAAGCAAATGCTCAATACGGTGCATCTTCATCTGGTTCCCACAAGGATCTGTATCCAGATACCGCAGTACCAGGTACAGTATTCCTTTTCTTGATCGATCACTTCGAAAATTGTGGTGACTACACTTGAATTTTACTGTAAATGAACTCACACCTATAATTCGATTTTAACTTTCCTTGCTCTGGGTGTGCCAACAGATGACACTGTTGATAAAACTTTCGGAAAGCGCCTTGCCAGCATGTTGGGCTCTATCCCGGCTCCACCTGCAATGGCATCAGAACCGTCAGCGGCCGGAAAATCTGTTGGCGCGCTCTCGGCTGTCAGCCCGAGCTCGATTCGTGTTACGGCTGGCATCATCCAACTCGATGGCCTCACTTTTACTGGTGTCTCTGAGCAGTGGCCCCTGCAGAAGAATGGAGACTTCAGTTTGCTTCTGTCTTTCACCGTGGAGAGTGATGTGTCGTCCAAGCTTGTTGGTTTTGAGCAGGCTACACGGATGAGCACCATCCCGATGGTGCTGCGCAGCGGCATGTATCTTTTCTTTGTATCAGCCATGATACTTCTGTTGAGCTACAAAGTAGGGTCGTGTATCTACAGCAGGTAAGTTAATGTGGCCCCGTTCCGTCCGAGGGCTGTAACATTTGATTTGGAACGTGTCCCCTCAACGAGGGTATAACAATGGGGACAGTTTGTCTTTACACATTTAGCTTGCAAACCATTCTGACTTGTTAAACATGTACTGAAAATAAACTTCCGATGGCAGCGATGGTTTGTGCTGAGACCATGTGCTTCGTCGGGTAGGGACACAGCAGTGTATCTATTTTTGCTTCCTTGTTTTTTGTTACATTGGAAACTAGGGCGGTAGGGCCCCTTGTATCGTTGTAACCATGCAAAAGAAATTAACTGGTTGACATTATTATTATTTACACTATTTGCTAGTTGTTCTTTTGATAAGGTACTTGCTGGGTTGATGGACAGTAATTGGCTGTGTCGTTATTGATTGTGGAGATTTTAGATGGCCATGGCTGTGGCAAATGGATACTCTTGGTTGGACTTCTCTATTAATTATGGGTGGATACCGTTAGAGATCTACATGGCGTTTTTATTTGATAAAGGAAGTTTATTAAATTTTAGAATCATTACATCGAGTTGATACAATATCTTTAAACACCCCCAGACTTTTTGCATAGCGGGATGCATACATTGAGCATGTGTAGAATCAAGGAACATTGCATTAAAGTGTTGCTCAGCTCACCATGAGCTGCAAAGCCGAAGAGTACATTCGCTTCATCTCTGCAGCATGTTGTGGAAGGGTGGTCCAGCAAGGAACCATGCGTGGCTAGGACTGCAGTTCGAGCGGGCAACGAATGAAGCGTATTGGTGGTGATGTGCACTAAAACTGGGTGGCAGCACCTACGAATGCGTTCTGTGCGCAGATGACAGCTCCCGCAACAAGCCAAAGAGGCCAGGTTGGAGACCCAATAGTCAGATGACCAGTCTGATGCACACACTAAAGTTTAAGGAAGTTTCCAAGGAAAAGGTGTTATAGTGCTTTCTATTTGGAAAATGGGTCGAGAAAAAACTCGATGGACAGCAGGAGGTTTTCATAACTTGCTAGAATCCGTAGAGCAGCCCGCATACTCAAAAAAACAAAACGAACACAAATGATAAACATCCAAGGAATGCTTCAGCGGTCAAACCAACTGCGCTTTACAAACTTTTCTAGTTTTCACTCCACGGAATCAACAAACTGAAAGTTGCTGAAACATGACTTTACAGGTAGGATGAGCCCTTAATTATGGATAAGAATGATAAGAACCAGTCCAGGCCTCCATTTTTTCTACCACAACGCCTGGCAGTTTCAGCAAAATCTCTGCACGAACCAAAAGCAACTGTATGTTTAAGCGTAAGACAGACCATCACAACTCTAAGAGCCAAACCTCACAGACAGGGCCCCTGATTGCATATGAGCTCACCTGGCGAAATCAGGCTTCCCCAGAGCCCACCATCCATTCAAGCTTTCGTAACTGCACATCTCATTTCGCATAGACATTCAGCCTTACTCGAGCTGTCACGTCCGGGTGAAGCTTAATCTCGGCAACATACTCTCCGACTTCACGGATTTCTGGAACTGTCACAAGCCTCTTGTCGACATCTCTGCATGACACAGCTTGCCAACAGTAAGCAAAGCCATAACAAAATGAGGAACGCTATTAAGCCTTGTTAGGAGTTAGGAGGATGTATTTTATTACCTATTAAGCTGTGACTTTATTATGTCAACAACATCCTGCGCCGTGACGCTATGTACAAGAAAGGATTTTGTCAGGAAAAGTGGAAGTAAGAGAAGACAAGATAGATGGCATCAACTTAGAACTTGCCTTCCAAAGATTTGTTTTCCTTTTCCGCCTTTGCGTGGAATCTTGAAAGCCCCGATGGTTTCAAAAACTCGAGCAAGTTGTTGTGACTCTTCTTTGACCTAATGTAAGTAGAGAAATTTTGAAGGCTATAAATATCAGCGACTATTGACAAGTACACTCATTCACAAATGGCATCCATAGAATTTGATTTATGTATCATGCTTAGAACTATTGATAAGGCTAAACTGCAACTGAAGTTTAGTCTCCTCAGAACAAAGTATGCTAGCTGAAGTTAACTGCAAATCCGTTTCTTATTGAGTGCAATGTTTTCCTTACCCGCTTCTTCTCAGCTTCTATTCTCTCCTGTTCTAGTTGCATTTCCCTGCAAACAGAAGTAGAGGAAAGAATTTTTTTCACCTTCTATTTACAAATCCATATCCAACATTATGTGTCGGCCACTTAATCTATGTTACCATAATTCTCATCAGAAAGGTGTATGGAGCCATGGATTCCTATCTCAACCTAGACTGCTAGGCCCAAACCAAATCTCTTACAGTGTTAGCAGCCACTGAATTATTTGATGGAGAGTAGAATTTGCAGGTAAGGGGAAAAAATATGTGAAAGCCAACAATTAAATATCATTGTTAAACATCAATCGATTTTCTTGGCAATGCCTATCAGTAAGAAGCAAAGATCATCAGGAGCGAGAGATTTGAAAAAGAAAGGAGGGCTACAGTGCAGCGAGAGCGTGCAATTACTTGAGGACTTCTGGGGTTAGAAGCGTGGCCTTGCCCTTGGGAAGGAGGAAATTGCGGTAGAATCCAGCTCGCACCTTCAATGTATCCCCTTTCCGACCTACTTCTTCTATGTCGTCTGTCAGTATGACCTAGGGGAAGAAAAGCAGATTACATGTAATGGTAAGGGTAGCGGTAACAGATACAAAAGCTGCGCAAGTGAAATTGAACAGCATGGGTGCGATGCCACATTGTCAGATTACATGTATGACTAACTAATTGATGGCGCAACTGAGCGCAGAGGTTGAACAGGAGACGACTTGGTGACTGGTCCAAGCAAGAGGCGCGCAACGAATCTACAACCCTAGAGGCCTAGACTGGCACGCTGCAGTGGGAGCAAGTGTAGGAACAAGCAAGTTGCGGGAAGAGGAATGGGGGAGCCGACCTGGCGGTACTTCTTGACCTTTCCCTGGGCGACGATGACCAGAGACGTAGCCCGGCGAGACGGCGCGAGGCGGCGCGAGGAGGAGGGGGAGGGGAAGGCGGACGTCAAAGACAGCGTGGACGGCGACGCCATTGCTCCTCCTCGCTTCGCTTCCCCTTGGCTAGCGGCGCGGCGAGTCCTCCTGCCTGCCTCCGCACGCTTTCCTCTTATCCACCACTAGGCTCGCGCGATTGGCTCCCGACCTCTTCCTGGGCCTTGCTTGGGTTGAGCTGGGCCGGAGCGGGCCCCTTCAAAAATCGGCCGGCCTCCCTCTTTATCTCAAACGGATCGGATTCCCCGGCAGACACGACAGATGTTCTTGTGTTGGCGCCACCGCCGACGGCCCAGCGGAGGAAACAAAGCACCAGCAGCGGAGGAAACAACCCGCCCTTTTAAATCTCCTCCCCGATCGATCGCTGGGCGGCTTCCGAGACAACAATCCATGGAGCAGCTCTACCCGCCGCCGGCCAGGGCCACGCCCGTCGACGTGGCGGCCTTCGTGCTCTCCCGCTTGCCCCACCACCCTGCCACCGCGCCCGCCTTCGTCGACGCCGCCACGGGCGGGACCCTCTCTTTCTCCGCGCTCCGCCGGGCCGCGCTCTCCCTCGCATCCGGCCTCCGTCTCGGCCTCGGCCTCCGCCGCGGCGACGCCGTCCTCGTCCTGTCGCGCAACTCGCTCCTGCTCCCGCAAATACTCCTCGGCGTCCTCGCGGCAGGCGCCGTGGTGGTCGCCGCCGACCCCGACGCCGCGCCCGCAGAGATAGCCGCCGCCGCGCACGCCTCAGGCGCCGTCATGATCGTTGCTGAGCCGGAGGCGGCAGGGAAGGTCACCGGCGTCGGCGTGCCGCTGCTGCTGACGTCGCAGTCGCTGGACCCCCGGACCCTCTCGGCGGAGGAGCTGATCGATGGCGGCGACCCCACGGCTGCTGAGCCGACCACCGTGGAGCCTTCCCACGACGACCGAGCTTTCCTGGCCTACTCGTCGTCGGCGAGCAGGACGACAGTGGCGATGACGCACGCCGATCTCGTAGCCGCCGTGGCAGGGGTTGGCTTGCCGCCACAGGACGACGAGCGCCGGGTTTGCCTCGCGTCTCTCCCGATGTGCAGCGCCCACGGCTTGCCGCTCGTCGCCCTGGGGCTCCCCGCTGCCGGAGTGACCACGGTGCTCGTGGCTCCGCCGTCCGATCCGAGGGCGGCGAGGGAGGCCGTGGCCGCGCACGGCGCCACGGACGTCGTGGCGGCGCCTGAGGCGGCGGCAGCTCTCGCCGGTCCCATGGCACTAGACGTGGGCAAGCTCTCCTCGCTTAGGAGGGTGATGGTGGCGCCGACGCCGTTTACGCCAGAGGCACGCCAGGAGTTCCGCCGGAGGCTGCCGTGGGTCGACCTGACGGAGCTGTCCTCCGGCACACCCGCCGCTTCAGAGCAACTGCTGCTAGGAGGAGGAGGAGGAGCAGCTCTGATGCTCCCACAAACTGACGCTGCAGTCATACAGTAAGGATGCGTGCCCTTCTTCATAGTCGCTAAACAATTACGAACCACAACCTGACAACCTTGGCATGCCATTTTGCTTTCAGGCACAACAGCCAGCCAGCAGAACAAATGTCAGCGACAACGGACGAGGCCAACTTCCCGGTAAATAGAATCTCCTCAAAAGGAAAAACGAGTCATATAGCTAGCAATTCTCTCCAATCATATAACTCACCAACATAGAAATGTGTACAGCGCAGGCACCTCGTGCAATTCAAAAGGACAACCGGCATATAGTAACATCCGATACCAGATAAATATTTATAAATTTACGCGGTATACATAAAATTATCTTTCTTCCCAGCCGTCACAGCCAATGGACACCTTTGTATTGTTTCATTTGTCCTAACCGTCAGCCCAAAAAGAAAAAGGGTATGAGATGACAAAAACGAAGAGGTAGCTAATAACTAACGCCACAAATTCAATGTGATACAATCCCAATCTTTGGTATGCTGTTATGCTCTTACTGTCGAATGTCTAAGCCTGCCTACCGAAAATTTTCTTCCAGGTGCCACCACTTAAGAAGATCCAAAAGATTATTTTGGGAGACATCTTTACAAGATCAACCGCAAGCAAGATCTTGAGGAAGCACCCGGTAACTGGCAACGGACAAGCTGTCTCAAAACTGTAGCAGATCCTCTGCTCTCATTTCCTGTTCCCAAGCTGCTTGTCAACCTGATGAAGCATGATCCAAGAGTTACAGCCATCCAAAATTTGTACTATCAACTGCGGAGTTATATTGTAGGAGCTGATAATTTAAAGTTTCAATCAATTCGTATGGACTCTACTGTTACTATTGTATGTGAGCAGTCCAAAGTTTATGATATGTAAGGGAAAAAGTTGCAGAGTTTATTATGCACTTAAAAAAGTTACAATTGCCGACCTCCAAAATTTCAAGTGACAACTTTTGCAGTTTTTGGTTCCATAAATATGAACAGATAAAAATCCAAATTCAAAAGACCTCCAGAAATACTAGAGGTTAGGTAATCGCATTACTTCTCCCCTAAAGTTCAAGGCAAACATGATTTTGAGTGCCATAAAAATCTGCCAGAGGCTATACAATCTACAAGGTTTCTATTGTCTTTTGCTAAGAAAAAAAATCCAGGATTAGATAATTCTACACCAGATATTCGATATTTTTCTTCAGAGTTAAATAATACGATTTAGCAACGCCGTGATGCAGTGTACCCTCGAGGATTCATGAGTTAGAACTCTATTTAAACAAGTTTCTAACAAAAAAACAGGTGAGCAAAATGAAAGCCATAAAGTACAGCCATAGCTGAACGCATGAACATTATTCCATCCAAGCATGCTGCACATAGGACTTACTATTCATCATCAGAGACCTCTGCACTTCCTGCCACCCACTTCCAAACGCCCCCAGATTTTTGTCTCTGAGTAGTTGCCATGGTTTGTTCCACCTGAGATATTTGTTGCCGCAGTACTTCCAGCTCATTCTCCAAAGAACCAGCAGATTCCAATCTCTTACGTGCAGCAGCAATTTGGGACTAAGTTGAGGGATTCAGGAAAAAGCCAAGCAATAAGGAGCATAAGAAGGAAAGCTGAAAATAAGTATGTTCAGGTTCAGAGAATCAATTTTGTGTGTAAGTTTAGAACCTCAAGTTTCTGACATCTTGAACCCTCTGCTGCTAGTTGATTTTGAACTGATTCAAGTTCCTTTAAAAGGGGAAAGAAAAATCAGAGATTGTCAAAGAGAATTAAGAATTCCCTATTGCAGAACGTAATCTAAAGAGGGCTTTACCTTTGCTAGCTCACCGTATGACAAGTTTGCCAGGTCTAGTTTATCCTTTAGTTTTGAGTTCTCATCACGAACTTCTGCCAATCTAGACTCTAGTTTATCTTTCTCTCCATTAACCAAATCAATTTCAGCAACAAACTTTTTTGAAGAACTTGCAGGTTGAGCTTTCTTGATGTCAAAATCATCTGTAGCAACAATATCTCTGGTTTTCTCATCTGTAGCAGTAATTACAGCATATGCAGCTGTTACAGAAGCTGCGGCAGCAGCTGCAGCTGGTGACTGGAGAAGACGAGGTTGAACTAAATTTCTTGCTTTGAGTTTCAAAACAAAGATCTGCAGCAAATCCTCATTTTAGTCAGATAGATAAGAATGTCAGGAATCAACAGCTGAAAGAAACTTAGGCACTAGTCACCAACAGATATGAAGAGAAGCTTTTGGGTGGGTGGGTGGGTGGGTGGGTGGGGTTGGGGGGGGGGATTATTTCCCTAAATTCAGTACCTCGTTGCTATATTTCCCATTGTAACCACCAAAGGCGATTAGAAATTTTTCTCCATCAACTGTGGTTGAGCAAAGGGTGAGACCCTGTAAAGTATTAAATAAGCAGAAATCAAAAGATAGTATTAAAAATATGTTGGTAAGTCCCAATTTGATCTTACATCATCACATTTTGCAAAGCTCAAGATCTAAGGAACAATGTGCTTCGTAATGGCATATTTGATTGTTGCCCACCAAAATGAACAGGAAGCTGGCATTTCTTTAAGTTGATGTTGAAACAAAAGGAGTTGCAACTGAAAGTACCAGAAATGGCACAGCATTTTATAATAGAGTTTGCTTCTCACTAGAGTTTAGATGTAAAAGCTATACCTGATTGTGATTAATTCATCCATCCCTAACATCTATCAACAAAAGCAATCTAACCAAATCTAGACATATAGTGTTCAAAATATATGAAAATTGTTAAATGTGAATAATTATGATATTTTACAAATAAGTACTTGTACAACAGGCAAAAGCAAAACAAGTTATCGATGCGAGTCCATTTTATTATCACAGCCATGCACCTCTGGAACATGAACTTGCACGTGGAGCACTGCCATAAGACTGCCTTACTTTATGGAGATTTTAGCTAATTCCCGAACTAGGAAACACAATTGCACAAACATTTCTTACCTCGCAAGCTAGTGGATCCCGAGAAGAGACACTGGTGACCACTGACCAGACAAACTTGGAAGCATTCATTACAATTGTATCAGTGGAACCTGTGACGTGTGCATTTTCTTAGATACTGGAGTATATTAGTAACTGTACAAAAAAAATAGACTAATTACGGCAAACATGTGCGCATTACCACTTGCATTATCTCCACCACCAACAATGTACCAGTTTTCATCAATCATAGTACCAGCATGGCCGCTTCTAGGAGCTATATGTGCACCTTGGGTGTCAGGTTGAGACCACTCCAGCTGTTAACATATATAAAATTACTTAAAGCATGTACTAAAAAAAATTCATCCCTGTGTTCAGAGTCTCAAAGTCTAGTGCTAAACTTCTGCAGAGAGGGAAAAAATAGAACTGCTCCCTTCTTATAGAAGTACAATGTGATTTGCTTAGCATGTCTGCATGTCACCTCATGAAGTTATGATGCATGGTAGTTTCTTTTAGTCATAGAAGAATGGAGTTATATCCTATTATTATATTGCAATTACTGTTAACTGGGTAAGATTTTGAATTTGGAAAGTCCTCCTAAAACCGAAAAACTACTAGTGCGTGTTGTATGATTTGAAGGCATCAATAAGCTATCCAAGCACAAGTACCAATGTATGGATCGGCATAAATCCCTGCTTTGGCAAATTTATTTAAACCTTCAAAGTAGCTAAACACATAAACGAACTTGTATAACCTAACTTACAAAGACCATTCGGTACTTACAGTTTGCAAGTCAAGTAGGTAAAGATCACTGAAGCAAGTAGAGTGTGAAGAGCCACCAAAGATCAGAAGATACTGGTCAGCATAAACAGCAGCTGAATGATCGTACCTAGGAGCCGGACCACATTTCCTGTTTCACAATAGCAAGCAAAACAATAATCTCAGCAACAGCTCAGAATTACATAAAGATATGTCCAGCATAAGTTGTAAGTGGTTCTTACTCTGTTTTCACTTCTTCCCACGTCATTGTCTCCAAGTCAAGTATATGAAGATCATTCAGTAGCCTTCTCTTGTTATCCTCTCCACCAAACATTAGTAACCGAGAACCAAGTAGGGATACAGATTGACCGCCTCGAGCTGTCTAATGCAAAGTATTAAAAAAAAAGAATTCAACAAGGTCATAAGTAAACATTTCTACCAGTTCAATCACAAATCACTTTGTTTTGAAGTTCAGAAGAAAAGATTCTTACTGGGACTTTTCCATAAGTATCAACAGCAGACCAGCTATTGGTTTCCACATCAATAAGCCAGACTGCATCCAGAAATTCAGCGCTATCATTTACTGAACTGATTGTAAAGATATAGCTTCTTAATATTTCTCGGGATCATCTCTCAGTTTTACAAGAACTTATTTTTTCGAGAATACGCAGGAGGAATGAAAAGATAGGCAGTCCTCTTGTGTATTCTAAAAAAAAGGTTATTATAAAACTGAGACATCATTCCAAGGAATACTAGCAAGTTGTATTAAATAGGAGATACGACTTCCTGTAGCTCATACCAGGTGCAAGAAAAATGGGGTACATTGAGGAAGCACTACCGTACAGTAAATAACTGAATTACCAACTTACTGAGGATTATGTTCAAGCAAATTTGTGATGGCAAGTTTTGTGCTCTAAATTCTTTTTTTTGTTTGGTTAAGAAAATTGGAAGGTTTTCCTGAACAAATACCTGAAACCTTATTTGATGATGACAATGACCTTGTGTTCCCAGCTACAACCACAAGATTGTTTTTCCACTTGACCTAAGCAAAAAAAAAACAATGGTTAGCATAAAGCATGACAGCTCTTTGCATCGAACTAGTGGATGAGGCTATGGGGCTACAAAACAGTCAAATTTCCATTAAAAGAAAAGGATGACGTGTTTACCAAACTGTGGCCTGCTAATGCTGGGAATGATCCACCTGTGGCATTATTTTCAAGATTCAGCTGATTTGAGTCCCTAGTAGGATTTAACGCTGACCACGTGAATGTCCTAAAATCAAAAACCTGGCAAAAAGTGTCCAGGTTCATATACAGGTGAAGGAGAAACCACATGAGGCGAGATCAGTTAAAAATATGCACTAGTGCCAAAGCCAAACCTGGACATCTGACAGAGAGCGGCCATTGCGACTTCCTCCCACCACATACAGTTTATCTTGAACCACTTGCGCAGCATGCTGTCATGTATTAGTAACATTCAGCACTTTAAGAGCATAATCAAACAGGGTATAAGGACAGAAACAGGACACATGGCATCATGCACATGATCATTAGCCTCTCTATGTTTTACTGATGGTTTGTGTTCCGGACTTAAATTTTGTGTTCTCCATGTTGAAATTGGAGGGTGAGTGCACAATATATCTCGACCAGTACATTTAATTTATTCTGTCGTTCATTTCGTCAGCCTTGTAGAGTACTCCAGAGACACATCGAAACCAGTAGTGCTCAAGACAATGTCCCTCAGGGAGTTAAAACTAGCAGCCAAACACGAAGGGGATACCAGAGCAAGGCCGACATTCTGCACTGCCCATCTAGTTCTATCGAGAAAATGTTGACCCAATCGTGAATGCTAGGAATTAGTAAGTACCGCCGTCGCAGGATCACACAGAGATCACTACGACAACGGCGGCAACCGAAGAAAGAGCACATGGCGAGAAATGCCTTATAATCGCGTACGGTACCTTATATCGCGCGGACGGGCGCGGTGACCCCCCGGCGGGGCCGAGCAGAACCCAGTGGTCGTACGGCGCGGCGGCGAGGCAGGCGTCGCCGTTGTTCCCCTCCCCCATTCCCCACCTCGGATGAATCTACGAGCCCAGCCGCTTAAGCCGCCTTGGCCGATCCCGAAGCGGGATTCCTTGGCTGGCTTGGGAATGGAGAAATTGACTTGGATCTGTCCGAGGGAGGGACTGCCTACTTGCGGTGCGTAAGCGCCTTGGGAAAACGTATCTAACACGATGCGTAAGCACGCTGGGAAGATGGCATCTAAAGGAAAATAATAGGGAGCAAATTATATATATATCATTTTGAGGCTCAAAATTCAACACGTTGTACCTCGAAGCCATACGGTACAACCCAACAGCTCCAAACGGGTGCATTGAGATATTAACATGTGACGTGTCACTCAACTCAATTCAGCAGAACAACAATATCGGCGGATTGTATTGGAATATCAAGACACGCTACACAGCGGATCGCACCACTCAAGTAATCACAGCAAACACGCCTTCCCTCCCTCTTGGAACGAGAATGCAATTAGATTTGAAGGGGAATGAGCTGAATAGTTCTTCTTCTTGAACTCAGTAAATATAATTGATGTTGGTTCATGATCTGTTCTGGAGGAATGGCCCATCATCATGTGTTGTTCATCCTGTAAATTTTATGATGGGATAGTTTCATTAACGAATATGCACGCTAGACAGTGGTGGATCAGTCCATTCATCGAACATGGCACGTGCGCATTAACACTGCTCATCACTGACATAGATCAGCTAGGTGTAGTTACGGTGCTTAAATCTCCAACGCCGATGTTTGTGGCCGCGCCCGGCATCCAAACTTTAATATAGCCAGGTATACGCGTCTATATTTCTTAATGATGCATGGGTCAAATGATGCGAGCTGAGCGAGCGAACATTAGAATTATTAAGACTGACCTGTTCGTGTCATGCAGGGATATGGTGCGTATACCTGTCTAGAAAACATCCAGTTGCAGCTCTTGTTAATGTTTTGTATTGTGCAAGTGAAAGCATATCCACCTGTGCTCGTGGGATACTCCTGTACGTTATGATCGATGCACCGGCCGGGATAAATCGAGCATCGATCTAGCTAGACGATTAACGGTCAGATTCGATCAGCAGCATGTACAAAATAGATCTTTTTATTTTATTTACTAGTAAATAATACTTGCGTCATCCATCAATGTTATATCTGTGTCGCATGTTGCATGTAAAGACACTGCATGACCTGCCGTATTCGCCGTAGTTTGTTTTGATTTTTTTAGATTCATAGATTTTAATATATATATATATATATATATATATATATATATAATATCACACTGAAGTTGCTAACTAGCACTATTGTTTCGATCGTTTGTTTCTCGATCTCCCATCCTCCTCTGAGTTTATCAGCTTCTTCTTTCCCCCCTTCTTTTGCAGCCTTAAATTTCATACCTGAAGTGTTTCCTAGCAGCGCTCATCCTCCTTTTTCTTCGCGAGAACTGATTGGTTCTTGCAATAATTCACAGCACGTGCAGTACTGCCTTCCCCCTTAATTACTACGGTATGCCATGTGCTAGCCTAGACTAGACAGATATAAATGACTAGTGCTGTCTCATTCCTGGAAACCAAGGACTTTGATGCTGCAGCACTACGTGCTTGCATTGCCGGGGGCCGTTTATACTTGTCTAGCTAGGCGAAAAAGGTCTAGCTAATAATTTGCCTAAGGAAAAAAAAATACAAGTTGACATAATTTTTCACAACCGCCTGTTTATAAATTTGTTTCCATGGAATCAAATCAATATACTACGGGCTACCGCCTGTTTTATCTTAGTTGGTATCGCTCGCTCTGTGTATCTGGCTGCTACGACATCGATCTATTTTCGGAATGGGCCCATGGATTGTTGCAGTGGGGGCGTGGGTCCCAGCGAGCCAGCTTGCGGAGGAGGAGGTGATCGGCAAAGTCTTGGACGGCCTCCTGGACATTTGCAAAAGTCAAAAGGTTGAAACCAGCAGCTCGTCTGTTAACATTCTCTGTTTCGATCCCCTCCCCAACCTGTCAATGTCAACATGAGCCTTCTCAGCAGCCTTTCGATTCGCCGTGTTCTGATGCCTTCTCGATCTGCAGCTGCAGATTCAGCATTGTCCTAGCTAGGCTCCGACCTGCTGCGCATGCGGCATCTGATCGAATTTCTGAAACTCACAGGTCAATGCGAGCAGGATCAACGTCGCCAGCGACGATACAGCCAGGGGCCTTGTGCAGCTGGTTGATGATCATGGGGTCACCGAGCTCGTCGTGGGCGCTGCATCCGATCGGGCCTACACCAGGTACAGCTCTTCTTATGTCTGTCTGTTTGTTTGGGGATATACAGATTCAGTTCTTGCTTGCTCGATGTGAAGCCAGTTAGTCTGCTTGTTGGCGTGCCTGATTTCGGTCAGATGCAATAATCCATCCATGTTGAATTGTTGATGCGTGGTGATTCAATGTGGTGTTAGGAAGATGCGGGCGCCAAGGTCTAAGAAAGCACTGACGGTGCAGCGGAAGGCGAATCCCTCTTGCAAGATCTGGTTTGTCTGCAAGGGAAACCTTATCTGCACCAGGTATGCAATGCATGCTTCAAAAGTTTATACCCAAGATCTGGTCAGTGAGTCTACACTCCAAATTCCGGGGACATTTGCACATTGCTTTAATTTGCCTGCAATTGCTGAAGCACAACTAGCTAGAACCTGTGATAGCATTGGCAATAACTTAAGGCTGCTGGATTGTGACCTATCTGTCTGAAAGTTTGACATTCTTCTATGAGCTTTATTGCTGCTTTCACACCAAAAGAATCTGAATGATCGAGGCCAGACACAACAGTAGTCTTAGTCTTCTCTATCGCCGTTAATACATACGTACCCGGCAGATTTCTTGCCGGTTGCTTTTCAAAGAACAAAAAGAAAATCTTGTTTCAGTAGTATGCAAGACACTCATATTGTGGACCATTTCCAAATTACCATACCTCATCTGAAATATATATAGGGGGGCCAGCGAGGGAGCAAACAGAGCAGAATCATCCACAGCTAGCACAAGCCCCAGGTCAAGCACTTCTGACTACTCAAGATCGAAATCCTCACCGCGCCTGCACAGCAAGACATTCAGCACGCGAGAATCAAACGACCCGGCAACAGCATCAGTTGATGAGACTCCTACAAGCAGGTGGGTCGATGCAATGGATCACACCATGGAGGGTTCGGCTTCAGTGTCTGAAATTGTGGAGTCCGGAGAGGAACCAGCCGCTGAGCAGTTGCTGCACGCCGAGGTCGAAGAGGATCAGGAAGCACCTTCGCCTGATGGTTCGGTACGTGCAGTTCATTTCTGAATGTGCCAACTTCTCGTAAAATCGGTCCCTGCCTGGTCGCGTCTAGAGCATGATTGATTGATTTGGGGGAGAATTGGCATGCTTCATATGTTAACCATTGCCCGTATCATTGCATTATTAGTCTGTTTTCGGACAGTGAACAGAACAGTTACTGTAATTCATTCCGTTTGGCCAGGATGCCGGTGAGATGATGGATGACGCCCTGTATGAGAAACTCAAGGATGCGCTCATGGAGGCCGAGAACCTCAGGCATGAGGCGTACGAAGAGACTCGCCGGCGTCAGATGGCCGAGCGCGAGCTCGCCGAAGCGTCCAGGATGGTAAGCAGGCGAATCGCGTCAAATAAATTAAACAACGAAATTCAACAATTTCGCCTGAAAAATCACACGAATGCATGCATGCAGGCCGATGACGCAGAGAGCTCGTACCGGCGAGAGGCGAAGCACCGCAAGGAAATGGAGGAAATGCTGGCGAGAGAGCGCGCGGCGATGGAGCAGGACAGGCGAGAGCTCAACGACATACTGGACAAGATACGCCAGGTCGACGACCGGAGCGCCGAGCTGGAGCTCCAGATCTCAAGTTCGGAGCGCATGATGAGCGAGCTCGAGGCCAGGCTCTCGGAGTCTTACAGCCTCCTCGAGACGCTCCGGCCAACGACGACGGCGGCGAGGGAGGAAACCGAGGGAGCTCATGACGGTGGGCAGGGAGCGAGCTTCTTGCGGCTCGGTTACTCGGAGTTGAACGAGGCCACCACGCACTTCGACGAGTCTGCAAGGGTTGACGGCGGCGGCGACGGTGGGCGGGGCAAAGTCTACCGAGGGGAGCTGCGCAACATGGCCGTCGCCGTGAAGGTGCTCCGCCGCGACGTGGCCGTGGACGAGGCCCGGTTCGCCCGTGAGGTGGAAAGGATCAGCGGCGTGAGGCACCCCAACCTGGTGACGCTCGTCGGCGCGTGCCCGGAGGCGCGCGCCGTCGCGTACGAGCTCGTCCCGGGCGGGAGCCTGGAGGACCACCTCTGCAGGGGCGCCCTGCCGTGGCGCGCGCGCTGCGGCATCGCCTACGGGGCCTGCTCCGCGCTGGCCTTCCTCCACTCCGCCTCCACGGCGGTGCATGGCGACGTCAGGCCGGCGAACATCCTCGTGGTGGGGTCGTCGTCGTCATCGTGCAAGCTGGCGGGGCTCGGCACGCGCGGGCTGGTGCGCCCCGGCAGCGCGGCGGCGCTGGCGTACGCGGACCCGCACTACCTGGCGACGGGGGAGCTGAGCCCGCAGTGCGACGTGCACGCGCTGGGCGTGGTCCTCCTCCGGCTGGTGACCGGGATGCCGGCGTTCCTGGCCAGGAAGGCGGCGCGGGAGGCCGCGCGCGGCGGCAAGGCGTGGCACGAGGTGGTGGACGCGGGCGCGGGCTGGCCGGCGGAGCGCGGGCGGGAGGTGGCGCTGCTGGGGCTGAGATGCTGCGGCGACGACGTGGGAGTGTCCCCCCGCGAGGTGCTGGAGGAGGCCCGGGGCGTGCTGGAGGCCGCGTCGACTGCTAGCGGGGGCGGCGCGCCGGGCAGGTCGCTGTCGGACGACGGCGCGCCGCCGTCCTACTTCGTGTGCCCAATACTGAAGGAGGTGATGCGGGACCCGCAGATCGCGGGCGACGGGTTCACGTACGAGGCAGAGGCGATCAAGGAGTGGCTGGGCAGCGGGCACGACACGTCGCCGATGACCAACCTGAAGCTCCCGACGCAGAAGCTGCTCCCAAACCACGCGCTGCGCGACGCCATCCACCACTGGCGTGCCATGCACTACTAGGAGGAGTACTCCCCCCCACCCCCACCCCCCCCCCCCCCCCCCCCCCACACACACACAACACACACGATACACAGCTTTCTTTTACTTTTTCCTTTTGTTGTGCAAATTAATGTTTCTGGTTGGCTGAGTGTGTGTGTGTCTGATACACGTGCACTGTGCTGTACAGTCGTTAAAACATTCATTCGTCCCAAATTATAATTTATTTTAATTCTTTTAATATATATTTTTTACTATGTATCTGCACATAATATACATTTAGGTGCACAGTAAAATACATGTATCTAAAAATATTTTTTGATTTTGGATCCAGCGGCTCAATTTAGTTCCGTCACATCGGATGTTTGGACACCAATTATGAGTATTAAATATAGGTTAATTATAAAACTAATTGCATAAATGGAGAGTAATTCACAATATGAATCTATTAAGATCAATTAATCCATCATTAGCACATATTTACTGTAGCACAATATTATCAAATTATAAACTAATTAGATTTAATAAATTTATCAAGAAGTGAATTAGTCTTTATTTGTAACATCCCGTGCGAACGAGTACCCAAACATACCGTGAGTCAGCAAATAAGCGCTGTGAGTGGAGAGTGCTGCCAAGTGCCGTGTCGCATCGACATACGCGCAACGCAACGGACGGGAAGGAGAAGGGAGGGACTGACCCTGACTGGTAGGCCCTACCCCCGGATCGCATTTGCCTGGGCCCACTCGCCGAAGCAAAACCAGATCATTCAAGGCAGTCTGCAGCTGAAACTGAAACAAACGACGAAAGCGGAGGAAAAGCCGAGGGAGGCGGAGGCCTCAGCAGCACAGCATAGCCGCATAGGCTGCCTTCTCAGATAGATCCGCGCGAAATCCAAATCCAATCGTGCACCCGCCTCCTCCGCTCATGACCCGCAGCTTGCCGGCGGTTCTGCTCCTGCTGGCGGCGCTCGCCGGCGTGGCCGCCGCCGGCGACATCGTCCACCAGGACGACGAGGCCCCGAAGATCCCCGGCTGCGCCAACGATTTCGTCCTGGTATGGCACCCCCTAGCTCCCGTCGTCTCCCCTTGTTCAGCTGCTTTCTCTGTGCGGGTTTGGGGCTGAATTTTGATTCAGGGTCGGGGAGGGGGAGACTCGGATTAGGTAAAATCTCTACTACTTCTGCGATTGCTTGATTTTAGGTTGCTTCGATTGGAAGTGGTGTGAGTGACTAGGCCGCGCCGAACGGTCTTGCATGCACGAGTATCTATCGACCCAGGAGCACCTTTGCTTGCAAGCTGTTGGGGAGCAGCTCTGTTAGGGTATGCTAGCGGGGGCGCTCTAGTTTATGATTTGTTCATGAATGCTGTTTATTTAGGGATCATATTATATTATATTACATATGGTCCGTTGCCTTAGTGTTTTCAGCCCAGGTAATCAAGGTAGCACTCAGTCTCATGGGCAGTTCAGATGCTTTGACATGGGCTAATTGCTTTTATAAGCTTCGTCAGAAATGATGACATTTACAACTTTTTAAGTTTCAAATGCTGGGAATTGGGAATTATATTTTTGTTACATTGATCGGACCCCCTGTTACCTGGTCGAATTCAGATAAGCTCCAGCTTTAGTTGTGAGCTTATTTGATTGGACTGACCTGATGGATTCAATCTAATTTGTTATCATGGTTTCATGTTTATCTTGGTGCTCCATCTGGTTCAGTATTGCCACATCTCAGGGCCATTTATGTTTAGCTAGCTAATATGGTTCTCAGGGACGATTGCAATTTCCTGACATAAAAAGGTGCTTGGTTCGTTGATAACTAAGTAATCAGCTAGAGCACAAATCATGCTCATTATACTTCAAGTTCAGTTCATCAGTTGAAAGTTTGAACATCTAAAAGCAATGGTGAATGTTTAGATTCTTTAGCACGTTCCTCTTACTTTCTACAACATCACCTGTTTCCCCCAATTTCTTTTTGTCAGGTAAAAGTGCAGACCTGGGTCAACAAGAGAGAGAAAGATGAATTTGTTGGTGTGGGTGCTCGGTTTGGCCCCAAGATAGAGTCAAAGGAAAAGCATGCCAACCGAACAAGATTGTTGTTAGCAGAGCCTTCTGATTGCTGCACCCCTCCCACAGAGAAGGTTGCCTTTCTGGAAATGATAATTTAGCTTTCTGCCATTCTTTTGTTGTCTTATGCATCGCTACCAAGTGATTGCTTATTCCTTGATCAGGTTTCTGGAGATATTTTGTTAGTGGAGAGGGGACTCTGTAAGTTCACTAAAAAAGCTAAGGTTGCTGAATCTGCTGGTGCTTCTGCCATTATAATCATCAATGATAAGCATGGTATGCATTGTATATGAAATCCGTTCCTGGCTTCATCGAAAGTTCTTACAATTCTTTCCACTCATGGGGCCTGTGTTGGAGTACCATGTAAGCAGCTGATGAAGTGAGGGATGGAATCAGCTTAGTGATTTAGTCATGCTGAGCATATACCTTTTTTCACCACTAGGATGGGTTTTTATTATGTTTGTACCCTTTTGATGTTTATCCCTCTTTGTCTCTGTTGGGTTCGGACGAGCCGAAACCAGACAGATTGAGAGGAAAGGAACTCAAACTCAACTTAGTAACCTTAGAGAAATAGAGTGAGAGGGAGAGCAAGCCAAGTGAGCAAATGGGCAAAAGTCCTCTCCTCCAAGCCCTAGGGCTCTATTTATAGGGAGGAGGAGGCGGTTGTTTATATTTATTCCATTGGTGGGGTCAAATATTACAAGTAGGTCCCTGGGATTTACAAAGGAGTCCCTAGAACTTACAAACAGGTCCCTGGATGCTGCAACTAAGTCCCTAGACCTCACAAACAAGCCCTTAGACCCCTAACTTAGCCTCTTTTACACAAAGGGGTCCCTAGCCTTAGGTGATGGCCTAAGGCGCACCACCAACAGTCTTTGAGGTCCATGGTCATCTTTTTTAAGATTGATCTATTAAGCATCTGTGTTTATCATTTGGTTCCTTTGCAGACCCCCTAACTCATAGTCCTTTTTTCCCCCTACATTTATCCATGTCAAGGACACTTTTTATTTATGTTGTATGTAAATGAATATAGCATGTTAATGCATATACACGAATGCTTCTAGTTGTCTTCTGAGTTCTGACATGTGTGTTGTGCATCCACTTGCAGAGTTATACAAGATGGTATGTGAGCGCAATGAAACAGATCTAGATATTGGTATACCTGCGGTTCTTCTGCCAAAAGATGCAGGCTCTAAATTACGAAATCTTCTCTCAAGTGGTGAAGGTAAATTTTTACGTCTTCTGTTATTCAATGTTTTGTGTCATATCCCTGTGAGTATGCATGTGCCTATGTTTCTTTAACTTTTTATATTTGTGCTAAATTGAGAATTGGGTATTTATTTTCATGTAAGATAGCTAACAAGCTTCCCCCCCCCCCCCCCCCCCCCCCCCCCCCCCCCCGTTTCAGTCTTAGTGCAGCTGTACTCTCCAGATCGTCCTCTGGTTGATACTGCAGAAGTGTTTCTATGGCTTATGGCAGTTGGTACCATTCTTTGTGCATCGTACTGGTCAGCATGGAGTGCCAGAGAAGCAGATATTGAACAAGAGAAGCTTCTGAAGGTTCTAAACCCATATCTTGTTTGATTTCTTATTGCTGGTTACTTGGTTTTGCCTAATTGAAAAGTGGAACTGACAGATATGATATTTGTGTAGGATGGCCATGAAATTCCACCAAACTTTGAGGCTGGAGGTTCTAGTGGTATGGTAGATATCAACATGGCATCAGCAATACTGTTTGTTGTGATCGCATCATGCTTCTTGATAACGCTCTACAGGCTGATGTCTCATTGGTTTGTGGAGCTTCTGGTGGTTATCTTTTGCATAGGTGGTGTAGAGGTGCGTACCATTTCATTTTTCTTTCTGGTATTGTATTTTAACTTGCTTATATATGCTTCGGGAAACTAAATCTCCCAAATGACCAAAGCACAATCTGCTTTGAAAATATGGTTTCAATTTTGGGAGAACATTGAGGCACTTCCATCGTCTCTGCAATGTGTAATTTTGGACATCTAAGAACTAACACGAATTGACCAAAGAGCTTATGGTAGTTTTAGAATGACCAACTCTAACGACGTGTGTTTGCTAGATAGCACCATGAATCATCATTGATTCTGTTGATTGTTGCGCATAGTACTTTGCATTTCATATCTTGAGCTCCTGTGATGTTTTCCCCTTTTGTGTGCAGGGTCTGCAAACATGTTTGGTGGCCTTACTGTCCATGTCAAGGTATGCTCTGTAAAGTTTTGTTTTCTTTTTCTGAGTCAAGATGCATATTCAAACATTTCTTAGCTATCTCTTTTATACTAGCTTTTGCAGCTATGTGTATTTTTCTTACTGTTAGTAACTGTTATTCATGGGACCTTTCAGGAGGTTTAAACCTGCTGCAGAATCGTTTGTGAAAGTGCCATTTTTTGGAGCTGTATCATACCTTACATTGACAGTTTGTCCGTTTTGCATTGTATTTGCTGTTCTGTGGGGTGTTTATCGCCGTTTGCCCTATGCTTGGATTGGGCAAGATATCCTTGTGAGTGTAATTTTGTTTTCAATGATTTTTGTTGAGATGAATCTGTGATAATTAATATCTTTGTTTGGTGGTCCTTAGGGCATTACTTTGATTGTTACAGTCATCCAAATCGTTAGAATACCTAACCTCAAGGTAAATATTCCTCTTGGTGTACGCTTTCCCTTCAGTTAAGCGATTGGTACTGACACCTGTTCTTGCCTGGTAACTTCAGGTGGGTTCTGCCCTCCTGAGTTGTGCCTTCTTATATGACATCTTCTGGGTTTTTATCTCCAAGATGTTGTTCCATGAAAGTGTGATGATTGTGGTACGTACAAATGACCACTGGGTTGCTATTTGCCATCAGTTAGGCATCTAGTTTTTTCTTTTGTGGTCTGCTATACATCTAGCTATGCTTGTGGTTTGCTTGCAGGTTGCACGTGGTGATAAAACTGATGAAGATGGTGTACCCATGCTGTTAAAGATTCCACGGATGTTTGATCCATGGGGTGGATACAGCATCATAGGCTTTGGCGATATCCTTCTTCCTGGGCTGTTGATTGCTTTTGCGTTAAGGTTGGTTGCATTTTTTTTTCACCATGTTCATCTGTCAGTACCAGTGGGCATATCAGATGTGAATTTCAGAAGTACAGTCTGCATAATAGTAATCACTTTACTTCACATTCTCTACAAGTACTTATCTGGCACTAGTTATGAAATACCTTTTTCTCCCGGTTTCTTTAGGTATGATTGGGCTGCCAAGAAGACGTTGCAATCCGGCTACTTTTTGTGGTCAATGGTGGCATATGGTTCTGGTAATGTATCATGTACATCCTTCTTTGAATTACATATGTTGTTTCACCATAGTTTGACATACCATGATGTTGTTTCGCCATAGTTTGACATACCATGTTTTTCCCCTTTTCAGGTCTCCTAATTACATATGTTGCCTTGAACCTTATGGATGGCCATGGCCAGCCGGCTCTTCTTTATATTGTGCCTTTCACGATCTGTAAGTAATGCCTTGCCCTAGATGGTGCAACAAATTTCGTGCCATGTCTTGTGGATAGGCTATTGTCGCTTTTCGCTGCTTCTTTTTTTTAACAAATTACCAAATTTCTGTAGGTACCTTCTTAGCGCTCGGCATGAAAAGAGGTGAACTCAGAAACCTGTGGACAAGAGGACAGCCAGAGAGGGTGTGTACGCATACACATCCATCCCTAAAGGACTCGGCTGACCCAGTAAGATCGTCGTAATAAATAAGGCTAGGCTGACATGGCCTGGCCCTGGAGATGTTGCTGATGGCCCTTACATTTTCTTTGGTATAATGGTGTGTGATGTAGTGCAAGACTCGGCTGATTTGTGATGTACCCAAAATAGGTTGTGATGCGACCCCCTGATATTGCGATCCTCATTGTATAGTAGGCAGTGTGTATGTATAGCGCTGATATAGTTAGCTGTTTCACTATATAAAAGATGCGGGAAGTATAGGAGCTTAGCTCGGTATTTTCCAGAACCAGAACTGTATGTGCCTGACGATTGTCCCAGTACCTGTAGAACTCAGGTCTTTGCATCTTAACCACACTACTTGTTCTGGAACCGCAAAATCCTGTTTCGATGTGATGGATCTCCGGCGCATCTCTTGTGTGGATGTCGATTTACGCGCGGTTTTCAAACTCTGTGGTCTCTTGCAGTCTTCTGTGGACCTGTTCTTGATCTTGGCAAGACCCTAGTGGCTTTGTCGGCGAGGTGATGCGCCAGTTCTTGAACTGGTAAGAGTTTTTTCTTCCTTCCCCTTTGTTTCTTGAACTGGTAAGAGTTTTTTCTTCCTTCCCCTTTTTTTCTTGAGAAAAGAAATATTGCACGCAGGTACTGATGCATGAGACAAATTTCCTTTTTCTAAAGGCAATGCTGCTGCTTCTTCTAGTGCGCCTGGCTTTCCGAATTCTTTTTGGTGCAGGTGAGGTGAGGGTCGGAGCCGGGGGTGGCGCGGTGTGCGGCCAGCGATGACGCAGCGGCTGCCGTCCCAACGCCATCGCTGCCCTCCTTTGTCCACGCCCTATTGTGTTGTATCTCCTGTGGGTAGTCGAGTGGTTGGGTTGTGCCTTGCAAAGGCTAGCGTTTGGTCGCCCTTGCCCATTTGTTGGCTAGTGCCTCCTGATTCCCCGTGATCATGCATGCATCATGTCCTGCTGTCTCAATAATAACTCTTTTTCTATTCTTTTTTGACTGCTACAGCTGCTGCTGGCGTGGGCTGCTGCCACCCTAGTGGGCGTTTTGCCCCCATCCATTAGTCCGCTTTGCAAAAAGCTACCGTCAATTCCCATGAAAAACACACTAGTTCTAGATGGCAGCAGGTGCAAAACTTTTTTTCCCGCCCTTGCCATTAACCGATCATGCATGTATTTGTTATTATTAAGTTGAGTAAGGAAAATAATATGTACTTTATAAAAAGAAGAAGAGAACCTACTAGCTTGTGCATGTTGAGGACATGTAAGGGTGTATATGGCTGGCTTCACTCTTATCCATGAGATTATTTAGCTTTTGGCTGTGCTAGGTTTGCGCTGTTTAGCAGGGTATGGTGGTGGCGGGTTTGTGGCTATCATTGATCACTGGATTAATAAGATAGATGCTAAATAGTAGTAGAGACATCACTCGGGACAGCTAGATGAGCTCACAAAGGATAAAGCTCCGAGCTGACCACTCTGTCCGTGTCTAACTACTCGTAAACAAAAAGGTCACAACTTTATCTCTAGCTAAGCTATTCAGTAGTAGAGGCCTTCTTTCTCATACAGGCAACAGGCCTGCCTCGCAGTCCATGAAATAATTAATTTGGTTTTTTTTTGTTAATTTAAACCCCTGAGGTCCTAATCCTATCTTATCACCATCTAAACTAGTACTGTTTCTTTGCTAACAAACAAGTGGTGACTGAAGCTACTGAACAATAATCTAGCTATGGCTGCCATGCCACCTAGCTCTTGTGCAGATGATGAGGTGACAGAGATGACCAAGCAAGAGTAAACAAATGTAAGGTTTGCATGCACAAGAATAAGATACGATACAATACAATACAATACATGGAGCTGGAGGTAGCTAATAACCCCTATCACAGCCACTGATTAAGAAAACCTTACCAAGCTCTATCGTCCGTCGTCATCCAACACTAATCGAGAAGTGGCAGCAAAAACAAACAAGAAAAAGGCAAGGGGCCCTCCGATCCCATCCCCTTGTGTAGTTCTGTTGCCTGCCGTGTTATATATAAAGGGAGGCCGGGCTAGCTCCTGATCGAAAGCTAAGCCATACATCTCTTCTCGATCGATCAGCTTCTTATTAATTAATGGAGGGCAAGGAGGAGGATGTTCGGCTGGGCGCCAACCGGTACTCTGAGCGTCAGCCCATCGGCACGGCGGCGCAGGGCACCGACGAGAAGGACTACAAGGAGCCTCCCCCGGCGCCGCTGTTCGAGGCGGAGGAGCTGACGTCGTGGTCCTTCTACCGCGCCGGCATCGCCGAGTTCGTGGCCACCTTCCTGTTCCTGTACATCAGCATCCTGACGGTGATGGGCGTGAGCAAGTCGTCCAGCAAGTGCGCCACCGTGGGCATCCAGGGCATCGCCTGGTCCTTCGGCGGCATGATCTTCGCGCTCGTGTACTGCACGGCGGGCATCTCCGGCGGCCACATCAACCCGGCGGTCACCTTCGGGCTCTTTCTGGCGCGCAAGCTGTCGCTCACGCGCGCGCTCTTCTACATGGTGATGCAGTGCCTGGGCGCCATCTGCGGCGCCGGCGTGGTGAAGGGGTTCCAGCAGGGCCTGTACATGGGCGCGGGCGGCGGCGCCAATGCCGTGAACCCGGGGTACACCAAGGGCGACGGCCTGGGCGCCGAGATCGTGGGCACCTTCGTCCTCGTGTACACCGTCTTCTCGGCCACCGACGCCAAGCGCAGCGCACGCGACTCGCACGTGCCCATCCTGGCGCCGCTCCCCATCGGGTTCGCCGTGTTCCTGGTGCACCTGGCCACCATCCCCATCACCGGCACCGGCATCAACCCCGCGCGCAGCCTCGGCGCCGCCATCGTCTACAACAGGTCACACGCATGGAACGACCACGTGAGTGCTTCGGCCTTCGATCGATCGGGTTCATTTCATTTCATTCGATTCGATTTGCTTTCATTTCATTCACAAATTAATTAAGTTATTATACGGATTATATTAAAATTGATGATCGAGGAATTAATTGCTGGGGTTTAATACAATGTGCAGTGGATCTTCTGGGTGGGCCCCTTCATCGGCGCTGCTCTTGCTGCCATCTACCACGTGGTGATCATCAGGGCCATCCCCTTCAAGAGCCGCGACTAATAATTAAGCAGACCACCAACAAGCTAGGAAGCTTGCTTGCTTACAGCTAGCTTCCAGTCGAAGATTCAATCAACCATGTCCTCGATCAATAAGAAGCTCTCCTATGTATGCACGTGTTTTATTTGTAATTTATGGTGTCCGTGTGGGTGTGTGATGCTGCATGCTGAGGCCAGTGTGTTTCTTGATTATTGCGCCCTCGGCTAAAATCAATCATTCAATCAATATATATGCACTTGCTAGTTGTGAATTTTATATGTGTAGTTCTCCATCGATCCCGCTTGAAGTAATTTGGTATCGAGTAGCCAGTTCATCATCATGTACTACATGTTATTATTCTTTCCGTTCCAAATTATTAGTCGTTTTGACTTTTCTATATGCATAGATTTTGCTGTGCACCAGATATATATGTTATGCCTAGATGCATCCAGTAGAAAAATCAAAACGACGACGGCAGAATTGATCTGATCCTTTTCTAATAGCGGATAAGGTTGGATGATACCGAAATTTATTATTACCCGATCATCCAAATGCACTACCTAGTGTCGTATGATCGATTGATATGTATTCTTTTTTTTAAAGTAAAGATTGATATGAATTCAGAACACGGATCGGAGCATGCATAATGTATGTGTATATGTTTAAAAGATGAATGGGGGCTAGCTACCCATTTTGAAATTCCTGTGCACACGCAGAATCATCGTTTTGGTAAATATATATGTATAACTGTTTCAATGATCACTTGCGTTAGTTAGGGTTCGTTGGTGGGATTAGCTGCAGTATCGTATTATGTTGTGATTTATCCATTGGGAAGGAAAAAGGAAGTCGGAGAGAGGTCTCTTTCCGAGTAGGGCATGTTAATGGCCATAGGCATACAGCTAGTGATATGATGCCACATTGTCAGGGGTGGTAAAGAGTTCTAAATTTTAATCGGGTTCTAATCTTATTCAATTTTGAGCTAAGAATCAAGCTGGATTATAAAGAGAGCACTAAGGTTATGATCCGTTACCCGTTACCACCTCTACGATGTTGATGCTGGTATTCCCAAAAGCGAGCACCAGTATCTTTTACTGTATGTATGGTAGGTAGGTATTGCTCAATTTGCACAGACTTTTCTTTTTCGTCAATCAATCGAAAAACCGAAAAGGAAAAATGCCATCGGCAACTCCAAATGGGTGGGCCGAGAGAGAAGCACCCCAGACGCCGGGCCCGGGCCTTAGAGTAAACCAGCTCAGCTCGGCTATTTGAGCCCAACTCTATGATGCCAGGAGAGTCCATCTCATCGGCAACTCCTCCAAATTTGGGTTCGACGCCGGGCCTAGCCTGATGTTTGTTCGTTTGGGTTCGACCTCTTTTTTTTTTTTGACCCTACCAGGAGCGTCAATTCATTCAATCTCCAAAAATCTGGTTCGGATGAGTTCCTATGGAGCTTGAGAAAAGTACTCCCCCAATACGCATGATCTCTCTTTCTCACTGCATAGTGCATACACACCGCAACAAAGACCACTGCAGACAAGACAGAGTCAGATATGGGTGTTTCTTTCTTTATCACTTGTCTTGCTTTGAGTGGATGCAACATCGCTGTTAATTTGTTATCACTTCACTGCTAAGACTATCTATGCCACTTTATTTTCTTCTACTCCATTGACTTGCTAATATTTTACTTTTCTTTCTTCCCTTAATTACCTTGATCACTTGGTCTACTGACTTGGTACATCTGATCTACTTTCTTATGTTCACAGGCAGTCTTAAGCCGGCCACATGATGCCTCCAGTACACAACAGATAATGTAGTTATTATGGCTCCAAACTACTGGAATAGTATTATTTTAGTTACGACCTACTAATAATTAAGCCAATGCCACTGCAAGAAACTAGCATGGATTTGTTTGCCCTTCTTGTCATGACCCTGCCACTTGCCAAGCATAGTACTACTACTATAGTAGTAGCATATATATATATATATATATATAGCAGTGCTTTTCATAGATATTGCAAAAAGTTCAATGCATCATTCCACTTTGTTGAAAAGTAGAGGGGACAAGGAGACTTAGGGAAGGATTAGGGTCTATGAGCACGGAGCCCTGCTTTCTCAACACAAAAGATGCAAGATTACCCCTGCTTTGTCATCACTGCTCATGATTCGGTTCCTCGGGGAGATCAATAATAACACAAGAAGAAACACGCTTATTACAGTGTCTTTTGTGGCATGCATTCTTAATTCAGATCTTCCAGATGCCTAGCTATCAGTAAGTTAAGAGACAATTCTTGGGCACAAAGGAATGGTGATCCCTCGAGGCGGCTCCCTGCCTGGCTTAGATCGATTGCCGTTTTATCAATCATCATATCTAATCAAAATACCTGCTAATCAAAATACCAGTCAGAACTCTGAAGTAGTTTTTTTAGATAATGGCGAGTCAAAAGTAGCGCTAGCAGGATAGACTATCACTGCAAGACTGAAACCTCTTTGCATTCCTAACTGCATCTTTGTCCACAGCATTGGTCTCTGTCGAATTCAGTTGTATCGTTGAATTACGAGAGATTTCCTGGGTATAGACTGAAAATTCAGGTCATAGGTGATTCCACCGCAGTAAAATTTTAAAGAGTTTAGTTGAGGAAGTTTTTTGAATTTCAATTTTTGTAAAAATAAAATTCATGTTTGCTTGCACTCGAACATCACTGTCCAACTTTCTCCAATCTAAATAAATAGACAAATAAATGAGTAGGACTGTAGGAGTGGCGACTATAGCTTGTCTGTCGGTGGTGCATCCAGCTCTACATTTTGTTTCTTTAACTGGATTAAAAAAATGCGGTTGTCTTGAACTAAAACTACACGCACGTGTGGATTGGAATGGTCCTTTTTTTATGAGGTAAATTTGTGCACGTGTAGCCACAAACGAGGTGAATTTATGAGAGTTAGCTAGATAATGTGAAATGTGGTTGCACCTGATCTGAAAATGGGCACTTCAACTCCCCCAACTCCAAAAAGCAGCGTTTTCTTGAGTAAGAGTAAGAGAACAGCTTTCTTCTTGTGGCTAGCCTGCATTCTTTTATTACTATTAAGCGGATGATTTAAAATCATTGGCCTGACGTGGTTTTGATTTGCTGGCCTGGGATCATCACCTATCAGGGTGAGAATCAGAGAGTAAGAATGAGAACCCTGTTGAGGTTAGCAACTGGAGCAAAATTTTACTACGACGCAAGGGCCTGTTTGGGACCACTCGTTTCACAAAATTGTGGAGTGGAGCGGTCCCAAACGCTCCGGACTTTTCTTTTTCTGTTTCTGCCAAAAGAAGAGTTTCTGCGTCCGGAAGCAAAAGACAATTCCACGTGTCCATGGGTGGGCCCGCCGTGACGGAAATTTCATTTCATCCGGTTTCGCTGCTCCGATTAATTAATCCACTAATAATCCGGATTACCAATTACGTGTACCATCTGCACTGCAAAAGCTTTGCTACAAATATAGAAAAAAATCATGAGAATACTCCGTATCAGAAGAACCGAAAATACGTAGAGCCAGGAGCCGTTCCGCAGGGGAGGAGGGAGGGACCCACACCAAATTTGCAACAACCAAAAAAGAAAAGAAAATCTCTCGCTCTCTCTTGTTCGTCTTCCACCTTGCCCTCCCCCCCTCTCGCTCTCTCTCTCTCCTTTCCTCCGTGAGTTGCGTCTCCTCCTCTCCTCCCCTTTCGTCCCCACCCAATCCAATCCCTTCCTCCTCGCTTCCCCTCCCCACCCCGACGACGCTGGCTTCCAATCCAATCTCCGATTGCTCCCGAATGCCTCCGCCCAGCCGCGGCCCCAGTCCCGCCCTAATCCCCACCCCGTCCCCTCCGCATTAGCCAATTCTATCAATCTATCCCCGCTTGCGGATTATTAGAGCGGACGGAGGGTTAGGGCACCAGCATCCCAGGCCGCGCATGGACGAGTACCACCACCACCGCATGGGCGCCGCCGCCGACTTCCGCCGCGACCTCGAGGACCTCGTCTGCGACCACCTCGGCGGTTGCTTCTCCCCGGCCCCATCCTCCTCATCCTCCTGCTCCGCCGCCGCCGGGGGAGGGGGCGGGGGCGGGGGCCATGAGCCCGACGAGGCCGAGTCCTCCGCCGCGCGGAGGCGGAGGCGGGAGTCGCGCCTGCTCAGCCGCTGGGTCGCGCGCCAGGCCGAGGAGGTGCTCTCCTCCATGGAGCGCGAGGTCGAGCGCCGCAACCGCGAGGCCGAGCTCCTCGCGCTCGCGCGCCTCCACCCAGTCTCCACCCTCGACCCCTCCTCCTTCCTCCTCTCCGAGCCCGCCACGCCGCCGCCGCGCCCGCAGGCGCCCTCGCCCACCGCGCCGCCCTCGCTCCTGCAGATGTGGCGCGAGCTCGAGCACCGCCGTGCCGACGCCCACCAGCCATTCGACCGCGAGCCCTCCGCGGACACCGCCGACCGTGACCGCGTGCGCCAGATCGCGCGCCGCCTCACCGACCCCGCCCGCGGTGCAACTGCCGCAGCCGCCAATGGGGAGTGGCTCGGCGAGACGGAGAGGCAGAGGGTCAGGCTCGTAAGAGAGTGGGTGCAGATGGCCAGCCAACCGCGAGACTCCCGTGCAGCCTCGCGCAGGGATGAGCCTGGCGCCGGGGACAGGGACAGGCGAGGGGAGCCGCCTCGGCTGCGTGGCCGACAGGCGCGCTTGGATGTCATCACCCGGCTGGCCAGGGAGCGCCAGCGTGAGCTGCAGGGGATATCAGGCTACCATGTCGTGTCGGAGTTCCCTCGCCGCAGCCGCAACCGCATCCAGGTGGGATGCTCATGGCATTACGCTGCAGGAACCGCTACCTGTGATGTATGTCATGCATGCACTTTTCTAAAATGTGTGGTTTTGCAGGGATTGCTTAGAGGGAGGTTCTTGAGGAATGGGGCGCTTCCGGTTGAAGAGGAGCGACCACTGTCTGTGGCAGCGAGAGAGCTCGGGCAATTGAGGCAGAGCCATCGTACGCCCACCTTAAGGTTAGCATTCCTTCCAATTACAAATCCTATGGTAATTTGAGCTATATTTTGATTTCTATCGCCTAGGTGAACGCAAGCATGTGCTCCATGCCCTTTCAGTGCTAATGGAACTCTAGGCTGGATAGCTCAATTGCATCAATTCGACCTGTTGTGTAATGCAGAATGTTCGGGTTCACTGCATTATTTATGTTATTTTGATAATTCTGATGTATGAGGTTTCAAAGTGAGAACAGTTGCTACTTGCCACTCCCTTCCATTAGAGTATAGCCTAGGACCTAGTTGTACAGCTTCATTTGTGTTTGTGGTCCCTTAGAATTCTGGGGTGTCTCATTCCTTGGTCCACTAGCACATTGCTCGTTGGCCCAGTTTTCCTTATCCTTAGTGGCAGAAGTGTTTTACCAGGGCAACAACACAGCTTCCGTTTGATTCTCTGAGCCTTGTTAACACAGATTTATAGCTATGTTTCATGTCACTCAAACATCTTTTAGTATCCTAACTACACTACAGGTGCTGTTCCTACAAATATTCTGTGATGGTAATCCACCATATTTGACCTAAAAGTCTAGTAAGCAAGGATTAGGACTTATGAGTTGCTTGCTTGTATCAAATTTCTCCATTATTAAGGAGCCAAGTCTGGAATTAGGAAAACATCTGCGTACAACCAACTAAAAGTATTGCTTATCTGGCCGTGGCATTTGCAGATACAGCGTGATAAAACAGATTGGAGTTGCTCTTTTGGATTGGATGGGTGTTGATCGGACATCTAAGCTATTTCAATAATGTGAAAGAGAAACCTTGCATATAGCATCTATTTGTGTACATTTATAGCAAGTTAGTGTAATTCGATCATGCGATTTTTGCATAGTTTCATAGTGGTACTGAGATTACTTCTAAAATGAACCTGTGACTATCTACTACGGTGGTTATGTAACTAGTTCTCGAAAGGAAAATTGTAGGGAGGTTTCAGGTGCCACTGCTGCTAACTATACTGGTCCTTTCGATGTCAGGTCATTCTTGTCACATTATAGACTGTTCACCAACCAAATAGTCTTTTAAATGATACTGCAAAATGTATTGCTGATATAGACTAGCATAATCTGGAAGTTAGGGTCCCTGCACTGAATCCATGTCTTTTTGTAGTTTGATAGTGATACCAACTATCTTGTACCAACCACATCCACTCGTCAAGCTATATCTCTTGTGATCGTTTATTTACCTCCTTTTGCTGAAGAGCTCCTCTTATTCAGAGTATTGATAGCATAATATGATGATATGATCCACTCTTAACAGTAGAGTTGTTGATCAATGCAATATGTTTTTAATGGGTAAATGAATGACTCCTGCAAACAAGAGATAACATATCTTTTATTACTACCAGTCTCAGTTCTGAACTTCTGATACATCAGTACCATATATATATTTTTTATTTCTGTTCCTCCTATTGCTTCATTGCCAATGTTATTCCTTATACCTTGCTGTCTCTAGAGTCCTTCTACAAGAAGTATCATTTCCTTGTTTTTCATGGCCTTCAAGAAGCAATCTTGATGGTGTATTTATATTACGATATCATCTCTTGATGGGAAATCTACTTGACATTTCCATGTGTCTGATCTAGATATTACAAAGATATAATTTGTCAAAGTTAGAAATGATTGACTGCCACACCTTGTCGGTGACACTTTTTCTGCGTCCGGAGGGAATTTATCTAATTTTAAACGGTAGCACATAAAAAATATTTGTTTAAGAGTTGTTAAAAGAAGGAAAAAGTAGCAACAACAGGGACTACTGTTGGTGTTTATGTTCTCGTGACTTCTTTTCCTCTATATATTTTTCACAAAACTATAAGACTAATATAAAACTGTTCTGGTTGCACTGCTTGTAGGCTTGACAAGTGTAGATGCTAGGAGAGAGGTATCCCTGGAAAGACACAATTGCAAATTGCCAAACTGAGAAGGCTCTTTAGAATGTAGTTTATTTTTACACGAAATAGAAATTATTTTAGTAACATTAAAATGGGAATGTCAAAAGTTTTTTTGATGAACAGCATGCATCTTGAGTAATCTAAAAATTATATATGTAATATGTTCACACGAGCCTGATACCATAAACTGGAAATTGGTATTCTGCCTGTTAAGATGCTGACTGCAATGCAATTTACATCCTTTGAGTGTTCGTGTTCCGTCCTAAGTCCTTATCAATTAGAGCACTTGTTTGTGTTACTGTATGTAAGATTTTCAGACGCTGTTTCAAATTAATAGAAGGTGACTTATTGTGCTTTTTTCAGATCAGAGAGTGTTGTAAGTAGTCAAGATGTTAGCCAGTCTGATGCTTCTGTGCCTGAAAGTGGTAGATTACTAGGTAATGATGAATCCCAACGAGGGGCTGAGTCCAGAGCTTTTACTGATAGTGAGGATTCAGCCCAAGCTGTGCTGGAGAATGTGGATTTACAAGAGGCGGATGCAGATCGTGCTGAGGTACACTCTCCGAGTATACCATTGGATGACACGGTTGTGGTGCAAGAGTCTCTTACTCAAGGTGACAATATGAGGCAAGATGAGACAGAAGATGGCACGGGATTCTGGCAGTCATCTTTGGATGGCAGTCTTGATAGATGGCCCAATGAGATTGAAGAGGTTGCTGGCAGAAATTGGGGAGGTAATGCACAAGATTTACACAGTGAAACTGTGGAGGATGACGATAGGGAGCATGATCATCTCCAAGAGGAGCATGATGACTGGCACGATGACGAGTCTCATGGTACCGTGGAAAACTGGCAAGACGATTACCAAGATTCCACACTTGATACAGGTCCCATCCCTAGGACCGAAAATAGATTTATCCCGCCTGATGATGACAATGTGTACAGCATGGAACTTAGAGAATTACTTAGCAGGTATTTTGACCTTCAGTGTGGAAATTTCTTCTAAACTCGTTCTTGATTTTCCATCTAATGTCATTCTCAAGCTATTTTCATGTCTTGAATTGCCAGGCGAAGTGTATCCAATCTTCTGAGTAATGGCTTCGGTGAAAGTTTGGAGCAATTAATAAGGTCATATGTTCAGCGGCGTGGTCATGGTCCCCTCAACTGGAATCTTGATGGAGCTATGCCCCCTTCTAATTCGCCAAATGAAAACCAGGAACAAGAAAGGAACACTGAAACTCGGCAATTCCAGGGTCCTGTCAACAGACCTGGCCTCGTTATTCCTCCTCCACCTTTGCCACCGCGACAACCATTATGGCACAGAGAACTGCGTCATAACAATTGGAGCAGCAGACACAGGGTACACCATGCAGATCCCGTGCGTTATCTCATTATTTATTGTTTGGTGCCTTTGTGTAGCAAGGAAAAAATTTGTATTCTTGTCCACGAGTGTTATGAGTAAAAAAAGAAAGGCGATTGTGATCATGAGATGTGGGATTATATTTGTGGTCATGCCAGTGTTATTATGTGAACAAGAGAAGTTCATCCTTGGGAATTTATTTGGTTGTGTTTTCTTGCAGGAATGGGATGCTATTAATGATTTGAGAACTGACATGGGTAGACTTCAGCAAGGGATGAGCAACATGCAGAGGATGCTGGAGGCGTGCATGGACATGCAGCTGGAATTGCAACGTTCAGTGAGACAAGAAGTGTCAGCGGCCTTGAATCGATTTGCGGGCGCTGAAGGTTGGATGTTTTCTTATAGCATCATGATTGGGCTGTTCTTTCTCCCCCCTCACCATCGTGCAAGTATGCGTGCTGTATTAATTTGCCTTATTTTGTCTGTCAGGATTCGCGATGGATCTATCTGACGATGGATCAAAATGGAATCAGGTGAGGAAGGGAACCTGCTGCGTATGCTGCGACACGCAAATCGATTCTCTACTGTACAGGTGAGAAAACGCTCTGCACCCAAAGGTTCCTTGTAGCAGAGCCTATACGTGCACTACATAAGGCTGGTGTATGATCTTAAAACCCTTTGGGCGATTGATGATGGCAGGTGTGGGCACATGTGTACTTGCTCCAAATGTGCAAATGAGCTAGTGCGGAGCGGTGGCAAGTGCCCTCTTTGCCGGGCCCCGATCGTGGAGGTGGTCCGTGCATACTCGGTAATGTAAAGTGGTGGAGTGGGAGTACATTAGTTGATTACGGTAGGAAAGGGAATAAGTTAACGGCAAGTGAAGTTTTGTTGCAAGTCAAGAAGCTTGTTCAGGGAAATGGGACAGAAAAAAGAAGAGGTCTCGTTTCTCTCTCTTGTATTTCTTCGTGTATCGATTCTACAGGGGTGGGGGTTACTTACGTACGTGCATATTCCTTGCCTTGCTGTTTGCGGATACGAGAAGGGGGCGTGCCATTGATTCTAGAAAGAGCTTACGTTGGGAAGGGAAGATGTCCTGGTGTAAGTTGTTTCGCTAGCTGTATATTCTTTCTTTCCTTTATACACACACACACACACTCACTGATCCTCGACTGAACCGAACACCAGCAATGGAATGAATGAATGAATGATGTATACTCACTAGGTCGTCTCCTTGATTACTCTCTGCCTCTGATGATCCTGCTGATCCTTTGCCAGTGGTTTGTATGTATCCGTATCTCCTTTTCCTTCCGTCCCCGCGCATGGTCAGTGCTGTCTTCTTCAAGTACATCTACTTTTTTTTTTTGAGAGGTCAAGCACACCTACTTGACATAGGAGCCGGAGGTAGTAGGCCACTTGCTCGCGCAGCTAGCTGCAAGGCATCTGCTGGAACGGCCCATGTGATCCAGCCAGCCCCACACCACATGGGTCCGGGGCGGGGCCTTAGCCAATTACTGTTCTTCTAGAGAGTCGCGCTAGCGCCGCCGCGCCACTCCCTCCGCCTCTCGCTTGCTGGCTCTCTGCACACCCTTCCATCCCAGCCGTCTCCTCACTCTCACCAAATGTCGCCGCCGCCTCCTCCTGCCGAGGCCCGCCTGGCGATGATGGAGCTGGCCAACATGATCTCCGTCCCGATGGCGCTCACCGCCATCATCCGCCTGGGCGTCCCCTCCGCCGTCTGGGCCGGCGGCGCCAACGCCCCGCTCTCCGCCGCCGAGCTCCTCCCGGAGGGCCACCGGGACCCGTCCGTCCTGGAGCGCCTCCTCCGCCTGCTCGCCTCCCGCGGCGTCTTCTCGGAGCACGGGGCCTCCCCGCGGCGATTCGCGCTCACGGCGGTGGGGCGGACCCTGGTGCCGGGCCCCTCGGGCGCGTCCTACGCCGACTACGTGCTGCAGCACCACCAGGACGCGCTGGTGGCGGCGTGGCCGCGCCTCCACGAGGCCGTGCTGGACCCCGCCGGCCCCGAGCCCTTCGCGCGCGCCAACGCCGGCGTCCCCGCCTACGCCTACTACGGCAAGGACAGGGAGGCCAACGAGGTGATGCTCCGGGCCATGACGGGCGTGTCGGAGCCCTTCATGGAGGCGCTGCTGGACGGCTACGCCGGCGGCTTCGACGGCGTGGCCACGCTGGTGGACGTCGGGGGCAGCTCCGGGGCGTGCCTCGAGATGATCATGCGCAGGGTTGGCACCATCACCGAGGGCATCAACTTCGACCTGCCCGACGTCGTCGCCGCAGCGCCGCCCATCGCCGGTAATCATCATCATAGTTCATAGATCTCTCTCCGCCCGTGATTCCTTCACACTGCCCTGCCATGCCATGTCGTTGTTTCCAACACCAACGCTGTGAAACATCACGTGGGTTAGTAATTCAGAATCTCTGGTTCAGACAGACACAAGGCATCTCCACCGATTGGTTTCTTTTATCAATCTTGTAGTCAGCGAGCTGAATCCACTCGCTTGCTGCTTTCCTGGCTGTTGGCTTTACAAAACAACATGTTTATTCGTCAGTACTAGTAGTAGTAGATCTGCCGTATACTCTGCTGCGGTACCATATGCCACACCAAAAATGCTCTCTCTCTTTCTTTCTCTCGCCTTTTATTTTTCTATCAACATCGAGTCATCAACATTCAACTATGATGTTCAAGTACATGTTGAGCGCAGGGGTGAGGCATGTGGGTGGAGACATGTTCAAGTCCATACCCTCCGGCGACGCCATCTTCATGAAGGTATATAATAGCTATAGTACGCTACAATTTCTTCCCAAAGCATTCAATGCAATGCAGCCATATATAATAAATAAATTAATTAACTAACCAAGTTTAATTTCCTCCCAAAACTAATAATAATAAACTAAACTGGCAAAACTGGCAGTGGGTTCTGACGACGTGGACCAACGACGAGTGCACGGCCATCCTGAGGAACTGCCACAGCGCGCTGCCGGCCGGCGGCAAGGTCATCGCCTGCGAGCCGGTGGTGCCGGAGGAGACCGACACCAGCACCAGGACCAGGGCCCTGCTTGAGAACGACATCTTCGTCATGGCCACCTACCGGACGCAGGGAAGGGAGCGCTCCGAGGAGGAGTTCCGCCGCCTCGGCCTCGCCGCCGGCTTCACCGGATTCCGCGCCATCTACCTCGACCCATTCTATGCGATCCTCGAGTACAACAAGTGAAGTTGATCCAAGGATTCTTGTGGCTTCCTTCCCTTTCCCTGTGACAGTTGAGTTGAACAATACAAGTAATGGTGCTCTTTGAACCAGAGGGAGCATCTCTTTTCAAGCATCCTTTTGACAGCACCCGGTAATTTCGCATTAGCAATTTGCGATTTCAACTCCATCGATGACACTGACACGATCAGTCACGCAAACAGTGAAGTAAGGGTCCCGAGCAGAATTACAAGTACATTCATCAACCCAAATATATATATATATAGTAATCACGGCAATTATTTCTTAGACATGAAATGTTGAGGGATGCTTCTGTTCAAGGCAGCATCAGTAAACATGGCGTTATTCCTCCTTTTTATCATCTGCAGCAGCACCCTGGGGTTGACCTAGGGGTTTTGATTCACTCGCGCCCTGCAAAGACACAGTACACAATAAGCAATTCAGACCTAAAGCAAACAAACAATAGATGACACCCAAAATATGAACTGAAGTCCCTTCTGCAGAATGATACCACACAACTCAAGGATAATACCCATGGGTCTAGTTGTGACGTATCAAGTAAATTGTAAGTCTTTGAACAGAAGAATGGAATAGCTAGGCATCTGTGGTACTTTGTTAATTAATTAAATGAATAATCTGGATGCTGAAATTGGCAGGGCAGTTGGGAACAAGCGTTTTGCGACAGGTAAAGGGCGGCAGAGTAGCATGAGCATGTAGGCTTACTCCATCGTTCTTCTTAGCTGCAGGTTTGTAAGGACAGGCAGGTGGGGCTCTTTCAGGTCTCCTGTATTCCCATCCAAACAGCCGATACACCTTGCTCTGGAATATCATTCAAGGCAGCAAATCAGTTTCCATACATGAGCAACAGAATGTTAGTAGAGCACAGAAGTCCGTTTCATCGGTATTGCAAAATGCACAGTTAGCAAGGGCACCACTGTCAATTTTGGTTGATAAATAGATGTGGCTCAGCAGAATCTAAACTATGTTCCATTCACATGATTGTGGCATCAGCACACGGTAGACCTGACTGACATTGCTGAACCACTATCCTGTATATGCATATTACTTTGGAAAAGAAAATCAATAACCTGATGCCTTCCCTACCTAAATTGAAAGCATGGCTTCCTCATAGCGCTAGGTATTGGTTAATTCACTTAAGGAAAAACAAAAGCACTCTGAAGCCCTGCTGGTGAATCCTTGTATATGTCAAGGAGTGCAATCTCAAAGCTTACTTCAGAACTGTTATTGCTTATGGCTGCAAATTGGTGCCCCTAAGGGTCATCACCACATACACTATAGTACTATGTTGCCCTGTAATCCTTGTGAGTTATGAGCGTGATAATTCACAACTGTAGGTTCGGTGCCACTTGTAAATTTATTAGATTCTGTTATTGCTACGCAAATAGAATGACAGAAAGGTCAAAGGAGACGGAAACTCGGGTGAGCAGAATTGCTGGTGAGCAACTGCGATAATATAACCCTAGAAATCGCAACCAATTTGACAGACAAAGCAGGCTTCGACCCTAGCTGGCTCATACAAATCACACAGAAATCAACCAGTTATTATGGACAACCAGGTCTTCCCAGGAGCTAGGATCGCAGATTTCGTTCTCAAACGAATCGTGGGGTAGCAGAAAACATAAACTAGATCAGGAATCCGGCACAGGAAATGGATAGAAAGACACGCAACCAACAAATAGATCAGAAACTGCGAATCGAACAGATGAGGGAAAAGTAGCAGAAGGGAAGGAAAGGGAGATGGGGATATGCGATGTTACATACGAGGATGAGGCCGAAGAGGTAGGGGAGGGCGTTGACCACCGGGATCAAGAAGAGGGGCAGCAGGCACGCGACGCAAACCTGACCAAGCACATCCATGACAAGGTTAGGGCGAGAATTTGCGGGGAAACGCAAGAGCGATTTAGCTCACCATAGCTTCAGATCGGTCGTCGTCTTCGGGGTGCGGGTCGCCGATCCGAAGCGCTTGCGATGCGGTTGGGGAAAAAGACAAGGAAGACGGTGGTGGGTGAGAGGTGGGTGATGAAGCGCGCACACTACTACTACAGGGCCCACAGTTACAGTGTTTCAAGCAGAATGGGCCGGAGAATGATGCAGCATCCTATTAGGCCCACTAGCTCTGCCCCCTCAAAGCCCTTAATCAAGCCGCAGAGGCCCAGACCAAACCAACGCCGGGTAGAAGAAGAGAAGCGCGACCTCCGCCTCCGCCTCGCCGCCGGCGATGGAGCCGCCGCCACCTCCTCCTCCGGCGACCCCCGCTGCCGCCGTCCGCGTCCTCCCCCGCACTCCTTCGAAAACCTCTCACAACCCCTCCTCGGCGCCCTCCACGGGACCGGGCGCCGGCGCCGCCTCTCACGACGGCGTCGTCGCTGTCGGCTTCGTGGGCGGCGCGGGGACAGCCCGCCTCGCGGACCGGATCCTCGACGCCCACGTCTTCTCCCCGGGCGGCTCGGCGGGGAGCCTCGCTGGGAGCGTCAGGTACCACCGAGACGGCGACAAGAGGATGGTGTTCCTGCACCTCACGCCGCCGCCCACGCCGATGGAGGCGGGAGGAATTGGCGGCGGCGGGGAGATGCCGGAGATGCTCTTCATGTTCTCCGTGAGTTCGGATTCTTACTGTGCTTTTTGCTCGTTACAGTAGATGCTATCCTGCTAATTTAGTAACCTTGAAGTCAAGGCCAGAGCTTTGCCTGAATCGTCCGTATGTATAGGATCAGCCTGTTCCACTGGATCATGGCATATAGTTATTGGCACACTGAAAGAAAAGCTGGACAACTTGAGGATGTCGTTTTGTTGCCTTGGGTTAAAATTTCTTAGGTTTATACTCATGCTTCTGATAACTGCCATTGCTTAGCATAAACTAGTGTCATGGGAAATATAGCTTTACCATTTCATTCCTTTAAGCGATAAAAAAATAATGCACGAATGCTAGTGGATTAGTCAATTAGCTGCAAATTTCTTGATTGGTGATTAACTGAGCATGTCATCATGGTGTTTCTATGTGTTTATCTGATCCGAAAAAAATGATTTTATTGCTTCGTCGTGGCTATTAGCGCACCTATTTCCAGTTTCTCGTTTGTTAGGAGATATATGTAAATATAGATTACACAAGTTTGGTCCTTTTTTGTGCACTTATAGAATTTGTATTGCATTGACATTGTTTGACAAACTACAGTTTATTGTAAAATTATCTGCTGGTTTTTCCTCCATTCTCTGACTGCGTTATAATCCTACTTCAAGCTTAGCTTTATTGTTTTCTTCCTCCAACAATTTATTGCCTCTTGATGAATTGACATCTTAGAGATGAACTTGTATAGTGTTGCTTGCCTGTGTTTAAATATGGCCAAGTTCTGGTTCTCTGACCATAGATGTTGTTTTATAGATTCGCGTGCCTCATAGTCATATTTCTAGAATAATGGGTGCCTTTGACTGCTCAAATGACTATGGTTCTGTTTCTTTGGGTTTGTTTGACAATTGTTAAATTCTAGGTCTGCCACATAATCATATTTCTGCAAGAAGGCTTCAGATTTAACACACAAACCTTAAAGAAGTTCCGACTGCTGCAATCTTCAAAGCATGCTTTCGCTCCATTTGTGAAGTCACTGTTAGCAGCTGCAATGCCTGCCAAAACTGTCACATCTGACACCCCAACACGAGCAACCCACAGGGCTTCCTCCATCTCCCCTCCAGCACGTCGTGGAGGTCACTCTGGTCGCCAGTCCTCAGCCATCTCACTTATGTCCGGAACTACTTCAAATCCTTCTGTATTGCCAGGCCAATGCATTCCTGTATTGCTCTTTGTCTTTGAGGATGATGCAGTTGATGTTTCAAGTGCTGCCACAAGTTCAGATGATATGGGTGACACATTTTCATCAAATCAGGGTTCTACCTCTGATGGATTATCAAAACAAAGCTCAACTTCAAAAGGTTCCGGTTCAGTGGTTATGCTTGCCCGGGCAGCAAACAAATCTGAGAGTAGTTCAGGCAAAAAATTGCATTCCTCATTAGAGGGACAGATTCGCGTCTTGCTCAAGAAGTGTAGAATACTTGCTGGCATGGAGCCGGGACATATTGGCCCGAGGGGTCTAAGTAACATGAGTCATCATGTACCCTTGTTCTCACTTGATACCTCGAGGGTTGTTGCACTATTGGAACGGTCTATCAATAAGAAACAGGATCCATTAGACGTCATTGCAGGATTGTTTGAAGATTCCATGACCTCCAAATCACCACTGAATATTCTTTCACTGGAAAACAACTACCACCCAACAAACCATGATGACTTTCAGTTAATCAAGGACTTCATATTTCGGCAATCTGATGCCCTGAGAGGGAGAGGGGGGTATACAAGCAATGCTACTGCCGGGTCTGTTGCTGGTGTTGGCATGGTGGCTGCTGCTGCAGCAGCAGCAGCAGTGTCAGCTGCTGCTGGGAAACCAGTTAATGTTCCTGATCTCCCTAGTTTTGATAAATGGCTGTCCATAAGTACTTCTATCCTCACTGCACTGCTTAGTGGAAGAAATGCGCTGAGTGGTTTGTCTGAAAGCAAGACACATACAAGTCCTAGTGAGAAAAATGAACAACTTCCTGCTGGAGGATCTAATGCTATTGACACCACATTATCTTGCTTGGAAAGCAATAATGGGCTGAACATGAAATTTTCTTCATCATGGTGCCAAAGGGTGCTTCCAGCTGCTAAGGAATTGTACCTAAAAGGTTTACCTGCCTTTTACCCCACCAGCATGCATGAAGTACAGCTACAGAAGGCATTGCGATCCTTTTGCTCAATGGTTAAAGGACCAGCAGTCAGGTTATTCTCAAAGAAGCTGGAAGATGAGTGCCGGACAATATGGGAATCTGGAAGGCAGCAGTGTGATGCTGTTAGTCTAACTGGCAGACCATGCAAGCACCGGAGGCATGTCAATTTCTCTTCATCAGATGCAGTAGAGCAACATTCTAGTGGATATGTCTTCCTTCATGCGTGTGCCTGTGGCCGTTCACGTCGCCTTAGAGAAGATCCTTTTGACTTTCAGACAGCGAATGTGTCTTTTAATTGTTTCTCTAACTGCGAAGATCTACTACCTATGCTTGTGCTTCCGAGAGGTCGTGATGCTGGCTCGTTTTCAGTATCCTCTTGGCGGTTGGTGCGACTCGGAGGAGCAAGATATTACAAGCCAACAAAAGGGTTGCTCCAAAGTGGCTTTAGCCCCAAAGAAAGGTATCTACTAAGGTGGATGATATCTGTTGGTAAGGAGCAAGTGAGAAATAGCAATCGTTCTAATACTGTTACTTCATCCACAAGATCTAGTATGAATCCTCAGACTCCTCCAGTAGTCACTGGTGAAGTAAAATCTGTCGTAACCCAAGTTAGACCACAAATTAAATCTGCAAAGCTTGAAAATGCTGTAAAACAACCTGAAATGGAATCAATGAGCAACTCTGGTATTAATTTTGGTAGAGGTCTTCCAAATTTTACCATGAAAAAGCCCTTTGCTGAAGTTGTTGCTGGCACCACTGCAAAAGATTCTGAGTTTCCCACTCTTCAACAAACGAGGCCACCAAAACCTGGTGGTCGAAAAGATGAGTGGCAAATGAATGTAGCAGACCAGACTAATGGCCGAGGTCATGTGGCTCTCAGCCAAGTGCCTCTAGCTGAAAGTGAACCTGTGAAAGCGAGCAGAAACAAGAGCAGTGAAAGTGCTGATGGGAAGCCCTTTTTACAGATAGGGAGCAGTATAGTACCAGTGATTGTTGGAAATGAATCTAGAGAAACTAATCAACCGGTACAACAGGTCATTGTGTATGTTGGATTTGAGCACGAGTGTCCCTATGGGCACCGTTTCTTACTGTCAGAGAAGCATATGACAGAGATTGATTCTTCCTGTTTGCAGTATCAAAGACCATATGTAAACAAAGAAGCAGAAAGCAAGCATGCACAGAAGTTGGTCCTAAATGCTTCTGGTTTGACAGCATATACAGTGGACATAAACAATGGACGAAAAAACAGTAAGCCACTGGAATCATCAGGGAGAAACAGCCAGCAGCAATCAATGCAGCTGAGGGTTGATGCACCGACCTCACAGCCTTCTCCTTGGCTTTCAGATCTACAGAATGACAAAAGGGGGGAGCATTATTTTCGAAACATTGCAGTTGATGATGGTGGAGAAGCATTTTCACTCATGAACAGAAACTTGCCAATATATATGCACTGTCCACATTGTAAGATGTCAGAAAGGAAGGAACATCAAGATGTAAAGTTTGCTGGCGCTGTGTCACAACTTCAACGAATTTTTATTGTAAGTTATAATTTCAAACTGAAGTTTTATGTTGTATTTAGATATGACGAAGTATCCTCATTCACACATTTACAGCAGGAAAAAGGATTTTAGATTCAAGTAAAGATGGATTTTAGTTGGTCCCTGTTTCTTGTAGTGTCTAAAGCTGTTATGTTATCTTTTCTTTCTACTAATGTTTAGGTTCTCATTAATGCAGGTGACTCCTGATTTCCCGGTCCTGCTGGCAAGCTGCCCACTTGTACAGTTTGAGGCAAGTACAGTCAGCTATATTCAGCATCAAGCATGTAGTTTACTCACCCATAGAGTAGTTATTTGGAAGACAATTTCTTTTAACCCAGATATTTTAAAGCGAAATTATCACTAAAGGACTTGCTTCCTTTTCCCTTCTTGCATCAGGGGTCATGTTTACCATCAAATGTCTCTGATCATGAGCGAGAAGGATTATTCAGTATTGGGTGTCAAGTTATCCTCCCACCTGAGAGCTTTCTTACTATGAGGCTTCCGTTTGTCTATGGTGTTGAGACAAAAGAGGGAAGTACATTTCCCCTCAAACACTTTGAGCAACAACCAGAGCTCACAGCGTGGCTGGTTGGAGGCACAGCTTTGCAAATTGTATCGATAGGGAACGCCACTGAGAAAGAAACCACTATGAAGTGATAGACATGTTATCTAAAGCTTACTGGTTCAGCCGTATCCTATTTGCATGCAGTGATATGCCATAGGTGAGATGATAATATCTGTTCCTTTTCTCTCTCTCTCTCTCTGTTTTCTTCACTATACAATTTTTGTCAGTTCTCCTTTGTTTCCAGCACACAAGGCATTGAATAGGTCTCTTGTTGGCATAATTCAAGCAGGATGGTTAGTTTTGCTTCTACGCCTGGACCTGTGCTGCCAAGCTGTCAATACAACTCTAAGCTTTCTTTCCTGCTCCATGCATTGGGAAATGATGGCTTCGCTGATAACTACATGAATGATGTACAATAGATGCACGAGGAGAGACTGACACAGGTACAATTGATAGTTCTGTACTTTCAACCTTTAATACCATAAGTACATGCTGTTCATTGCTAAACACAATATGTGTTAATGACGCAGGTAATGGTATGAATAGGTGTCAGGTAAAGTTTAGGTGGTGATGTAGGGTCTGTTTTCTTGAGGATCAGTGGACCAATTTGATCCTTTGACTGGAAACTTTTGTACTAACATTAGTTCAGTTCGGCTGTGTAATAATTTTGGTCAGTTGATGTGTTGCGTTATTTCTAGGCTTTTTAAGAAATCTGACCTTGGAATATTAAAACAAGGAAAGGAATTTCTGAATGGCTTGCTGTAGAAATTGGTCGCCTGAAATGGTTTCCTTAATTAAAGTTGACTGATTCATCTATATCCCTTATTCTTGCATGCGGTTCAGGAGTTTATGGCAGGCATGGAAAAAGGATGGATCAAAAAAGTGAGATGATAACCGAAAAAGCAAGGTTTTGCTTGAATATGGAGGCGGCTCCAGGTTGGCAGCAGCCGCTTCTGGTAGACCGGGGACTGGACTGGACTGGAGAATGTTGAAGGTGGAAGGAAACGCATGAACAACTCCTGTTTGACAAGTGTAAAGGCAGGCACGAAAAGGTGAAGACGGGATCACAGTCGAGGCGAGCCACTCTGTCTGTGTGCATGTTGATGATGCATCAAGGTCTGCCTTTTGTTTTTTTTTTCACCTGCAAAACGGACGTTTCCACGTGATGTGAATCATTCCAGAATGGGTGTTGGAAGCGTGACACGTTGGTGAAGTAATGCACGCAGCCTGGCTGGAAAAGTTTCTTTCTTGCATGATAACCATGGTCCGGTGAGAGTTGCTTGGACTTGGACAAGCAGCTGTGTGTTTGGGCTTGCTACCTAATGTTCTGCTTGGCCGATAACTGACATGGACATTGACTTGAAGTCTCTCCTCCCTACATCGCTGCTACCACCAGATTGATGGAAGCTGATGTAAATGCAAACAAACAGTTGGTTGGTTCAGGCACCACACCGACAGGTCGGATGTTCCTTTGCTCTGCAGAATCCATGATCCACAGGAACCGTTGGTGAGTACCTGTTCTCCATTTATTCAGAACGTCTGGTGTGCACTTTCATGTGTGTTCAAAGAGCATATTCAGCATGATGATTGACCAGGGTTTTCATTCATCTGTGACCTTTGTTGCTTGCACAAACAACTAGAAGCATGTGTGATGATGGTGGGAGCCCCTGGGTCTAGGTAACCAGCAGGCTCAGACGTGACGTGGAGCCTGGCTTGGAGGTTTTGCTACAGTTCTCGCGCTGCACCTGATGTACATAGGACCTGCAGAACGTGATGGTTATTTATCCAACCTCTACGCCTATATCTTCCAGAGGCTTAACAAGTTGGATTAAAGCTAACTTCATCTTGGTTAGAGAAAGTGAAACTAACTAGGAGGTGGTGGTGGTGATAGTAAGTAGTACACAAGGCAAGCTCTTTCGTGGCTGCTTTTCTGACAGAGACGTTCTCCATGTCAAGTGATGTCCATGTGCTTTAAGAAAGTGATCCGGTCGAGGGCCTATGCTCATCGATCCAAGCTAGAGATGAAGAGACTCACAAGTTAAAGGCCTAAGTTCGTTCGTTCGTTCCTCGCAAAATTTTAACGGCGGAATTGAAGCACAATTCATATTAGCACGTGCGTCTTATTACTAGCCGCTTGCGTCGAGTGTTGGAATTGATGGGGCAAGAAATAAATAAAAGAAGAGAAATTGGGATCGAGTTGGATTTGAGGGGTCGGGTATGGTTATGTTTATTTCAGCTTCTGGTCGATTTGGAAAGATCGATTTTGAGAATTAGCTGGATCCTCGATTTCTTGGATTTTAGGAGTCATCCAACATATAGATTCCCCAAAATCCAGCCTTTAAAATCAGGCTCCCAAGCAGAGCTAGAGGCAGTTGCACATAAAAATATATAATATATACACGGGATGGGAATATTAGCCTGCAGATTAGCACAGGTAACCTCCGTCATAAAGCTCTTCAAACTTAAGTGGGGATGGATCATCCATCGCTAGCTACTCCGAATATAATATAATCTCCCCTTCTCGTGCGTGCTTATCACTAGACAGATAAAGACATCAACATGTGACAGTGTCAACCTCCCATTTCCGACTTTTCTCCTATTTGCAACGTGCATACTAGTTAAACGCTCGCACCACGCGCCGCTTAATCGCTCGATCGTAACTCCACCAGCAGAGCAGCTTCTCCGGCCGCCCGCATCGTCTCAAATCCTGCAGGTCCGCCTCCTCTGTTGCACGCTGCCTCGTCGCTACTGGCAACAGCACTCACATCTGACTCGTCGCTACTGGCGGCAGTGCTCATAGCTACCTCCCCGAAACCTGTTGCCTAGTCGCTCCCGGCGGCAGTTCATGATATTTCTTTGTTGCATTAGCTTTTTATCGATGTTGCATGAGGCGTGCTTATTCCTAGAGGGAAAAAAGATTGAGATCAAATGTTGCATAAAACATCTCCATTTGCTGCAGCGGGAATTTTTTTTTCTTAGAATCTTGTGAAGTTGATACAGTGAGCTTCTATATTTAACATATGTTTTTAAATATTGTAAAAGATAATTATTGATGTTGCAACCTCATTTCCTCCCTGCTGCAATGGCCATCGGACGTCCAAGCGAGCGCTAGCAACACCGATACTAGGGCATATCACTGTTTTCCTGTGGAGATTAATCAATCAATTAGTACTTGCACGCATATGATCTATAAATTACTACTTGGATTATCTGATATGGTGGACCCACACGCAAATGATGGAACTAAGGGTGTGTTTGGCATCCAACTCCAGAAAATTCGTAAAATTTTTGGAGCTGCTCGTACCCAGCTCCAAAAATTCTTGGAGCTAGAGTTCTAAATAAATCAAATCTTTTATTGAGTGATTATACTTTTTGTAGATTAAAAATAAGATTATAAAATATTTTAATATATTTTATAAATTTAGCATGCATCTCGGAGCTAGAGCCATTACCAAACACCAAACAGAGTCTAAATTAGCACGTACTGCGTGGCCTGCGTCCAGCAGCCACTGCACTTGATTGAAATGTTAACCCGGCCGGCCCATCTCGATCGATCGTGTCATGAGCCGCTAGTATATAGTATATAAATACGTGCAGTGCAGTGACACCTCAGAAATAAGTCGTCGCTGGGCGGTCGACCATGTACTGATGCACCACAAATTAAGACGTACAGCTCAATAAAAATTCATCATCATTCACAACGCATATACGACGCGTGTACATCACCACCGATATAATCACTTGACTCTGGCACACATATAATATATATAATAGATATATATGCAAAGGACGAAGCAAGAGAGATTATATCGGATCATCGGAGGGGATTAATAAGGACTGTTTGCAGGGGAATTATTAATCAATCTCCTTAATTAAAATCCCCTCTCGCTCGTAGGTACTCCTCCATCACAAATTATTAATCATTTTGATATTTTTAGGTGTAAATATATTTTATATCTAGACGTAAGACGGAGGGGCATGCTGCCATGGTCACGTTGTGGCTGATGGGTGATGCACGCTGTCAAAGCAAGTGCGTGTCACGGAAAGTATTGCGTGCCTGCCAGGCTTTTCCATCTTCATCCCCTGCTCCCATCGATCCTGCAGCTACCCCTGCACGTACTCCGATCAATCAGGTTCTGCATGCTAGCTTGCCTCTCAAACAAGTTAATTAAGGAGGCGTTGATATATATAGGTAGGCCCGGCCGGGCGCCTAGTAAACCCCCCCTTCCCTTTGATTATTAGTAGCTGTTAGTTGCCTTCTTGTAATTTAATTGCAGGCAGGGAGAATGAAGGAACTTGCTAGCTTGCAAACAACACAATGCAAGCAGCTCCCATCCATCAGCATGCAAGCTAGCAGCAACAAACAATTAAAAGAACTTGATGTCGTCGCAGAGGTTGTAGCGCCCGCCCCTGCAGTGGCGGCAGCGCCAGCAGCTGATGCCGGGCTCCAGCGCCACGCGGTCGCCGGCGGCGAGGTGCTTCACGCCGGCGCCCACCGCCTCGATCACGCTCGCGCACTCGTGGCCGATCACCATCGGCTCCTTCACCACGAAGTGCGCAATGCGCATCTCCTGCAGATAGATAGATAGATAGATAGATAGTTCAGTTCAGTTTGTTCAGCAAACGCTAGTACTATTTGAGTGCTATAGCTGACTGATATGGTTGAGAATTCCATCTCCATGGATCGGATGAGCAATGTAGGAGGAGATGAGGCGCACGCACCCTGAGGTAGTGCAGGTCGCTGCCGCAGATCCCCACTGCCTTTATCCGCACCCGGGCATCATGCTGGACTGAAAAATGGCAAAGCATGCCTACTGAAACACTCCTGTAATTGCATTCTGACACTATCCAAATTCCAAAACCGTGTTGTTGACACTATCCAAATTGCAAATCATGCTGTTTTGTGAATACTAATGCTCTTCAAAATTCGCAGGACAGTACGTGTATGGCAGCCATACGTTTATTTGTTCTTAACAAGAATATGGACAAAGACCAAATACAAGGAGCCATATTAAGAACTCCACTATATTGATGGAAAAGTAATGCAGTTATATTATTTCATAATGCAGTGATGCTATCAGAAAGATATATTTCCCACGTGAAGCAACTCTAACTGATTCTCCTCGTGCCAATACATATCTTAAAACTGCAAAGCAAAAAATAGCATTCATCTTTTGAGCATGCCCAATTAGCAATTGGAATAGAACTACACATGTCAGAACGCTAAAAGCGTGCCTTTTAACACCTCAACATTAATTAAAACCAACAAGACTAAAGGAAATAGTATGCATCTTTACAAGATATATAGTACTCTGATAGAAGAAGAATAATGGTTGATTTTACACAGTGCATTGATCTCTACCTCCAAATCAAATTATAGATACACGTACAACCTACTCGTAAATGCATCCAATTGACCATATTATTGCATATTGTTGCATGATTTGACAGGAATCGAAGATAATGCACGGTGCAATATGTGACGAGTCACCTGCTCGTCGTTGTTGATGTACTCCTGGGCCTCCCTGACCTCGAGAAGGGCGGTGGATCAGGCCGGCTGCGTCGGCCGGGACAGGGTGGCGGTGAAGCCTCGGCGCGGGCTTCACGGCGGCGGAGCAGGTCAGCCGCGGAGCGGGCTTCACGGCGGCATAGGGAGAAGGAGAGGGCGGGGGCGCGGTGTGAGGCGGCGACGTAGGCGGAGGCCGAGGATGGCGCGGCGCGGCGGAGGCAGAGGCAGCGACGGGGGAGAAGGCGAGGGCGCGGCGTGACGCGGCAACGCGGGCTAGGGCGGCGCGGCGTGGTGGAGGCGGCGACGGAGGAGAGGCTGAGGATGGCGCGGAGGAGTTGGAGGCGGAGTCGGCGACGGGGTAAGAGGAGGCAAGCGCTGGTGAATGACGGCGCGTTGAGAGGAGGCGCGTGGAGCACTAACGCTGGGCGGGGTGGGAGCAATTACCATTCTACCCTTGAACAATTAAAAATAAATAAAAGTTATATTCAGGTAGGCATTGAAAGGCATGAACAAGTATTTCCAACCACCGTAAAAAAGCTCATATATATATATATATTACCAAAAAGGAACATGAAAAATTATCCATTCATGTGAAACGAATTCGACTTCGACTGATGATGATGATGATGATGATGATGATGATGATGATGATGATGATGATATATACCTTTTTTATTATCGACAATTAATTTGTTGGCACCAGCCGAAAATAAGTAAACTAGGACATGCCGAAAGGTGGATATGATAGTAGCAGGCCACAACATTGCATATATTGCACCCACTCCTCCCTCCCCCTTCTTAATTTCTCTTTTTTTTAAAAGAAAGACCTGGCCTCTCCTTAATTTCTCAAGTTGCATTGAGAAAACAGTGGTGGCATGGCATTGTCACCCGGCTCTTTCATCACATTTCAGATTCAGGCAACACCCACCACTCACTGCTCACTACTACTCTCTACTCTACTCTACTCTACTCACTCGCTCCAGGCCAGCAAGTGGCTGCCGAACCTTTAATTTCTTTCAAAGCAAATAATTAACGGAATTCCAATGCCAATTTCATCCATTATATTCATGGCCAATACTAGTATACATGTAGCAAATGTTAATCACTACATACAGTACATTTATTTGCTACTAGTATATATGTTTTACAGAAAAGAATTGAAAGAATAATCAATTCTATACATATATGTTACAGCTTCATCCTTGATATATATGTATATATATGTATGTGTATGTATATGTATATATACCAATAAGAATAAATTGCAAGTATAATTGAGGATCGGAGGATGCATGCTAGAATTCATCCCCGCCCGGCCCCAGAAGAAGAAAGAAAAAGAAAAAGAAAAGAGATCAATTATAATCAGTGTTAATAATTAAGAAAAGAATTCATGAGGCCAGGCCAAGGCCACCCAGGGCCGCCGCTCATGTCAATCAATAATGGCAATCCACCAGTGCTGAGGCTGTCAGCATGAGCCCAGCCTTCTTGCCGTCGCTGAACTGCCCGAGGCCGAGCACCACGGCCGGTGCCGCCGCCGCCGCCGGAAGCGACACCGACACCGACACGGCTTCCTCGTCGGACGGCGCCGGCAGGTTCAGGTCCAGCTCCAGGTTTATGCCCGCGCTTCCCTCTTTCTTGGTGTCCGCGCCGGCGATCGCGGTCACCGCGCGCTCCGGCGCGTTCAGCGGCCGGTGGCGCCGCATGTGCCCGCCCAGCGCCTGCCCCGACGCGAACTCGGCGCCGCATATCGAGCACTCGTGCACCCGCAGCTGCTTGCTGCTGCTTATGGCGACGCTATTGAGGCTCAGCGCGGTAGTGACGTCCGGGAACACGGCGACGTCCATCTGAGGCTGAAGGGCAGGCGGCGGCGGCGGCGGCGACGCGGTCGCCATCGGTGGCTTCTGCTGCTTTATGGCGTTGCTGGCGGTGACGACGTTGATTGCGATCTCATCGTCGGCGCCGGCGAGGCGCGGCTTCTTGTGGCTCGCGCGGTGGCCGCCGAGCGCCTGGAAGGTGGGGAAGCACTTGTTGCATGTCTTGCACTCGTACACGTAGAAGCCGGCCTTGACGCCGTCCACCGTGGTCGCGGCCTCCGTGTACTTGCGGCTGGTGTACCTCTCGCTCTTCACCGCCGGCGGCGGGGCAGTGGCAGGGGGCGACGGCTGCGCCTGCTGTGGCGCCGGCGCCGGCGAGGGCGATGGCTTGGAGTCGACGGCGGCGTGGGCCCCTGATGAGCCGCCAGCGGCGCCCTGGGCGAGGAGGATGAGGCAGTGCGCCATGTCCTCCTCCTCGGTGGTGGTGCTCTCGGAGGACGAGGCGGACGACGCCGGCGGGTGGTGGCGCGGCCTCTTGGTGCGCTTGCGCTTGACGGCGGCGGTGAGGGGCGGCTGCTGGTGCCTGTCCAGCTCGCCGGCGGAGTGCTCCGTGGAGGACGTGGGCATGACGACGAGCGGCGGCGGCTTGGCGATCTCCCTCGTGTCGGGCACCTCCACCGCCTCCGATGTATGCATGGCAGGCCGCAGGCTGGTGGAAGGAAGGAAGGGAAGAGTAGTCTCTGTTTTGTGTGTGGGGTGTAGGCGTAGCTAGCTAGAGGCTGCCTGCCTGCCTTTTTATTGGGATTGGGAGAGAAGAGGAGGAGGAGGAGGAGGAGGAGTGGGGAGGGGCGTTTTGCTTTTGCATGAGGGTGTGGAGAGGTGCTGGATGGATCCGATCCACTACGGCTGCTGCAATGGAATGCAATCGATGGAAAGGATGGAAGTTTCCTTTGGTATATTAATACACCATCAAGGCAAGCTAGGCTAGAGAGAGAAGCTGGAGGGAGGAGGAGTGTACTAGTATGTCCTCTCTCTCTCTCTCTCTCTCTCTGGGATGGATGGATATGGCTAGATGCCTTGCCAACTCTCCCTCCCTCCCTCCCTCCCGCTCTTATAACCTCCATCCTCCTCCTTGTTGTTAATTGCTCCTAGCACTATTGTTGGAGAGGGGAGGGAGGGAGAAAGAGAGTGAAAGAAAGAAAGAAAGATGGCAATAGTGACCCGCACGCAGGCCGGCCGGCCGGGAACGAAGGTTAATTGGTGGTCGAGGAAGGCGCACGCTGCCCAGTGTGAAAAATAGCTAGGAGCCAGCATGTTAAAGCTGCCTGCCTAATTCCTCTCTTGCGTTTGCGTCTCTCCTAATTTCTTTCTGGGCTGGCCAGCTAAATACATGTGTAAAACATGCATGCATGTGCGCTTATTTACATGCATCGATTCAACAGCTAGATACCCTTAATTTAGCCATCTCCATCTATCCCCTGATTTCAACATCGATACTTGGCCTTAATTTCAGTTTCAATATAATTCTGCGAAAGTGATGAGATGCTGGGTAAATTATTAAATAAATTTAAGCTTCTTCTTGAAAAAGAGAAGAACATTGTGTTTGGCACCACACTAGCTAGCTATGTGGTGGGTTTGGGGAGGGAATCGAAAGCAAGGGATCTAAGCAGGAGTGGGGAGTGAGTAATACAGTGGTGGCAGCAATCTATTCAGCTGGCCTGGCAGGCAGCAACAAGAAGCCAAGCAAGGAAGCCTCCGCCTGCTCCAATATTCCATAGGAGTGATGCGTGGGGTGTCCAGCTCCATGCATTTTCTGATGATGAATGATTCCTGGGATGATAGTGTCACACTGCAAGGCTGGAATCACAGGAAGGAAAAAAAAAATGCTCCTCCTTTTATTTCTTCACTTTAATTTTGATCCGCTAGCTACATATCCCGCTATTTATTTATTTTTTAAAAAAATTGCGCGCACATATATATTTCCTCTGGAATGCATTTGCTCATAGTTTACATAATTTTGACGCATTTTGTGACGTACAGCTTTTCGTTTATTTTCCATAAATAAGCAAACAGACGCTAGCAAAATCTTACTGTAGCCAATTATTAATACCCAGTTGTTCTTATTACTAGCAATTTCCCATTAATCATGAACGGCCTTGTTTTTATTTTATTTTTCCTTTTGAATAACTGATAATTGATCGTGAACAGCTAGCTTGCTTGGCAGTTGGCAACTAAAATCAGGAGGTAGTGAAGTAGTGGTGGTGCAGGTGTCCCTAGCAGCTTCGATCTAGTGGATGGCCAGGCCAGCTACATGCAAAGAAAAATATATATAGCTGAAAATATAATGGTTCCTAGTAGCTCTCACCGATCGCCTGTCCTTTGCACTGAGTTGCTGCATCGGTCGCCGCCTAATACCAATAATATTAATCACTTGGTTTCCAAGCTAAACCCCCATGCTACACTGCCTGCGTTTCGTACAGCAGTGCCACGCCACTTGGTGGGTTTAATGCCTTTCTCTTTCATTTTGCTAATTCGTTTTCTGTTTCTGAAAAATCGGATGGATTATCACACGCACTGCTGGACCCGTGATAAGATAAGCTAGCTAGCCTTGCATGATGTGTTATGACTAGTGAGAGATAATAAGTCAACGATGAAGAGGATGTGGGGGCATGTGAGGTACTCCAGGACGCGTGATTCTTGACGTGAGGAAGGATCGATCGGACGAACAACATCGAATTAATTAATATATTGTTATTTCCCTGGCTTGTTGTGTGTTGGGGACAACATGCAGTAAGCTAGGCTACTAGCCGATGATAAGCTAATAAGAGCAACGTTAATAATACTAATACAGTCGGCTGCTGGCTGTAAGAATATTTGCAGCCTATCTCTCAGCCCACTTGTACAATAGTTAGCTCTTCACCATTAATACATGGTCCACTTATCTCTCTCATAAAGTTTCTTGGTTCGTGTACCGAAACCGGCTGTGCTTACAATTTGTTTCTCCTCTCTTCTCCACGTTAGCATTCAGCCTGCTTACAACGTGTTACTCTAAGAAAACTAAGGAAGAGGCCAAGTCCTTAGCTTAATACCTAAAGCCAATAATAATTAATAGTGATATTGGGTGGCATGGCGGGAGAGGTGGGGGCAAGTAAGGCATCCTTCACATGGAAGTGAATGGAAGCTGCCCTTGCTAATTAATTATGCTAATATAATCAGTCTCTCTCTCTCTCTCGTGATCCACTTCGTTAGCAATTAATCATCTCTGAAAGCAGCTAGATCGCCTCTCACCCAGGCCAAACATCCACACACATGATACATGTACACACTGCAATCCCAAATCATTATTAGCTACTTCCTCCGTCCTAAATTATTAGTTGTTTTAACTTTACTAAATTCATAAATTTTACTATGCATCTAGATATAAATACATATGTAGATGCATAGCAAAACGTATATATTTAAAAAAGCTAAAACGACTAAAAATTTAGAACGGAGGAAATAGCTAGCTAGTGTGTACGTGCTAGATACGTACCTTTCTTTGCCATACATATATATACTCGATGATCGAGCACGTACCATGCACCGTGCAAATTAAAGGGTGCGGTGAGAGTGGGCCTTGAGCTAGCTAGCTTGCTTGCTTGCCATGATCCTGCTGCCTATGATTAGCAATCAGCAAAGTTGTTCCTCATGTGGAGAACCTTTGCTAGCTAGCTGTAAGGATCCTATCACTACACTGGTACACACTAGTACTAGAAATGCTCATTAGTTCCAGTTTTAAATTTACTGTAGTCTCGGTTTCCCAACCGGGACAGCCCATCCGGCACTAAAGGCCTCGGCTCCCTACGGTCCACAGGAATAATAAAGGGTCTACCTACATAGCACTTGTGACTTTAGATATGATGCTTTCCTTTTAAACTGACCCGTGAAGAAACCAACCGGGACTAAAGGTTCCTTTAGTCCCGGTTGCTAAAGAGTCACCTTTTAGTCCCGTTTGGAGGCTCCAACCGGAACTAAAGGTCTCCCCGCCCCTCTAGCCGTTGGATCCGGGACTAATGCTTTCATTAGTTCCGGGTCTAACCCCGGTCGGGATTAAAGGGTGGATGAAAGGCCTGTTCTGTACTGGTGTATATATATCTTATTCATTATAATTATAATTATTGTTCGTTGGTGGTGCATCCAATAATCTATCTCTCTATTAATTAGCTCCTAGCAGCCAGCAGCCTGCAGAACATGCATCCACTGCACTCCTGAATAATGTGATCATCAGTTGTGCTAGATTCATTATTAACCCAAATTAAGACGATTAGGAATAACAAATGTTTTTTCTCTGCAGCTACATGGCCCTATTTGGCATGGCCCTAAACCCAGAAGGCCACCTGCGGTACTAGACCAAGTACATGAACATGCCAATAAGGTCCGCATTAAAAAATGTGATCAAGCAAGGTAGCTTATTAGGATGATGGAGTAGTATAGAATAGATGTGAGGATGGACATGCATCATATCATCTCGATGTGATGTCACTGCCTTATCAATCGATCGAGTTAACTTACCCATCGGCGGCCAATGCGCGCGGATTGATATATGGCGTTGAAAAGTACCCAACAATATATATATATACACACACACACATATATATATATATCATGATGTAGGGCATATCTGATCCAACGAAAGGTACGTACGAGGTGTATGTGATCATACTAGACCATCTGTGATGGTATATACTTTAAGTACGTGACATACTTATTTTTATATACTAGTACTAGTATACAATCATGATATATTTAAAAAATAGGAATGTTTTTGAAATTTTTCGTACATATCCCATTGAAGTATCTTAGAATTAGGATATGAACATATTCAAAGTGATAAATGAGTATGTGGGCATACGCATGGTGGTATACTGATAGCGAGAGTAGCTACAAGCAAGTGTAGATAAAACTTGTCCTATATATATGGTCAAGATTTGGCCGGCCGGTTGCGGTTGGTCCCTCTCTGTTTGCATTGCTTCCTCACTATAGGTCAGTTGCATATTATATATATATATATATAGACACACACAGCAAATACTCCTATTTATTTAAGGATCCTATATATATATATATATCCTATTCATTATAATTATAATTATTGTTCGTTGGTGGTGCATCCAATCCATCTCTCTATTAAATACCTCCTAGCAGATACTCCTATATATAGTAGGACACCGGCAAAAACAAGCTGTAAAATCGTCTAAAAGCATTTCAGCCAAATTCAGACAAAATAATAAAGCATTTTAACTTTTTTGGGGGCAGGGGAAAATTGTGCTGTACGTACGCTGGGAATTATTGATTGGTGTTGGGAGGAGAACATGTGGCGCGGTTCAAGAGCAGGCATGATCTGACAACAGGTGGTGGCCTAGCTGCCGCCTGCATTTGATTTTTTCATTCGCATATATATCAGGATGAAACGGATGATAGATGAGTGAAGTAGCTAGCTAAGCTAGTACTGCTCTTATAATTAACTAATACTATATAGTGATGTGCGGGGCGAATCAAGAGAGGAGTTAGATTCACTTGGCTTGCATGATCACAGGACATCATCAGCAAGTGTCCAATGCAACGTTGAAGAAGCTAATAAGCTAGCTGCATCTCGCTGTCATGCAAGCTGCTTAGAGAGGACGGACCAGGACACGCTAGCTTCCCCGTGCCGTTAGCGTTAATCACGATGCATGCCTTAATTCTCAACTGACACTGACAGACATGTCCTCCAAATCAAACATCACCAATATATATAATGCAAGCCAACCTGGTCCATTATTTGAGGTTCACCTTATATTAGCTTGACAAGACTTTGTAAAAGATCCTCTTTTTTTTTCTCTTTCTTTTCTGTATAAGCGACACTTGCTCACAGTAGCTAGCTAGCTAGGACGATGAATATGTATGTATATATAAATAATGTTAATCATGCTCAGCATATTCAAGCCTTGTTGGGACAGGTTATGCCTGCCTTGCTGATCAGCTGATGGATGCATGATCAGCAAGGAAGTCGCTATAGCTCTTGTCAATACAAGTATAATTAGTGGCGTGCTTGCTTCTCACCTTCACCTGTCTGTGTGTGTGGCAAGTGCAAGTCTGGCTTTGCTCATGGGCATGGGCAACCTGATTATTCCTCCTCCTGCAACAGAAACCAGGCATGTGCTGGAATCGTCTCTTGTTCCTTGCCACAAGTCATGCCCCATCGCTAGCTATCTAGCTTCATGGCCATGCATGCATCATGCTCCTCGCTGGCATGGTTGGTTGGTTAGTTAGTTAGTTAGTTCAACAACAACTAATCAACATTCATAATATTATACATGAATGCATGCATATGCTTCACGAAATAAACTACCGCCAGTTAGTGGTCGGTGACGACTGCACTAGCTAACTTGTGAATCTTATCCTCCTTATTTCTCTCTCCTTTATTAGGTCAACTTTTCTAGCTCCCTGATGGGGGCCGGGGTTCTCCTTCGTTCTCTGATCCTACTGCATGCGTCATCTGTATGGGACCAGACCAGCTAGCAGGTCCAAGAATATATCTATCTATCTATCCTAGCTCCAAAATTGGATCGGAGCTGCCGGCCGTGTAAACGTATGTACTCCGGATCCAGCCAGTAATTATATTGAACTAGCTAGCTGGTGGCCGGCCAAACGTTAATAAGCAGATGCCAACATGTACATATATATTCTCCAAAAGCTGATCGATCTGGCATGGAAAAATATAATACTGGACAGAGAAAATCGGCAAAGAGAATAACAATGAAAATGATGTCAAAAGGGACACTAGCTAGAGCAGAATCCATGCATGCATGTGGTGCCTATCTACTAGTACAAGACAAGGCACAAAGAATACAACTTTAATGAATTTGCCAACTCCAAAAATGAATTGATAACCAACAACCAATGCAAGATATACATTTGAAAATTAAATAATAACTACTCCGATCCAGCTAGTAGCTAGGAGCTCCATCCTCGGTAGTCGTAGTAGTAGTGCCGCTCTTAATTATCCAAGAACATATTCCACAAAAAAGGAAACCGGCAAGATACGATCTCTCCCCCTCAACTATATATGGGCCCCTGATCAAGACATGCAATGGATATACCAGGACAGTATATCTGTGCTAGTCTGCTCGATGAAAAAATTGTGGCCTCTCTCTCCTTTTCCTCACTTTCTTCTTCTTTCTGGAAATAAAGGTAGTTACTAAAACGACCCCTGTTATGGCTACCCTTTTGAGCATATATAGAAGCTGGCTGATGCCATCCCAGAGCCTGCAGACTGCTGGTCGATATAGCTAGATAGTATTCTTCAGAGGTTCAGATTATTGTAAGTTGAGATTTTCACCAAAGATGCATGCCTAACTACTGCAATTAGTTCTAGCTGGGCCACCGGCCAAGACATTGGAGTGCCAGGCAAGTTGATTGTTGGTTGCTCGATCACTGAAAACGATGGAGGGCGGCGGTTGATGAAGGATGATGAACCTGATGCGTGGCCGGCCTACTTTCAGCTCCAACCTAAACCATGCTTCCAGAATTGGCAACTCTGGCAGCTATCCAGTCCCCCCGTATAGCCTCACGCTTATCATCTGCTGCCTGCCTGCCGTGCACATCTGCAAACCAAATCTGCCAACCCAAAGTACCACTACGTACTGTTCGGCATGCCTTTATTCAATCTGTTCTTGGGAGCTGAGCCTGAGAGTGATGCCAACCGTGGAGAGATTCTTCGAGGAGGAAGGAGGCTAAGAATCGAATTTGTCTGCATTTGGTGATTTCAGTAGTGGCCACAGAAAAAACCATAGGGTGTGATGCGTCCACACAAGCCCGGCCAGTCAGCAGCTACTAGAGTGTCACTCACTGCATATATCAGCTTGGCACACACTGCTCGATCACTGAAGAAGTGGCTGTGTGCCACTAGGGAGCTGCAGATAAGTGGCAGGTCAGCCAGTGGTAGCATAGCAGTAGCTAGCAGCTAGCGACTCCTTAATTTGTCTGCAAAATAAAGGCAAGGCAAAGGGGATCCTAGCTATCGGAGTGAGGGACAGCATGCAACGGGTAGCAGCGTCGACGATCGAGAGCCAAGCAGACGCGCTAGTGGAGATGAGCTGAGCTAGGTAGCTAGAGAGGACAGCAGCATACAGGACACAAGTCAGGAGACCTGTGGATCGGATTGGACTGGATGGACCCAGTGCAAGCCAAGCCAGCCAAGGAATTGAAAGGAAAGCTAGCCTTTTCGGTCGTCTCCAGGTGGGGGGGAGAGAGAGAGAGAGAGAGAGAGAGAGAGAGGGTGAGGCTGGGAATGACTCGAGCCTGTGAACGGGAGGCGCCGGCACCGGACCCTATTCCATGGCATCGGTCTCGGTGCGGTGCGGACGTCTGGAGACCAGCGAAGAGCAGGGCGTTTCCTGACGGCGACGCTGCAACCATTCCTCTACACTCACTCGCTCACTCTGCAACTGCAAGGCAAGCAAGCAGAGTGTGAGCAGCACAGCATGCATCTTGTGCGCTCAAAAGCAAAGCAGAGAGCTTCAGCCTTCACCTGTGTGGTGTGGTGGCTGGCCGTCTCCTGATCGACGTGAGTGTCTCTCATAGCACTCCCGTGACCGCCACCACCACTCCCTCCGATCCCTTTACATCCATCCTTCGACTCGTTTTCATATATGGACACCTGTATGTTGTTTGCATCCTTCTAATAATCATAAACACTGCTCATCTGTGGTAGTCAAAGAAAGAGAGAGAGAGAGTTGCTGGCTGATGCTGCGCCACCGAATTCAGATATGTTCGACATGCCTTTTGGGATGTGGCATGTGTTGTATTCTACTACCAGTGTGTGTGTGGGCTTGCTTAGTTGAGTGGCGCTGCCTGCGTCGCCAACCTGTGGCCTCTGCCTGCCTACCTCATCCATCTCACTCGCCACTAGCCTTGCACCTTTCCTTTCTTTTTGTTTTTTTTTCCTCCCATGTTAGTTAACATCTGTAAGGATCGTGACTGTTGCGTTTGTTGTTTCTGGACACGTACGTAATCTCTCCAACATCACACACACATGTGCTTCAGCATTTATCTGTCTCTGTCCAAATTCTTCCAGGCCGTCAACCATCGATTTCTTAGATAAGAAGAACCGCGAGGAGAGGAGGAACCTCGTTTGGGCCATTCCAGCTCACCCACAGATAGGCCCAACGTGATGGCCCACCCACCCAAATGCCCCCCTAATCCCCCTGCTCCTCGAATCCTCCCAAAATATTCCCTTCGATTCGGTGCGGAGCGGAGCGGAACCCGGATGCTCCTCCACGCCCTCCCGCGGCCGCGGCGCCGCCGGCTTTCGCGGAGAAGAACAGGTAACGGAGCGGCTGCCGACCACGCTTGCGTGCCCCAGATTTACGCCACGGCTTTAGGGTTTCACCTTCGATTTCGTTTCGCTGCTCTGGGGTCTCGATCTATGGATTACGAGCTCCGATGATCTAGGGTTCCGTCGGGGGCGGATTGCGTCGTTTTCGGTACTATTAGCCGCACCGTGTCACGTCTCGTCACACGCCATTCCTCCAAAATTACGGGATAATTGGCTGTGCGTTTGTTGCTTACACCACCTCCTTTATTCACGCACGGGTTGCCCAGATCTCGACTCACCAAGCACAAACCTCGATAGATAGGGTTTGATGTCTAGTCCTGCGTCATGCTGAGCAAACAATTGTGCATTTTGATTTGTGAGATGTGCTCCATTTTCTAGCTAGTGAATCACGAAGCATCAGTGTTCTTGTATGCCATGACTTCATACAACTGTTTGCACTATTATTGTTTGCATATGTTTTGAACTCCAGCAGCCCATAATTTAGAACATCAATCATTCGTTGCTCATAATTCTCCCAAAGTTCCCTTGCTATTCTAACACTGTAGGCTGTGTGGATGTCTTGTATTCTTTATTGCCGCTTCCTCTACAGGTAACATATTAATCATCCTGGATGCATTCTACTATTTGTGCAAACATTGGTAACCTAGAAACATAAAGTGGTTATGGAAATGACTGAGCTCATCGATGTGGCATGAAGTAGAATTCGAGGCAGTTCTCTCTGATTGTAGTCTAGCGCTATGATGGGTTGCAATTTAAAGTTTACTGCTTGATCGCATTTTTGACTGCTAGTAATTCCGCACTTTGCCGTAGTTGAATTATTTACTCGGAGCAGGAAACTATGATGAATGTTATTGTGTAGTGGACTTAGTGTATGTGTCTCACTGTTCTAAATGTCCAATGCTGAGTGAAACTGTGCACAATGTTGAACGGAGCCATGAAAATAGTTTTAGAGAACCAACTAACATTTCTTTGATATTACCATAGCACTAGAAAATAATATGCCATCTATCATCACATGACCAGCTAGTATCATGCCTAGTATAGACCAGAATTGGTAACATCTGAGGTCTGAAACCGGCCAAAACTTTAAAAGCAATCCTGAATAATTTGTAAACTTTTATGCTCGGAATTTATCTACCTACAATCCATTTATACTCCAGAATCCTATCGAGAAAACCCCCAAACCCCTGCCCCACCCTTACACAGAGGCACCATAGCCCGTGTGAGACGATCAACGACCTGGGCTGGGCCTTAGACCTATGCTTTGGTGTGGGACGGACGAGGGGATTTTTTTTTTTAACCCTAGCCTGAAATTCACTCCCACGGGGAGTCGAACCCAAGACCTGAGGAGTGATACTAGAGCCACCTAACCAATTCAGCGAGAGGCCCGTTCGCAGTGCATAATGGATATAAAGCCATGGTTTCATATGGAAGGTAGAATGGTGCTCAGCTATAAACATTTCCTTGAGGATTTTTTATTTAATACACTAACATATGTAGCATTTCTAAGGCTGACAAACTATCATGATATATAAGTTAAGCTCAATTAACACAGGTATAAGTTGGAGCTCTTTTTATACCTTACAAATATTTTTATACATCCTCTTGAGTTATTATTACTTGTCATTGTCTTAACTACTGTTAAGACGTGTTCTTAGGGGCCATATGGTACTGGACGAGTTAATGTGTTATGATGAATCCTAAATTGATATTTCTTTCCCGATTTTTAACTTGGTATAGGATGGATATTTGATATACTGTAGTTGTACAACATATCCTTCACTAGCTGATACGTTCTGGTAGCTCAGAAAAGTTAGTGATGTAGTGCATTATGCATATCATGAACATGTGATTATTTTTAGTGAATTTACTCGCACAAAAATGCAAGTCTGAAACATGCTCTTTTTTATTTTTAATTTAAGATTACCATTAACTGTTCATATTTCTTAAGAAATACTACGTTATATCATATTTGCTCGTACTGCCATATAGCCATAGTATCTGAGAGGCGCATTGTATTCTTGTCCTTGTGAGGCGAAACACTGTCTATTTAACATGGGATATGAACTACATAGCAGTATTATTGTTACATCCGGAATGTGTATCATATTACCATTCATGAGCTGCATCATGGTGTGTTATGCAATTACATCTGTTGGCTCGCTTTGCACTTGTTTAATCAAACACTGCCTGTTAATTTTGGTTACTTGGCTTCCCCAGATATCTCCAGCTAAGTGCTGAATACCTATAATTTGTGGCGGTTGCCTGCTTGGGCTCAGCTGTAAGTAACATTGTCTTGCACTGTGTTGGAAAAAGGATGAATTGCTTCCATCGTGCAATTCTCTGAACAAACCGAGAAGGTGAACAAGGTATGAGATGACCATTCTTGAAGGTAATAATTAGTGATATTCCTCTCCTTGCATCTAGCTTATTTTCTACTATCCTAGTTCACCGTAAAATAACTTCTACTCAATAACAGGAATCAACTTCACTTTTATGTTCAACTTGATGCAAACTTTGCTGAATTGTTGAATACTTCCAAATGGATGATATCTGTTGCAGAATCTAGCATCCTCTTGTGAATTTTGCCTGTTTAAAGAGTATTTATTTCTACACAATGGAAAAGGAGAACCTCTTCAGTGTAGGACACTTAGAACAAGGTGAAAAAGAAAAAAAAAAAACTCTATCAAAGATCCAACTGAACCTCATTCCTGCAATCCTGTGTTGCAGATAAGCTGTCATCAAGAATATGGACGAGGTGAATCAGTTGTCAGGTGAGTTTCTTGAAGCTGATATTCCTGTCCTTGCACTAGTTTACTTTCTACTGTGCTAGTCCAGGCTGTTACACATGAAGTATTTAAAATAACTTGTGCTCTGTAAATAGAAAACATATATGCTAAAAAATTCAGTTCTAGTCCAGCTTGATGTACTTTGCTCCGTTGTCCGATCCGTTTCCGAAGTGGTGTGGGCAGGTTCATATTGCTAAATCCAGCATTCATTTGTGAACTAAATGTTTAAAGAGGCTTAAAAGATGGAATAATTCAAAAAAATCAAATGATTTGAATATGTCATGAGTTGACACAAATTAGTGAAAACCTGTTATGATTCGAGGTGTGGGATGGGCTTGTTTCAAACCTCATCAGGTTGCTGGCAGTCACCAAATTCTCAATGTGGTCTCCAAGAGTTCATACTGTTTTAAATGAAACAGAATAAAGGTGACAACTACTTTAGGTCCTAAGGTAACCATTCAAAACTTGTTACACTTTAACTTGGTGAATTCTTACTTTCTTAGTATGACGATATGCAAAGTTTAATAGCTATGATAAAGGAATCGAAGTGGAGTTGTGGGGCCTAGGTTATGCCCATGCAAAACATAAGAAATAGCCGTGTTAATGGCCGCTTTCCTAATCAAAAGATAGGAGCGCGCCCCTTGCTGCACTCAAGCATTAATCTTCAAGATGTTCTTTACTGTTGTTTGTTTCTTTTAATAGTTCATCGTTGGTTATGTTTTCCTTATCTTACATAACATTTAGAACCCACCTAATCTATCTTTCTTCTCTCAACAAGCATGAAGCATTGCCTTATATGAACACACTGGGTTTGCAAATGACTATCGAGTATTCGCATATGTTATGGATGTTTGGATGCTCTTTTGACAAAATATTGCTGATGTTGTATGCAGCGAAGAAATACAAGTTCAGAACGAACAGGCTGCTCTGGGAATGATGCCCCGACAATAACATGCTTCACTTTTATTTGGCTTCATTGTGCCAATCTTTTTATTGTATTGGTAGGTTTATGAAATTGTATTAACCGGACTTTTGACGTGGTTAACGATATTGCAGCGTCAACCAGCCGGCGGGGGATACCGCAAAGTCTGACTGATTTGATTCATTGGCTCATTAGTGCGTACTCGCAATTTACGTGTTTGTCAGCGTAATTTTACTGAAATCACTTAGTTCATTAGGCCTGCGTATTTATTGAAGCGAGAAAGTATGTGGGCCAATAAGCATGTATAGCAAGATTATGGGCCTTAACACTTGGGCTTCACCTGGCGACGATAGGCCTCACTGTCGGTGTATGGGCTCTCAGCTCCTTATGCGCTTCTGCACGAAATCAGGGGCCTTAGTGGGCCGTAACTGATGTATTGGGCCGCCCGTGGGCTGAAATTTGAAAAAAAAAATGGGCCGTAACTAATATAGTTTGGGCAGCCCGTGGGTCGAAATTTGAAAAATGGGCTCAGGTTGTCCGTAAATATATATTGGGCCTTCCGAGGGCCGGAATTTGGAAAGTTTAGTTCTTCGTGGGCCGACATCAGTTTCGTGGCCTCTGGTAGGCCGAATGTATGTTTTTGGGCCTCGCGTGGGCTAATTTGAGATATTGAGGCGTGCCTGGGCTGAAAATTAAGATGTCGGCGCGGCGTTAATCGGACCAGGGTTTGGGTTCGCGAGGCCGATGTTTGGGTTTGATCTTGCTGTCCTTTCTCGACGGCGAAGTTTCTTCACCAATACTAGTTGCATAGTTGATGGGTTGCAACTGACAGCAGAAGGCACTAAAATTTGCAGCGAGGCAACACCAGGACAAGGTGTGCGGATTCACGCTCTGCTAGTGGTGAAACTGAATCAAGCTTTTCAACATGCATGATTATCCGACAATAAATATACAGTAAACAATTCAGGATCTCTAACAACATGCCTAGGTAATCAGAAAATGATGAAGCAAAAACTATCAGAAAATATTAAGCACATCTTACGTATCTACTCCGTCACTTCCATATGGGCGGCAACCTAAATACTTATAGTTGGCAGCATGTATCCCAATACAGAACTAACTTTTGACAGGAGGGAGCAGTTCATTTCTAGCTATATACTGCATTTAGCATTTTTATAACTCACCATTTACTCTCAGTTTTAAAACATCAAGAAACTAAAGAAATAAATATTGGTACACGCAAACTTTTAGATGACTTAAATCTAAACAGGTTAATCGGAACTAAACAATCAAATATTGACACAGCTCTTCGAAGTCAAAAATAAGAGTTGCCAAGTCCCCGGGCATGCATATATACCACTAAAATTGCATAATGAAATAAAATTATCCTTGCCACCGCTAGAAAGAGAAATTATTGCTGTCTCACAGGTATGTGCATCAGAATTATGTTGTGAAACGGACTAACGGGGCGAGTGCAACCCAAATCAAGGGAGTGAGCGCACAATATAGTTTTCTGACTAAGAAAAATCATGTGGGAAGAAAATGTAATGCTTCAGTTCTAACACTAACAATGGTCTTTTTAGTTGCTTTAAGAATCTTTGACCAGGAAAAATTTTGTGCCTTGTCCTACCATGGTTTCAAAGGGAAACAAACCATTTCATAATTCAAACCTGAAACCATAAAAAGGTAAGACAACAAAACAAATGCTCGGAAAGATGCAAAAGATAGTTGATGCTCTGGGTGGAAAACTTACAGGGAATCAAGCCACTTCAACTTCTTTCGATGGCCTTCTTTAGGCTAGCATGGAGCTTCCAGAGATCAAAAACAATGAAAGAGTCAGGGAAATGAAGGAGAAAATAAGCCCAAAGAAATACATAAGTTCTTTTCTGAACCAACAATAGCAAACAAAATTACTATTCCTTGAAAATATATTATATTCAATGCGCAAGAGCCAAGTAACTAATAACCATGGACACAAACTAGCAGCAGTTCAAAATATAAACAAAAACCAAAATTAGCTAGCATATAATGCAAATGAATTATATTCGATAGGGAGGCAACATGCCAGAACCTTGAGGGGCACATGCCTTTCATCACTTGCATGTTTCCCTCCATGACTTGGTGTTGCTTATCACTACAATTTCTCTTAGAAAGGGGCTATCCATTCCATAATAATATGGATAGGGTTAATTGCTTCACACTAAACCAATAATAAAATATTAACTATCAGATTAACACAACCTGAACCAGATGATTTGAAAGGCAAATGATAACAAGACAAGAAAGGCCCAAACTCCCTCAAAAGCAAACTCCTTAGCCTTTGGTGCCTATAGTAAAGGGAACTATCTAATATCCAGCATCCATTAAAATACAGATAACCAGTATCGACATGTTGCTGCATCGGCATGACATGTTTTAGTAAACTTTAATTTGCTCAATGTTCTGAAATTATAAAGTCGGCTGCCTCATCTGATGTGTATTATGTAGAGAAAACAAAGACAAAATTAGAATGTCATTATCCGTGTACTGACTATGAAGATTATATGCCCAGCACCCTTAACAAAAGGCCCATCATTCCTTGAAAATCAAAGTAAAACATGAAACAGTTTCACCATATTTTCTCAAAATAGCAAAGGATCTAAAATCTGGATGTAGGAACTCTAAATCAAAAAAGTAGAAATGGGATGGGCATAATGAAGTTGGCATCACAAACATTTGGTATGTATCTGTTGAGAGTTGAGACTACCTTCTAGGGCTTGAGCAGGGTCAGGGTATGGCGTGGGGAAGCGGAGAACAAGGGGAGCAAGGTAGCAAAGGGACAGGCGTTGTTGCATTCTAGGGTTTTCTCTCGAGCGGTGCAGCACGATGCTGTAAAAGTAGGTCAGGGATGGAAGGTTAAAGGAGGGTATTGCGTACCGCGGTACCGAATTAGTCGTCACCTAGTAGGCAGGTCTCTGTCCCCGGTGACCATGAAGTACCAAAGTCTGGCCCTTCTTCTGTTCATCGGCGCAGCCGCCAATGTCCCTACTCCCTCGTACCCATGGCATGCTGAGTGGATCTGGCCAGCATGCATGGGGCAACGCTTTAGCCTCACCATCATGATAGGGGGAGTGGGGAGGACGAGGGCGATGCGCGGGAGTGGAGGGCTAGGGAGAGAGCATTGCTACCATGCTCGCTCGGGTCGGAGTGACTGGGATCTGTGAATTCAAGAAGATGTTGACATAGGCTGATGGGCATCGGCTTGTGCTAATTATCATCGCTGCGAAAGAATCGACTTGTGGCCCATTTGGTGCTAGTAGTTAGTTACTTCTAGCCCAGTACTCTGAAAATATAGCCAGGAGTTACATCATGATAATAATTATAAAAAAATGCTGCAGCAAGTAAAGAACAAGGGAGTGTAGATAAAGATGTGGAGTACTAAAATCATACCAGTTAGGGCCTGCCCTAAGCCAACAAGTTTGTAGAGACAAGGATGAAGAAAAACTTCATAGGAACAGCACTTGCACATCAGTCAGGCTATTGATGATGGTTTTGTCCTGAAAGCAGTCGCAAAGTGACAAATCACTGAAAATCGACAGCAAAATGAATGGTAGAGCATAATAACCTTAGCTTCTTAATAGTCAGTTACAGTCACAAAGGAAGAGCTTACGCATCATGATCATATTTGATATATTAAAATTTCCACACAGGAAAAGGCTAACCTGCAGTCCTGCACCGGCCAATCCACGTTTCGGCTGTGTTATCCCTGGTTCATAAGAATGCTGGATTCATGGGCAGGGGTCCTTGAACTAGAGACAGCACCTTCAGCGCAATATCCTGTAGGAATGACTGAACTGTCAGAATATACGCATAATGGACTAATGGAAACATTGGTGATATGAAATGACACAGGATGTTGCAATAACCCACAACGGATACATTTATACAAGGGTCTCTTGATAGATATATTTTCTGAAATCCAAGGAACATGTTTTCTTTTCTTTTAATTCTTCCACGGCTCCCTTTTCTGAAAGTTTATCAGAGATCTAAGATCTTAGAATGTTTCTAGTTGGTTGTTGCACTAGACATATATGTAAGAAAAGGGCAACCAGAAACCCTTATTGGCACCATTTGCTGAGCCACAAGTCCGAATTATGATAATACAGATAATAGGATGTTCTACCGTCAACGCAGTGGATATAAATTATCGTGATAACTACAATTCCAAAGAAACATGTGCATAAGATCCGCGATAACTACAACTATGAAGAAACATATGCATAAGATCTTATATGGACATGAATCTACACTCAATTATTAGTTCTGACCATCTTTGTATTAAAAGTTCCCCCATCAGATGAGGCAAGATTCACACTAACATGAAACCTCTACACACAGGAGTTGAGGACTTGTTTAAGGTGAGAAAAGCACTCAGCCACTAATATGACCAGTTTTAGTAAGTTAGAAGTTTGTTTCGACTAAAGAGGGTGGCGTACTATTTTCCACTCCATTTCCTTGGTGTATTAGACAATAATTTCAACTCCAAAGTTTGGCATTGTGTTACTGTCCTGATTCCTCATGATAATAATCCTCCTAACATGCAAGTGAGTGGTACAGAAAATTATTCAATACAGTAACACTGCTCTCAACTCTTTTTCTAATCCCACAAAGGTCACCTTTATAATCAAACATGTCAAGCAGCAGCTTGATTAAATTCAATACTTTTGAGATACAAGAAATCGATTACCTCAACTTTAAGGAAGTGCAAGCAGTCAATGAGCTGTTTACCAGAAAGTATATGACTGACATGACATTAGGCGATTTATAAGTATGTAGAAAGTCACCAAGCAACGCAAAGTTGAAACCTGCATAAATTCAAGAAACATATATTTAATTTTCTTGATAAGGGTAAGCAATTGCATAACTAAAGAAAAAGAATGCAGAAGTGTAGCTACTTAAAGAAGCATACCCCCGAAACTGAGTATTCTAGCCAAGAAATCCAGCAAGAACTGTCTTTGCAGCCACCTAGAGTGTGGGTGCAAAGAAAACTACAGTGTAAATCATCCTTCAACCTCGTATCTATTTAGTTGATTGCAAATGTGCTTAAGTCCATTATCCCTGAGTGACAGACTGCTCAACGACTCTGTCCAGATGGAGTATAGCACAACATGTATACGCATTCCATTATCCCTGAGTGACAAACTGCTCAACGACTCTGTCCAGATGGAGTATACCACAACAAGTATATGCATTGGGTTTCAGCTTGTTAGCCAGTATAAGTCAGGACATCAAGCTGTTCTTCTTGAGCATTGACTTATCTTTTTTCCCAAATTAACTATATCTACTAGAAACTCTTTATGCAGCGGACAGCAGGTTTGGCCGTGCAGGAAGACACTGCAATAATTAGAACCCCTGACTGCAGCTGTGATCGTAGTGAGAACCATATTCATTAGACCATATATCCTCGGCTGGTATTATATTGACACTTCATTTTTCTTAATCTTTAAAAAAGGTCTTCAGTAGACGTCGAGCTTCCCAAGTCATCCCTGGCTTTGAAAATGCTCTGGATATAAAACTAAGAGTGCCTTTAGATGGGCTAAATCCTCTCTCTTTCATATCTTTGAAAAGTTTTCTCACTTCAGTTCCATTTCTAAGCTTTGACCATCCATTCAAAAGGATGTCATAAGTTGAGGATGTATGTAAAACTCCTCTCCTTTTCATTTCATTGAACAACTCTTTAGCTTGATTCATCATCCCAGCTTTGGCAAAGTCACTTATCATTGAATTGTATGTGCTTGCTTTGGGAATAAAACCTTTACTCACCATCTCACAATACAGCCTCAGTGCTTCAACTTTGTTGCTCTTCTTTGCATATCCTGTCACCAGTATATCATAGGTGAGATTATTGGGTTCAAGGCCCATCTTGTTCATCTCACTGAGAACAGTATCCGCTTCTCCAATTCTTCCAGTGGACTCAAGACCACCGAGAAGTGTGTTGAAAGTAGCTATATTTGGTGACACCCCTTGACGAAGCATCTGAGCATACATGGCAAATGCATTATCTAGATGGTCACTCTTACAATGGCCGAGAATGAGAGCATTTAATGTGATAGTATCTGGTGCAATTCCTCTCCCCAACATTTCAGCCAAAACAACTGTAGCTTTCCTGGTCATTCCATGACAACAGAAAGCATGCACAAGTGTATTATAGACAACGATGTCAGCATGAAGACCAGCATTTATCATCCATTCATGAATTTCCAAAATCGCATCCAATCTCCTGCTTCCAGAACATGCTTGCAGCACCCTTCGATGGGTCAGAGAGGTTGGAGTGAATCCAGCAGAAGCCATCTCACTAAGCAAATATTTTGCCTTCTCCACAGCCCCAGCCTCAAGAAGGCCCACAACAAGTGTAGTATATGTGATGGGATTAGGCTTTATAGAACTCCGCTTCATTTCATCCAGTAGCTTTAGAGCTTTGGAGGTCTTTCCTTCCCGGCACTGTGCAGCGATCAGAGTGTTATATGTTGCTTGATCAGGTTCTATGCCCGCATTTCTCATTTCTTTCAAAAAAGATTTTGCTTCATTGAACTTGCCAAGCATGCAAAGGGAATTGATAAACACATTATAGACAACAGCATCAGGTGGCAGGTTTCTCTCCATCAACTCCTGACCAACCTTAAAAGCAGCTGGCATATTTCCTGTTTTAAAAAGCCCGTCAATTAAGGTGGTATAATTTACACAGTCTAGCAACAGACCACGTTCACCCATATCTTTAAATAGTGCTTCAGCATCCTCTACATTCCCATTCTTTCTCAGACCATTTACCAGTGAGTCAACAACAAAGTTATTTGGTTCAACACCATCATGCAACATATTACGGTACATATCAAGAGCTGCTTCTTGCCCCTGGCACTTGAAGAACCCATCAATAAGTATTCCGTAGGTCACAACATTAGGAGCAATCCCAATGCCCTTCATCTTCCTCATATAATCAGCTGCTTTACTGAGGCATCCCCTTTTAACAAGACCGCTGAGGATTGATGAGAATGTAACAACATTTGGGCTAACAGATTTCTCCTCCATTTGCAACAGCACCTGCTCTGCCCCATCAACGTTGCCTGTTCTGCAGTGTGCGTCAATCAGTACAGTGTAAGTAACACAATTGGGAGTGAGATTATCCAATAGAGCATGCTGAAGCATGTCTTTCACTTCCTCAATCTTCCCTTCCTTACCTAGACAGTCCATCAGAGCTGTATACATGACCAGATCAATGACCACACCTCTTGAAGCCATCTCTCCCAATAGACCAAGAGACTCTTTGACCCTCCGCACTTTGACTAATGAATCAATAAGTGTACAATACGTCACATGGTTCGGTGCAGCTCCAATCTTGTCCATCTCCCGGAAAAGTGCATATGCCTCTGAGAACCGGCCATCCCTGCAGAGCCCATCGATAAGAGCACTAAGTGTGACCACATCCGGCAGCACACCAAACCTCACCATTCCCTCGTACAAATTGAGCGCCTCCTCGATCCCCTTCCTCTTACAATACTCCCCAATGATCGCAGTGTATGTCACCACATTCGGCTCCACCCCGTCCGCCTTCATTGCCTCCACTACGTCCCATGCAGCATCAACATCACTGGAGTGGCAAAACCCAGCAACTAAGCTATTATACCCCACGACATCAAGCACCACCCCTTGTGTCCTCATCCTCTGTGCCACAGCCAATGCTGCGGCCATGTCCTGGACTTTACAATACCCATCAATGAGAGCGTTCCATCCCACCACATCTAAGCTGTCGATTCCTCGGCCTCCTACCAGCATCTCAGCCAATCTCGCGGCCTCGTCCACCAGGCCGGCCCTACACAACCCCACGAGCACCGTGTTCACGGTGACCCCATCGAAGGGCACGCCCCGCTTGCACATCTCGGCGAGCAAGGTCGGAGCGAGGTTGCCGTGGCCCTGCTCGGAGAGGCCAGCGAGGAAGATGTTGTAGCTAACGGTATCGGGCGCAACCTGCGAGTGGGGTCTGGAGCAGGAACGGAGGAGGCTGAGCGCGGGGCGGAGCAAGCGGAGGTTGCAGTAGGAGAGGACGATCGAGTTGAGGGTGCGGGAGTCACCTGGAACGGGGCGGAAGCGGACGGCGGCGGCGGCGAGGCCCGAGGAGGCAAGGGCGGGGATGAGGCGACGGAGGATGCGAGCGGGAGGGGAGGCGGGGAGTGAGGAGACGATGTGGGAGGCGGCGGAGAGGCGGCCGGCGCGGAGGAGGGCGAGCGCGAAAGAGCAAAGGAAAGAGGCGTGGAGGGTGGGGGTTAGGGTTTGAGGAGAGGCCACCGCCATGGGAGGAGGGGGAGGAGCGGGCCAGCGCCCGTCGGCGATGAGAAGGGGAATGAAAAGGAAGGGGAGGCGCGGAGCGTGTCGGAGGAAAGGAATACGAGGCCGCCGGCAAGGACAAAGCCCGTTGGGCCTGTGTGTGCGAAGCTGATGGGTTTGGTAGAGGATTCTAGATGTGAGCCCGATACTGCATGTACTAGCCGGCAAAATATCAATATACCTTGGGTTCAACTCCGTTGGGCCTGTGTTTTAACGCCACCGACACGAAGTACTTGAAAAGTGTTCAACTCCATTGATAAAAAAAAAAAAAAAGTGTTCAACTCCGCGCCACGTGCCGAGCCGATGGCTGTGAAATCGAACAAAATTTTCAAAAAGGTGTGGCACGAGATAGATCGTCATCATGTATACTATAGAATACTTTTTCTACAAGGTCTTCTAGCCACTTTTTTTTTTGCAGAAAGTGGGCAGTCAAGATTCTAACTTTTTTCCATTAAAAAAAAAGTCTCTGACTGTATTGAGAGTACGTGGTAGATGGTAGTAGTAAAACTGGTCGGGAAAGGCACTTTTGTATTTGTGACAAATGAAAAGGCACTATATTAGTAGCAGCTAACTAGGTGAACAGAATTAAGCACGTTGACATTGTGGACGGGAGGAAATGAAATGTGCAATTCGTGTGACATCCACCCGTCCCGTCGGTGAATCAAGTCATCAATAAGTGGCTACCAGGGGCGGAGCCGGGGCCTGGGCGTGCTGCAGCACGGATCCAGCCTAATTTATTCCATATAAATTTTATATTAATTGAACCCAAAGTAATATTATTTAGCATATAATTTTGATCAGTTTAGCACTTATTCATTGGTTAAGCCCGGACTGGACAGCCTTTCTCGCTCCGCCCCTAGTAGCTACTGCTACCTATCCAGAATCGATCTGCCCGTCGTTTCCAAAAAGGGGAAGCCATTGTTGCTGACAAATACAAAAGGCAAGTAAGAATGGCCATCATATTACAGCAGTGTCTGTGTGTGAGCGTGTGTGTTAATTAGGAAACACGTGCGCTCATCCGTAACACACACGTGCTTCCCTTTGAATGATGTGTTGCCATTGTACGTAACGTATTCGAATGATGGTGATGATCGATCGATATGCATGCTTATACCTACCGTGAAAATGAGTAGCAACAGGTGCGGTGGTACGTACGTGTAGGCAGTGATCATGCAGAGGCACGCGCTATCTGTATGATCGACACAATAATGAGCGTGCACCTTGATTTTGTTTTCTTTTTCCTTACTTTTTGACGGGCATGCATTATTCCTAGCGTGCACATAAGGAAGTAGCTTGGACAACGTTTGACGGTGGGTGGATGCATAAGCATAACGGCGCGTGCATCAATTAATAATTATTTGGTGTGCAACTCTTGTCCAGCAGCAGCTCATCAACTCTTGGTGTGCAGTGCAATGCAATGCAAGCTCCGTCCATCCAGTCAAAGAAAAAAACAAAAAGGGGTCAGCAGAGAGCGGACGGCGGCGGGCGGGTGGACGTTAATAACGTTTGCTTTGGTGGGACCTCCTCTCCTCCGGCCAGACAGAGAGATTCCCCTGACCGGCGACTCATCGGGAGGCGGCCACGTGTTCCACCAGCCTCGCGCCGTTATATCCTCTGTCCTGTTGCGGCGGCGGCCCGGGGAGGTCGGTACGGACGACCATCCCTTCCCTTCCCTGCCTGCCGCCCTGATTGATTTCCTTCCCTTTCCCCTTCCCCTTTGTGATCAATGGATACCATCGCCATCATCATCGTATCGTATCCAGGAGGAGTCATCGTTTCGTTGACCAGCCCATGTCTCCGTCCTTACTCGTCAGCCAGCACCAGCAGCGCGCCTTGACCTTGCTAGTTTAGTATTACCACCAGGCTGCCAGCAAATAAAACACACCACATTAACCTAGCTAGGTAGCTAATAATTGCTGGGACAAGTTAATTATTATATATTGTACTACAAGCAAGCTAATAAGAAGTATGGCAAAATGCATCCACTGATTAATTCGCAACTTGCTGGTTATATTTTACTAATTCGTGGCTCCTCTCTCTCTCTCTATATATGAAAAATATATTCTACACGTGCTTATAACTACTTCTACGTATATATCTTATAATGTAGGATGTATCTGACCCAATGAAAGGTATGTACGAGGTGTATTGATCATACTAGACCATCTGTCATGGTATATACGTAGATTATGTGGACATACTCAATTTTATATACTAGTACCAAGGTATAATAATATATATTTAAAAAATAGGGATGCATTTAAAATTTTTCGTATATAAGTATCTTAGAATAAATATATAAATATATGTATGTGAACATACGTATAATGGTATACTGATGGTGAGAGTAGCTATGCGCGTATATATATAACAAGTTTTATCTAGGCTCGGGGAAGCCCGACGTCTTCCGCCGCGACCGGATGCCCATGTTCGGCAGGGGGCTCGTCATGGCCGAGGGCGACAAGTGGGCGCGCCACCGCAACATCATCGCGCCCGCATTCTCCGCCACCAACCTCAACCACATGATCGGGGTCATGCAGCGGACCACCGCCGGGATGCTCGCGCGCTGGGCCGACGCCGTGGCCGCCGCCAGAGCGTCATCGACGTCGAGGCCGGCATCGTCCGGAACGCAGCCGAGAGTAGTGTGAACACACAGTACTGTGAATTAAAGGAATGGAGGCGTATATACATTTATATATATCCATCCACCCGGCCGTATATATGCTACGTACCTGCAGCATGACGTGTTTGATACTAATTCCGGCAAGGAGGAGAGTAGTACGTGTGAACAGACAATACACAATAGTACTGGTCAGATGGAATATGTTGGCCAATCGTTGATCCCTACCCTCCGAAGACCGTATGTATCTATGTGTGTGTGTATATATATGGTCGTCGTCTTTACTTTTATTCAGCCGAATTTTTTGCGGCGGATATGATATGATGATACTAGTAGATCGACTAGACTTTGTGGACGGTGAGCGGCGGCATGCAGCATAAGCTCGCCCGTAACGGAATGGACGGCACTCGCGGACGGTGTCCAATCGGTCGCATCGCATAGCTAGATAGGCTCCTCCACCCATCCAACAAAAAGCGTATAGAAAAAAAATCGTTCTACGCGTGCTCGTAACTACTCCTCTCATGATGTAGAGCATATCTGACCCAACGAAAGATACGTACGAGATGTATATAATCATATTAGACCATCTGTGATGGTATATACTTTAAGTATATAACCATACATGGAGCATATGGACACACTTATTTTTATATACTACTAATATATAATCATGATATATTTAAAAAATAGGGATGCTTTTGAATTTTTCGTTACATATACCTTTGAAGTATCTTAGAATTAGAATATAAACATACGCAAAGTGATAAATAATTTCGTGGACATACGCATGGTGGTATACTGATAACGAGAGTAGTTACAGGTGAGTGTAGATAAAACTTAATATATACTTTCTTTTTCTAGCTATACTACACCGCGCAGATAGCTGCTACCCACCTTATCATAAATGAATGAATTATATATATGAACGCTAGAAATAAAGTTGCTCCACGTAACAAACTAGCTAATGGATCCGTCTAATATGCACGTAGATCCAAATTGTGTATACTTTTTATAATTTTAGGCTCCGTTTGAATCTAAGTGCTAATATGTGAAAATGCTAAACTTTAGCACTAACTTAACCAAACGGAAATACTAATGGGGTGGGCTAAACTTTAGCCAAGACTTAAAAACTTTAGCATGTCAATAAGTGCTAATATGTACTAAAGTTTAGCACTTAACTTTATCTCCTCCAAACATGCTCTTATTAGACATTTGTATGCATGGAGTGTAAATAGATTTTTATATTTGTTTTGCTAAATCAGTTAAATTATTTGTTTTCTCATCTCAAACAGAGGTGGGATGTTGATAGATTTGAATTACTAAGTAGTAGCAGAGTCTTTTTGAAAGGATGATGATTATTATTCCTAAGCTAGCTAGCAACTTTACGACTATCTGCACTTAGACCAATCTCAGTAGGGAGTTCATAAAAAGTTTTATGAGCATTAAATTAAATATTGTACCATATCAGTAAATTTACTGACATGGTAAGATAATAATTATGAGAAAAGAGGAGGGGAAATTTCAGAGAGAAGTTTCATCACCATGATACACCTCTAGCACAATTACTAAGTTCTCAGTCTTGGAACAATGCAATGAAACTGTGCACCAACACTGCTCTTAACGGGTTATAGCCCGCGCGTCGCGTGCTGAAAAAAAAAAGAATAAATCAAATCATACTACGATGCAGTGCTAGACAGTACTATACTAGATTAGTAGCAGGCATGCAATTAATTAGAGCACGAGTAGGATTAGATCGATGAGACAGGCGATGCGACGGATCTCGGATGGATCGGAGGTTCATTTCATTCCTTAGCGCGTGCCAGGTGCTGCTGATCTATCGATCGAGAGATTATTAGCGCTAGCTGAGAGTAGTAGTAAGCATCTGGAGATTGTAGTAGGAGGGGCGGCCTAGCTTACCGTTTAGTTAATGGTCATGGGATCGAATTTTGGATGGTTGCGCGCACGACAAGACAGTAGTGCGTCCGTCCACTATTAGCTTAAGCTAGTACTCATAGCTATTCTCACCATCAATATACCATCTTGCTTATGTTCACATATTCATCTACCACTTTGAGTATGTTTATATAATATTTTAAAAAAATTTCAAAAGCATCCCTATTTTTAAATATATATTATTATACCTTAGTACTAGTATATAAAATTAAGTATGTCCACATGCTCTATATATGGTCACATACCCAACGTATATACCATCACAGGTGGTCTAGTATGATCACATACACCTCGTACATACTTTCATTAGTGTTGACGCCAGATTTTGACATGTGTTGAATCGGCGTCATGAAGAGAAGAGACCGACCGATGCGGCAGATTTGAAGGCTACAGTTGGGAATCAGTCGATTGAGGCTACAGTTGGAGATCGACCGATGGGCGATGCAGTCTGCGCCAGCAGTTAGGGAGATGAAGCCATTGGAATCCCAACAGAGGATCCCAGTCAAAAGTGGCCTGACGTTGGTCGAAAGAACGATGCCGACTCGGTCGTGAAGCAATGGAAAGAGTCCGGATTGGACTAGGAGATGGCGGCAGAAGATTCTGCGGGAGCCCGTTTCCTTTAGGAAAATATTATAGATATAGTAGTTTTCTATTTAAATCAAGTTTGTAACAGATCGTAATCGATCAGGAGTCCTAGTCCTAGGGTATAAATAGGAGTCATCAGGGTTTTGTAGGAGATACATCAATCAACCAACAAAACAATCTACTTTTTCATCGTACTTTACTTTCAAGTCGGCGACTTCGCCATTATTTCTTTTTCTTTCACGAGTTCGCACGGATTGGCAGTGCTGCATCGACACGATCTCCGGCCAATTGGTAGGTTCCGCTTATCGAATAACATCTGAGTTTTAACTTCGGGCGCATCGTCGTGGTTTCGTTTGGATTTATTGACCAGTTATCGATATTTACTAGAATTATAGGTTTTACCTGTTGTTCTAGTATTATCACCAATTATCCAGCTTGAGATTGAAACTATCGGCTTTATCATCGTTTTTCCTCGTTCATTATTATACAGCCGATTAGATCAATTTCAAGTGTTGTATCTGTAATAATTGTTTAAGTTGCTCCAGCAGTTTTCTTTGCAATTATTACGTGATTATCGGCTGATCCATAGCCGGTCATCTTCATAGCAAATCGGCCGATTCGCCGATACGCTTTTCGGGACAGATCGGAACCCCAGCCGATCGGGACGCCCGGAATTTAATACGTTTATTTTCTTGTCAATCAACAGGTCAGATTGACTGGCACGCCGCGCAAACCGCACCAGGGCAATAACCGAACAGGAGTTAAGCAGATTCTCCCGGGTCGTGTGTCCGACGCTGAAGGTCATCGGCCGATTCCTGGCTGATTTTTAGCGCCAGCACACTTTTGGCACGCCTGGTGGGACCACCTCAAGATCCAATATGTCAAAGACCACTGAAGTTTCCGAGCACAACATCATTGAGGTCACGGAAGCAGATCTCAAAGACGACCAGAAAGAGGAGCTGGCAAAACATCTAGAGGACTACAAACGGATGTATCTGCAATCTTTCAGTCGTACCAGAAGCGGGGAAGCAATCAAGAAGGCTCCTCTTCCAGTCCCCCGCCATATCACCATCGCTGAGGATTCGGGCAAGATGTCCGATATGATTCAACAGTCCGTCTATCAGGCTTTCATCGACCAATCCTCAGTAATGACCAACACGCGGTGTATAACGCCGTCATCAGTTCTCTGGTCAGCGGAGCAGCTCAGGGATATCAGGGGCCAGCATACGCCCCACCTATTGTATCTCCAGCCAGAAGCTTACCAGGCACGTCCCACTCGGCTCCTCAGCCAATGTCGACGCAGCATGAAGGATACAACACTTCGTTGCCTTCAATGTCTCCAGGGTATAACGGTGCACCATGTTTTCGATCGCAAGCGCCGCTTCAGCCTGTCCAGATTGCTTCTGTGCAATCGCTGCCCTCAAACTCAGTGCCTTGGGGGACACCAGCAACGACAGCTTTTCCCGATCAATCAACCGGACATGGGAGCTATCCGATCCAGGCGCCGTTCCATTCGGCCGTTCGGCCGACGGTCCCTCAGTATCAACCGACCACGTCAGAAATCGGTAGGGGGCAGACGCTGTAGAAGCACTCAGAAGCACGGCGCCGGTGACGATGTACGATGGGGCGGCGGACTCGCTTCACCATCAACTGTCAACTGCTCAGACGGCCACAATGCAACAGAATCAGCCACACGTTTCGATCCATCACCCGGCCGTACCACCGCCAATCCACCAAGATATGCCGGCACCCCGAACAGCTGTTCATCAGCAGCAAGTGGATTGGACGGCAAGAATAGCGGAGGTAATTCAGGACCAATTCGGGTTGAAGCCGAAAGTGCAAATTTATACGTACAAGACGCCATACCCATCGGCCTACGACCTACTGCCGTTTCCCCACCGGTACAAAGTTCCTGACTTTACCAAGTTTTCGGGGCTGGACGACACCTCTACCGTGGAGCACATTAACATATTCATCATCCAGTGCGGGAAAGCCGCCACACAAGATGCTCTGAGGGTGCGCCTGTTCTCATCGTCTCTGTCTGGATCGGCCTTCCAGTGGTTCACTACTTTACCACCCAATTCCATTGTTACTTGGGCCGATCTAGAAAAACAGTTCCATAAGTACTTCTACGCGGGAGTACACGAGATGAAGCTTTCAGATTTGACCATCATCAGGCAGAGGTGCGACGAACCAGTAACTAGATACATACAGAGGTTCAGAGAGGTCAGAAACAAATGCTATACCCTGGCTCTGACCGATGCCCAGTTGGCCGATATCGCTTTCCAAGGCCTCCTGCCACATATCAAGGAGAGGTACGCCTCACAAGAATTTGAAAAGCTTAAGTCAGATCGTTCACCGATTGGCCGGTCAGGAAATACGTCCGTTTGAGCAGCAGAGGAATTTCCAGAAAAAGGTGGCATATTTGGAAGGATCTGAATCCGAGGAAGAGAAAGAAATCGGCCTAGCAGAATGGGTCGAAGGGAAGAAGCCAATATCGTGCCCTTTTGGAAAGAAAGAACCAGAAGCGTTCGGCTTTGACACATCAAAGGCCGATAAAATTTTCGACTTACTGCTCCAGGAAGGGCAGATCAAGCTCTCACCATACCATACCATTCCTTCGGCCGATCAGCTCAAAAAGATGAAGTACAACAAATGGCACAACGCTACATCTCATGACACAAATGAGTGCAAGATCTTCCGTCAGCAGATATAGTCGGCCATTGAGCAAGGAAGACTCAAGTTCAAAATCCCGGCAAAGCCGGGAAAGCTGATGAAGATTGATCAGCATCCTTTCCCGGCTAACATGGTTGACACAGGAAGAAACTCACTTCAAACCAAGGTGCTGACGTCGGAATCGGCTAGAAGAAGCGGCGCCGTTGATCCCAGGAAGCAAGTCACGGTGGACGATGTCAAAGGGAAAAGACGGGCTGAAGACGGGGGCGAAGCATCAGAACGATCACGTAGACCCGTCACTGCCCAATTCTTACTCAGCAAATATCAGCGGCAGCAGGAACGGTCGAGGCACCACGAGAAGATGATACGCCGACACAAGGATCATTGGCGATGTCCGTTCTTCATCCATTGCTGGGAAAACGACCTCAGATTGCCATCAGCCGATAATTGCCCTGAATGCAGCGGATCCAGTCGCGACGATCGCCCGTTCAAAAGATCGCGCTCCAGAGACAGAGGATCAGAGCCGATCAGCAGAAACTGGCGCGAACAAGAAGGTCGGTGCCTTTCAGTGCATGATCGGCTGGGGGGCAGAGTTGACCGGTATGACTGGTCGAAGGGCAGGATCAGCCAACAGAAGCGACTGGGGGGCAGAACCAGCGTACACGAGAAGAAATGGCCGATGCTAGGGTATCAGATGATAACCCTCTAGGAAGGGAACCAGACTGGGAGCACACCAAACTGTCGGCCAAACCAGTAAACCCCAGGTGGTGCCCTGATGGACTGTCTAAATCTCAAAAACGAAGGATCCAATGCCTGCGCCAATGGGAACAACAAGAGGAAGAGCAAAGGCATGCGCTGGATAAGAAGAATGACAGGTCTCGGGTCTGGCGCCCCAAGAGAAACAACAACAAGGAGGGCGACAATCAAGAATAGGCAGCTGATGTCAACATGGTGTTCATATTGCCGATGGAGTTCATGGCGCCCGCTGATCGAGATGAAGCGACAAGGATGGAAGAGCAGATGGCGCAGTTAGTCTTGGAGCCAATGACAGCCACCTTTGAGAAACCGGAAGATGAAAAACGGCAACATCTCAAGGCACTATTTCTCAAAGGACACGTTAACGGACGACCCGTTACCAGGCTGCTAGTGGACGGAGGCGCTGCGGTTAATATCATGCCATATGCCATGTTCCGGAAGTTAGGCAAAAGTGATGAAGACCTGACCAAGATGGACATGATGCTCAAGGACTTCGAAGGCAACGTGTCTTCCGCCCGCGGAGCGCTCTGCGTCGACCTCACCATCGGCAGTAAGACCCTTCCCACCACCTTCTTTATTATTAATGGTAAGGGGTCCTACAACATGTTGCTCGGTTGCGATTGGATACACGCAAATTGCCGCGTCCCGTCTACAATGCACCAATGCCTTGTACAGTGGGTCGGCGATAGTACAAAGATAGTTACCGCCGATTCCACCTACAGTGTTGCGGCGGCCGACACGCAACAATGGAGCTGTGAACACGTCAAGTGTATATCTGGTAGAACTTGGGACACTGATTTCCTGAAAGTGTCTGATTTTGGTCTACAGCCGATCCAAGCAGTCGGCTCTGAAGATTCAGAGTAGATGGATCGGTTCGTCCGAGAAGACGGGAAGCTTGGGCATGGATTCACGTCGGCCGATTCATTGGAGATGGTGGATTTAGGAGATGGTAGCAAGCCAAGGCCGACGTATATTAGTGCTATCTTGGATCCCAGATAAAAATGTAAATTGACAAGTTTGTTAAAAGAATTCAAAGATTGCTTTCCTTGGGAATACCATGAGATGCCTGGTCTAGACCGGTCCATTGTTGAACACCGGTTGCCTATAAAGTCAGGATATCGGCCATATCAGCAGCCCGCACGACATGCAACCCCAAAATTCTACCCGATATAAAGGCCGAGATCACAAGATTGCTTGAAGCAGGATTTATTCGGCAGCGCCGTTACGCCGAATGGATTTCTAATATTGTACCCGTATATAAGAAGAACGGAAAGTTCCGCGTATGCATCGACTTTAGGAACCTAAATCAGGCTACACCAATGGACGGATATCCGATTCCAACGACCCATGTCTTGATAGATGCTGCCGCAGGACATAAAGTCATCAGTTTCATGGATGGTAATGCTGGGTACAGTCAAATATTAATGGCTGAAGAAGATATTTCGAAGACGGCTTTTAGGTGTCCGGGCCACCTCGGTCTATTCGAGTGGGTTGTAATGACCTTTGGGTTAAAGAACGCCGGTGCTACATATCAGCGGGCTATGAATTATATCTTTCACAAGCTCATTGGTGTATCGGTGGAAATTTACATCGACGATGTTGTGGTCAAGTCGAAAGGGCATCAGGAACATCTGGCCGATTTACAAGAAGTATTGGAGTGCACAAGGAAGCATGGGTTGAAAATGAACCCGAACAAGTGTGCATTCGGCGTATCGGCTGGGCAATTCTTAGGGTTCATGGTCCATGAGCGCGGGATAGAGGTTAACCAGAATAAAACTGAGCTGCAGTCCCTCATCGGCAAGGTCAATTTTATTAGAAAATTCATATCCAACCTGTCCGGGCGTATTCAAGCTTTCACTCCTTCGTTGAAATTGAAGCCCGATCAGGAATTCGTGTGGGGAGAAGAACAATTCAGAGCGTTAGAAGATATCAAGCAATATCTAATTTCACCACCGGTGTTAGTCCCGCCACAGCCCGGTAAGCCGTTCGAATTATATTTATCGTGTGACGAACAAGCTATCGGATCGGCGCTGGTACAGGAGTTCGAAGGAAAAGAACGGGTGGTATATTATGTCAGCAGAAGACTCCTGGACGCCGAAACAAGATATTCCCAGGTGGAACGGTTGTGCCTGTGTCTATACTTCTCGTGTACCAAGCTCAGGCACTATTTGTTATCGGCAGAGTGCATAGTAGTATGCAAGGATGATGTGGTAAAATATATGCTATCACTGCCGATTTTGAAAGGACGGATTGGAAAGTGGATCCTGGCTCTGTCAGAGTTTGACTTAAGGTACGAGTCGGCCAAGGATGTCAAGGGTCAAATCATGGCCGATTTCGTGGCTCAACATTGCGGACCGGAAATTACTGTTGTTGAGCTGGTCCCATGGACTCTACACTTCGATGGTTCTTCGTGCGGAGCTAGATCGGGAATCGACATCGTTCTTGTATCGCCTCGGGGGGCAAGCTATGATTTCTCTCTGCCGATAGAAGCATCCGCAACCAACAACCAGGCAGAATACCGAGCCATCCTAAAAGGGATCCAATTTTTAAAGGAAGTCAAAGCTGATGCAGTTGAGATTTTTGAAGATTCCATGCTCATCGTAGATCAATTAACGGGGAAATCTGAATGCAAAGATGATGTCTTAAGGATTTACTATGAAGATTGCCTCCAGCTATTAAAGGAATTCTGGTCTGCGGTAATTGAGCACATTCCCAGAAATTACAATGAAGAGGCCAATAGGCTAGCCCAACACGCGTCCGGATATCGGCCGATTCAAGGGGCCATGATTCTGAAACTTGCGGCCGATGATTGGCGGAAGGAGATTGCCGATTACTTGAAGGACACGTCTCAGAAGGTGGATCGGCGAGTGCGTTTTAAAGCCACGAAATATGTGTTACTTGAAGACGATTTGTTTTACCGGACGATTGATGGAGTTCTTCTCAAATGCCTGGGAACGAAAGAAGCAAAGGTCCTGATGGGGGAAATCCATAAAGGTGTATGCGAAGCCCATCAATCGGCGCACAAGATGAAGTGGATGATCAGAAACAATGGGTATTATTGGCCGACGATTCTCGAAGATTGTTTCAAATATTATAAAGGCTGCCAAGACTGTCAGAAATTTGGCAATGTACAGCGCGCACCAGCTTCGGCTATGAATCCGGTAATCAAGCCGTGGCCGTTCAGAGGTTGGGAAATAGATCTCATCGGGCAGATTCACCCTCCATCAAGCAAAGGGCACAAGTTTATATTAGTAGCCACTGATTATTTTACCAAATGGGTGGAGGCAGTTCCGTTGAAAACCGTGACATCGGCCGATATGATCAATTTCGTTAAGAACCATATTGTTTATCGGTTCGGTATTCCTCAGACTATCACAACTGATCAAGGAACGATGTTCACGTCAGGGGAGTTCGGAGAATTCACCGCCGATATGGGGATTAAACTGCTGAATTCTTCTCCGTAGTATGCTCAAGCCAATGGCCAGGCCGAATCATCCAATAAGGGGATAATCAAGTTGATCAAGAGAAAGATAGAAGAACAACCCCAAAAAGTGGTATATGTCTTTGGCTGAATCTCTATGGGCTTATAGGATGGCTTGCCACGGGGCCACTAAGATATCTCCTTATAAGTTGGTATATGGTCACGAGGCAGTCTTGCCTTGGGAATTAAGAACGGGGTCAAGACGTATATCGCTTCAAGATCAGTTGACGGCCGATGACTATTCCTTCCTCACGAAGGAAGAGCTCGATGATTCGGTGGGTCAGCGATTGAGGGCCTTGATTAGCATCGAAGAAAACAAGAAAAGGGTGGCCAGGTGGTATGACAAGAAAGTCAAGATTAAACAATTCTCCCAGGAAGATTTGGTATGGAAGTTGGTGCTGTCGATAGGGTCTAAGGATCCCAAATTCGGTAAATGGTCGCCCACTTGGGAAGGGCCGTATAGAATCGGCCGATGTGCACCGGGAAATGCATATATACTTGAAACTATCGAAGGGGAAGAATTCGCAAGAGCCTTAAACGGGAGATATCTGAAGAGATACCATTCAAGTATATGGGTAGGTGCATAACTTGCGGTAAGATGCATCAAGACAACGTGGTCAATTCCTATCGCCTTTTGGCTAATAGCCTATGTAAAAATGACATCGCCTTAAGGAGGAGACATTTTGATTTGGTCTGACCGATTCACTATTCGGTGAAAACAGCAGAGTACAAGACCGACGTGGTACAAGTCGCCCTTAGAATAAAAAAGTACCAATATATCTATTGATCACGCTTTTTCTTCATCTCTCGCTCAATCCGCCTAATTTTATCAAAAGGCGGATGCTCTTCTCTTCCAGATCCTCCATGGTGGCTTCAGCCTCGACTTGATGAGGGAGTGGATGGCTCCTGTCAAGAGGTGGTTGGGATGTTCCCGCTGCAGCATCTTCAAGAGCAACTGAGCGAGGGAGTGGATGACACTTTTCAGTTGGCAGTCGCCTGGAGCAGTTAGCGTCTATATGGTCCTAGATTTTCTGGACGTCGACAGGAACATGACCTTTGAGTTCTTCAAAGTGAGCTTTTATCAGATCTATGTCCGCCTGCGATAGTGGTTCGTCTGAATGCATAATTTCAATCGCTCGTTCCAGATTGGGACTAAGGCGTTGCGGCTAAGAAGAAGCAAACAACTACCCAAAGTCAGAGCGATTGAGATGTCAAGGGAAGAAATAGAAGAGGAGAAGGAGGAAGATGAAGAAGACATCTTGATGTCTAGCCTGGGAGGAAAAAGATCAAATTATTGGAGGGGAAGAAGATGGGTAATACAGACGCCTTTGGAAACGATATGGGATCTCGTACTTATAGAAGGAAGGGAGTAAAGAGATGGTAGGATGCGTCCCATCGGAGTAAAAGCGTTCATAAATGAAAAGCTACCAAAGAAGACGGTCCAAGTTCGAATCGGCGCGTCAAAATTAAGAGGGCATTAAATATTTACAGGATTCTTTACAATTCACCCAAGGAGGGCATCAATGGTCGCAATCGCTCGTTGCCTAATCTGATCGGCCGAGTCTAACACTCTTTGGTCGTCATCGGCCGATCCGGGAATTTCTGGCATATGACGATGAAGTTTTATTGCTTCACGGGCCAGGTTATGTCTTTCTTGCTTCAGCTCGGCAATGACAGATGGAAGGTCTTGGAGTTTCTTTTCTTCAGCAGCTATGTCCTTGGTCACCTGCTCCATCTCTTTGGCTAGCTCTGCCCTTCGCTGTTTGAGGCGATCTATGGCGCCGACGATATCTGGACGGGAGTTCTCAAGGAAGTTGATCCGCTGATGCACTTCTTGGGCTCGGTGTTTGTAGGAGTCTTCTTCCTCGCGGGCTTGCGCTAGCTTGGCGCGATCGGCCATATGGCGCAGGGCCCTGAACACTGAAGTCTGCATCGACTCTATGTATGCAGCAGGATCCAGAGTTTCTGTCGCTTCCTCTGGGATTCGGCCTCTGATGTCATTAAGAAGTCGCTGAATCGATGAGGCATCTCCCACTAATCGGCCAATATCATCTTGGAGGGGGGTCCGCATACTCTCGAGCTTGGCACGAACGTCATCAGGAATTGAGCTCGATGTAACTTGGTGTGAAGCGACCTCTTCATCATCAGAAAGGGGAACCGCGAAAGAGAAAAGACTGTTATTAGGAGTGTCTTGTTCCTGAGAAAGAATATGAAAAAGTAAAGATGCGGATTAGCAGACAGTAAGGGGGAATCGGCCGATTTGGGTGATAAGTTTCTTACCTCTTTGAAGCGGATTTCTCTTGCTTGCGCCGGCGGGAGTGCCACCCTCGTCTCAGGAATCGGCGCGATCGGCTTATCAGAAGAGGAAGACTCGACGACTATCAGTGCCCTGCTCGGGCCAGCTTCCTGAAAAGGTATGGGAAACAGATTTTATGAGTATACTGCGAATAATTAAGTCTGATGATATGAGATACCTGCCATACCTCTGTGAGTCTTCCGGCCGATATTTGTTGGGGGGGGGGGGGTACAATCGACGCACCCAGATTGGCCTGCATCAAAATCGGTTATTTTTGTTGAATATCAAGAGATTGAGTCAAGAGACTCTCTACCTCGGTGAGGAGAATCGCTGGCGTTTCGGCTTCCGCTTGGGACATAGCCGATTGCTGCGGAGATTGCGCTGGAGCAATTTGTGCAGCCAGGCCGAAGGAAGAGGTTAATATTGATAGAATACTTAAAGGTATGTGAAGTATGCGAGGTTACCTGAACAGCTTCTACCAGCAGTGATGCAGCGGCCGCTCCAACTTCTGTGGCAGTCTGGAGATCGACCTCCTCGGCAATCGGCAAAGCTGGCGCAGTTGGAGTTTCAGCCGATGCCGCCGCCGATTGATCAGTTGGTCCTATGCGGGCACGTACTCGGCGGATTGTCTTCTTTAAAGTAGGCCTTTTCGGCGTTTGCTTCCATCGGCCGCTGGTGATGTCTTTGATGGTCGGGGCGTGATGGCCGATAAGTGGAAATGGTGTGTATGGGCGATTGCTCTCTATCGGCCTACCATTTCGGCTCCGCCTTGGGGGAATTTGACTTTCGGACTGAAAAGAGAAATACAAGTTAGCGGCGAGATTGTAGCATGAAAAGGGACAATGTTGAAATCGGCTGGGAGAAAGGTAATACCGCTGCACTTGAATCGATGTTGTCTGGGTCCAAACTGTTACAATATGTTGAGGGAGACGAACAGAAGAGGTACTGCTTCCATTCTGCCCACCACAGTTTGAATTGTTGGACGACAAAGGGGGCCACTATCCAGTTGTTTAGGTCGATGGTACTGGAGTCTGGCACTAGATTGCCCAGCCGACTGTAGTCGAGGCTCTTGGTCAGTTCATCTTGAAATTTTGCACGACCGGCAAAGTAGACTTGAATCGGCAGCTGACCAAAGCCGAATTGCCGTGCTGCGACAGATGGATTATAAAATTCATAGGTTGGGAAGTCTTTTCCAGAAAAGAAGTTGGCCGGTAAAATCCCTGGCTTGATCAGAATATCCATGAGATCACCGTCAAAAGAATTGGATGATGAATTATAACAGACGGGAAGCTCGAAAATCGGCCCTGTCGTCTGATACGGATACCAGCTGGTGGTCTCTTCACTGAAGCCGTTGTAGAAACATCTGAAGTATTCGGCCGTTCGGGTGGCAGTGAACTGACAACCAGGGAAGGCTGATGCTGCTTCCCTAAAAGAGGTACACCGTCGTCGTATGGTGGGGTTTTCCTCTAACTCGATATTGGGAAATGTTTTGGTCTCTATTTGCTGCTGGGAGACCTTGCTCATGTACAAGTTGAGCCAGAGGGTGATGAACCACCAAGGACCACCAGGATTACCAATCGGCTCCCCTTTTGATAATTTGACGCCGATTTGGTGCATCATATGGTAGGCCGATCCTAACAGATGCTTCCCAAGGGGGATGGCCGATCCTATTGACAGAGCTTCTGGCAGAGCTTGTGTATTGGATGAAGGGCCAACTGCTCTGCCACAGAAGAAGTGCTTCTCTAGTCACATCATTAAGAACGCTGTATGTTATCTCTCTGAAATCGTCCCGGTCCTCATGTTTTTGCTGATATACCCCTTCCACCCGCCGATTCCTTTTGTCTCTAGCCGATGGGTTGGTTTGATCAGATAATCAAAAGGTGTATCAGGGGAGGAGATATCAAGGCCGGTCAGCATCAGGACATCGGCCAGGGTTGGAGTCATAGGTCCGTGCCCAAAAAGAAACGCGTTGAGCGCGTCGGACCAGAAATAAGAGGCCACTATTACTAAGGGTTCATTTTTCTCCACTTGGGACAGAGAGAGATTGATGCACTGGCCGATTTTTAACTCATCCCACTGAACTCTCTTGGACTTGGCTAATCTGTGGTACCATTCTTTCCAGCCAGGGGTTTCATTCGGCCAAGATCTAAAAACACCTGCCCACTGACCCAAATCCATAGGTGATTGCTTGAAAGGAATTCTATGGGTTTCTAAGTTGATCAAATCAGTTGGGTCTGGATTCCCCATGGGACCTAAGCGGATGAGACCAGGGGTTTCGGGAAGGGGAATAGTGATCTAGTGCCTAAATGCCTAAAAAAGGGGGGAAAGGGAGAAAACTGAGAATGGATCTAAAAAGTACCTGAGCAGTAAAAAGTAAAAGAGGAAAGTTTCGGATGATTACCCCGGAATGAAACTCATTGTCGCCGATGGAGTCACCAATGGAGCCGCCGATGGGACGGCCGTCGCCGAGGAAGTTGCCGGCGGAACCTCCACGGTTGGTGAAGTTGCTGATGGCGCCGCCATTGGAGGGATGAAGCAGGTTGCAGGTACGAGAGAAATCACCGGAGGATGCGGTTGGAGACTGAGAGGGCGCAGGGAGAAGATGAACAGTGATCCGCTGGGAGGAGATTACTAGGCTCGTGGAGAAGGAGCGGTGGAGAACGCCGGTACTTAAGAACAATCCGAGAGAGAAAGGGTAAAGGTGGGATTTTTGCCGCGCCGTCTACACAAATTCCGGGGGAACAGTTGTCTCAAGCGCCCGGTTCGAGAAGATTGCAATCATCATGTAGAAGACTGCGAAACGGAGGGAGATTTTTGCTGCACTTGTTTCGGAGAAAAGATTAAAGAAAAGAGTTTCGAAGTAAAAATTATGTTTTACTCCGAAACTGGGGGCATGTGTTGACGCCAGATTTTGACACATGTTGAATCGGCGTCAGGAAGAGAAGAGACCGGCCGATGCGGCAGATTTGAAGGCTACAGTTGGGAATCGGCCGATTGAGGCTACAGTTGGAGATCGGCTGATGGGCGATGCAGTCTGCGCCAGCAGTTAGGGAGATGAAACCATTGGAATCCCAACAGAGGATCCCAGTCAAAAGTGGTCTGACGTTGGTCGAAAGAACGATGCCGACTCGGTCGTGAAGCAATGGAAAGAGTCCGGATTGGACTAGGAGATGGCGGTAGAAGATTCTGCGGGAGCCCGTTTTCTTTAGGAAAATATTATAGATATAGTAGTTTTCTATTTAAATCAAGTTTGTAACAGATCGTAATCGATCAGGAGTCCTAGTCCTAGGGTATAAATATGAGTCATCAGGGTTTTGTAGGAGATACATCAATCAATCAACAAAACAATCTACTTTTTCATCGTACTTACTTTCAAGTCGGCGACTTCGCCATTACTTCTTTTTCTTTCACGAGTTCGTACGGATTGGCAGTGCCGCATCGACACGATCTCCGGCCAATTGGTAGGTTCCGCTTATCGAATAACATCTGAGCTTTAACTTCGGGCGCATCGCCGTGGTTTCATTTGGATTTATTCACCAGTTATCGATATTTACTAGAATTATAGGTTTTACCTGTTGTTCTAGTATTATCACCAGTTATCCAGCTTGAGATTGAAACTATCAGCTTTATCATCGTTTTTCCTCGTTCATTATTATACAGCCGATTAGATCTATTTCAAGTGTTGCATCTGTAATAATTGTTTAAGTTGCTCCAGCAGTTTTCTTTGCAATTATTACGTGATTATTGGCTGATCCATAGCAAATCGGCCGATTCACCGATACGCTTTTCGGGATAGATCGGAACCCCAGCCGATCGGGACGTCCGGAATTTAATACGTTTATTCCCTTGTCAATCAACAGGTCAGATTGACTGGCACGTCGCGCGAACCGCACCAGGGCAATAACCCGAACAGGAGTTAAGCAGATTCTCCCGAGTCGTGTGTCCGACGCTGAAGGTCATCGGCCGATTCGTGGCCGATTTTTAGCGCCAACAATTAGATAGGTCAGATACGTCCTACATCATGAGATACATATGTAAGAGTAGCAACAAGCGCGTGTAGAATAGATTTATCATATGTATGTATGTATGTATGTATGTATGTATGTATGTATGTATGTATGTATGTATGTATGTATGTATGTATGTATGTATGTATGTATGTATGTATGTATGTATGTATGTATGTATGTATGTATGTATGTGTGTATGTATGTGTGTGTGTGTGTGTGTGTGTGTGTGTGTGTGTGTGTGTGTGTGTGTGTGTGTGTGTGTGTGTGTGTGTGTGTGTATGTATGTATGTTCACTTTGGCATTATTAGTAGCTAGTATATATGTATTTGATTCCCACGCACATTAACAAATTAAGAAAACTTTTAGTGTTGACCAGAGTGCTAGCTGATGCGAATGAGATATATGCCAATTGCATCCCATGGTGGTTGAATTCAATGGAGACGCTAGCTCAGACACTTTTTGAAGGAATAATGAAGGGATATATGAGCACGCGCGAATACAAGACTAGCTTAGCCAGCACTACAAGTGAAAAGCTAGCTAGCTGGCCAGGCAGATGGATCGTCGATTGCATGTGAACTAGTAGTAAGTCGTTATTACCTTTTGACTGTTTTTTAGACGAACAAACAAAACGCAGAGTTCCCCTTTTATTTCATTATTATTATTATTATTATTATTATTAGGACATTAAAAACTTTATACAAGGAGTAGTACAGTGTAATCATGCGCGCATAAAAGAAGTCGAGGGGTGAGATAAATGAATGAAATTAAAGAGGGGCACGCAATGGAAAATGGATCTCGGCAGCGCAGTCTGAAAATGGGCGGAGACGACGGGCATTTCGGCCCGCCTGGGGTTTGCTTTGACCGCCCACATTCTATTGGTGCTGCTTCCTGTGCGGGAGCTAGCCAGCGGAGCCGCGTCGGTGTCGTTCGTCTGACCCGGCCAGCACCAGTGCATGCAGCTAGCTAGGTCAAACCCGGACACGGAGGAGGAGGACGACGACGACGACCCGACCACCACCTGCTGCCATGCGCTACAGCCTATCTACAACCACGCAGCCTGGTATCTATCTATATAAACCCATCCATCCCCACACCCCACCGATCAACCCAAACAAATACAAACCACATTGCATAGCAGCAGCCAGCATATATAGAGCGAGAGCATTCAATTATATTCATCCCAAGCTCGCCCGCCACCTTTAATTTATTTGTCCATCGTCTTCCATCCATTCCTAGCTAGCTAGCTAGCTTCACAAAATCAAACATACATACATACATACATACATACATATATGGAGGTCGTCCCAGTCCCAGGGGTGGCCGCCGGCGATCATCTGCCGTGCGCCGGCGCCATGGCCGCGCTCGCCCTCCTCCTCTGCGCCTTCATCTACGCCGCCTGGCTCTCGCCGGCCGCCACCAGGCGCCGCCTCCGCCGGGCCGGATTCGACGGGCCCAGGCCCTCCTTCCCCTTCGGCAACCTGCCCGAGATCACCGCCACCACGATGGCCGCCGCCAACAGCAGCACCAGCACCAAAACAACACTGCCGCTGCTGCCTGCTTCCTCCTCCACCATCAGCGACGTCCACGCCGCCGTATTCCCCTACTTCGCCCGCTGGCGCCAGGCCTTCGGCAAGGTCTTCGTCTACTGGCTGGGCACGGAGCCCTTCCTGTACGTGGCCGACCCGGGCTTCCTCAGGGCCGCCACCGCCGGCGCGCTCGGCAAGCGCTGGGGGAAGCCCGACGTCTTCCGCCGCGACCGGATGCCCATGTTCGGCAGGGGGCTCGTCATGGCCGAGGGCGACGAGTGGGCGCGCCACCGCAACATCATCGCTCCCGCATTCTCCGCCACCAACCTCAACCACATGATCGGGGTCATGCAGCGGACCACCGCCGGGATGCTCGCGCGCTGGGCCGACGCCGTGGCCGCCGGCCAGAGCGTCATCGACGTCGAGGCCGGCATCGTCCGGAACGCAGCCGAGATCATCGCCAAGGCCAGCTTCGGCATGGACGACGACGACGAGGCCGGCGCGCGGGTGTTCCACAAGCTGCAGGCCATGCAGGCGATGCTGTTCCAGTCCAACCGCCTCGTGGGCGTGCCGCTAGCGCGGCTGCTGCACGTGTGCAAGACGTACGAGGCGTGGAAGCTCGGCCGGGAGATCGACGCGCTGCTCATGGAGATCATCGACGCGCGCCGTCGGCGTCAAGGGAGGAGCGGCGGCAGCAGCAACAACAAAGACCTGCTGTCGCTGCTGCTTGCCGGGAGCGGGAGCGAGTCGTCGGAGGAGCGTCGGCTGACGACGCGGGAGGTGGTGGACGAGTGCAAGACCTTCTTCTTCGGCGGGCACGAGACGACGGCGCTGGCGCTGTCGTGGACGCTGCTGATGCTGGCGGCGCACCCGGAGTGGCAGGAGGCGCTGCGGGAGGAGGTGTTGGCCGCCGGGGCGGGCGGCGAGGGGCCCCTGGACGCTGCGTCTCTGGGGCGGCTGACGAAGATGGGGTGGGTCATGAGCGAGGTGCTGCGGCTGTACCCGCCGTCGCCCAACGTGCAGCGGCAGGCGCTGGAGGACATCAGCAGCAGCTCCGGCGCGGTGGTCCCGCGGGGCACCAACATGTGGGTGGACGTGGTGGCGATGCACCGCGACCCGGCGCTGTGGGGCGAGGACGCGCACGAGTTCCGGCCGGAGCGGTTCGCGCGGGACCCCGTGCAGGGCGGGTGCCGGCAGCGCATGGGGTTCCTGCCCTTTGGGTTCGGCGGCCGCATCTGCGTGGGGAGGAACCTGACGGGCATGGAGTACCGGGTGGTGCTGGCCATGCTGCTGCGGCGCTTCCGGCTGGAGGTGGCGCCCGAGTACAGGCACGCGCCAAGGGTCATGCTCTCGCTCAGGCCAGCCGCCGGCATCCAACTCCGCCTCACGCCCATCATCCATTGATCAGGAGTCGGTAGTATGCAGTTATTGTTTGCATGTAAGCTTGCTAGCTCTGTATACAATACAATCTAGTAGGGGCAAGCAGGGTCGGGCACGCATGCCGCCTAAGTGTACTAACTTGCTATACATATAGGAAAAGTATGTGACATTGTTGTGTGTGCAAGAATATAAAAAACAAAGAAGGAGGTATTTTTAGAGGAAAAAAGTAGCATGGGACTCCATCCGTCCATCCATTTCTAAAAAATCTGGTGCCATATATTTTTCAGGGAAAATATAGCATGGTACTAACTTGAATTTTGGTTGCGACGTTGGCATTATAAAAAATTAATGCAAATATGCAATAATATAAGCTATGCGGTAAGGGATGGAGTATCTATGTATATATGTTGACGAATTTCATGAGTGAAATGAGTATGTCACTTTTTTTCTGACAAGGCAGGGGAATAAAATTCAATAGTTTGGACTTGGATTATTCATCCCTCTATCTACAGTATGATAGAAAAAGTGAAATAAAAGAGCACTCTTTCCGGTCAAATAAAATGAAAAGCTTACTGTAACCGTGGAGTACGTACGGCATTTAGACGTGGGCACGTGGCAACCGGACGTACCGGGCGGGGGGTTGAAGTTGAAACGACCGACTGACTGACCGGGTTAATTTCTCCTTCGTCTTCTTCTTGTGCGTGGAAGAGAGCTGCGTGCTTGCATTGCCTGGTCAGCTTCATTGTTGATTTTTTCAATTACACGGTACAATATAGATACTCACAACGTACGCATTTTTACCTCTATGTACGCAAATTTATGAGTATTTTTGAAGACTGAGTCGGTAAATCATCGAGATTGATGAACTTATCATAGACGTCTCGCTGTCGACGGCAACATCGCGTACCAATGAAAGCACAACGATCGAACTGGTACTACTTTTCAAATGCAATACGAGGAGGTCGGTCATCTTGGTTCGTTCCTTCTACTAGCTAGGTCGACATGGACGACTGTACGTATGAATTAATGTCAAAGCAGCGAGAGCTGGTTTTCCTTTTGATTAGTCGATCGATCGAGCCGGGTCAGATTTGGGTTTTACAGTACTCAATTTGCATGCTTCCGTGCGTGTGCGGCGGCCACCACGTCAAGTATACATCTTCTTTATTTCTCCATCGCTGCTAGCTGCCTAGACGCTTAATTATATAGCTCTCCAGAAAATTAAACCACCACACATGCATCTGTATGAGATGTAGAGTAATGTTCGACAAAACAGAACAAACACAAAAAGGATGTCAGGGCCCATCCGGGTTCGAACCGGAGACCTATTGATCTGCAGTCAATTGCTCTACCACTGAGCTATGGACCCCGTAGGTTGCATTTACTTATCTATTATATCTTAGAAGGATAAGCAAAACAGTTGACAATACCCCAGATCTTGTCAAGATTCCCTCCCTCCTCCATTCCAACTTTATGTGTTGCCGTCCGAGATGCTGAATTCTGCGGGGGTATATGGTGCTGTGAATTCAAGCCGCCGGTAATGGCAGCGGCGACGGCGGCGTTGGGAGAGGCCATACCGCATCTTCCTCAGCAGCAAAGTCCATGGCCCGTGCTAGCTAGGAACCACTCAACTTTACCATCACCGCCGGATCTGAACAAAGGAAGGAAAGAGAAGAGGCAGCAGGGAGCTGCTTGCCTGCTAGTACTACAATCAAATCAAATCAAATCAAATCAATCCAAGGGTGGGACATGTCAGTCTGTCGTCAACCAATGATAGATACATTTTGCAATGGAGCAGGGCACAGGGCAGAGAATCGTCTGACGAGAGTAGCAGACACACAGGCAATCAATCGAAACAATCCAATGCAAAGTTTTCCTTGTTTATCGCTTGCTACTGCTAGCCCGTTTCTTACCTCTTTTCTTCCTCCTCTCCTCTTCCTTTTCTGCAGCAAAACCGTTTTGCACCTAATGCTAATGCACAGCCCGGCCTGGAGGAGGGCATACAAACATGTTCCCCCTTTTTGACCAAGCATGTGTACGACTGCATTCTTTCTTGGTCGTTCCTTCTCTTTTACACACATCATATCGTATCAGATCAGATCAGATCCTTGTGCCGACCCCAAACATGAATGATTCTCTCGTGCACATTTGTCAATGCATCCATAGTAGTAGCAATAGCAACGAAACCACCTCACTATTCACCCTTCTTCTACCATACATTAGAATACGGCTGGTTGGTTTGGTAGCAAAAGCATATCTCATTATCTCATACAACAGCATCCAAGTACAACACCATAATGTAATTATATGATACGATACGCAGGGTTCCTACTTAACACAGCAACCACAACAACTCTTCTCGCACCTAGGGGGAGGTTAGCGCATGCATGCTGTGCCTGTGTCCAGCCGCTGCGTAGGATGGTTTCTTTTCTTCCTTCAATGTCAGAGAGCCTGGCCTGCTCTTCCCACCCACCATATCCAGCAGGCAACTACCTACTCGCGGATCGAGTTGATATCGATGTTTGAGGTTCGCGAGTCCATCTCCCTCATCATGCCCGGAGGCCATCCGCTCATCACGTGAGGAGGCATGTTGTGCTCCTGCAGCGCCATTGCAGGGGCCGCCTCTTCCTCACCAGCATTCACCTCCTCATGCTCCATGTCTGGCTCGGCTTTACCTTTGTTTTTCTTTGAACCGCCATACATGAAGCTCCCCACTATCACCTGCGATGCAAAACCGATGAGAGCAAGACAAACTCATAGCACAAGGTCCTGGACGCGCGAAGAAACTGGTACGGGACACACAGAAAAAGGTGACTATGCTTCTTCTTCTTTTTATTCAGTTGAGATAGCAAACAAACCACATGACAGAACAATTATGACGGTATGAAATTCATACTAGCTCACAAAAGATCAGATCATTTATGACACAAAAACCAGAAATCACCTGAACTGTTCCAGCTGCTGTCAGGACACCACCTACACTGCCACCAATAACCCTGTGGTCAGGACCACACAAAGCTATGCAAAGCCCTCCGCTTCGGGTCCGTGTGCCACCATCATCTAGCACCAAGTATGACCCAGAAAGGCACAGGATCTCAAATCGACCCTGCCAAATCAATAATAAACCATAAAGGCATAAACTAAATGAGAACAAAATGACATTTCTCAGGATCACATTGTAAGTGAACAGTTGTACTGAAAAAGAAAGTATCTTATGGAGTATGTCCTGCACTGCAAACTCAAAAATGAATAAAATGCTCTCAGACGTTCTCAGAATAGGAAAAAAATTAGAGCAAAAGCATGCAAACCAGTGCTCCATTTTATGACTCTTTTCCTGTCACAGCAATAGCTTTAGATCTGACATGCAAGCAATCTGGCTATGCAGGCAATGCCAGCAGCAAATACTTTGTCTAATTTGCACAGTGAGCAAAAATTTATATTCAAATGTACAGCAAGAGAAGAGCAAAACACATGCATGCAGTAGTTTGCAACAATTGATAACCAACAGCAACATACCTCATATGTAACCACACCACCAGAGTCTGAATCCTGGTGAAGGGTTGCCGTAGAAACAGCTCCAGTAGCTGAAATGATGCACACTGCCCTTGGGCCTTGTTGTGAAAACGCCATTATCCTGGCAGCAACATCCTGCACAGATGAGAAGGCTATAATTGGACTGTTCAGTATACAACAACAACAACAAGAAACTATTTAGTATTGCCTGAAACAGACAAAATAGCATCATGCTCTAATTTTTCTTCTCAAGTAGTTGGCACCCCCAAGGTTGAAATTTACCAAAGTTAACCAGTGACATTATAGCAACCAGGTCGCATAAAAAATCAATATGAAAAAAAAATATTCTCAAGTAGATAACCTAGAAAGCCGAACTTCCCTTTCAATTTGAGTTTGACAAGCAAGCTTGGACCAGAACCTTGAAAGCACAAAAGTTTTTTGTTTTTTGAAAAGAAAAGCATAGGCTATCAGTTCCAAGGATAGAGGATTTTCTTGAATTAAGTCATCAGGAGTATTAATTGCCAAGATAATAAAACCTAAGAGTACGAAATAATATTGTAGTGTCAGCAAGTCCGTTATCTAGAAAAAGTTAACTTGCACAGTGTAACAATGATGCTAATCCAGCTGCGACCATCCCATGTTACAATACATTTATATATCAACGATAAATCACTCATTTGACAGCTAGCAAAATAACTGAGCTTAATGCATAGCGGTAATAGAAGCCACTAAATGCCACCAGCGAATTTAAACACAACAAACTGTATTGGCCGCCAGAGAAGATTTGCTACAGTACCTATAGGTTCATGGGGCATCGCTTATTCAGACACCTCATCTATAAGAGTACCATTATTACAACACGGAATTGATCGAATATGCACACTGGGTAAACCAAAAAAAAAACACTATGAAGGTAATCCGCATCAAATGCAAACAAGCATCACTCATGGCACTAAGGAAACAGGTCCCACTGAGCAATAATACATAAATCAACAGAGGGAGCAACATAGCCACTTTTGGAAAGAATAGTCATCAGTTAGCGATCATTCTAACTTACCTCTCCTGGTTGAATAATAATCACATGAGGAGTAAAACCTGTTCCAACAGAGCCAAGAAACCACTTTCCTGAATAAGACACAAGAGCATTTCATCAGATAACAACAATACCAAACTCATCAGTTCATGCATATAAAATAGGCAAAATGCCTCCCTATACAAAGCAAGGGGATGCAAAAGAACAAAAGCTAGTTAGGCAAAGGGTCCACTTCTTTCATTTTTGTCGTGGGAACAGTCAAGGAAGCAAAGGAGATATAGTGCTTGCTTAACATAACTGAGCCACCAGTCAATTCAATAACCTCCAATTTATTCATAATCCCACTTAAGGGAAGAAAAACAGAAGACACTTAGAAGAAATATCAATACCCACTCAAATTCAAAATAACATCCTGAAGAGATCATGCAATAGAAACACACCCAGAAGGCCAGAATCAAAATGTGAGGGGTTTGTATTGCCATGGTGACAGTTATACATTCCATAGGAGTATAGCACAATATGTGAGTAACGACCTATCAATGATGGGAAGGACAAGTCGTGGGATCTAATGCAAAAAACACACACACTACGAGCACAGGTATAACAGAGCACATTGTTCAGAGTTGATCCAGATACTCAATAAAATGTATAGGTGAAGTCCCCAGGTTCTCTTAATAGCACAATATGCAATGTGGATGGATTCAAGGAAAGTTGAACATAACACAGTAGGCGGCTAGAGCATATTCATACCCAACAAGCAATGCTATCATGCAAGAAGTTCACAGCCCAAAACATAACTATATGGAAGCACAATATCACTTGATAAATCAATTATCATAAAGTATAGATATGTAAGTGAAATTGCAAGGCAGCGGGAACTCACCAAGCGAAGCCAACTGTTGCATCTTTCCAGAGCCAGGAGGCCGCCCCCTTCCACGTTTCTCTGATGGAGCACCAGAGCCTGAACCCCCTGATCCAAATCCTGAACCTGGTGTGCTGACCATGGTTCCCATCCCCGAGTTCGAGGAGTGAGGCGTTGATGATGAAGAGGGCGATAACCCGAGAGTCACCGCCCCATCAGGCTTATATTTCCTTGGCCTCCCCCGCTTCTTCTTCACCTGCTCATCCTGGCCAGCCACACTCCCCTGATCCCCCTTAGCATCAGCACTCACGGCCACACCCATGCCAATGTCCATAGCACCGCCGGAGCTGGCGCCGCCACCGGCGCTGTGCTGCGCCACAGGAGGTGAGGCCTCAACATGGTGGTACCCCTGCCCAATGTGGGGGCCACCGACGTGCGGGGTCTGGAATGCGTACCCCGCAGAGACTGCATCAAGATGCTGCCGGTATCCGCCGGGCGGCGGGCCGTGGAGCCCCGGCGAGTGGCTGGGGACGCCCGGAGCCCCGATGCCCCGGTGCTGCGCGTAGAACGAGAAGTTGGGCCCCGACGCCACCGTGGACTCCCTCCCGTCCATTCATAGGAATGGGCAGCGCCGCAGAGCTCCCCCTCAGCGCCAAGCCGCCAACCCACCACCAATACGCAGGGACCAAGCCTAGTTGCAAGAAACGGCACAAAGGTGGCTACTTTCTTTCAGTATTCGAGATCAGATGCTTCTGAAAGGTATTGAAGCGAGCAAATGGGCGCAAGAATCTCAACTCTGAGGATCTTCTCCCCGAACTCTCGCACAAAACTGCTATGCTTCTCGCCAGACGCGGCAAGATCAGATCGACGAACGCGAGATCTCAAGGAAGCGGTGAAATTTCCGGGAACGGAAGGAATGAAACGCAAGAAATGGGTGAGGAAGAAAAAAAAATTCCGATCTTTGCAACAAATGGGCGAAAGGAGGGGATTTGTGCGAGCTTTCGGCGGAGACCTCTGGGACGAAGGTGGCGGCGGCGGAGGGTAGGGTGGCTCGCGGCGGTATCTGCCTGGCGGCGGGTGAGGAGGGAGCGATCCGATCGGAAATGGCGATGGGGAAATGGGGTGCTAAAACCCTAGAGATGGGGGGAGGGTGAGGGAGGGATCAGAGGGGACGAACCCAAGAAGAGGAAGAGCGAGCATGTATGGTGTATGTGTTCGAGGAGAGAGAGAGACTGGGGAGGAGAGAGAAGGATTTTCTGTGACATGAGAACGGCGCATGTTGGCGAGAGTTCTTATGTTAAGTTGCCAGTAACTTCACGAGTTCTTGTTCAGGTGAAGCATAAGTTTAAAATTATTCTAAAATCACAGCGATAATTGATGTTTTATCGAACAACTTTTTTTAGATACAAAAAGTTCGTGTGAAAGCTATTGACCGAGATTAACGGTGACTATGGGCTGTACTGTACTGATGCAAAGAGAATAGAAATGCCATCGAATGGGCGTCACAGAGGATCCTATCCTTGACCGGGTACGGCGACAGAGACACATCGCGTAAGCTAAGGATGACAGTAATAATTGGGGTGTGAAGCCAGATATAGATGAGCAGGCTATTACCATCAAAAAGAGATATTTGCTAGCACACTTGTTCAGGCAGATTATTAGATTTTTTTTCTGTAGATTTGGAACCAAAATTCAACACGGCCGAAGGTACCCCAACTCCATTCTCACAAACGGTTTAGGCTGAAATGACAAGGCCACCGACATGATGTCACTTCACTTACCTACTAGGTTTGTTATTGGCTTTGGGAATTTTCCTGGGTCGAAGAAGAAGAACAAGCCCAAAACCACGGCAGGCAAATGGTGAAGCGGACCCAAGCAAGGGAGGTGAAGTTCCAATGGAGTACAGCTTGAAGCTGACCATGTGCCAGGCCGCTTTCGACACCTCGTCGCTACTTCCGAGGAGGAGTAATGTTAAACAACTGCTGGCAACCAAATACTCAGCAACAGGACAAACTGCAGGCGTGCGATACCACACGCGATACTATCAGATTACCAGTATACCACAAATAATGGGCAGCGATTTACAGAAGAACTTTTCCAGTCTGAAATAGTTCGAGAACAGTAAGGAAAGAAAACTGATGGAAGAAAAAAAAAAAGCAAGCATCATTTGTCAACATTGAGTTGCTGCGCAGGCAAGGAAAGCATGGAATGATTCACTGTGGCCACACAACACAACACTGAAGATCGACACATGCAAAAGCTGCTGCTTCCAAGCAAATGAAAGAGCATCGAGATCACAGATCAGAGATCCAGGCTAAATAATTCTTTTAACAAAAAAGACTCATTTATACTCTACACCTAGTCTACCACTTCAGGAGTACACGAAACAGCAACAAAAAGGCAAAGCGGCACATGGTTTCAATCTGATCCCATCAAATGCTATCCATATGAGCATAAAACTTTGTCACTTCGTTTCAGAAATTCAGCATCCCCTCTGCACTTTAGCCAGTGTAATTCATATTATATGAAGCAAAGCTCTGCAATCACTTCACTTGTCCACCTCCATGGCTTGTGCAGCTTTGGCTTTCGCCAAGGCTGAAAGCTTCGTCTTCACCTTTTTCTTGCCAACCTTAAATTGGCCACCCTTTCTTTTGTTCTCACCACCATCTATCTGAACAAATTGAGTACAGAACAACATTAACACATATGTTGCACAATTGGGCAGTCCAGGACTCCAGATCTTAAAATAAGCAGCAGTACAAATCCAAGCAAGCACAGTGAAATTCGAGGACCTGGAAGGGGGGAAACTGAAGTACAAAAGATAAGCCAACACTGCATAAATTTAGAATGACTAGATAATCATATCTCATGATGGCCACACATAAATCTGAACTTCGATGATAGATTGTCACAGGGTGCTACCCAAGAATTACAGCTATGGTTTTAGAAGACAGCAGATCGGCAATGTTTCTCTGGAGCTACAAATTAGCACAAGCAACCTGGTCACAGCATATCAGATGGCATATGAGGACCAAAGAAAACCAAGCAGCCAGAATTCATAAAAATCATATAGCTGGCACAAAGAACTTGGCAACAAGAATTTCAAATTATTAACAGGTAAACTTCAGATGGAAAAAAGTGGAAATAATGCTGAATAGCACAAACAAGATAACACCTAGAAAGAACTTAGCAGTAAAGGTTGTTATAATCCACCTAAAAACATAACATCAGTCCCTAGTACTACTGAACTATTCATAATTCATGGCAGTAAAACCAGGCCTATCAAAATAAATAGCAGATAAATGAAACCTAGTTCATGATCAAAACATATGTATCTAATTCCAAAGCATGCCCAGTGACCAGTGTAGATATTTCATAAAACATCAGAAGTAAATTCTCAGGTATTTTAATAAAATGCCAGCCTGTTCCTTTGGATAGGTTGAGGGATAAAAGGCATGTTTCCTTACTGATGCATCCAGGAAGAAATCAAATGCTCAACTATGCATTCAGATTTGAGAATAAGGGAAATGGCTTGGGAAAGACTAAAATTGGTATAACCTGTAAATGTTTCCAAGAATCTCATAAGAAAGGAATAATCCATGTATCATTTCACACACCTGCTGTTGCGTGTTTAGTTTGACAGTTTGTGAGATGCACCTATAGCTGGAGCACTGAGACCCAAATGCTCATGATCATGGTCAGTTTCAAGCAAAATCAGACAGCTAACTAGCCTCCTTGTGAGAATATTCTTTTGTACCTCTATTAATTATATATCCAGTTGTAAACAAGCTTACTGGTGAAATGCCAGGTGCAAGTTTCACAAACAGAGGCATCTGGTGATGTCAATAATCAGTAATCTACATTTACTAGCCAACAATCAGTAATCCTGGAACTTGTCAGCGAACACACCGCAGGAAGAACTTGCTTAAAGAGCGAAATTGGAAGGCCGCATAGCAGCAGGATTGGTACCTTCATCTTGGATTTCTTGGCTTGCAGCTTCTTGGCCTGCTTCTCCTTGGCCTCTTTCTCCCCTGCACATCACCACCACAGCCGAAGCACCAAATCAGAACGACTGCTCCGCCAGAAGAGAGGAAACAAGAGAATGAGAGGCGAGATCGTACTCTTGAGGTCGAATTCGTACTGCTTCTTCCTCTTGGCGAGATTGTTCTTCTTCGACATCTTCCTTCCCTCGCCGCCAACCGCACCGCCGAGAGAGGACAGCAGCAGGGGAGGAGAAGCGACCAAACCCTAGCCAGCAACTCTCGCCTGCTTCTCCTTTCGTTCCCGTGGACCGTCGGTCGTTGCTGGGTGGGCTTGGGTCCGTGTGTGAGACACCGGGCCGGCCCTTCTGATATCTGGGCTTACCAGCGTTGCAGAAGCCGGAGGACGAAGGCCCGACTACTTCTCGAAGGCCCATCGTAGCCATGGAAGAAGGATCTGATGCTTCGGTAGAGACAGACATCAGGTTCCGAGAAACGACGAGATCAACTGCTCGGGATCTGGGGACGTGGCCGCCGATTCGGGACACGTGTCTCGGCCGACATCCATGTAGGCCCCGCTCGGCCAATCATGCGGACGCGTGGCGCGTGGCCGGTGACGACGTGGCAGCCATCATTCTCTCCACCAAGGATTAAGCAGCATAATTAAGTCTGCACCTGCCTCGTTTAGTCATGGCCGCCACCAACGAGGCAAAAGCATTTTTTTCCCTCTTTCCAAAAGATGTCTTTGATTAGTGTAACGCGTAAGCTCTACTACTACTGCTCAACGCTGGGCTTCTAAAAGGCGCATCAGCAGCAGGAGGAGGAGGTTAGCAGCTTGGTCATCATCGGTGCTCGGTGTCAGGGGAGATAGATCCATGGAGCCTAAGGAGGCGACCAAAGGGGAAGCGGTGGCGCCGGCGGCCGGAGCCGCCGCAGTTGATGTCGGTGGCGCAGGAGCAAAGAGTAAGACTCCCTGCTCCTCTGCTAGCGCAGACTTGTTTGCACCTCTCTCTTGGTCTTGGCTTAAATGTTTGTTGGCCATGTTCAGGTAGCTTTCATGGTCCCTTTCGATTCAGACAGGTGACTAACTTGAGATCGAATTGGCCCCTGGTACTGCCCTTGTTGTTTTTTTAGAGAAAACTGCCCTTGTTGTTTAGACCAGCATTTACCATTTAGATCGAAAATGACTCGTGTGCGACGTGAATAGAAGACGGAACAAGGCATCTGCTTCAGCTCTGACCCTGTTAATCTGATGTTTATACTTGTTTTAGTTCTGTGGTTAGCTGTACAGGAATTGGAATTGATTCAGGTGTTCGGCCAGTCTGAAAGAGCACAAGCAGCTTTTGTTTGAAAGAATTAGTCCATCAGGATTTATCAATGTCCCAAGAGCTATATATATACATCAGTCGCTTGAGCGATAACAACAATACAAATGGGCTGGATTGTGCTAACCTGTAGCATCTCTCAATCTGCAGATGGACCTCCAGTGCCGGTCGACAATGCCGCAGCTGCCCCGGCTGACAGAGGTATTCCCAATCTCATTTATAATAATGCTTGCGTGAGTCTTCTATCGCTACGGTGCAATGTGGGTAACATGCACCGAGGAATGTGCAGATGCCGTTCTTGCAAAGGTGGAGATGGGCAGGAAGCTGTCGATGATCAAGGCTTGGGAGGAGAGCGAGAAGAGCAAAGCTGAGAACCAGTGAGTTGCCACGCTCAGATGAACTATGCCAATGTGCCTGGAAGAACTATTAGGATGTTTAGCCAAACAAGTGTGTCTGTAACCTTGTTTGTTGCTCGCAGTTTCCACCTAGGGCTCAGAAGAAGATGTCATCCATCATGTCTTGGGAGAACACAAAGAAGGCTGCTGTGGAAGCAAAGCTTCGAACCCGAGAGGTCTGAATATCTTCCCGCAAAATCATAAGCACTTTACCCGTGAGATGCTGCTCGCATCGCACCAGTTATGCTTACCAAGCTGTAGATGGTTGTGTAGTTGGTTACTCGTGGCAGCACCGCAGCAGCTCAGCTCAGCTTGGTGACACTGGAATTGATCACCGAAGATGCGTTTTTAACTAGTTCTGAAACTCTGGCCAAAAGTGTCTAGTCTAGACACGGAAGCATGGAAAAAAGAAGATACAGAGAACTGTCTAGTTGTGACTGAATGGATCCATAAATATGCTCGTTTCAGGAGAAGCTGGAAAAGATGAAGGCGGAGTACGCAGAGAAGATGAGGAACCAGATTGCAGCCATCCATAAGGAGGCTGAAGAGAAGCGCGCGTCGGTGGAGGCCAAGCGACACGAGGAAATTCTCAAGTACGAGGACATGGCAGCCAAGCACCGATCCAAAGGGACCACCCCGGCAAAGAAATTCCTGGGCTGTTTCTAGCTGGTGACTGGTGAGGAAGGAACGTAAGATATCATACAGTTCAGTCGTGTTCTTGTACCTTCTGAAAGGGACCCAAGTGTGAGATCTTCGCAGCAGCTTCTTTGCTTTGGAGGTTCACTCTTCGGTTCTGCTCGGAATGGCATGAGCAGGACAGAACACGTACGGTGGCCAGTTCATCAGTTGCAGTTTTGGCTTGTTTTCGTGTATAACTACTGTATATGTTTTCGTCATCTTGGCTATTGTTCTGCTGCGTGTATGTATTGTTTGCTGATAATGTGCGTGCCTGTGGCTTTGCCTGTGCAGTAAGGTGTAACTGTATGTATTGTAACCTCTGAACATCTTTTCAAAAGTGAAAGCTTGTAGCATAACTGCTTGTGTGCAGCTTGAAGTCCCATGAATGTTGAAAAAAAACATGCACGCGCAGATCCAGAGCGTTGCGTGATTTGGTGCTGGTGCAGGACAGGGATAAGAACAACACAGGAACACATGCAGGCTAACTAGCAATAACCTGACAAGGTGATGATGCAGAACAATGATCAGCTCCATACAGTTAACTGGCGAACCACAGCATTCATTAACCTCCTCGTTTCTAGATCTGCTTATCTAAGTTAAACACCATGGCAGATTATAACCACAGCAAATAACACTTGAACAGAACACATTAGCAACGTACTCCTGCAGCTAATTGTACTGCAACCAGACACGGCAGGGCAAACGTGACAGAAGCAGCAGCTTTGGCGGCACGATCAGGCGGCGGTCGATCAGGTGGGGGGCAGGACGTGGTACCGTTCGTTCGCGCGGCGCGCGTAGAGGTAGGCGGCGAGCGACATGTCGACGGCGACCACGGCTGCGAGTGTCCCGGCGAGGACCGCCACGCGCACCTTGCCCCAGAAGGCGGCGCGGCGAAGGCGACGGGCGGTGGCCGAGGGGGCGAGCTCGAAGGCGGCGGCCTCGGTGAGCGCGGCGAGGAGGCGCTTGGAGCGCGGGCTGAGGCCACTGGCGCCGTGCAGCTCGGCCAGAACGACGCTGAACTCCACCGGGAGCGGCGCCTCGCTGTCAATGATGGAGTCCGCGAGCGCTGGCACCTGTGGATCAGCGAAGCCGCAGTCGTTAGGATTTTTCAATTTCGAACGACCACACACAAACGGACAAAAACACGAGAGTTTTCTTCTATCTGCGCATTCGGCGTGTGCAAATTTCAAATCGAGGGGACAATCAACAAGGCCCAACCGAACCTATTTGCCAACATTCGAGCGCGAGTTCTGAAAAATGGAAAACCCAATTTCACAACGCGTCCAAAATTTCAGCGCGAGCCCCCAAATTTCGAAAGCGAAGCAGAGATGCAACAGGAATTCAAATGGGTGCGGACACCTCAACTCCAACGGAAACCCTTCGAATTCAAAACCCCAGCGCGAACGACTGAAATGACAACCAAATAGAAGTAGTACAAAATTATAAGCACGAAATTCAGATTCCGAACGGCAAAACTCCAGAACGAACTCAAATCGATGGGAGGATTAAGTAGATGATAAGAGGCCCAATCGAACCCAATTGGCCAAAATCCGGGCGCGAACTCAGGAAACCGAAGCACCAGAGTGCACTGAAATCAAAATGGAAACCCAAATCTCCAGGTCGGCTTCCCAAATTTCTAACTGGAGGAGCAGGAGAAATTCGAATGGGCGCGGGCGCTTGGATTCAAACGGAAACCCTCCAATCAAAACCCCAATCCCTCTCGAGAAATTCGAACCCCCATCAGGGACCGAAATTTCGAAACGCCAGAACTCCATTGCCAACTAGGAGCCGCGTACAAAATTATCAGCACGAGTTTCAAATTTCAAACGCAAAAACTCGTGAAGGAACTCGAATGCAACTGGTTCATAACAACATCGCAGTAGCACAACGCAAAACACGGACCCGAATCCAGAATTCGCAGCGCTAACCAATGTCGAAGCAATTCGAATTGAACAAGTCGCGATCCCCACCAACCTCGGTGACACAGGAGTCGGAGGAAGCTGTCAGCGCGTCATCAGGAGCAGCGGAGGTGTCGACGGAGACGTCGGGGTCCGGCAGATCGAGGAGCAGCCCCAGGTCGTCCTCCTGTGCGGCGGCGGCGGCAGCGAGGATGATGTCGTCATCGTCGTAGGCCAGGCACTTGGCCACCACCTGATCAGCACGAGGTACAAGCGAAGGCTAGTTGTTAGGCGGTGAAAAGCGACCGTGAAGGTGGAAGGAGGAGGTGCGCGAAGAGCTTGCTGGTCGTGTGGGAGGTTACCTTGCCGTTGGAGGCGAAGTCGCGGGGGTTGGCGGCGGGGACGGGGAGCTTCGATGCGGCGGCAGCGGCCGACGAGGAGGAGGTGGAGCCCACGGAGCTGCGGGTGGTGGGGCAGGAGGAGGGGGGGCGGAACGCGGAGGGGCGCGGGGTGTGCAGGCCGGCGGAGGGTTTAGCCATGGCGGTGCGGTGCGAACTGCGATCAGGGCGGGGGTGGGGAACTTTTTATGGAGGGGATCAACCGATCAGCCAGGCCATGAATGGGCCCTTCTGGGTCAGTGGAATCAGTTGAGGGCCCTATCTTCTTCTGGGCCTTAGTTGATGAACTTCTTTTGTTTTCTCAAAAAAAAACACCGGATGAGAAGCAATCCTTAAAAAGACAAATAAAAAGATCGTTATTTTTTAGTTTTGCAATCTTGCTCTGGAAAACTAACGTAGCAGGGAAAAAAAAAGAAGAAGAAGAAAAGAAAAGAAGCAGATGTGGCTGGACACGCTTGGCATGTACAGACGGACATATACGGATCGGACCGTATTGAGTGGCACGGAGAAAATACACGAGTACATACTCCAATACGATACGGACACCTCGTGATGGGATTCCTCTCTTCCACACGGGACCCACCACCTGCAGCCCGTCATCACCAGAGGGAGTAGGGTGGCAGCCGAAATAAATAAACAAAATAGATTAGACTTGGCGATCTATCCACGCCGCGGGACAAGTAGTTTGATCGATCGCGCGCCGGATTTCCCGTCTCCACGCTCGCTCGTGGATTCGTGAGGTCCAATCCTTAATTCCCGATCAGCGGTGGATTCCGCCTACCAACCGCTGACCTTCGTGATTTCTTCTCTGATCCAAGTGTCTTGTTTGCGATTCCTACTGCGCAGGAAGGACGAGAAGGCCGCGGCAATGGCGGGGAGGGCCAACATCCCGACCAACAGCTCTGCGCTAATCGCCATCATCGCCGATGAGGTAGCACACTGGCACCCTAGCTTTCGTCGGATTTTCTAGTCGGGATGTTTTCTTATTTGATCTGTCGATGCTATGCTATCAAATAGCTGAGGAGAAAAACCTGTATGATACTTCATCTCTGTTGGAGATCCGTAGCAGGAAGCTCGAGCGATAAGATATTCCTGGCCTTTCTTGCTAGTAGCTCGAAATTCCTGCTTTTTGTTAACCGAGAAACATACTGCTGTGTTAGCTGTTCAGAACTGGATCTGTCATTCGATTCTTGTACTACTGAACTCACTAAGGGGGGAAAACAAATGGCCAAATAGCGCCGCTGTGGCATTTGACTCTTCCGTACAAACAAATGAACACGAATGACGAGATATGTGAGGAACCAAACTAGCTGATGGCCAAACGAAATAGTTACAGGGACACCCCTAATAATTCCAATTCTTGCTTCATATATACTCCAAAACTTTATTGGCACTGAGATAAACTCCTCGTAGTAGGCAGTAGCTCCCCAGTCAGCGGCATTATATGAGGATAAATTTCTTATTTGATCTTAATACCAGTCAGATGTCACCTTAAGGACAGCCAAATTTTATTTTTATTCTGTACAGATAGTTTTTTTGTTTCACTTCAATACATTATTAGAGTTATATGATGGGAATGATTTATTATCTCCACTTTGCTTGCAGGACACGGTGACTGGCTTTTTGTTGGCTGGAGTTGGCAATGTAGATCTCAGGAAGAAAACAAATTATCTTATTGTTGATAACAGTAATTCCTTGAACCTGTTAATATGCAAAGGTTTTTAGGTTGTATGTCAATATCTGGTAGTTTGAACTTGCCTAACTTTTGACTTCACATGATAATGCTGTTAACTGTGATACAATGGTCATAAGTTTCATGTCCCTTGTTCCATATTACTGATATAGAGTTAAATGTTCAAACTGATGAATCTTTTGAGTACAATGGTCATAAGTATCTGATCTTTCTGACCTGAAGTTATGTTAACGACCTGAAAATTTTGTTCTGGAAGATAGTCAAACTTGCAAACTAGCTTATTTAATGTTAATGAGCACTTTCTTTGGAATCTAGTATACCTTTTTGAATGATGAAAGTTGAAGCTTTGGGACAACTGATTTTTATTCATTAGCTCACCAATTTGTGATTGTTTCATGATTCTATTTGAAATGCTTGTTTCATAGTGTTTCATAGCAAAAACCTTTGTTTTAATTTAAATATTCTGATTTCGTTAGATGATGATAACAACTTGTGTGCTTACTAATTAGTATTTGAGTAACCCTTGGAGTTTATGTCATTCTATGCTACAGAAACAACAGTCAAACAAATTGAAGATGCATTTAAGGAGTTCACCGCAAGAGAGGACATTGCAATTGTGCTCATCAGCCAATATGTAAGTAGTTGGTTTAATATTTTTTTGTCGAGCTGATTATTCTTTTGTGTAATGAAGGGATCATCAGAACTAAATTTTGTGGCCTTAACATGCTGGCAAATGAGTTAGTTGTGGGAATTTGTTCTTCTATTCTAAACACATTAAAATGGACCTTTTTAGGGTAAATTTCGGTGACATCCTGCAGCACAGAGGATAATAACCATTATCTAAACAAAACCTAATTTCCTTAGGTAGTTGATTATGTGATTTTTGTCAACCTGAATAAATGTGTCAACATGCCTTTAAAAGGCCTTCTAGAACTTTCATCTGCATACGAACTTTATGTCCCTGCAGGTGTAATTAGTCAATCTGCTTAAACCTTTCATTGGGCCTAATTAGTCAATCTGCTTAAACCTATTTTTAGTAAGATACATGTGAACTATAGCAATGCATCAAAATGCATTGTAAGCTTTTGCATTGTGCATATTTCTGTAACAGTTGAAATGCGTTGGTCATTCTCTGAAGTGTTTCATTTGTGTATGTCAGGTTGCAAACATGATAAGGTTCTTGGTAGATGGCTACAACAAGCCTGTTCCTGCTATACTGGAGATCCCATCAAAGGATCATCCATATGATCCAGCACACGACTCAGTTCTTTCTCGCGTGAGGTATCTATTTTCTGCCGAATCAGTGGCGTCAGATCGCCGATAAAAATCAAATGTCTTCATGTATCTTGTTCATTTTATGTTTGGGCCATTCTATACCACCTACCGCCATTGTGAAAATAAAGATGTATTTGGCATAACCTTTTTTGGTATTTGGATGAGATTCCGTCACCGATGATTTTTTATTTGCCACAAATTGTACCTGATGAATGTATTCGTTCCATCACTGTGACTGCACTTGACTGCAGATATCATATTGTAATCTTGACTGTGAATAACATGCCAATCTCACGTTGCTTGTTTAGTGAAGTGACCGTTCCTGGTCTGGTCTGGCCTTCATGGATGATCTGATCTGACCCAACATGATGTTCCTTTGACCTGTAACCTGGGGTTGCTTCTTGTAAGTTGCATGCAGAGCTAAGGTATACATGGCCCCCGACAAAAGGACGCGTAGATTCAGAAAGAAGCTTAATCATTGGCCGTCCTTTTCGCGTGTAACATTTGTAGAAGAGACGTGCATATCCTAGTTACGACAGGACGCCTGAGCAGCCAAAGGTAAAGAACAACTGACGGCTGCTACCAAACACTTGATCTAGAAACAACAAAGAATACCTCCTAGCTCACTAATTTGTGCTCGAACTGGGGAAGTGAATAACAACAAACGATTTCGTGCTACTACCACTAGTGGTTTGGTTCCTCAGCGAAAACCTCTGCTTCTTCGGCCACGGAGATCTGGATGCCTTTGGAACCTTAAATTGATTAAGTTTATAAAAAATAGAAATCTTATGATACCAAATAAATATCATTAGATTGACCACAAAATATTTTTTTGATAATATATCTATTTTGTGTCATAAATCTTGGAAAAATTTGACTTAGAACAAATACAATATTTTTAGACGATATGCTTTTTTTTAACACGTAGCCACCTAGGAAGTAATGCACAGCACGCTTAGCGCCACCTGACCAGAACGTCTCTTATTCGCCAAGAGATAGCATAGAGCCGTTTCTGAAAACAAAAGGAGATAGCATACATTTCAAAAAAAAAAAAGAAAGAAAGAAAAGGAGAAAGCATAGAGCCCAGCATTTTCAACAGTCTAGCGTCCAATAGGAAACTCTTCGATGGAATCACCAGTGTACAAATGTCACTTCAGGTGAACAAAAAAAACATATACTACACATCCATGAGAGTTAAATTTGTACACTAGGATAAACGCTAAGGGAATACATAAAGAAATACGGGCTGTGTTCAACAGAGGAACAAGTTATTTCCTTATTCGAATCCCAGGGACATCCTTCAGCCCCATTTTCAGGGCGGTTTTCCGGTATAACGCTGGAGGTTTCTCCAAACCGATCGAAGCACCAAACCGGTTTGCTAGGTCAGCAAGCATGGTTTTGTCTCTACCTATGTCAGCGATTGAGTTATAGTACCCAAGCCACGCATGGTATGCTGCTTCTTTGATGCTCATGTCAACGATTTTTATCGAATCATCAACCTGCATTGCAAAACAAAAGGCTGTCATGGGCACATATGCAAGAACTATTCTAACGAAACTTTCCTAACAGCATGGAGCATTAACAATAAATTGCATGATGAGATGATCAGATGACATGATAAGCTAGGCAAAAAATAACAAGAACGCAACAAGCTGAGTGAGTAATTTAGACCTTTTGTTTCATCTCCTTATCAATGTCTGGTGCTGGATACTTCTCAATCGGGAGATCACTTATCTCATTCAAGAAATACTCTTCCCATGGCGCAAGCAAAAGAATTCCTTTGCCAGATTTGCCTTCCCTTCCGGTCCTTCCGAGTCGATGGATGTAATGCTCTCTATCAGGAGGAGCACCAACCTATTCCAAGAACTGTGCTGTCAGTACTGCAATTGTGAAGGAATAGTCCTGCCGTGCAGCTACATTCAAGAGTTAGACACCAATTCTACAGTTGCTTGGGCAAATAAATGGTACAACTGTATTCTCCTAAACTTTCTTCAACTACATTAATTATGAACAGAATCTCACCTGAATCACAAGGGTGACATCTGGATAGTTCACCCCACGAGTAGAAACATCTGATGTTACAAGAATTAAGCGGTTAGAGTCCCGGAACTCTTCAGATATGCGAGTTCGACAAAGCTGAGGTTTTCTTGAGTGAATTTCCCTGACATTTAACTTCAAATCTCGAAGCATGATATACATAAATTCAGTCACCATGGCTGTTGTGCAGAAAACAATAACCTGGGATTTGAAGATTTATTAATAAAACAACACATTGAAGCTCTTACAGCTGGTTGGTTAAAGAAAAGGAGACGGGGGGACCTTGTAATCAACTTCACGATCAATATGCTCCCGAAGTAGGCGATGAACCATATGAAAATGCAGCTCATGTGGTACCACAAGACATGACTGCTGAACCTAAGCTCAACAACAGGAGGTAGAAATGGGCCAAGAGTAAAAAGAATTATTTTCATAACAGATAATAAAAATGGAGGCTAACAGAGGACCCACAAACTTCTGTTTTAAGCAAGACATGATTTATAAATACAGCTCATGTTTCTCTAGAAAGTATGAAGATGTGTATAATATTCAAACGGTTAGACCTATCGGGGATATATGGCTCAGAACATCTATGCAAAGATTAAATATATTATCAGGGTGGTAAAGAGAGCCAAGTATTGAGAAAGTAGGATACCTTAGTTGGCGTTTCAACAGCTCCCAGGCCCACTGTATCAA